>JAWNZC010000012.1:0-610000 GCA_035771165.1 Paragorgia papillata
CCCCGGCCCTGCGACAAAATTTAGAGATTTTTTGACTACCCTGGCCCTGCGACAAAATTTTAAGGTTTTTTGACCACCCCGGCCCTACGACAAAATTTCGAGATTTTTTGATCACCCCGGGCTGCGACAAAATTTTGAGATTTATTTACCACCACGGCCCTGCAACAAAATTTTGAGATTTCTTGACCACCCCAGCCCTGCGAGAAAATTTTAAGATTTTTTGACCACCCCGGCCCTGCTACAAAATTTTGAGATTCTTTGACCACCCCGGGCTTGCGACAAAATTTTGAGACTTTTTGAATTCCCCGGCGCTGCGATAAAATGTTGAGACCTTTTTGATCACCCCGGCCCAGCGACAAAATTTTGATATTCTTTGACCACCCCGGCCATGCGACAAAAATTTTAGACTTTTTGACTTCCCCGGCGCTGCGAGAAAATTTTGAGATATTTTGACCACGAGGGCCCTGCGACAAAATTTTGAGACTTTTTGACCACTCCGGCCCGGCGACAAAATTTTGAGATTTTTTGACCGCCCCTGCAATGCGACAAAATTTTGAGATGTTTTGACCACACCGGACATGCGACAAAATTTTGAGATTTTTTGATCACTCCGGCCCTGCGACAAAATTTTGAAATTTTTTGACTTCCCCGGCCCTGCGACAAAATTTAGAGATTTTTTGACTACCCTGGCCCTGCGACAAAATTTTAAGGTTTTTTGACCACCCCGGCCCTGCGACAAAATTTCGAGATTTTTTGATCACCCCGGGCTGCGACAAAATTTTGAGATTTATTTACCACCACGGCCCTGCCACAAAATTTTGAGATTTCTTGACCACCCCAGCCCTGCGACAAAATTTTAAGATTTTTTGACCACCCCGGCCCTGCGACAAAATGTTGAGACTTTTTGAATTCCCCGGCGCTGCGATAAAATGTTGAGATTTTTTGACCTCCCCAGCCCTGCGACAAAATTTTGAGACTTTTTGATCACCCCGGCCCTGCTACAAAATTTTGAGATTCTTTGACCACCCCGGCCATGCGACAAAATTTTTAGACTTTTTGACTTCCCCGGCGCTGCGAGAAAATTTTGAGATATTTTGACCACGAGGGCCCTGCGACAAAATTTTGAGACTTTTTGACCACCCCGGCCCGTCGACAAAATTTTGAGATTCTTTGACCACCCCGGCCCTGCGACAAAATTTCGAGATTTTTTTATCACCCCGGGCTGCGACAAAATTTTGAGATTTATTTACCACCACGGCCCTGCCACAAAATTTTGAGATTTTTTGACCGCCCCTGCAATGCGACAAAATTTTGAGATGTTTTGACCACACCGGACATGCGACAAAATTTTGAAATTTTTTGACCATCCCGGCCTTGCGACAAAATTTTGAGAATTTTTGATCACCCCGGACATGCGACAAAATTTTGAGACTTTTTGACTTCCCCGGCCCTGCGACAAAATTTAGAGATTTTTTGACTACCCTGGCCCTGCGACAAAATTTTAAGGTTTTTTGACCACCCCGGCCCTGCGACAAAATTTCGAGATTTTTTGATCACCTCGGGCTGCGACAAAATTTTGAGATTTATTTACCACCACGGCCCTGCCACAAAATTTTGAGATTTCTTGACCACCCCAGTCCTGCGACAAAATTTTAAGATTTTTTGACCACCCCGGCCCTGCTACAAAATTTTGAGATTCTTTGACCACCCCGGGCTTGCGACAAAATTTTGAGACTTTTTGAATTCCCCGGCGCTGCGATAAAATGTTGAGATTTTTTGACCTCCCCAGCCCTGCGACAAAATTTTGAGACTTTTTGATCACCACGGCCCTGCGACAAAATTTTGAGATTTTTTGACCACCCCGGCCATGCGACAAAATTTTTAGACTTTTTGACTTCCCCGGCCCTGCGACAATATTTTGAGATTTTTTGACCACGCCGGCCCTGCGACAAAATTTTGAGATTTTTTGACCTCCCCAGCCCTGCGAAAAAATTTTGAGATTTTTTGACCTCCCCAGCCCTGCGACAAAATTTTGAGATTTTTTGATCACCCCGGCCCTGCGACAAAATTTTGAAATTTTTTGACCACCCCGGCCTTGCGACAAAATTTTGAGAATTTTTGATCACCCCGGACATGCGACAAAATTTTGAGACTTTTTGACTTCCCCGGACCTGCGACAAAATTTTGAGACCTTTTTGATCACCCCGGCCCTGCGACAAAATTTTGAGACTTTTTGATCACCCCGGCCCAGCGACAAAATTTTGAGATTCTTTGACCACCCCGGGCTTGCGATAAAATTTTGAGACTTTTTGACTTCCCCGGCGCTGCGAGAAAATTTGGAGATATTTTGACCACGAGGGCCCTGCGACAAAATTTTGAGACTTTTTGACCACCCCGGCCCGGCGACAAAATTTTGAGATTCTTTGACCACCCCGGCCCTGCGACAAAATTTCGAGATTTTTTGATCACCCCGGGCTGCGACAAAATTTTGAGATTTATTTACCACCACGGCCCTGCCACAAAATTTTGAGATTTCTTGACCACCCCAGCCCTGCGACAAAATTTTAAGATTTTTTGACCACCCCGGCCCTGCTACAAAATGTTGAGATTCTTTGACCACCCCGGGCTTGCGACAAAATTTTGAGACTTTTTGAATTCCCCGGCGCTGCGATAAAATGTTGAGATTTTTTGACCTCCCCAGCCCTGCGACAAAATTTTGAGACTTTTTGATCACCCCGGCCCTGCGACAAAATTTTGAGATTTTTTGACCACCCCGGCCATGCGACAAAAATTTTAGACTTTTTGACTTCCCCGGCCCTGCGACGATATTTTGAGATTTTTTGACCACGCCGGCCCTGCGACAAAATTTTGAGATTTTTTGACCTCCCCAGCCCTGGGACAAAATTTTGAGATTTTTTGATCACCCCGGCCATGCGACAAAATTTGGAAATTTTTTGACCACACCGGACATGCGATAAAATTTTGAGACTTTTTGACTTCCCCGGCCCAGGACAAAATTTAGAGATTTTTTGACTACACCGGCCCTGCGAAAAAATTTTGAGATTTTTTGACCTCCCCAGCCCTGCGACAAAATTTTGAGATTTTTTGATCACCCCGGCCATGCGACAAAACTTTGAGATTTTTTGACCACACTGGCATGCGACAAAATTTTGAGACTTTTTGACTTCCCCGGACCTGCGACAAAATTTTGAGACCTTTTTGATCACCCCGGCCCTGCGACAAAATTTTGAGACTTTTTGATCACCCCGGCCCAGCGACAAAATTTTGAGATTCTTTGACCACCCCGGGCTTGCGACAAAATTTTGAGACTTTTTGACTTCCCCGGCGCTGCGAGAAAATTTTGAGATATTTTGACCACGAGGGCCCTGCGACAAAATTTTGAGACTTTTTGACCACCCCGGCCCGGCGACAAAATTTTGAGATTCTTTGACCACCCCGGCCCTGCGACAAAATTTCGAGATTTTTTGATCACCCCGGGCTGCGACAAAATTTTGAGATTTATTTACCACCACGGCCCTGCCACAAAATTTTGAGATTTCTTGACCACCCCAGCCCTGCGACAAAATTTTAAGATTTTTTGACCACCCCGGCCCTGCTACAAAATTTTGAGATTCTTTGACCACCCCGGCCATGCGACAAAATTTTGAGACTTTTTGAATTCCCCGACCCTGCGACAAAATTTTGAGATTTTTTGACCTCCCCAGCCGTGCGACAAAATTTTGAGACTTTTTGACTTCCCCGGCCCTGCGACAAAATTTTGAGATTTTTTGACCACCCCGGCCATGCGACAAAATTTTTAGACTTTTTGACTTCCCCGGCCCTGCGACAATATTTTGAGATTTTTTGACCACGCCGGCCCTGCGACAAAATTTTGAGATTTTTTGACCTCCCCAGCCCTGGGACAAAATTTTGAGATTTTTTGATCACCCCGGCCATGCGACAAAATTTGGAAATTTTTTGACCACACCGGACATGCGATAAAATTTTGAGACTTTTTGACTTCCCCGGCCCAGGACAAAATTTAGAGATTTTTTGACTACACCGGCCCTGCGAAAAAATTTTGAGATTTTTTGACCTCCCCAGCCCTGCGACAAAATTTTGAGATTTTTTGATCACCCCGGCCATGCGACAAAACTTTGAGATTTTTTGACCACACCGGCATGCGACAAAATTTTGAGACTTTTTGACTTCCCCGGACCTGCGACAAAATTTTGAGACCTTTTTGATCACCCCGGCCCTGCGACAAAATTTTGAGACTTTTTGATCACCCCGGCCCAGCGACAAAATTTTGAGATCCTTTGACCACCCCGGGCTTGCGACAAAATTTTGAGACTTTTTGACTTCCCCAGCGCTGCGATAAAATGTATAGATTTTTTGACCTCGCCAGCCCTGCGACAAAATTTTGAGACTTTTTGATCACCCCGGCCCTGCGACAAAATTTTGAGATTTTTTGACCACCCCGGCCATGCGACAAAATTTTTAGACTTTTTGACTTCCCCGGCGCTGCGAGAAAATTTTGAGATATTTTGACCACGAGGGCCCTGCGACAAAATTTTGAGACTTTTTGACCACCCCGGCCCGGCGACAAAATTTTGAGATTCTTTGACCACCCCGGCCCTGCGACAAAATTTCGAGATTTTTTGATCACCCCGGGCTGCGACAAAATTTTGAGATTTATTTACCACCACGGCCCTGCCACAAAATTTTGAGATTTCTTGACCACCCCAGCCCTGCGACAAAATTTTAAGATTTTTTGACCACCCCGGCCCTGCTACAAAATTTTGAGATTCTTTGACCACCCCGGGCTTGCGACAAAATTTTGAGACTTTTTGAATTCCCCGGCGCTGCGATAAAATGTTGAGATTTTTTGACTTCCCCAGCCCTGCGACAAAATTTTGAGACTTTTTGATCACCCCGGCCCTGCGACAAAATTTTGAGATTTTTTGACCACCCCGGCCATGCGACAAAATTTTTAGACTTTTTGACTTCCCCGGCCATGCGACAAAATTTGGAAATTTTTTGACCACACCGGACATGCGATAAAATTTTGAGACTTTTTGACTTCCCCGGCCCAGGACAAAATTTAGAGAATTTTTGACTACACCGGCCCTGCGAAAAATTTTTGAGATTTTTTGACCTCCCCAGCCCTGCGACAAAATTTTGAGATTTTTTGACCACACCGGCATGCGACAAAATTTTGAGACTTTTTGACTTCCCCGGCCCTGCGACAAAATTTTGAGACCTTTTTGATCACCCCGGCCCTGCGACAAAATTTTGAGACTTTTTGATCACCCCGGCCCAGCGACAAAATTTTGAGATTCTTTGACCACCCCGGGCTTGCGACAAAATTTTGAGACTTTTTGACTTCCCCGGCGCTGCGACAAAATTTTGAAATTTTTTGACCACCCCGGCCTTGGTACAAAATTTTGAGAATTTTTGATCACCCCGGACATGCGACAAAATTTTGAGACTTTTTGACTTCCCCGGCCCTGCGACAAAATTTAGAGATTTTTTGACCACCCCAGCCCTGCGACAAAATTTTAAGATTTTTTGACCACCCCGGCCCTGCTACAAAATTTTGAGGTTCTTTGACCACCCCGGGCTTGCGAGAAAATTTTGAGACTTTTTGACTTCCCCGGCGCTGTGATAAAATGTTGAGATTTTTTGACCTCCCCAGCCCTGCGACAAAATTTTGAGACTTTTTGATCACCCCGGCCCTGCGACAAAATTTTGAGATTTTTTGACCACCCCGGCCATGCGACAAAATTTTTAGACTTTTTGACTTCCCCGGCCCTGCGACAATATTTTGAGATTTTTTGTCTTCCCCGGCGCTGCGACAAAATTTTGAGATATTTTGACCACGCCGGCCATGCGACAAAATTTTGAGACTTTTTGACCACCCCGGCCCTGCGACAAAATTTTAAGGTTTTTTGACCACCCCGGCCCTGCGACAAAATTTCGAGATTTTTTGACCACCCCGGTATTGCAAGTTACAACTGTGTGTTATAAAAGAGCTCATACGTCACGGAACATAAATAAACAATGAATCGAGGAGTTCAGCTCGATTTCAACAAAAATAATCGATACCCAAACATTTCTCCCTCACACTTTTATCATTACAAATAGTTGACAACACATATATACTTCTATGATATCATTGCACTATGCTATGTACGAGAGCCCTAAAATTAAGCTCAATTTACCACACTTTACCACAAACTTCGCATAATATTCAGTGCAATTTCAACTGAAATATTCGATTTTTCTCCTGTTGAACGAATTTACGAATAATTAACAGTTATACCATGAGCTCGAGTTGTATATGAGCTCTAGCCAACGAGGCGCTTCGCCGAGTTGGCTATTAGTTCGTATACAACGAGAGCGAATGGCATAACTGTTTTATTATATAGCCAAGCACTGTACAAGAGACAAAATTACAGCCAAATATTTGAAACAACAAACTTCCGGCATAGGCAACTAATACTTCCGCCATGCGTAATGATGCATTCACAATTTCACATAGTAATCTATTCCAACTGCCCTCTTGCTCCCATTGGCTCACAGACAGAGAGTTATGGGAAATGTGAGCCCGTGAGCCAGGGAACAAGGCAGTCGACTGTTTTTGGGAGGGGAGGAGAAAAAAACAAAAAAAAACCGATTAACACAACCATCCGATCTATGACATACTAATTTGTTATACCAATTCAATATTATATTCACCAATCATCCCCCCATAATTATAAGGACTTTACTTCCGAGCCTATGGAGTCACGTGTGAGAAATCTTGCAATACTATAATAACACTACTATAACTGCAGGTCTTCCTAACTAAACCCTCACGGGATCGCGTTGAACAAACTGACCCTGACTAATTTGAATCTCAGTACTTATATAGCCAGTGTTCCGCATGATTGCACTAGGAATAGTAATCTATTCCAACTGCCCTCTTGCTCCCATTGGCTCACAGACAGAGAGTTATGGGAAATGTGAGCCCTGTCGCCGGAGTAGTCACCTCCCAATCGCTAATTCCTAATACCCCCGGGTCTTACCCTACCACCTCACTACCCGTAACTCAAACCCTTACCCTACCACCTCACTACCCGTAACTCAAACCCATACCCAAAACTCATTCCGTTTCCCCACTCTAAGCCTATGTACGAGGCGGTAAAGAAAGGTTTTAAACCGACTAAGTTGTTACATTGATGAAAATATTAATGACCCCGTTCGTGCTCGTTCTTTGATAGTAACATCAACGAAATCCTTGAATTTTCCACAGGATGGGCTGTTTGGGAATTCTCTAGGAGGGGGAAAAGGTGACGCGTAGTTCTGACCAGCGTAGGTGCCCTTATAGGGCCGAAGATACGCCCGTACATCTACGCCGTTTTTGATGAAGGACGGAACGTCAGCCGCTTCTCCCCGAGGAGCGACTTTTTCCCATTCATCATAATGATTATGTAATTCCCCTGGTACAAAAGATGACGGATCACGGAATATGACATCTTTTGAACTGGCTAAATCCTGGCCATCTGACACCATACCCAGAGAGGGCCTGGGACCGACAATCCTTGGGGGCGAACCTGGCCAATTACACCATCCGAAGTGAGTGAAAAGAATACCCGAAACGCCCTACCAGTCGCCCACACCATCGCCGGTCCCAGCCAACCCCGAGAGGCATAAAAGGCATAAGTCGCCCGCACCTGTTTCCAACAATGGTTGGGTCTGGGTGGTTCTACCAAGAATAATAACCATGTGGGAAAAAACCACTGGCACGTTTAAGACATAAATTTATGATCAGATATAATCACAGAACCTCACACAACCAAATTAGGGCCATAACAGTACAATTAGGCGTTGGTCGTACCGTCGGATAAGATAAACTAACCTTGAGTTAGTTTAGTTTAACATTCCCAGTTCTGTGCAGCAAATAATCTCTCCGGCTGCTACCGAGCAATTTGTAAGAGATAAACCATGGCAGCTGCTTGGCCCCGAACCAACGTAGCTGTAAACATAACACAGGGAAATAATCTCCTCGGCCACTAGCGGATCGTTTATAAGACTTAACTCATAACGATAGAGTAAAACAGTAGTCTATTGACCCCAAATCGAATTAGCTGTTAAACCGACTTCGTCTATACAAGCAAAATAAACGTCTCGGCCGCTACCGATTCATTTGTAAAGCACACACGATAAGTAAATATTCTCCTTGGCCGCTACCAAGTCACTTGTAAGGCATACGCCATAAATCAACAATCTTCTCGGCCGCTACTGAGTCATTTGTAAGGCATACACGATAAGTAAACAATCTTCTCGGCCGCTAATGAGTCATTTGTAAGGCATACACGATAAGTAAATAACGCTAGGTCGCTACCAAGTCACTTGTAAGGCATACGCCATAAATCAACAATCTTCTCGGCCGCTACCGATTCATTTGTAAAGCACACACGATAAGTAAATAATGCTAGGTCGCTACCAAGTCACTTGTAAGGCATACGCCATAAATCAACAATCGTTTCGGCCGCTACTGAGTCATTTGTAAGGCAGACACGATAAGTAAATAATGCTAGGTCGCTACCAAGTCACTTGTAAGGCATACGCCATAAATCAACAATCTTCTCGGCCGCTACTGAGTCATTTGTAAGGCATACGCCATAAATCAACAATCTTCTCGGCCGCTACTGAGTCATTTGTAAGGCATACACGATAAGTAAATAATGCTAGGTCGCTACCAAGTCACTTGTAAGGCATATGCCATAAGTAAATAACCTCCTCGGCCGCTACCGAGTCACGAGTCATTGGTAAGGCGGAAACGCTAATGATAAAGTAGCGAAGAGAGTTGTATAAACGAACCGCACCTCAAATCAATATAATTTCAATGTAAAGTGGTTGACGGTGAAATAACTATTCAAAGCGAACAAAACGTGCTTCCTCTTGACCACAACCAAACTCACGAAGAACGAAAGCTCAAATTATAAACGATATATATAGCGACTAATAAACGGCTTCGTCTCACACGATGCGAGACAATACGGCTGGCTACCACCAGAATCTGTGGGATGTGAATTTTCAAAATCCCGTTAAATTAAACAACTCGCATAAGCCGGCCCATGTTGTAACACGCCACCCGGCTGTAGTTAACCCTTTTAAAATGTAATAAGATGACAAACTGTTCGGCCCCGACCAAACGAACGAAGGGTTTTAAAAGACCACAAAATTACCAACTTCTCATATATAGAACAAATACATACGTCCACCCGGGGAGCTTCCGTTGTGGTTGAACTACTCCTTGAGGCGGAACGTCACGTCTACTGGAAGTTGAACGTGTTCATGAACTGGAGGGTCGACTTGCGGCGGCAAGACGACTGGTACATCTTGTGGTAGTTGGGCTTCAGCTTCAGCCATGACGGAACTGTTCCTTTCGGGTAAAGCGTTGAACAAACTGACCCTGACTAATTTGAATCTCAGTACTTATATAGCCAATGTTCCGCATGATTGCACTAGGAATAGAGTTTCTCGCTGAGCTGTTCGGTAAACAGCTCCGAAATATTGTATAAATTATGCTCGAGAGGCAAAAAAGTGTTAAACAGATCAACAAAAAAGATTAAAAGGTACCTTTATGAAGTCAAGAGGTGGGTCAGTTGTTTATATTAGCGTTGCTGTCGTGAAAAAGCTTTTGATTTCATGCTAAAATGAAAATGAAACACGCCAAACACCTTCGGCAGTGAAACTAAATTACTTAGTTGGTTGTTTTTGAAAAAGAACATGCTTTTTACACTCCAAATGTTTATCTAAATAAAAAAGTCCCTTTACTGGTAATCTCCTACGAAATGTGTGCTGTAAGCTTGATTTTAACAGTGAATTTCTTTGTTTGGCAACAAATTAATATCAACCCGTTAATTTAGTGGGGTTTTGGAAGTAAAAACGTAATTTTTAGGTGAATTTTACCAATTAACATGCTAAATTATGTATTTGTTAATGTATTTTTACACAATGTTGTTTTTTTATACATTGGTTTGAGGGTGTTGATGTTTTTCTGTATAAAAATCCGTCAATTTCAACTCTTTTCGGCAGTTTAAAAAACATGCCGCCATCTTGTTTTTCCTCTACTAGCAGGATATGAGCTGATAGCCTAGTAGTAGGGAACCAATCAGATCACGCAAAAGCTCATATCCGATAGCATGCTATATAATAATTCCTGTTATGCTGCACACTAATTCCACTATGTTCTATCGCGAAAAATGTTCATTCAAACTAATTGAGAAACCATCGGCACATGAGCCACTCGACGTCGCCACGGTTCTATAGAAATTGAATAGGACGACAGTTCCATTATCAAACTACTAATCTTTTTCGAAATAACTTGGTAATTGCTTGTTTAGAGTGGTTTCTTCGATATGTTTTGTCACACGCAACTTCTTTTAAATGGCTACAACTGTAATTAATCGTTTGTTGATTGCATAAAACTTTAACTTCAAATGCTTAAAAAAAAAATTATTGTAATCCCGCTCGACAATAGAATAATGCATTTTAAACTAACCACATATTCTTCTTTATCATATCTTAAAACATTAATGGTTAATTCATCAGAGAAAATGGATTTTTATGAATTAAATCTGTCGCGTTTGCGTCCATTTTGTTCTCAGACAATCATTGACAAAATTATTGAAACAAAGCTAACATGAAATGGTTTCATGTCCCCCCCCCCCCCCCCCCCCCCCCCCCCCACTTCAATGTTGTGGAACTCAAAACCTGTGCATTCACCTGCCATTACATTTAAATGTTCAGAGTAACAAAATTGAAAAGGGGGGATGGGGGAATAGCAATTTATGCAAAAAAGAGGCTTAGCAATTAACAATACATGATTCACTCGAGTCGTTTCAACTAACTTTGTCAATTATTGTCTGAATTTACGTTAATAATTCTCCATACATTTTTCGTTGCAGAGAAACGGTATATCTTACCCACGACTGCGCAAAGTGATCTCACATACATTTAACACATATATTGATCACTAACAACAAACGATAATTTTAAAGGTCAATTACATGACGTCACCATGACGTCGTAATGTTAACTGTCACTACGCGGAAGTCAGGTTCAAAATTATTGTCGGTTTAAAAGCTGCGCACGCTCTCTGTATTTCCATGATGAATTTATAATTCTGACACAAAACCTACACGTAAAATTAAAATCTGCCGAAGTAGATGACCCCCCCCCCCCCCCCATATAGAGTAAAAAGGGATGCCGCCTCATTAATATTCAGCATGACTCACGCGTGACTCACGAATGACTCACGAATGACTCACGCATGACTCACGACTGACTCACGCCTGGGACATGATTGGGCAAGATTGGGATAATTATAGTATACATGAGACTATATAAGCTCTGTGATTTCGTATAGTTGCTACTTTTCCTAAAGTGTTTTACTTGTGGAGTTTACTGTCTGCGATATAGCGTTTTCTTGGGAGATATTTTCGAAGATATTTTTGTCTGATTTTAAGGTAAGATGCTTTATTCGTTTTATATTGCCTGACGACGTTCACTATTTGTATATTTTATCAGAGTTTAACATACGTTTTGTTTCATTGGCAGCAATGGATCTTATCGATGTAATCAAAGGTTGTACGACCGTCGAAGAAATTGAGGCGCTGGAATGGCTGTTTGATTTCGAGGATAGGCATAAGGAAGCAGCCTTATTGCAACGTATTACTATATTGTCGATTGCCTTGGAGCGTGGTTTGGAGAATGAACGTTGTGGGATTTCTACGGTGTTAATGGACGGTTGGTCGGACGAGCAACGCCAATCCTTCAAGCGAGATTGGAACGATGATTCGTTTATGGCCGAGATGGACGATATCCCTGGCGGTCAGGCCCCCGAACCAGCGATACTCTCGTTAATGGATGGTTAATTGGTCGAACGAGCAACACGAATCCTTCAGAATGGATTGGAACGACAATTCATTTATGGCCGAACTAGACGATATTTCTGATTGTCAGGTCTCTGGTGAACCGTCGATACCCGAGGTTTTTTTGTTTTTTTTTCTTTAAGTCACTTGACGTTAATACGTAGACGAGTAACAAAAACAGGTAGCGGAGAAGTGTTTCGGCATGAATAGTTATCGGTAGATTCATCAGTAGTAGTTTTGAAGGAGTTTGTTGCTGCAGAAATATCGGGAGAAATAAAAACAGGAAAACAAGTAGAAAGGCCAACAGGAGGTTTTGTAGTTTCCAAAGTTGAGACACGTACATCAGTTCCAGTTTACGCTCCACGAAACACGTATACAATCAAAGTTCAAAGGAAGATCGTCGATGCCCGGATTTCGTTGCGTACGTTGACCGCTAATGACGACGTCAAACCACGTGGCGTGCGCAAGCCTAACCAGTTAACGGGCTTGCGGAAAATAACGTTACAATAAAATCTGCTCCAGCAATGTTAGGAAATACTTAATAAAGTCTTTACTCACAGTTGAAGAACTTCTTTATACCCCCAAAATCGGCCCACGATGCTCTTAGAAAATCTTAAATGAGTTAGGATTCCAGTTTGATGTAATCAAAACGACAAAAAAAACATCTGGTATCTATCCAGACCGGAGAAGGAAGCCGAAAACGAGCCGCTAAACCAAATACGGAATCAATACCAAGTAAGAGATCTAAAACTGTTCCGTTATTTACGATAAAATCTGTTAAGCAAGTACGCGTGAAAAAGTTTAAGACCACGGGCCTTGATTATCGTGTTCAGTTTGGCGATTTGCAAGTACAAGGCTTGCCTGATATCCTGAGGCAATTACATAACGTGTTTGAAAGCCTACTTGATCGCGTAACCGATGGTATTGCTATGCATGATCAGGTCCGGTTTATTATGCATTCTCCCCAGCTAGAGTATCCTATTTCATTAGCATTTATGCCTCGTGAGAGATTAACTGTCGAGAGAATCTTGGCCGAGATCGAAAGAGTAATTCAGTCGAACGATTCGTTTAAGCTAGATGATTCGATTACCATCAATATCATCCATGTCGAAATGTCACATGGTGGAACGGGACGAATGCGAAAGATTGCCAATTTAGATAAGTATCTTACCAACAAAAGAGCAATAGTTCATATCGAAAACAAGGATGATCTATGTCTCGGTCGCGCCATCGTCGTAGCCAGAGCTAAAGTCGACAACAATGAACGGTATTCTTACATTAAAGATTCTCGAGGAGCTTTCCAAGGTAACCTTGCTCACGAATTACATGAAAATGCCGGCGTACCATTCGGACAGTGCGGTATCGAAGAAGTGAAAAAGTTTCAAGCCTATTTGACCGATTACCAGATAAACATCGTTTCAAAAGAGCATCTGAATGCTCTTATTTACTCTGGCCCTGAGGCACCGAAGCAAATTTATCTTTACCCCCACGATAACCACTATGACGTAATTACAAGCATGCCAGCTTTTCTCGCTCGTAAGAAGTACTGCCACGTCTGTAAGAAAGGTTATGATAACATCGAAGACCATATCTGCGGAGATACGTGCAAGTTATGCCATATACAAAAGGAAAGCGCTAATGGCCATACCACAGAATAAGGATCAACCAGAAGTCCGACTCAGCGTCGGCACCTTTGATGTAAGCGTCCTCACGAAATGTCGGCCTGCGATCCCGGCGCCATTTTGAAAGTAAGTGCCCCCGGGAAATTAGCCCTCTCGTCCTTGCGACCCTCGGGCTCCCGTATTCAATTACTCTTGGCCTTCTTGTGACCTTTTAATTAAATTTATATTGTTATATATATATATAAATAATATTTAGTTAAGTAAATAAGTAATTTACTTTAGAAAATGGTTCTTTGGAAATAAAATTATTTGACCACAAGGTTATTAAAACTTCAGTTCGCAGATACTACGGGTAAGAACCCGTGGCAAAAAAGTCCTGCAGTCATGAAGCGGGCTTTACATTTCTCGATTATGCCGACACATTTGTTTATAGAAAAAGATGGCGAAAAATTTCGGAACTACGCATTGTTGAAGTACATCGAGTACGTATGTTGTTAGAAATTTTATAAGCTTTCATTCGGTGTATAGTTCAAACTTTAGTGTTGTTACCTGTAACTTTTTTAAATGTTCAAAATGTGCACACCATTGTTCGTAAAATAAGAATTATATGATGGGAAATGGACTCCTCACAAGTGTTGTAGAATTTTGGATATTGTTTTTAAATACTAAACGCACAACCCTGAACAACATATTAAACATAGGATACGGTGAAGTGCCATTCATGTCAGAACTTTTAATTTTCTCGCCGGGAAGTATTTTAAAGAATAAAAAAACATTATTTTGGTCTGGACCGTCTGAAATGGATGAATTTCTTAAGTTTGTTTTGCCTTTTGCTGTTTGCTATAACCTCAGAAAGACTTCTGGTATGAACCTCAGATATTTCTTAAACAAAAGCTAATTCAAATATGAAGGGAGTGGAAAAGTTTGCAGATTTCTAGTTGAAGTTGAAAACGTTTTTGGTGCAAATTAGTAATCATACCTTTTCAACATATTAAAAAATATTAAAACTTTTATATGGTCAACGGTGAGAACATTTTGAACATTTTAAAAAGTTACAGGTAACACTACGATTTGAAATATATACCGAATGAAAGCTTATAAAATTTCTAACAACATACGTACCCGATGTATTTCAACAATGCGTAGTTCCGAAAATTTTAGCCATCTTCTTCTATAAACAAATGTGGAGTTTATACAATTCCCACGGACTTTTACCCGTAGTATCCGCGTACTGAAGTTTTAATAACCCCGTGGTCAAAGAATTTCATCTCCAAAGAATCGTTTTCTAAAGTAAATTACTTATTTACTTAACTAAATATTATTTATATATATAGATAATAATATGAAGTTAATTAAAAGGTCACAAGACGGACAAGAGTAATTGACTACAGGAGCCCGAGGGTCACAAGGACGAGAAGGCTAATTTTCCGGGTGCACTTACTTTCAAAATGGCCGACTGGCGCATGCGCATAAAAATAATGGGACACTTTTTCTCGCGAGTTGGACTTCTGGTTGATCCTTATTCTGTGGCCATACCGTGAATCACCTTGAGCCAGCGGTCGCATGATGTTGTCAGCGGATTTATTACTGTCGTCGAAGCATGGACGAGGTCAGTATAAAAACGGACACACGTCCGAAATGGAAACATCTCCTATATAAACTCTATTAGACTTCTACAGCTAAGTGCTAAACAAACGTTTTGACATAAATTTGGGTAAGTTACTTTAAATCGTGGCTTATGTGGGTTTCTTTTTAATCTCTTCCTTGGGACCTCGTGTCCGTCCCGACCGTCCGTTCGCCTTTATCAAACTCATCTTTTTCTGTTTGTAATGTATTATGTATTGTGATCTGCTGTTATTATTGTAGTACTGTATTACTTAGTGAGTTTCATTAAAGCTTCTGTTATTATTGTTATTACTATTATTTATATTATTATTATTATTATTACTATTATTATTATTTATATTATTATTACTATTATTATTATTATTATTATTACTATTATTATTTATATTATTATTATTATTATTACTATTATTATTATTATTTATATTATTATTATTATTATTAATATTATTATTATTATTATTATTTATATTATTATTATTATTACTATTATTATTATTATTATTATTATTATTACTATTATTATTATTTATATTATTATTATTACTATTATTATTATTATTATTTATATTATTATTATTATTGTTATTAACTTATTATGATAGAAAATATGTATAATAAAATAAAATAAGTGAGAAATACTAAAAATTAAATACTAATTTATGGAAGCTGCTGTGTGCAGTCTTTCTACCAAAAATTAGAAACATTTTGTGATGAGGATAGTGATACTAAATACAAGTTCACAGTCCCATATACACATCTGCTATTTGCTTAGTCACTTTCTCCTCTTTAATTAATGAGAATTGACAATATATATATTTTTTGAGCATACTAATAAAGTTGTTTTAAGCTTAGATGTACTGTACAAAAAATTAAGACTTTACAGGCAGGATGTCAGCTTAGGGTAAAATAATAACTACTTAATAATCAAGAGTGACATCTTTATGGTAAAAAATAATATGATCAAGTCAATTTTCTTTGATGTACCACGGTTATATACAGGTTATTAACCTCCCAATCTTAATTGCAATAACAATAGAACCTTGTCACAAGCTCTTTTCCTATTGAATTCTTTAGAAAACCTCCTTGATCGTGTTATAAATAATTTAAGCACCTCACCCTTAGTTTATTAGCGGTATAAATTCCTTGGGCATATCACTAATAAACTTTGGGTGAGGTGGTTAACCTACACATATTCCATTGAGGTTTTGCTGTACAATGTATTGACTGAGCAATAGAAAAATTAATACACGTACGTTCAAGGCCAAGATTTTATATTTTATCATAAAGACTGGTTGAGGTTATTAAGTGGTTTATTAGTATATAGCACTAGTAGTTTAATATAGATTAATTTATGTATATACAGGATGCAATATAAAACAGATTATATTTATTCAAACTGGAATGAAAACATTTATAATCTAAGTTTCAAGCAACTAGCAGCTTAACAATTCTTGCATTCATACCAATCATCTCCATCGTAAGGTAGTTCAGTTCTTCCTAAACATTGAAAGAACATTTTATTGAAAAGTTGAAAAGGCTATGCTACCTCAGTACTATATAAAACCAGTGATACATGTAATTTTTAGCCATATGGCATTGGTATTTCTTAAAACCTGGTTGAATGAATTTTTTACCTTTACTTGCGGCCATGTATGCATCATAATTGTATTAAAATTGGTCAAATAATGAGGATGCAACCCTGAGTCTCTCTTGTTTGCAGTTAATAGGCTCCATCAGTTATTTTTCCTCACTTAACCATTTTGCAAACTGTTGATAAAAAATTTAAAGTGGTTCTCTGATGAAAATATTGTGAGCAATGTTTGTGACTTTTTGTATAATCTTATAGAGGATATGGTAGTTAGTAAAATTGCAAAGTTTCATTTGAAAATTTGTTGAAGAAAAGGTGATATTTTATGTGTGAAGTTTGTATTTTGGCACACCACCATTAAAGTGGCTGAGTTTGAGAAGAATAAGTCGAGAAAGCTTATGACATCATAGAGTCAATAACAACAATGACCCTTTTGTTGACAACAACAATGATCTTTTGTTTTTGTTGAGTCTATGATGTCATAAGCTTCCTCGACTCATTCTTCTCAAGCTCAGCCACTTTAATGGCAGTGCTCCAAAATACAAACTTCGCATGTAAAATACAACTTTGTTTTTGAGAATTTTGAAATAAAACTTTGCACAATTACCAACTACCATAATATCTTTAAGATTATGCAGAAACATTACCAACAATATTTTCATAAGAGAACCATTTTAAAAAGCAGTCACAAGATTTTTTGTTTTTCGTCATATACATTGTTACTGTAAAAACTATATATGTAATTAACAGAACTTAATTTTCCTTACCACACATACAAATATCCCACAGTTATATCCATCATTCTGTGAGAAGTGTCGTGGTTCAATACATGGCCAGGTTTTGCTGTCCCAACCAGTCTTAGTATCGACAAGTTCACTAAATGAAATATACAGAAACATATGTTTCAGGAGAAAGGTCATTCTTAGCAGTATTACCTAGTCTTATTACTCCACCAGGAGGTTATGTTTTCATGAAAGTTTGTGGAAAGATTAATCATAGATCATCTAAAACCAACCATTTTAAATTTACAGTTAGGAATTTGGTTGAAATTTGGATGAGAAATAAATAAAAATCTGACCACATGATTCTCAGTTTAGAAAAAATGCTTGCCTGATTACACTCATTATATATTATTTCATGCAAACATTTTTGCATAATTTTGGCGTGAGTGCAATCAGACATTTTATTTATTCATTCAACATACATGTGTAAGCCTTGAGTGAGCTGGTCTGGTTAGTGAGATGGCTCATCTCCTTACATCTAATAACCCACTGGCCGAGGTACAGTAAGGTACAGTATATGAAATCACTGAAAGCTAACCTTATTCTGTCAATCAAATTTTTGATCCCAGCATAATTTGTTATTGTTACTTTTTCTTCTTTCTGCCCATTCATTGGGTCTATAAATTTTCTGACTCTGCTTGACCTGTCTAAAGCCTAATTTACAACAGGATAAAATTGTGTTATAAGGGTAAAATCAAATTGTGATAGCCAACTGTGCACAGATTTTTTACAGTAAATGTATATACAGTGTATACAGCACTGCTATAAATTTTATTAAAATTGAAACTATGTTATATTTGATACAGAATACCAATATCACCATTAAACCTGCGCAAGTTCATTTTTGCAACTTTTCACAATCAGAAAAAAATTTGAAGGACCTTTTTCCCTGTACTGTATATGCATGCCTGTATTCAGCGCTGCAGTTACATGTAATGGCTCAGTGGTCAATGGTCAATGACCACATAGTAGTACAGACTGCTCACAAAGTGTAATCAGCTCAAAACACTATTTATGATCTCCTTATAATTACATGATTGTATATACATGTAGTGATTAATTTAGAAAGAATGCAAGTTATAGATGAGTCATACATTCTAGTCGCATCAGCTTAGCTAGCTACTGTAGTACCGTACATACTACCACTTGCAAGCTGTGTAATATGCATTGCATATGTTTTAAATGTGATTAAATTAGACAGCTAATTTTTGAAAAAACCAGTGGAAAAGGGCAGGATTTGAATGCCAGAATTTGATTTATTTTAGTCATTGGTGACTGGTTGGGTTAACAAAAATTATTTGCAGTGCTGTATACAGTATTATTATTATTAAATTGTTAAGTGATCTACAAACATATGTATTTTGCTTTGTATACTGTAATTAGTACAGTTACATTGGTAAAACAAACTTATTTAAAAATAAGTATACATGAGTTACAGTACCAACAGATTCCAGTGACAGCTAGATGGATTCATTGGTATTAATATTTTTGTGATCGACTTAAAGTCAATATTCTGCCAAAGACGGCTTGTGTTGGTATCTGCATGCTGTGCAAGCTGTGCAACAGTTGTGCTTGCTGAAAGACAGTCGTTGTGCTCTTTCTCTACTTTACAGAGTTCTGCTTCTATTATCTGAAATGTAAGAAAAAACATGTAATCTTAACCCTGTCACATTGAAGCCACATGCATGTGAAGAATTTTATTCTCAGACTGACTGGCTGATGGCAGATGATTTTTTTAGCAAAGGGAACACGCACGACAGGTCTATACATGTACCTTAATGCTAGTTTTAGCTGGTTAATTTAGGGTAAAAGCCCTTCTAAATAGAAAAATTCAGTAGAAATTCTTATAAGAATTCCTTATTCTATTCGAAATTGGCACTTTGCTATGGGATCCTGTAGGAATTCCTATAGCATAAGAAATTTCCTATAAGAATTCCTAGATTCCACTTCCTATAAGAAATTTATTTCTTCTTATTAGAAATTGGCACAAAATCCTGTAGGAAATGCAACATTACATTGTACCTATAGAAAGTTTGATAGGATCCTGGCATGCGATCTTTTTGTAAGAGAGCGTTAAATGAGTAGCACCTGATGTCCTGATGCATGATGGAAAATGGTTACTGTACTTTTATAATTTTTGTTTTCACTAAATCATAATTGTTTAAAATTGGTTTCAGATTGATTTGTTTGAATTTTCAGATGTAACCTGGCAGAACTATAAAACTGCTAAAAGTTAGATTAAGTCAAACAATATATACCGTACCATATCACTCAACCATCCTGGAACAAACTTTGGTAATTTTTTTCTTATGTCAGTAAGGTCTTTTTCACTTAAACAGTCTGGTGGAACTAAGGTACAGAGGTTTCCCAATGTCACTTGTGGTGGTCCACATTCAAGCATGATTTCATTAAGGTCACGTGTTGCTTTAGCCTGTAAAATCCTTTCAAATGGTGTCCTATAATATAGTAAAGATTAGTAAGTATGTTGGCACTCATTTGCCTTGGAAAAAAAAGTTGTTGCTTCCTAGTACGTACGTATCTCCCACATGTTTGTGTTTTCCATCTACTTGAGTCAAATTGTTTTTTTCATCTGTTACTGATCTTACCTAGGTTAGTAATGAGAACACAGAATTAATAACATGATTGCGTTATTCTGGGAATGAGTTAATAGTAGGTGCAAGCCTGCTCCCTTGTGTTTTAAACCCAATAAAACACTGTTGCTTGTTTAAATATATAAAACATGATTATACCCACACATTTAAGCAATTGTGGTACAGTAGCAAAGAAGTATTGCGGGAGGGGATTATTTAAAGAATAAAATTATATGAAAAACTGGATTTTGTACTTCCCTCCTTGTTTCTCCCCTTGTCGCATGATCCACTAATTATTTATATATATATATATATATATTTATTTTTCATGTTTTGATAAATTATAATTAATATAGTCTTTTGTGCAATTCATTAATTTACATGTACCTAAGAAAAAAAAATGGTATAAAGGGGAAAAAATGATCATTTTCTGATATACACAGATACCAGTCATTCCTGCATGACGTTGTACTTAATATTTCTCACCTCGCTATGCATGTTGTCTTCACAGGCAAAAGTGCATTTTCTTTTACAGGCTTTTTCCTCAGTCATGCTAGGGGGACATTTCCTTTTTAAACAACTCCCAGAAGTAGTTGGCTTTGTCGTATCTGCGTTGTTTTCCTCTTGTATTTCTACATTTACCTATGAAATAGAATTGATGAAAACGATGTTTAACCTATTGGGTTTTCCTTTGGTGACTTTAAAATCGCCTGGCGTTAGACAGAGTAAAATGATAAAAGGGCCGTTTTGGGCTGTCTCCGCCATCAATGGTTAAAAACAAGGCCTTTATGCATGTCTCGAGGGTTATGTTATAAAGTCTTCAAAAACCTCCTTAACTCCTTGTCGTCTGTATCGTTTCTTTTCGAACGATGCAGACTTAAGTATTTAACTCTGTATAACACCAAATGATTTTACTCGTCAATGGGGAGAAATACCAGTAATAAGTCCTAAGAAAATAAGCTCTCCCAAACATAAGCCCTCTCTAAAACCAAACGAAAAAATCCTTCAGAAAATTAGCCCCCAAAAATAAGCCCACAGACTCGTGTATATTAAATACATATATGATCTATTTTAAAACGCAAATTTCCCTCCAATCATATAATCCCTCCTGAAAATAAAGCCTCCGAATATACACCTCTGAATATACCTTAAGCACAGAAAAAAGTCCTGTGAAAAATATATAAGCTCTGGGCTTATGATCTGAAGATTACGTAAATAATGGCCTATTTTGAAATTCAAAATTTACATGTATATAATCGTAAGGCCACCACCACCACCACCACCACAAAAAAAAATATTTAAAAATCCTCTCGAACATAAGCCTAAAAAGTACTTTTTGAAAAAAAATGTAAGCTCAGTTTATGGTATTCTTTTGGCTTTCAGCTATACTCTGTGTATACAGTCTACAATTTTACCTGATACATCTTTTTCATCATTTCTGCCTTTGCTCCCACTCGACCTGAGAAAGGATGTTTCTTTTTTTGTTGCTTTGGTGCAGGTAAATTGGGTAGGTGATGCAAAGAGTTGTCTCTTTTCTTCTTCGAACGCAATTTTGCTTTCCTTTTTTCTTTAGCGTTTTTTTGTTCTTCCAAAAGTAGGCCTCCATCAGCAGGAATTTGTGTCTTGATATCAGATACCACCTGCTTGAGAGAGACGCTGAATGCTTTAAGGATCCTTGGATCTTGTATAAGGTATGTGAGATTTTTTGCCTCCAGCAAAGTTTCTCGGCATTCTCGTGCAAGCGCATTTGAGTTGGTTTTGTCATTATGCATGGATTTGGGTAAGGTTAGTTTAGTCACTGGATTAACAGGTGTTGTATCAATATCTTCTGGACTGGTACTTGGCATTACCAGAAATTTGGGACAAGATGGCGTCGCGCGGGCGCATATACGCCATTAAACATGACGGCCAAATCGTATAAGGAATAATACAGTAAAATCGTAAATTTTAAAATTTATCCTACTAGGGACATAGACTTCTCGGTTGCGGAGCTCGATTCCTGTTAAGAGTTAAGTAAGGAAACGTTATAACAAAAAATGTTCGCTTACCGAAATACACAGCCGGTTCCCAACATCGATTTATTTACGCTGCTTATTTGACTCATTCTGTTATGTAAGCCATAGTAATCCTGCTAAACATGCGATACAAATCTGCCAAATACACCACTTTCCTTGCGAACGATGCAAAGTGCGGAGCTTGCTATGTATTTAGCAATGTTCGAACTGCTAATATAACTCGTAAATATCTCCGTATCTAACAACATTGCGGTTCCCAAAGCCTTTAAACTTTCTTGGTTTTACAGTGTGTTTGAGCAATACACCAAATCGTAGTTTTATTTAGGCCCACATGCAAATTAGTTTCCTTTTCAATTTGGGCCCCTATGCAAATTACATCATGTCTATTAAAGCATAACGGGAAGATAACATAGGCTGGGACTATTTTTTCATGTTTTGAGTTCATTATTTTTAGACACCTACGTTTAGGATTATTGTCAAGGATAATTGAGAAGCAAATTTAATCCTTATGGAATACCTAAGCATTAAAAGGTTTCTGAAATCAGAAATGTTATGTTTACTGCGGCTGCTTCAGCCTCATGTTATAAACGAACTACGTTTTATCCCGACTCAGATTGTATGCACTGTCGAAACTCCGATTTCGTCTATCAGCAGGAGGCCGTTATGTCTAAACGTGGAGCTGAGCTGCGAGAAGGACAAACGACGAAGCCACGGAGGTCTCTTCTCTTTCGAGCAGCCTGCAGCCATGTTTGTTTACTTTGAAAGCAGAGACGATCTTTGTTCTTAGCAGCCGTTTGCATTTTCGCAAAATATTTACTGTATATTATTATCATGGGAGTAACCACTGGCTACGAACGTGGCCACAAAATGTCCCAAATTTCTGGTAATGGACTGGGTGATGGTGGACGATCGCCATTTGCTTGATTGTCTGTTGAAAGGGGAATCACTTCGTTATCTAGTGTTAGGCGAGCTTGATTTGTGTAGTCATATAAAATCTTTTCAAATCCCCATTCTGGTAAATGTCTAAACACTGCAAAGAAATGCTTGCATAGCAGCCGCGATTTCATCCAGCTAAGACATTGGCAACTAGGTGTAACAGCCTTGGCAAGGCCAAAATCAACCATGTACCAATTATTAGCGCTACCTTGTACTTTAAAAATCCCCATGTCTTTGTTGACGCTTTTAACTGATGAGGCTGAGATATCTTCTGATGCAGTTATATTTGACATGCAGTGTTTGATGAAACCTCTTGGCCGATTCAGAAGGTATTTTGGGAGCGATGAATTGTACCGTCTGTAGTTTTCATGACAGCGAACATTTTTCTCCACGTATCTGTAAATTTATAAACACTATATAGTGAATGATATTCATAACATTTGTGGAAACACAACTAGAAATGGTAGCTTTACATGTAGTTAGGTTTCACTTGATGCAATAATTAAGTAATAAACACTTATAATTACCTTGTGTATTTGTCTGGGAGGAATTCTTCTACCAGGGGAGGAATTCTTCTACCAGGGGAGGAATTCTTCTACCAGGGAAGTAAGCATGCCACTGAGAGTTTTATCACGGTGGGCAGACAGGAAACTGTACTTAAAATCTTTGTTTTGTCTTTCCACTCCATTGTTCGTGTGAATGGATACGTTATTGTCCGCTTTGCGGTAGAACCAAACCCACCGCTATCATAGATATAAATACAGAAAATTACAGTTATTATACTACAATGTTTAGTTTATAAGCTTGAAATTTCTATGAGGTAATAATTAGGCAAAGTCCAGGTCAAATAATTAGGAAATAGAAAATAGCTGCCTGCATGTGTTTATATAGCTTTACATAAGTATACTTTCGAATTCCCCCGAACTCGTTCGAGTGTTTGCATCAGGTTATATACAGAGAGGGCATCCATTTTCTACCTTTTTTTCTTTAAAAAAATATATTCATCTGGATATCTATACATCGCTATAAAGAACAGACTCTAGGCTATTGTATAACGATCAACAGATAGCAAGTGGAACAGACAATCAGATTGCGGAATTTGCAGTAAACTACTAGTAAGTTCCTACTAATATCCTCTATTATACTATATAGAAATAGATCACCTTGCGTTCAGGCAGCCAGGTCCCTGTGAGCCATTTTCGTAATTGCCATTAGTTTTCCATATCTACAGAGAAGCAAAACAGATGTACATGCATGACAAGTGTTTTGTACTTGCGTGTTTTAACTGCATATTTATTTACTCAAAATGAATATGTAGAGTCTGTACACGTATAACTTTGTGTCATACGAGGATTACGAGCCATATTTAACCAATAACGTGGATTGCCGACCACCTTGTAGACACATATATATAATACGCACAAACACTGCACTGTAGCTACATACGTGCATTATACATCATGCAGACAAACAAACAAACAAACAAACAAACAAACAAACAAACAAACAAACAAACAAACAAACAAACAAACAAACAAACAAACAAACAAACAAACAAACAAACAAACAAACAAACAAACAAACAAACAAACAAACAAACAAACAAACAGACAGACGTATATCTGTATGTATATGTATGTATGTATGCGTGTGCTTGTGTGTGCTTTTTGTGTTTTTGTTACCTTCAAATTTTTAAGTTCATCAACAGCAGAATTGTATGTTTCTTCAGATCCAGAGTGTGCGACTTTCCTCACTGCCTGCAATAATGTTTCCTTATGACTGGAGACATCGTTAGCTGATTTGCTTACCCATCTCTCCCAGGCTTGTTCACGATGAAAATCACAGAGGTAAACAGTACAGTCTATGTAGCAGAAAAGAAAAGAAAAGAATGATATTTTGGTTGCCCTTATAGTTAGTTGTTTTCCTAGATTTCGTTGTGTATACGTCAGACGACTGTTTTAGTTTGTTCATGCCCTCAGACCCATCCAGCTCTTCTGTAGCCAACCAGTTCATTTTCAATGCCATTCAATTCGATTCAATTATGAAGTGAAGAATAATTTAGAAACAACTAGCTTTGTGTAGCTTTGTTCCCACACTCTTGAGCCCCAGGAACGATTATTGGTAGATTTTTAATTATTTACGAAGAGTCATCAGTGATTGGCTGCAGATAGTCTGCTATTCTATTCCTTGTTATGTTTCGTGGGGCTTTTTGAATTTGAATATGAAAGGTATATGTTTGCCCGTCAAAAATTGACATAAAATATCCACTTGTTACCAAAGCGAGACTTAAAGGGATACTCTCAACCATACAACTCGATTAAGAGAAAAGGTTATTGACGATCTAAAAAAAAGCAGATCTGCAAAGGAAAAATTACCTTTCATCTTTTTTCGCGTAAAAAACGGCAAATCTTATGTCGGGAAATTGCAAAGTACCAACAGCGGGAGTGATGTAGGTGTGAGAACTCGCAACCAACTGTACTGTCGGGGTTGGAAGCGCTATTGCTAAATTACAGTAGAGAAATTTAGTAGAGATGAATAATTCTATAGATGAATAATCGTAATCCATCTCAACTGAATGTCTCTGCCGTAGTTTGAGAGCACTATAATGCATATCGTTGGTAATGCGTTCTCACATCTACGTCACTTCCGCCTTTTGTCCTTTGCACTTTCTCGCACTTGTCGGTTTTTAGAGGAAGTAAAACATTTTGTTCTAATTGGGTTTAAGGGTCGAGAGTATCCCTTTAAGGGGCCGTTTACATGGACAAACGTCCCTGGTAGAAGGGGCACCCTTCCCCCCGAGGTACCCTGGGGGAGCGAACTTTGTGTTCATTTTACTTAGTCTCGACAGCGAGCGTTTACATGGGGAATTTCATACTTGTCTCGCGAGGTAGGGTTACCCTAGGGGGCGAGATAAAGTTGATTACTCGCCTACCCGAGGCAAAACTGCTTTTGTTACATCGGTATAAAAAAACTAAAGCGTGGTTTCCATCTAGTCGTTAGAGCCGGCGGCATGGCTGCGGCAAGGGGCGATGGTCCAATCATAGACAATGTTGAATTCGTCAGCAATAAAAAGCCCTATGCGATTCGACCATCGCCCCTTGTCACGTCCATGCCGCCGGCTCTTACGGCTAGATGGAAACCACGCTTTAGTTTTTTTATACCGATGTAACAAAAGCATTTCGTTGTCACGCTTTTGTCCATTTAACTTTACTTTAATATTTTTATAGTACCTGTAAATATTTCTTCGATAGCGTTGATTTCTGCCTCACTGTAATCAGTCATGAAGCAAGCTGGTTTCCAGTTAGGGTTCCAGTTTGCGAGCACCTGCAGTCCTTCCAAGATGCATTCTTTTGACTCTCCCTGAGTTACGAACGAACCGACAACTTGGTAATCTACATTTGTTTTTACAACAAGGAAGAAAAGCGGAACAGCAAATCGAGTGGTTTTATACGTTGCATCTAAAAGGCAAAGGTCGTATCCATATTTTGCTAACAAGCGTCTCTGCCACGCCGTCTGATGAACGAATAACAACGATTTTTCAACGTTTAAGGTTGGTTCGGGGAGCATAGTTTCTTCAGTTCTAATTTCAGGTTCATCAATGTCCTGAAGTGAGACCGCTGTTGATAATTGCACACTGCCCTCCTGATAAGGCCTGTAAAAGAACTTATCTGTAGAGTTTTCCTTTTCCCACTTTTGGATTTTGGCAGCAATGTTTTCTTGGTCAAATTTTGAAAACCGATTTTCTGTTGTTGCCAAGTACATATGATTTCTGATATCTGCTAGCTTTGGGTGGTATCTCCTGTTGGTCGGGGGAGGAGGTTGCTGTCCTTCGAACAATTCTTTTTTAACAAATTGTCGAATGTGCCTGACCATTTCCCTTACATTGTTCACACCTTCCCCAACAAGACCATGAATTTTGTGCACTATTCTCTCGTCGACTGGTTGGGATATTCCTGTTGCCTGTAAGAAATTAGATTTTTGTTATAACTTCACTGCTTTGCAGTAAAAGAGTGTTACTAGCAGGTGTCTCGCTACTCGAGTGTGGAGGTGATACCCCCAAAATATTTGACAAATCATAAAATTCGGGCATTATTTACACTAGGCTACAGTACATTATATATCTCCTGTTTTTTGACGCCTGAATACGTAAAATATCATTCTGGCAATTTAGACAGAATTAATTGAAAACAAAATCGGGCAAACCTCTTTCACGACCCCACCCATCTAATAATTAAACCAATGCGTCTCTTTTTTCTGCTCTTAAAAGGTTGTTTGGAATTTGCAAATAACGCAATAAAGTAAACATATACGTAAACCTTTACCCCGCCAAGTGAGTTGGTATGTTTTGTGACACTAGGCAAATGTATGTAAATCCTCCGTTCTCCAACATTTGTATTTTCTTCCAAAGCTTTTTTCAGCTTCAGTGCAGCAACGTCGCGTCTTTTTCTGGAATCGCTATCAATCTGAGAATTAAGCAAAGGCCTTGTTAGCTATAGCTGTCGTATACACATGTGTTTCTTTCTGTAACGTGTGAACCTACCGGAATAGAAAATTCTTGGAACTTTATAACCTCGCGGAGTTTGATTTTTCCGCCACAGCCAAATTTCTTCGTTCCTTGAACATGGAATCGCCTTTTCTTGAAGTCAAAGTCACTGTGCTACATAAAAATGCATACAGAATCGTTGCTACATGGAAAGTTTAATGACAACACCTTACTTCATCAGTTTTAAATAGTAGATTTAGGAGGACGTACAAAGCGCGGAGTTTTATCAAACTGGTACCTATAATTACGTTTTAGTGCTGAGCCTTTCAGGTTTGGAGAGACGTACGTACTTTATCGAAGTCTACATCCACCTCAACCTGCATTAAATCAGACATATTTTCAGCCCTGATGACGGTAAGTGTAGTCCGATCTCTATATGTGAAGGGTGAGGGTGGAGGGCTGGTATTAAAATATGAAAAGGTGTATAGAGGCCTTCCCAGCATGTTCAATTCTGGAACAGGGAGACTTGTGTCTCTTTAAATGACTTGTGTTTCTTTAAATGACTCTGTCGGCTAACGGACGGTTATTTTTTTTTTGTTGGGAGGGTTGGGCAAATAGCGGTGGGAAAAAATTCAAGCACAGGTTTGGCAGAGAAAAAACTGAACAGCCAAGAATATTGTAAACACGTCGTAAATATATTTTTGCAGAGGTTTAATTAATAGCCGACAAATTGCGAACCCCCATCCAATGATCCGTCGTCCCTTAGTGAGGGCTTTTTTTTTTTTTGGGGGGGGGGGAGGCAGGGGCGTGCTATTTTGGTGCACAATTGGAGGGAATTTTTCGTTTCAAAATAAGTATATTATATGTGCTTTACATAAACCTGTGGGGTTTTTTAATAGGATTTAATTTTGTGTCTGAGATGCGAGGGTTTGCTTACTTTAGGGGGGGCTTATTATTTTTTTTTTTGGGGGGGGGGCTTCTCGGAAGTCTACGGAGAGTTAATACAAATAAACAAGATACGAACACAAAAAAATCGGCAATAAAACGTCTAGTGCAGTGTTCACAGAACTGTACTCACTGTTTTATTCCGCGTCTTTTTCTTCCTGTAATTGTGTCTGTCTACACCGTGTTGGCAATCAAGCCACTTTGTATCCAATATAATGAAAGGGACGCCATCAAATCTCAGTCCTGCATTGCCGTTGGTAGTTTTACCATCTTCCCAGTGGATGCGATGTTTGTTTGTTTTTTTAAATCTGCACGAGTAAGTTGTTTTTTTAAGTAAAGTTGGTATTAAAGTGTTAATAATTCATAAATTAGCCAGTGCCACAGCGTGAGCCCTAACAACTCGCTCGAGCGCTGTGGTGGCTATCTTACCTGTTTTGCCAAAGGATGATCTGGACTTGTAGCAAGAATACTTGCAAGTGGTGTGTGTCTCGAACTCTCTGAGAACTTGCTCAGCTCGTTCACAAGATAAAACATAGCCGGAATTTGGTGTGATTTGAACGTCAAAATAATTGAAATGATCGCATTTTAAATCACCCGCCATTTTACTTTTCCCGCAAGACATGATTTGGTTCTAGGCCTAATTTACATGATGTGCGCAACCAACGATCCCCAAGCGATCTTGAGTAAGATCAAATACCAAAACCGCTAACATTACCTTAATATCGCGGGCTCAAAGTGATTCACAGTATGGCCTTTAGTCCGATAACGAACTGGGTATTTTGCGAAGATTGCGGTCGGTTTTTCAAGAGCCAGGAATGTTTCGATCGACATAAAGCAGCGGTAGGTGATAAGCGACCAATTTGCGCATCCGTTGTGAAATGTCAACACTTTTAAAAAAAACCAAAAAAAAACTTTATTTATTTTAAAACTTATTTATTTTTTTTATTTAAAACTTTATTTTAAGAGGGTAACACGTGACCATAAAAAATACTGATAAACTAGTGGCCCTCTAGCAATGTTTACAGTTTATAAATTTCAAATGTTAAAAATAATTAATATACAAAAATTACTATACAAAACATTTACTAAGTAGAACTATATATATATATTTATATATATAATATATAGATATATAGATATATATTAGAAACAACAAGAAATCTTTTGATTATGTAAAATAGATTTAAGAAGATTTCTTTTAAAACATTTAACATTAGGGCTTTTTCTCAGTGCTGTTGGTACAGCGTTCCAGTCTTTGATTGTTCTAACACAAAAAGTACGGCCACCTTCAGTAGTCCTTTTAAAGCTTGGACATAATAAATTTAAGTTTGAAAATCTATTGTTTCTTGAGTGAACTTCTGAGTTTGTTTTTAAAAGTAAGTTTAAATAACTCGGCGTCAGACCATTTACTCTTTTATAGGCCAGCACACATCGATTTATATACGCTTCAGTATAAAAAGGAACGCAGTCAAGTTTGTTGAACATTGTCACTGATGGAGTGATTCGTTCAGCTTCGAGGATGATACGAGCGGCCCGTTTTTGCATTCTCAAAACACATTCGACGTTTACTTTATTGCTCGATGACCATACTGTGCTTCCATAGAGCAAAGTGGGTTTGATTACAGCCATATAATAATTAACCTTTTGGCTTTGTCTCAAATAAGGGCTGATGTGACGTAAAAGTCCCAAGCGTTTAGCTAGTTTTTTTGCACAACTCGTCAACGTGGGCTTCGTATGTCAGATCTTGATCGAGATTTATGCCCAACAATTTATGGTTGGAAACTTCTTCGATATTAGTATTGTTTAAGTTAACATTTAGACTCGGTATGTCAACAGGCAATCGTTTGCGTAAACGTTTACCCACCACCAGTATTGATTTCGTTTTCTTCGTGTTGATAAACATCTTATTTTCCCTAGACCATTGTTCAACTTCTCTCAGATCTTGTGAAATGGACTGATTTAAAGATGGAAGATCATTCCAGATTGCACTTAAGGATAAAGTAGTGTCATCAGCGTATATATCAATCGTTGATTTACATGATTGAAGAGGCATGTCATTTACAAACAAAAGAAAGAGAACAGGTCCCAATATCGATCCTTGTGGTACACCATGAGTTACCGGCAATATAGAGGAGGTGATGTTGCCAAGTTTAACGAATTGCTTCCTCTCAGGCAAATAAGATCTGAACCAACCAACGGTGGAATTTCCAATACCATAGATAGACAGTTTTTTTAACAGGAGTTCGTGATTTATTACATCAAACGCCTTTCGAAAATCGATAAGTACTAAGGCAGTTACTTCATCATTGTCCATATTGAGCAAGATCTGGTCTGTTAACCGAATAAGTGCAGTCTCCGTGGAATGGCCACTTCTGAAAGCAGACTGATATTTATAAATCAGATTATTCTCGCGCGAAGGAAGGTAGAGAGAGAACCAGCAACTTTGTTTTTCCAAGATTTTCGAAAAAACGGAAAGCACCGATATTGGTCGGCAATTGTTCTTGTCGTTACGAGGAGCAGATTTATGTAAGGGTGTCACCCGAGCCACCTTCCATTTAGTTGGGAATATGTTTGTTGTGATGGAAAGATTTAACAACTTGCAGAGTGGATTTACAAATATCGGCGCAATTTCCTTTAGAACACGAGCACTAATGTCGTCATAACCAGTAGCTTTGTTTGCAGAGATCTTTTGTATAATGATTGTAACTTGTTTTCGGGTGAGTAGAGGAATTTCAAATGTTTTCTTAGTACTTAATTGTGATGAAACAAAGTTTTTTAGCTTTTCGTCGTTAAAATATGCCGTAGAATCTTGATTATTTCCAATTTCCGTTATTATATCAGAAAAATAACTATTCAGCTCATTTGCTATCGAAGTTTTATCAGTTATTATGTCATTATCTTTGGTCAATTCATCAATGTTTACGTGAGGCTTGTCAGTGCCAGTTAATGATTTAAGTGCTTTCCAAATGCCTTTGGGATTTCCTTTATTCTCATCAATTTTATCATGGAAATAATTTCTTTTCGTTTTCCTTATTAGGTTGGTAGTTTTTGATCTGGCATGTTTGTAATCAGTCCAATCATCCGTTAAGTTCAAGTTCCGTGCTTTCCTTAGTAGATTGTTTCTAGCTTTGATCGATTGCAAGACTTCTTGGGTCATCCAAGCAGGTTGACTTTGCTTCTTCACACGCTTTTCTCTAACCGGAATAAAACGATCCAGAACATCATTTAACATATCTTCAAGCATACTTAAAATCTCATTAATGTCATCGAATAAAAATGCAGTATCCCATGGCACATTTCCCAGCGAATGTAATAGCTCTTTAACATTTAAATTTTTTAAATCTCGATATTTGATAGTAGTGTGATTCGGCTCTGATTGTTTCTTTGGATATTTCCGTCTAATAAACATGGGAAGATGATCGCTTAAACCGTTATTTGGTACTGAAGTGTCAGCTATAAAGCTTGGTTGAGTTGTATAAACTTGGTCAAGACAGGTAGAACTCACGGAACGTGTTACGGTAGTTACAAGCTGAATGAGGTTAAGACTTTTTAAAGCCCTCATATTGTCCAGAATGTTTATATTGAAATCGCCCAAAATATGCATTTCGAGATTCATAAGATATGCCGTCTCAATGTTCATTTCTAATTTTTTATCAACCTCGACGGTAGATGATGGCGGGCGATAAATGGCACCAGTTAAAAGTGGTCTCATTGATTTAAAGTATAGTATAACCGGGTATTGTGAGGATTGAATCCGGTACCTTTGGTTTCAGAAATGTTTCAAGGAGAAATAACACATCAATTTCTTGCCTTCGTAAAGATGGACGAAACAGCCGAGGAATATATTAAAATTGAAATGCTCCATAAAACGTTGTCAGGAATACATCGTCCACGAGCGTTGAAATTAAGAGGAGGTGTGCTTCCTTCGTTCAAAGAACGCTGTACTCTTTGATAAGTTCGTTCAAGCTTGTCTTGTCGTAATTGAGCGGTTCAAAATGGTAGAGTTGGTTGCTTGGTAGAGTTGGTTCGGTTGAAACTGGTTTTATTTGAAGATAAAACTGCAAGATGGCAATTAAGATTGCAAACAGCTCCACTTTTTTGGTTTTGGCGGTAGCAAAACATACCAAACGTTTACTGTTCACCTTCGCCATGTTCACTATCCGTGTTTAACGCGATGAATAATACCAATTATCATGTGGTGAGGAGAGCAATCATGTGGTGCAATCATGTGGTGAGGAGACCTAACGAACAGCCTGAAAAACACAATTGCGGACTTGTTCGATGTAACGTATGCCAGCAATACGTAGATCCCGAGGATCACCAATGTTACATTCAACCGGCAAAGAAAAGAAAAACTACTCATCAAACACGATCGGACACGAATGATTTAGTAGATGATGAGGCGGAAGTTGGGGGATACGAGAATGAAGACGACGGGGGCGAGGGAGGTTACAATCAATTGTTGTTTTTCGACTTTGAATGATTCTACCAATGGTACAATAACCTGAGAGCCAACGAGTACGTATTTGATTTTCAACAAGAAATTCTAAAGTATTGTCGATCGGATGTTGACATCCTCCGCAGGTGTTGTCTTGAATTTCGCGAACTGTTTCGATCTGTTACCAACATTGATCCGTTTGAAAATTGTCTTACAATTGCTTCAGCATGCAACCTAGTCTTTCGAAAGAACTTTCTTCGTGAAGAATCGATCGCTGTAATTCCTCCACATGGTTACAGACCTCGCGATAAACAGTCGGTTATTGCTCTAAAGTGGTTAGCCTGCGTACACAGCACAAAGCAATAACATCTCCATTCGTCACTCGAAATTTTGGCGAGCAACGTATCGGTCAGTATCGTGTTGATGGGTATCATGCAGAGTCAAACACCGTCTACGAGCTCCATGGGTGTTTCTGGCACGGCTGCGTCTCTTGTTACGCACGAGACACCGTTAACCCCGTCAGTAAACAAACCATGCAAGATTTACATCAGCGCACACTCGAGAAAACGCGTTTTCTAAAACGTCAAGGTTACAACGTGATTGAGATGTGGGAGTGCAACTTGAAGCGTCAACTCGAAGCAAACACGGACATGAAAACGTATTTCGATAATTTTGAAATCTCCGAGCCTCTCGAACGCAGACGCGGCGAAGTTGTTTCATCAATGCCAACAAGACGAGCAAATTCATTATGTGGACTTTACAAGTTTGTATCCATGGACGAATAAGTACTGTTCATATCCAGTGGGCCATCCTGAGATTATCACCGAGAATTTTGGCGATATCACAGAGTATTTCGGTTTGGTTAAATGTACCGTTCTCCCCCCACGTGGTCTTTACCGTATCGTGCTCACGGAAAGCTTATGTTCCCTCTGTGCCAAACTTGTGCTGACGGATTGAACCAGGAGCAATGCACCCATACAGACCAGGAGCGTGCAATTCAAGGTACTTGGGTAACCAATGAATTACAGAAAGCTTTGGAGAAAGGATATCGGTTGATCGGAATACACGAAGTGTGGCATTTTCCCCAACAGAGCAACGAGCTATTCAAGGACTACATCGACACATTCCTGATGAGTAACTTATGAGTTACTCATTTACTCACGAGTTACTCATTTACTCACGAGTTACTCATGAGTTACTCATTTACTCACGGGTTACTCACGAGTTACTCATGAGTTACTCATTTATCCCAAATCATAATCGACCCTGTCCCAGAAAATATTACCAAGACACGTTTGCTAAAATGGAACTTCTTATTCCTGGGATTCAGTTTGTGCAAGGTTTATCCGAATCTATATTTGATCTAGTGAAATCTTATTTATACCATTTTGGCCGCTTCGTACATTGTGCCCGTTTTGTGTACTTAGTATTTCGGATAAGTCTGTGTAATTCGTTTAACAAAGTTTCTAAATCTATATAGGAGACAGACAGGACTCATTACTCGTTTATTGTACACTATCCTATAATCCTTGTGTTGTTGTTTTGTGATAACTTGCTTTGTGCTAGTGTTCCTGGTAATTTTGAATGGTATATCTACAGCAACTTTCACTGGATCTGCGTTTTTCATATCACACAGAACATTAAGATACACTAAATCACACATAACATTGAAATTAACTGTTTCCAATGTTTGAAAATTTAAAGTGATACCTCGTATCTTACAACACGTTTTCCCGCTACTAAGTTCATAAGAATAGTTCTTTGGGCCACCAGAAACAAAAGTCGTAATGTAATCACCGTCCAATTCGTCCGTCAATTCCCCAAATAGACGCCTGTCTCCGGTTCTGGCTCTCCTGGTTTACTCACGTAAATCACAGGGTCCGTGTCGTAATATAGCACTCTTTCTCCGAGCTGTTCCAACGTGCTGTAGAGCTTTAACCGGGCGTGAGAAGTTGTGAAAGCAGCAATCACCACGTTGGTCTTGGCATTCGGTTCGATGAAGTTATCTTTGTGTTCATATCGTAGATCTATGACATCATCACTCACAAACGAAGCATCGATCACTTCTATTTCGTCGGCCGTCAACATGTCGAAATACTCTTGCGGATCTGTGATAAGTAGGTGATTGTACCATTGGTAGAGTTTTGTACGGTCTTCAGGAGCCATTCCGTCCGGATCGTAAAAGCTTGCGTCGGGTAGGGGGCCTCGGAAGTCTTGGTTGGTTTCGGTGTTGAAATGGTGCGGAAAGTAACCTTTGGAAAGTTCACTCAAACCAAATGTTTTCGGAAAACTTGCTAGCTTCATAGGGATAAAACATAGCGAATCAACAAACTTGATATTCAATGCAGGAACATTTAGTGTTAAAATCTTTGCACCGTTCATAATAACGTCGGGTACCAAACCATTCTTATGCAAATATTGGAGAATGAAATAACCGTCATATCCCTGGAAATTATGAGCCATCACTATACTGCTGGAGTTGTTCTCTTGAAATACCCACTCGCAAAATTCATCCCGTGTGTTTGCATCGTTAAACACCCACTCTTGACCGCTTTCGTCGTGAACAACGCATAAATTCGGTACGTGCTCGCCGCCTTCTTGTATACATTCAAAGTCGAAAAACAACAATTGATTGTAACCTCCCTCGCCCCGTCGTCTTCATTCTCGTCACCCCCAACTTCCGCCTCATCATCTACTAAATCATTCGTGTCCGATCGTGTTTGATGAGTAGTTTTTCTTTTCTTTGCCGGTTGAATGTAACATTGGTGATCCTCGGGATCTACGTATTGCTGGCAACCGTACATCGAACAAGTCCGCAATTGTGTTTCTCAGGCTGTTCGTTAGCTCTCCTCACCACATGATTGCAGTGTTGACATTTCACAACGGATGCGCAAATTGGTCGCTTATCACCTACCCCTGCTTTATGTCGATCGAAACATTCCTGGCTCTTGAAAAACCGGCCGCATGCAATCTTCGCAAAATACCCAGTTCGTTATCGGACAGTTTTGTAAATGGCATAACTTGCACGTATCTCCGCAGATATGGTCTTCGATGTTATCATAACCTTTCTTACAGACGTGTCAGTACTTCTTACGAGCGAGGAAAGCTGGCATGCTTGTAATTACGTCATAGGGGTTATCGTGGGCGTAAAGATAAATATGCTTCGGTGCCTCAGGGCCAGAGTAAATAAGAGCATTCAGATGCTCTTTTGAAACGATGTTTATCTGGTAATCGGTCAAATAGGCTTGAAACTTTTTCACTTCTTCGATACCGCACTGTCCGAATGGTACGCCGGCATTTTCATGTAATTCGTGAGCAAGGTTACCTTGGAAAGCTCCTCGAGAATCTTTAATGTAAGAGTACCGTTCATTGTTGTATACCGTTCATAGATCATCCTTGTTTCCGATACGAACTATTGCTCTTTTGTTGGTAAGATACTTATCTAAGTTGGCAATCTTTCGCTTTCGTCCCGTTCCACCGTGTGGCATTTCGAAATGGATGATATTGACGGTAATCGAATCATCTAGCTTAAACGAATCGTTCGACTGAATTACTCTTTCGATCTCGGCCAAGATTCTCTCGACAGTTAATCTCTCACGAGGCATAAATGCTAATGAAATAGGATGCTCGAGCTGGGGAGAATACATAATAAACCGGACCTGATCATGCATAGCAATACCATCGGTTACGCGATCAAGTAGGCTTTCAAACACGTTATGTAATTGCCTCAGGATATCAGGCAAGCCTTGTCCTTGCAAATCGCCAAACTGAACACGATAATCAAGGCCCGTGGCTTAAACTTTTTCACGCGTACTTGCTTAACAGATTTTATCGCAAATAACGGAACAGTTTTAGATCTCTTACTTGGTATTGATTCCATATTTGGTTTAGCGGCTCGTTTTCGGCTTCCTTCTCCGGTCTGGATAGATACCTCGGGTATCGACGGTTCACCAGAGACGTGACAATCAGAAATATCGTCTAGTTCGGCCATAAATGAATTGTCGTTCCAATCCATTCTGAAGGATTCGTGTTGCTCGTTCGACCAACCATCCATTAACAAGGGTATCGCTGGTTCGGGGGCCTGACCGCCGGGGTATCGTCCATCTCGGCCATAAACGAATCATCGTTCCAATCTCGCTTGAAGGATTGGCGTTGCTCGTCCGACCAACCATCCATTAACACCGTAGAAATCCCACAACCTTCGTTCTCCAAACCACGCTCCAAGGCAATCGACAATATAGTAATACGTTGCAATAAGGCTGCTTCCTTATGCCTATCCTCGAAATCAAACAGCCATTCCAGCGCCTCAATTTCTTCGACGATCGTACAACCTTTGATTACATCGATAAGATCCATTGCTGCCAATGAAACAAAACGTATATTAAACTCTGATAAAATATACAAATAGTGAACGTCGTCAGGCAATATAAAACGAATAAAACATCTTACCTTAAAATCAGACAAAAATATGTCTTCGAAAATATCTCCCAAGAAAACGCTATATCGCAGACAGTAAACTCCACAAGTAAAACACTTTAGGAAAAGTAGCAACTATACGAAATCACAGAGCTTATATAGTCTCATGTATACTATAATTATCCCAATCTTGCCCAATCATGTCCCAGGCGTGAGTCATTCGTGAGTCATGCGTGAGTCATGCTGAATATTAATGAGGCGGCATCCCTTTGTACTATATATGGGGGGGTCATCTACTTGCCGATAACTTTATTGCAGACCTATCATGAAGAATAACGTATACCCTGCACTTGCGCAAATCATTAAAATATTTGACCATGCTGATATAAAGAGAAAAGTCGGGAAGAAATGCCAAAAATAACTGAACAAATTGTTTGCAGCAAGAGGAGGAAAATTCTTTCACCAGTTGCATTCATTGAAAACTTGTCAAGAAAATAATCACCCAAGGCTTCGAATTAATCTCAAGTTACAACTGTGTGTTATAAAAGAGCTCATGCGTCACGGAACATAAATAAACAATGAATCGAGGAGTTCAGCTCGATTTCAACAAAAATAATCGATACCCAAACATTTCTCCCTTATACTTTTATCATTACAAATAGTTGACAACACATATATACTTCTAAGATATCATTGCACTTTGCTATGTACGAGAGCCCTAAAGTTAAGCTCAGGTTACCACCACACTTTACCACAAACTTCGCATAATATTCAGTGCAATTTCAACTGAAATATTCGATACACAAAGATGTTTTTAAACTTTAGCTGTACTTAAGCATTAAGTGGACATAATCGTTGCACTTGATCGCACTTTACCATATACGTACACTAAAATGTAGTACACTTTACCACACTTTACCACAATCTGCATATATAAAAGAATCATGCAATTAATTTATTAAAATAAGCATGGTAAAGTGTGGAAAATGCAGAATTGTTATGGTAAACTGAATTGATATAAAACGATGTAGCTAAGAAAGTACTATAAACAGTTCATTTCACTCGAAATAATTCTATAACACTATTTATTTGTCCAATTTCATTCACGAGTATAGCGAATGTTAAGCAGCAAAGCGCCATGTTGCGATAGACGCCATGGGAGATTTGTTAAAAAAGACAAGACATCTGGCTCATTTCTACTGTTGAACGTAATCATATACGATCGATTGCAGAAACCGCCTAAATTCCATGTTATTCCTGACGCTTAAATTTTATTTACGAATAATTCCTGTTATGCCGCCACACGAATTCCACTATTTCTATCGCGAAAAATGTTCATTCAAAGTAATTGAGCAACCATCGGCACGTGAACCACTCGACTTTCCCACGGTTCTATAGAAATTGAATAGGACGACAGTTCCTTTATCAAACTACTAATCTTTTTCTAAATAACTTGGTAATTTCTTGACTAGAGTGGTTTCTTCCATTTGTTTTGTCACACGCAACTTCTTTTAAGTGGCTACAACTGTAATTGATTGCTTGTTGATTGCATAAAACTTTAACTTCAAATGCTTACAAAAAAATTATTGTGATCCCGCTCGACAATTTATTTAATGAGTTTGTCACAGTATTATACAATTATACAATAAATGATTACAACGATAAATACAAATAACTAACAAGATACAAGCAAAAAAAAAACAAACCCAAAAACAACAAAAAAACCCCCACAAAAAAACACTGAATGTGACGTGAGAAAGGAACAGGACTCACGTCCCAATTGACACCCAACCCCTTAATTATATAAGAAAAATAATAATGTGAACATTATAAAGAAACATATCTATAACTTAACATGCAACTAATTTAAGACTTAAACTAGTGAACTAAGGCATAATTTGAGACAAAGTTGCAACTCATTAAGTGCATCCAGGAGGGATGTAGGTAGATAATTTAGTGCGGTACATTTTATGAAGACTAGACTTAAATAAAGAAACTGTTTCACAGGTTTTCAGATGATGTGGAAGAGTGTTCCACAGTTCGGCTGACTTAATTAAAAAAGATTTCCTAAAGTAATCCTGCTTGTGTTTTATAATTAGATTAAAGTTGTTATCATCATAATTACGTAATTTGTATCCTGTTTCAAAAGTGCATAAATAACTGTTAATCTTAATAGAAATAAGTCTTTTCCTCGGTTTGAATACTAGTATTAAATCAGAGATCTCTCTACGAAATTCTAGCGGAAGGAGATTTGTTTTGACCAATCTGGCAATGTAATATAATTCCTGGGGATAGTTCAGAATAAACTTAGTTGCCCGCCGTTGAACATTTTCAATTAATGAGTAAATATAAGATCAGTAATCATTTGATGTTTTCTTCCATGAAATGTGTAGAAATTTACATTTCGAAGTGTTGAATTCCATTGCCCAGTCAAGCCTCCATTTGTGTAGGCAGTCGAGGTCGGTTTGGAGAAGGTTGCTCGAGTTAGAGAATTCAATAGGCCGGTATAGCTTGGAATAGTCGGCGAAAAAAGCAATTGTTGATTCAGACTGAATATAATCTGGAGCGTCGTTAGCATATACGAGGAACAGGAGTGGGCCAAGTATGGAACCTTGTGGCACACCAGACGTAACAGGAAGCCAGTCGAATAGGGCACCTTTTAGGGCAACTCTTTGGTGTCTGTCAGTAAGGTAGCTGCAAAACCACGAGAGAAGAGGTCCAGTGACACCATATCTCCTGAGTTTGAGCAAAAGTAATTTGTGCGGGACCTTGTCAAATGCTTTCGACAGATCGAGGTAGATGGCATCAACTTATTTAGCATCCAGCATTTGAGTTGTCGTTGATCTTCCCTTAAGGAAACCGTATTGGAGATGGTAGAAGCACGGTGCAAGGTGGTGGTAGCAGTGGTTAAAGACACATCGTTCCAGAACCTTAGATAACACGCAAAGCAAAGATATTGGTCTGTAGTTTGACGGAATTGTTGGATCATCTTTTTTAAAAACAGGAGTTATGTTGGCAAACTTCCACTTGGCAGGTACCACACCAAGAGCAAGAGACATGTTGAACAGTCGGCACAGCGAAGGTGCAATCTCATTCGCGAATTCTGACAGCAGTAGGCTTGGGATGCCATCTGGTCCACATGCTTTTTTCGGGTCCAACATGCGAAGTACTGCAGCAACTTCATTATCATCCAGCTGGATTTCAGAGAGCTCGATGTTAGAAGAGGGATACTGAGTGGTGCTGGGCATAGTAGGTGGTTCCACATCATGAGAGTAGTGTCAAAAGGCCGATTCTGGGACATACCTTAATGGCCGCCAAAATTTTTTTGAGAAGCCCCTCCTGAAATTTTGTTTGACGATCCTGGGACATGTTTGAAAAGCTTACCCACCCCCCTTCTGAAAAAGGTTCGCGACCCCCCTTTCTGAAATTTTGTTTGACGATCCTGGGACATGTTTGAAAAGCCCCTTCCCTGGAATTTTGTTTGACGATCCTGGGACATGTTGCAAAATGGTTGCCAAGTTTTTGGGTTTTGGGGTTTTGGTTTTGGATTGGGATTTGGGTTTTGGGGATATTTTCAAAATGGTTACCAAGTTTTTGGGTTTTTTTTTAAAGATGGTTGCCAAGTTTTTTAAAACCAAAATAAATGAACACCAAACGGAGTAACTTATGTCCAGACAGAGAGAAATGTATGTGGGTGGGTTTTACAACATATCCAGGCAAACCACCAAATATTATATATTTTAACAAAAGTACACATCCAGGAACAGTTTGCAACTACATACATCCAGGCGAAACAAAAACCCAAATGTTGGTTAGAACTGGAGTTTATGACACAGTTTTTTAAATTGAACTATTTTTTTTGGAAAAAATTAAAAGAACAAGAATGAACTCAAATGAAACAATTAAAAGTTTAAACAAAGAAATTGTTGAACTTAAACAAATGCTTAACGAAGAAATTGCAGACAAAAATGAAAAGATTTTAAAAATGAGGATCAATGCAACCAAAATTTTAGAAGAAAACATGGAACTGGAAACTTGCATTGAACAACTTGAAGAGGAAAACATGGAACTGAAAATTAATGCCAATGAAAATTTGAGTAAAAATAATGAAATGGCAGAAATTGAAATTATAAATGAAAGAATTGAAAATGAGGCTTGTACCAGCCATTTGGAAAAACTTAATGAAGCTTTGGAAAGCGAAAATGAAATTTTGGTAAGACAAAACGAAGCTAACGAAAAAATTATTGAAAATCTTGAAGAACAAATTGAAAATTTTGAAAATCAAATTGAAGAGGAAGATGATGAAGATGACTCCGAAGATGAAGAACAAACTGAAATTATTGAAAATCAAATTGAAGAGGAAGATGAACCTAACACATACCAAAGAACCCTAGAAAGTTTGAGAAGAATTGTTGAAAATTTGACAAACCAAGCTGATAACAACGAACTTGAAGAAATTGATGACGATGAAGACGACTCTAATGACTCTGATGATGACGAAGGCTTTGAAGAAGTATCTGACGAACTTGGAATTATTGAAGAAGAAGACCGACAACTTGTAGAAGAAGACGATTGCATTGAACTTTGAAAACCATTCAAAAAAACATAAACAAAAATCTAAAATCTTTAACAAAAAATGTTAAAAATTTTTTCAATCCTAAATAAATAATGAGTTATTATTATGGTTATGGTAGACAGAGAAGATCATTTGAAGATGGTTCTGACATGGAAAAGAAAATTAAAGAAATTGAAAAAAAATTAAAAAACCTTGAAAAACCCAAAAACTACAAAACAGTTTTTGATATTAATTTGACAAAAGCTGTTAAAACATTTGTAACTGTTGCTGGAGAAAAAAGAATAACCCAAGCAAGACAAGGTAACTCTGTTTTGTGGCAAGATGACAAAGACCATGCTCCAACATTTGGTTCAGATGCCATTGGTCCAGGGATAGACTACATTGAAAACAAGGGAGACAACTATATGTGTTTCGTTTGTCCAGAAATGGTTTGGGGAGATGTTTCTTTTTTTGTTGTTTGTGCTGTTGTTGACACATCTGTTTCTAGTTATTGTTGTTATCTTATTGGGAATGATAATGGTGGATGGGACAAATGTATTACCTTTAAACCATATTCCTACTCCAAATTAATGATTGGTGGTATCGAATATGGTACCGAGAAAACCATAAACATTGTTGGCCCACACAGCATTCTTAGCAAACATATTATTTCCTGTCATTGGCTTGGGACTGGATCCTGTGTGTATTTAAATGGTAAAAGGGAACCAAGATCAGAATTTAAAACGGATTTGAGTTTACATGGTTGTTCAGCTGGGTCTGTATTTTTAAGAAAAATAATGGATAGCACCCCTTCAAAACTTTCTGAACTAAAAGGAAAAATTTATGGGATCAAAATTGTTCATGGACCATTATTACCTTCCGAGATTGTCAAAATTAACAAGGATATGATGAAGGAATATGGAAACTTCATTTGAAAAAACTTGGCAAAAACTTTTAAAATCTTTACCAAGATAAATAATGAGTTATTACTATGGATATGATGACCCAGATTATTCTTATGGAGGGGGTGGTGGTGCTGACGGAGAACAAGGGGACCCAGGACCACAAGGAGATACAGGTGCAAAAGGTGACAAGGGGGACAGAGGTTTGACAGGACCAACAGGATCCACAGGACCAAAAGGATCAAAAGGTGACCAAGGTTTGACAGGTGCAACAGGTCCAACAGGATCCACAGGACCAACAGGACCAAAAGGAGATAGAGGTTTGACAGGAAACAAGGGTGATAGAGGTGATGAAGGTTTGGAAGGACAAAGAGGATTAACAGGTGACAAAGGAAATAGTGGAGACAGAGGTGCAATAGGACCAACAGGACCAAAAGGTCCAACAGGAACAGCTGCACAAAAAGGAGATCCAGGACCACAAGGTTCTAAAGGTGACAAGGGTGACAGAGGTTTGACAGGCATGGCTGGCACAGATGCCCACAAAGTAGGACCAAAAGGTGACAAGGGAGATGTTGGCAATACAGGACCAAAAGGCGACAAAGGCGATCGAGGTTTGCAAGGAACCAAAGGAGACAAAGGGGACACTGGCATTAGAGGACAACAAGGAACCAAAGGTGACAGAGGTACCTTTGGAACAGCAGGTGCAACAGGGCCACAAGGTCAAAAAGGAGACAAAGGAGATCATGGAACAACAGGTGCAACAGGATCCAAAGGAGACAAGGGTGACAAGGGAGACAAAGGTATGGCAGGAACAGCTGCACAAAAAGGAGCCAAAGGAGATCCTGGTGACGATGGTGCAAAAGGGAACAAGGGCAACACTGGGGCAACAGGACCCCAAGGCCCACAGGGTGCCCAAGGCCCACAAGGAAGCCAAGGATCAACAGGACCCAAAGGCACCACAGGTTCCACAGGATCGCAAGGACCACAAGGACCACAAGGAACAAAAGGGGACAAAGGAGATCCAGGACCCAAGGGTGACCAAGGCGACCAAGGAGTTCGAGGACTGCCTGGAGGAAAAGGATCAACTGGGTTGAGAGGTTTAAGAGGTTTGAGAGGAGTTACAGGGGTTACAGGGCCTGCTGGGACTTTTTCGCAGTTGGTAAAATACAAAAAAGATAGTGGAAAAACAAATCATAAGGGAGGAGCATGGGACAACACAAACAACATTAGCACCCTACTTTCATTTACAGCAACCCATGATACTGGAAAATATTTAGTATCATATTGGTTTACACTACAACCTGATGGTCTCAAAATTGATCAACAATCTAAGCAAACTGGTTGGTATGCTTCTTCCTATAAATCATATTTTGATCTAAAAACAAACCTCTACCATGGAAGTGTTACAGACAGATCAAACAAACTTTCAGGTTTGGAAACCATAACAATGGGAAAAACATACAATGAAAGGGACCCTCACCATATTTTTTGCCAAGGGATTGCCACTATTAAAAAAGGAACCCAAATGACTTTGCACTCATATTCTGGTTCTGTTGGTGACGACTATACTTTCCTGTTTTTTAATGTTTGGGATGTTGAAATCAACCTGCTTAGAATTAGTTAAAGAGAATAATAAAAGAATGTTCAAAAACCAAAACACATTATCATCTTTGTTGTATGAAAGTTATAGCAAAGAAAACATTACACATATGGATATTTTCAACAAACGATCATATTCTGTTAAAAATGAAGAGGATTTGCTAAATAAATATACAAAAGCCTACACATTTTTGTCAAGGTCTGGAAATTTCAACAAATACCTTCTAGAAAGAACAACAGAAATTGGACCTGTCATTGTTGACATTGATCTTAGCAAAAAACTTAAGGAACCCAAACCATTATATTCTGAAAAGAAAGTCCTGAAATTGGCAAAACTTTTTCAAAAAATATTGAAAGAATTTCTTGTAAACCAAACAAACTTGGACTGTTTTGTTCTGGAAAAGCCAGGATATTTTAAAGATGGTGGAAAAACTTACAAAAATGGTTTCCATTTACATTTTCCACATGTTTGGTTAACACAAAGGGAAAGATTGTACATAAATAAACTTGTACAAGAAAAAACAACAATCCAACTTGACAATGCTGTTATTGCAGGCAACTGGTTTTTGTATGGTTCCAAAAAGAGTCCCGAGTCAAACCCATATCTTTTGAGTTACATTATTGAGGAAAAAAGGGACCATGTGGCGAGCCAATATTCTGACAATGAGCTAATATTTTTACTATCCGTTAGAAAAAAGGAGTATACAAAAGTTAACAAAATATTCCCCATTCCAGAGACTGAACAAAAGGTAAGAAATACAACCATTATTAACTTTGATAACCACAAACAAAAAGATGAAAAAGAATTACAAAACTATATTGAACAGATTCCAAATTATGTTTCTGAAGATTACACATCTTGGAGGTCGGTTGGGTTTGCTCTTTACAATGAAACCCATGGAGAAGATTATGGCAAAAATCTTTGGCACCTATTTTCCCAAAAATGTCCAGAAAAATATGACGAAAGTGAGTGCAACAAATTTTGGGAAAATCCTGTTGAGACAACTTTTTCAATAGGGACAATAATCCATTATGCGAGTTTAATTTCCAAAGAAAAAAGGAAAAAGCAAACAGTAACTTTGAAAAAATATTTGCGGAATTACAACAAGGATATTGAGAATTACAATGGGGATCCCCATAAGGACATACCTCACCGTCACGAACATGACTTTTGGTAAACAAAATTGAGAAGGAACAAAACATTTTAAAAATAAAATAAAAATGACATCAAGAATGGTAAAATATGAAACCACTGAAACCCCAGTTTTTACTCCCCATTTCAAATCTGTTCAATGGACAGAACCAGGAAAATTTGCATGCAGATGTGGCAAAGTTTTTACAGATCAAAACAAGCTCATTAACCACACATTTTTTCCAAAACAAACAAGAGTCAACTTTTCAATGATTGTAACAGCTATTTTTCCATCTGGACACTGGTTGAAAGCAACTTCAAGACAAATTCCAGCTAGCTGTTTTGAACAAATTTTAACTAGTTGTTGAACAAATTTTAACAAATCATTAATAAATGGAACCAGAACAAAAACCAGAACCAGAACAAAAACCAGAACAAAAACCAGAACAAAAACAGGAGCAAACCATTACAAAAACTCCTCCACCTGTCCATGTCAAAAATCCCAAAAGAGTCGCACAAGGTAAAAAACTTGCTGCAATAAGTAAGGAGGCAAAACTAAGAAAAAAAGCCAGGATGGAAAAGGAGAAAGAGGAAGAACCAAAAGAAGAAAATGGTGTAAGCATTTCAACATCTTGTGCAATAATTGGAGCAGTGGCAGCCTTGATTACCACCTACATTACTTACTCCAAATGGAAGAAAGAGCCAGAAGAAAGTAAAGACAAACCCCAAAAGTCAAAAACAGTTTTCAAGGATCTTTCTAAATATGATCTTTAAATTTTTAAAATGAAATTCTTTCCACAATTGGAAAGAAATTCAATAAACATGATTGTCAACTCTTATGCAACAGAATGTGTCTTTGGAAGTAAAACCTGGTTTAATATTGGAAAACTAATTTTTTTAATTTCAAAAGGAAGTTATGAAGGTTACAGACTTTGGTTACTATACAGCAAATACGATACCCAAAACTATAACGAAAACCATTGTTATCATTTGTGGGCAGATTTTGATCTTTTGATGCCAGAAGATTTTGAAGAAGAATATGAAGATGAAGATGAATTTTTCAATAATTATTAAATTTTTTCCCTATATTAATAAATGAATACAGAGAGAGAAGTTGAATTAGAACCCGGTTATAACCGGTTACACAGAAGTTCAATAACTGGGGAACGGGCCCGGAATGTAATTACTTTCAACCCCAATTCTGCCAATGAAGGGGAAGTTATTTACATTCATATCCCAAAACTCAAACCTGGGACAACATTAGTTCCTGACAAGATGTTTCTCCTGTTCGACTTTAAGAACAAAAACACAAAGTCGTGGTTTAATAATAATCTAGCAAGACAACTCCAAGAACGTTTGGAAGTTAGATTTGCAGGAGAGAAAGTCTATGATAACACGGGAGAGAGTCTTTTGGGGACTTATAAGGATCTTTGGATGGACAAGCATGAGAGAGCCAACATGATTGAGGATGGCATCGCGACAGAAAATCAGCGAAAACTTATTTCGAAATCTGACGATGCTTCTTCTGACACATATGCGGCTGTGTATGGAACCAAACAGAGGATCAAGTTGGACAAGATTTTAAAGGATCATGGACTTTATGCGCCCCACAGCATGGCGAATGATTTGCAGTACATTATTACACTACCAAAAGCTACCGCCATTATGAAGGCACAAAGTAGTCAATCTGTGGCTGGTTATTCTTTGGAAAATATCGAGTTGGAGTATGAAACCATTACCAACTTTTCATTGGTCCAGGAGATCGAATCTTCTTACCAAGCCGGTCGAGCACTTTCCTTCGAACATGTAACTTTAATGAAAACCACACCATGGGCTGCAGCTTCAACATTAATTAATGAGACCATCAATCTGCCAAGAAAAAGCATGAAGGCGGTCGTAATGCTGTTTACAAAGGCGACAAGAAGTGGATCTGAAGAATTTGTGTATCCCAATATTGAAAGGGTCAAAATTACCATTGAAGGAGTCCCGAACAGCATTTACTCTCAAGGCATCCCAAAACGAAGATTGTTTGAAGAGGCTGAGCGACTTTTTAGACATACCAACTATCCAACAATCCAAGCTGACGAATTCTTTACAGAAAACCAGTTTGCACTTGTTGTGGATCTTCGGTCAATTAATGACAATGCTGTGTATGGCGATGGTACAAAACTTTTGACCACACAATCTGGGATTATGTTGGAAATCAAGAAAAAAGCAACAGCAACAGATTTGAGATGTCATGTTTTCATTCTCTCGGATGGTCTGTTGAAAGTCCAAGGGGGAGCTTTCCAGAGTGTCAACTATTGAGAATCCCAAGAAATAAATGGAAAACGAAGACCCAAAACCATTCAATATAATCATTGTTGGAATGACGAGTTGTGGAAAGACTCATTATTTGTTGAAAAATTTAGAAGAAAATTACAAAAAAAAATTTGAAAACATAGTTTTAATATGTCCAACTTTTGTATGGAACAAAACATATTTGGAATGGGAACATTTACATGATCCAAGATTCTTTGTCATCCCTTGCGACCAAGATGAGTCTGAAGATTTTCTAAAATATGTTGTTGATTATTGTAAAGGAACCCCAAGTCTAATTATTTTGGATGACTGTGCTTCTGGACAGAGTGTCAAAAACAGGACCAGCGAATTGGTAAAACTTGGTTTTGGTGCAAGGCATATGAATATTAGTACAATAGTTGTTACCCAACAGTTGACTAGTATTGCGAAACCATATAGGGAAAATATTTCAAAACTGGTTACCTTTTACAACCCAAACAGAAAAGATATGCAAGTTATTTTGGATGATTATTTAGACATTCCAAAAGAAGAAGAGAGAAAAATTAAAGAAACACTAAAATCAAAAAAATATTCAAAATTAGAGATCAATTTAATCCACCCCTATGACCACAAAATAGTTGAACCATTTGGGGGAAACTTAATAAATTTTTGAAGACCAAGAACAATAAATGAGGAACCTAAGAATTTTGTTGAAAAACGGAGAAACAACAATTAAATTTGAAGATCCTTTGATCATTGAAAATACCAAACTAATGGTTAAAGATGCAACAGTTTTTTGGGATTACAATAATTTGACAACCTCAACACATGTTTTACATGGAACAAATCAAATTAGTTTTTCCAGTGGATATTGGACTGTTGGTATGATTATGAGGGTTTTAAAAGAAAATGGAATAAAGTCAGAATTACTTCCATTCAGCTGTAAAATCAGGTTATACCCAACAAAAGATCTTTACCTGTATAACACCCTTGGTCCACTACTAGGATATTCAGATACAACATTAATTAGAGCTGGAACAAGTCTTGTCAGCCCAAAAACAGTCAACATAAATCTTGGAATGAAATTTGTCTGTATATCTTGCGAGATGATTGATGGAACTAGGACATCATTTTCAGGAAAAAGGGACAGAACAGCTGCAGTTCTTCCAATTACAACAAAACAATTATTAAAGGGATCTGTCGAAAAATTTGCAAACATTAATTCTGAGGCAATGCTGGACAATGGTGTTTACAACGAACTCAAATTTAAAGTTGACCACAATGTTGGCGACATCCTTCTTGAAATTTTTTTGTGTCCACAGAATTATGAGACTCCATAATAAAAAAGATGATTGACCAAAATTTAGAAACCATTAAAGGGGTGCTAAAAGACATGAAAAATTTGAAAACAGATTTAAAAAAAGATGAAAACCAAAATTTGACAAACTTAAAGGTGGCTGTAAATGATTTGATACCAGCTTTAAAAAATTATGTTAAAGTAATTGAAATTTTGAAAATCTTCTAAAACTTTTCTGAAAACTTATAACAAAATTTTGTTATAATTTTTTTCTAACTATATTAATAAATGAATAAGAACGAGGTTTTAAATGATTTGTATGAGGCAGCTTTGATAACTGTTGCCGCCGTTGGAGTAAGTATGGTTGTCAAAAAATTAACAGGACAATCCTTAGCAGCCCCAGCAAGTATTAAAGAAACAGCTAAACTTGGGGTTGCAGTTGCTGGTGGATTGTTTGCCGTAAAAATGGCACAGGACAAGGGATACATACCGAAAAATGTGGATCCAAAGAAATCATAGAGAAAAGACTTGATAAAATTGGGGATCCTAACATGGACCAAAACTTGGCAAAACTTGGCAAAACTTTTTAAAATGAAATTTGAACTGCAATCCCAAACTTCTTTTTTTTAAATAAATGGCATCAATGATAGCAGGAGGGTTGTTCAATGCAGTTGCCTTTGCTGGTGCTGGTTATTTGTTTCAATCATTTAACAAACATGGTTATGCTGACGAGGCAAAAAGACATAATTTGGCAACAGAAAAACTTCAAAAAGACAAAGAAAAGTTTTTTGAGAATGAAATTAAAAGAAAGGACAAAGTCAGGGAACTACAAGATGAAATCCGGAATGCAAACTACAACATGCAAGATACTTCAAAAGCTTTTCAAGAACTTCATGAAATTTTGCAAGAAGAAAAACCAGTTGAACCAAAACTCGAAGATTATTACCAACCAAACGATGAAATGGAAAAATATATGACCATTACTGTAACACTTCTTGGGGCTGGTGCTGGTTGGTTGTTGGCGGTTGTTGTTTGAGGTTTTTAAATATTTAGTAAAAAATTATAACATTTTTTGTTATAAGTTTTCAGAAAAGTTTTTATGGGATTATTGACTTGTCTTCCCCTCATTAATAATTTTTGTGTACTCCTTACACTTTCTGATACCACTCATCTCCTCTATTTTCAAAACATTTTCAACACTAAGAGCATTCCCAAATATTTTGAACCCTGTTTGGTATGGTATGTAAGCATTGTTTTTTGGAGAATAATTTAAAATATATCTGATCTCATCAAATGTTTTTAATTCTGCTGCAGTTGGTTTTTTTATTTTTTTTAAAAGATCATCTCTTTGGCAAATTCCAATAATGATAAACATAATGTATTTTATGCCAAAATTTTTATCTGAAATCAAACCTAAACCTTTAAGAAGTTCTTTTGTTTTAAAAAAAAATTTCATAATTTCGTACCCAACAATTTTCTCTTCCTTTGGGAACAGTTTCCAAAACATTTTGGTATAATTTTTAAGGGGAAGTGGTAAGTTTTTTTCTCTGTGGTTAAAGCCATGTAACTTTTCCAAAACCAAACTACATTTTCCACAAATTATGAATCCTTCAATTTCATCCCTTTTTGCCTTACAACATCTGGTTTTGTTTTTGTATGTTTCGAGTTCTAGAAGACTTTTGTTGAAATCTTTTTGTTGTTCTTCTTCAGGGGTTTCAATGATTGGAAAGTTTGAAATATTAATTTTTCGAAATGACATTGCTCTCTTTTTATTAAATTAATCTCGCTATTCCTTTAAATACCAAAAAAACAGTTCCGATTGAAGCTCCAAAAACTTCTGGCAATCTAATGTCGCTTTTTTCAGCAATGTCAGGAGTAAATATTCCTGGTTTGTATTTGCTTCCACTAGTTTCAACAGGTTTTAAAGTCTCTACAGGTTTTAAAGGTTCTACAATAGGTTTTAAAGGTTTGCCAATATCTTTGTCAATATTAAGATGTCTGTTAAGCCCAAGAGTCATTCTTGTTGTGGCCAGTGTAAGAACATTATTGAACCCACTAATTGGATTAATAAGAATTCTCATGTCAGATGGGATCAAAATTAAACCAGGAGATATTGCAAAATTTAGAACAACATTTGTGGATTTGATGGCTTGTCTCATATTCGAAATGGAAACAGTAATGTCATCCTGTGCTATTGTATCCTCCATTAACTTTTTAAACACTTCTTGTGTTTGTAAACTTTTAGCACCTTCGCCAACAATGACCCATCTTGTTTTTGCCTGTGCTCCCAAAACACAGTAAACAAAAGATTCTAGGGATTGTTGGAATAACTTCTGACCCAATAGTGTCAACCCATTGGAATCTTTAGGTACAAAATGTTTAAAATCATCGGGATGCCTAGAACCAGCTGACACCAGTTCCTCATATGTGTTTACCCTTCCATAACTCTCTTTTGTTAAATTTACATATCTAACTTCATATCCAAGATCTTTCATATCTTGTGTAAATTCTTTCGCACTTTGTGTGGAATTACTTATTTTCTTTACCCAAACGTCATTAGGATTGTGTTGCAAAATTTTTATGACATCTGCTGTCAAAAATCTTCTAAGTTTGTTAGGATGTTTTAAAAACCTCCTTACCTGAAAAACATAGTGGTAATGGACAATACTTGTCAAAAAAGAAGACCGAAATCTCTTAAAATTATTTTGGAAATGCTTGTTAGAAATACCACACAAGTAGCTTGCAACATAACTGGCAGCAATAGCTGTAAAATATGGAATAGTGAGGAAATCATTTATGTTTGGATTCCTTGTTTTCATTGGCTGTTGAAAAGTTAAATCGATGGGGTTCAAATTTACAATGAAGTTTTCTCTTTCATTTGCAAATATGGTAATTGTGTTTATGTTTACAGAAGCCCTTTTCTGTTTGGAAAATTTTTGGACTGTCCCAAAAACGTCCCACTCCTTTGGCCATTCTTTAGATTCTGTCATTGTTTATTTTGGGAACTTTTGGTAAAAAAATATTGGCAAATGTTGGCAAATCTTTTGAAAATAAATGGAAGACAAACTTTTACTTATTGATCTTGAACTTCGAGATATTTACTACAATCCTGTAACTGGTTACCAATCTATGGAGAAACTTTACCAAGCTGCTGTAAAAGAAAATCCTTCAATAACCCGGAAACAAGTTAAGGAATGGTTGCATAACCAAAAAGTTTTTACCTTACACAAACCTATCAAAAAACCAAAAAAATACCAGAAAACATTTGTCAAAAATCTTGCTGACCAAATGCAAATGGACTTGGTGGATATGGCGAAATTTGGTTCTGAAAATAATGATCAAAAGTGGATCTTGACTGGGATAGAAATTTTGTCAAGATTTGGTTTTGCTGTTCCTGTCCACAGAAAAAGTACTGTCGCTATGGTGCCAGGTGTTTCCAAAATGTTGGAAGAATTTAAGAAAAGATTTGGAAAATATCCAGAAACAGTCCAGTTTGACGAGGGAAAGGAGTTTTACAATGTTGGGGTAAAAACTCTTTTGAAATCTCTAAACATAGAATATTTTTCATCCAGATCCCACAGAAAGGCTGCACTTGTAGAAAGGTTCAACAGGACTTTGAAAACCAGGATGTGGAAATTTTTTACTTTTAAAGGGAACAAGAAGTGGTTAGATAGTTTGGACAAATTTGTAAACAGTTACAACAACACAATCCACAACACCATTAAAATGAAACCAAAAGATGTCAATGATATCAACCAATCCAAAGTTTTCTTTACCCTGTATGGAATCCCGCCTCTTGAATCTCAAGTAAACCCAAAATTTAAAGTTGGGGACCATGTCAGGATCCAAAAATACAGAAAAAACTTTGCAAAGGGTTATGATCCAAATTTTACAAATGAAATTTTTACTGTGTCAGCGGTTTTCAGAGGAGTTCCTGTTATGTATAGAATTCGGGATAAGGAGGAGGACATTATGGGCAAATTTTATGGTGAAGAGTTGGTAAAAGTTATTGGAGAACAAACATAAAATAATGGCTGAAAACATTGGAATGGACAATTTTTCTGCCAGAGACAGGTGATGGTGGAACCTTTGAATCATCTTTTGGTTGATCTTTTAGGGAAAAAGCTTGATGATCTTTTTGAAGAGTTTGAAAAAACATCGATGAGCTGATCTTTGAATAAGTTGATGTGAAGAGACTTTTGATCGGGGTGAGAAAAAAAATAAAGTTGAAAAACTTACTAAAAGACAAAAAAACTTTAAAGATGAGCCGGAATGAATCATTTCGGAAAAGAAAGGACTTTTTAGGAGATGTGAGTAGACGACAAAGTTTAGATGTTACAAAGCAAAAGAAGGAATTTTTTTATGAAAAGTTAAGTCAAACAGTAGTTGGGAGTGATGGCAAAGCAAGCAAAAAATTATTAAAAGATAGTGCATTTTCATTTGATCCAAAAACATTTGAGGTTGATGGACTAAAGTTTGAAAAAGTGTTAGTCAAGGTTAAAAATATTAATACCGGAGAATTTGAATATTCAAAAGGAAAAGGCTTAAAAGTTGAAATGAAAGTTAAAAAATTTAAGGATCTGTTAAAACAAGCAAGTGCCGAACATTCAAAAACTGGAGTTGGAAGGATAGAGGAAAAGCTCAACATACCTCCCCAAGCAGCCGAAGTAGTTCAGAAAGAAGTTGCTAGAGATTTGGGTGATGAAGTAACAATATTGATGGATGCCTTGTTTGCCAATGCAAAAGAAAATGAATCTGATAGCAACCTTAGTAACCTTATGGGGACAGTAAAAGACAAAACTGCTCAAATTAATCAGCTATCAGGGCAAGAAAAGAAAGAAAAAAAATTAACAAAAGGAAACCAATGCAAACCTTTACAATGACAAAGCTGCCGAAGAACAAGACCCACTTGTAAAAGAATTTTACAAAGGTATGGCAAATGTGTGCAAGGTAAAAGCTGAGGAAATGAGACTGTTAAACAATGAAAAACCAAAGGAAAAAGCAACAGAACAAATGATGGAAGATCATGTTATAACCAGATTTGAAAAATTTAAAGAATGGGCAAAAGAAAACATGGGAGTTTCAGCTGCTATTGCCATTTCAATTGCAGGCATCATAACAACTGTGGCACTAGCTGGAAAAGCTGCTGTTGTAACTACTGCAAAGGCAACAGGAGCATTGGGTAAAGCACTAGCAAAACTTGCAAAAGCTGCTTGGCCTGTATTGGCACCAATTCTTAGCATATTGGCAACTGCATTGTCATGGGGTGCAAAAGGATTAGCATGGTTGGCAAAAAATTTGTGGTTACTTGCAATAGCTTTAACATATTTTGTTTACACAGAGTACAAAAACTATAAGAAAAAATAAACATATAATAAATGAATACAGAATACGCAACAATGAATGACGAAAAAACTGACGAACCGCAAAATTTGACACTTCGAGAAGATTTAATTCGCTTATCCTTTGCAAAGGAGATCAAATATTCGGAAGCATATCTGAAAAAAGCTTCGATGAACCAACTTGAAAAAATTAAGTTAAATTATGAGAGAGCCCAACTTGACAAAACAACTTCTCTGTTAACAGAAACCCTCGTAACCAAATTTTCAGAGTTATTGGAACAACTGGATTTGGTACAAGATGACGAAAAACTGGATGCCGAATTATCATCAAACAAACTTTTCTGTGATGACGTTAGGTGTATGGTCAGAAAAATTTCGCCATATATTCCAATGATTGGTTTGTTAACTGGTGGCATCATTATCGCTAAACATGTTTGGGACCGAAAACCCCAAAATAAAAATGTTACAGTACAAACTGATGAAAATTCTTCTGAAAACAGCAATGGTGGCAGTTCTGTTGATCCCAGTGACAGTTGAACTAATATTGCTTAAATTTCTTTTCTTTTCCTAATCTTGTTGGGTTAGGAAAAATAAACACAAATGGGAAATTCAAAGTCAAAGCCAAAAGAAAAATATAATAAAAATCATATTACAAAGAAGGGCTTCCAATTTGGTCTAAGTTTTGGCAGGGAAGATTTGGTTATGGAAGGAAATGTCCAAATAGGGTGGACAAACAAAACAGTAAAAAATTACACAATGGTTCCAAGTTGCAAAAAATCGTCATCTGTGGAATCTTTAACAGAAAATAAAATAAATGATGACAATGATAACAAAAATCCAAACTTGGTACCAACAAATCCGACGACAAAGGATAGACAGAAGGAACCTAATCCTTGAGAAAAAATGGATCCAAAAAGAAAAAGACCGTTGGGTGCACAACAATGTAAGAAATGAGCATTATTATTGAAATTGAATTTAAAAGAAATGGGAAAAAAGGTATAATAAAAGAATGAACAGTTTAAAAGTTATAATAGAATTTCAATACCCAAATGAAAGCCCATCAACAAAAGAAGAGTTTAACAAAGAATTAGAAGCCATCCAAAAAGTATTTTACAAAAAACTTGAAGAAGGAAACGAAATGTTTGGAATCCCAATATCAAGAGCACACTTAGCTGCCATGGCAACACACAAAGGAATCAAAAACACCCCCGCCCTAAAAAAAGAAAAACTTTGCGAAATACTCGGCATCTCATCTAATGACCTCAGGGAAGGTCACCCAAATTTCCCAAACATAAAGCCTGTCATAATTTTGTTTACAGCGCTTGAAGATAACGAAAAAATAGAGTTTGAAAGTATGACAAAGGCAGCATTAGCCATAGGTAAAAACAACAGTACCGCCATCAGACGCATTTTAATGAATGGAACAGTCACTTTGTACAAAGGAAAACTCTGGACCGTAAGCCGTATGTAGAAAAAAATAAAATATCAAAATCTCTTATTAAAAAAATAAGAAATTAAAAAAAAACCACTACAATAAACAATGACAACTACAAAAACTCCCGAAGAACTCAAAAAACTTTTCCAAATTCGAATGCAAGAAAGAGAAAGTGCAAACAAAGACTTCAAACAATTCGGGAAGAAACACCACCACAAGCATCCCTCAAAGAACTTAGAGAAATAGGTAGTAAAATGGGTGTCAAAGGCTCCTACAAACTCAACACACAAACACTGTGCGAAAAAATGAACATCCCACTAGTTAAAAATGAAGTTTACGATAAGCACCACAGAAATGTAATTAGAAAACCAGTTAAAATAACTTTTACTTCTGCTGCTGGCGAAACAGTAGAGTTCCCAAGTATTTACAGAGCTGGACTATGTTTAAAAAAAAATCCGAGTTGTATACCATTCTACATCAAAAAAAACAGGGAAGTTCTGTACAATAGCAAATATTGGTCAGTAAGTCGTTAAATTTTGTTTAAAACCACATACATAAACAGGACTCTATACTGTTTTCTTGTCATTCCTTTTTAAAACTTCTATCCAAAGTTGGATAGAATTTTTTTCATGAAGTTTTCAGGAAAAGAAGTTTTTGGTTTAAAGAAATAATTTAAAATTTTTTTTCATACACTAACTAATAAAGGAATGACGAAACAAACTAATGACCCTAAATTATTAAAGATTCGAGAAAATGCACGTCTCAGAAAACAGAGGCAGCTGCAGAGAGATAAGGAGATGAAGCCATTTAAACCTGAAAGACTTGCCATGCTCCAGGAAAAGGAAAAGGCAAAGGAGTTAAAGAATGAGCAAAAACTCGTTAACCAACAAGATAGATTACAAGATGATCTAAAAAAATTCCAACAAAAAACAGAGAGAAAATTACAGACAAAGGAACGAGCAAAATGGACCCGAGAGATCAGACAAGAGGAAGCAAGACAAGACAAATTTAAATGGGACAAGAAGTGGAAAGGAACTAACAAAAAACTTAAGAAAATTCGTCAGGTTCTTGGCAACAAACTTACAAAACAATTCAAAAGAAAGACAAAAGCCAACAAAAAAATTCGTCAAACAGAGCCTGTTATGATCAAAAATTTCCTAAATGGGAAGGCAGCTTTGTACGAAATCTCAGGACAAAATTACAAAGACCCAACAGTATTTTTGGAACAAACAACAGCAACAGTTGAAAAACTTATCAATGGGATTGAAAATTCAAAAAAAGTAAAGACGACTCTCATTTGTAAACTTGTTCATTACGACTATGTCGAAGGATTTGAAAATGTGGACATCTTTTACTTTTCATCCCACATGAAAGCCATGACAACAAAAGAAGATGTTACAGAACTGTACAAACTATCAAAAAGAGAGATGCTCGAAAATTTGTCATCTCATCAGAAAAAAGGTTCTGGATGGTCAATAAGATCGGTCGAATCTTTACATATCTCAATCTCAAAATACAAACCTTTAAATGGTAAAAAGTACCAGCAACTTCCAAAATGTATTAAAAGCAAAAAAGCAATCATCAACCCACAAAATAAGAAAGATGACCTATGTTTTTTGTATGCAGTTGCCATTGCAGAAACTTTAAAGGAAACTCCAAATGCTCAAAAACTAGAGAGAATTCCAGTGTCAATCCAACTTATGGTGGAGGAATATGATGTGGCTGGTCTGACTTTTCCTGTAAAAATTAATGATATCTCAAAATTTGAAAAGTTAAACAAAATGGGTGTCAATGTTTTGTCCTATGATGACGAGATCAAAAAAGTTTTCCAAATGCAAATTTCAAGGTCCGAACATGACAAAAGGGTCAACTTATTTTGGTGGAATGATCATTTCAGTTGCATTAAGGACAAAGGAAGACTACTAACAGACCAAAATGACAAACACCAACACAAAAAGTTCTTCTGCGACTTTTGTTTGAACCCCTTTGAAACAGAGGAGTCATTAATGGAACATGAGGAAATCTGTAGAACTCATGATGCCCAGATTCAAGAATACCCAAAAAAAGATGTTGATGACATTATGGGTTGGGGTGGTAAAGATTTTAAGAAAACTCAAGATGTTCCATTCATCATTGTGGCTGACTTCGAGTGTATGCTGAAAACTTTGAAAACTGGGAACAATGACGAAGAAAAAAGTTATACCCAAAAGTACCAGGAGCACATCCCAATTAGCTATGGTTTTAATATCATATGCTCAGACCCATCTGTATTTCCTGGTAAATATGTAAGCCACACAAAAAAATATGATTTTGAAGATATTGGTCAAATGTTTGTCGAAAGCTTGGAGAAGGAAGCAAAAAAGATTTGGCACACATATCTCAAAAATCCAAAGAAAATCATTATGACAGCAGAGGATGAAAAAAACTTCCAAAATGCGACATCTTGCTATGTTTGTGGTGGTGTGTTTGTACAGAAAAAACTTAAAGATTTTAATCCAAGAAGTTTGTGGAAAGCTAACAAGACTACTCCAAAATCCAAAGTTAGAGACCATGACCATTTAAATGGTAAATACAGAGGTGCAGCCCACAACGACTGTAATTATTCAATGGCAAGTGCAAGACATATCCCAGTCCTCTTCCATAATTTCAGTGGGTATGACAGTCACTTACTTGTAAAATATTTAGGAATGTCAAATGGTCCCATTGGTTGCATAGCGAAAACAGAAGAAGAATACATAAGTGTAAACAAAAAACTATGGATGGATGGTGGAATGAAAAAGGATCCAAAAACGGGAGAATTAAAAAAAAAATGGGTGCCTTTGGAGTTGCGATTTTTGGACTCATTGAAATTCATGTCAAGTTCTTTGGCCACACTAACATCAAACTTACCAAATGACAAGTTCCATTACACCGAAAATGGTTTCAAAGACCATCCAAAGGAAGATGTGGATCTGCTGAAAAGGAAGGGAATTTTCCCATATGAATTTCTAAATAACCAAAAAAAGTTAAACTGTAAAGAATATCCTCCACACAAAGAATTTCATTCAAGGCTAACAGGGAAAAATGTTAGTGGGGAGGATTATGAACATGGAAAAAATGTTTGGGACAAGTTTGGATGTAAAACTTTAAAGGATTATATGGAACTCTACCTAAAAACTGATGTGTTGGGACTTTCAGACGTCATTCAAAGTTTCCGAAAAATGTGTAAAGAAACATACAAACTTGATCCAATGTGGTTCTACACATCTCCAGGATTGGCTTGGAATGCCTTGTTGAAAATGTCAAAACAAAAGCTGGAATTACTAACAGATCCCAATATGTTTCTCATGATAGAAAAAGGAATTCGTGGTGGGATCTCCACAATTACCCACAGATATTCAGAAGCCAACAATGAGTATATGGAAGAATATGACCCCAAAAAAGAAAGTGTGTACATTCCATATCTAGACAAAAACAACCTGTACGGTGTTCCAATGACAGAACCACTACCTGTTAATGGTTTCAAATGGATCCCAGAGGAGGGGTTCAAAGACTGGCAAAAATATTTGTCAACAAAAGGGAAGGGATGTTTTTTGGAAGTCGATTTAAAATATCCAGAAGAACTTCATGATCTCCACAATGAAATGCCATTTGCTGCTGAAAGAATGATGGTCAACAAGGTTGAAAAGTTGGTGCCAAATTTGAATGATAAGAAAAATTATGTTGTCCACTATGAAGGATTGGCACAAATGTTGGAGCATGGTTTGATTCTGACAAAAAATCATCGTGGAATTTCATTTAATGAAAAAGCTTGGATGAAAGATTACATCATGTTAAACACAAAACTAAGAACAGCAGCCAAAAATGACTTTGAGAAGGATTTTTTTAAACTCATGAACAACTCTGTGTTTGGTAAAACCATGGAAAATGTTAGGAACAGGATTGACGTCAGACTGGTGTCATTTGACGATCAACATGAAAAATTAGCAAAAAAACCAACTTACAAAGGCAACACCATATTTACAGACAATTTGGCAGCAATCCACATGAAAAAAACCAGAGTAAAATTAAACAAGCCCATCTACTTAGGAGCCGCAATATTGGACAAAAGCAAAATTTGTATGTATGACTTCAACTACAACTACATAAAGCCAAAATATGGGGATAAGGCAAAGTTGTTGTTTACAGACACAGATTCATTGTGTTACGAAATCAAAACTAATGACTTCTTTAAAGACATTTCCGGAGATGTTGAAACCATGTTCGACACCTCTAACTTCCCGGAAAACCATCCAAGCGGCATCAAAAGAAAAAACAAAAAGGTCCTTGGAATGATGAAATCAGAAACTGGTTCCAAACAAATCTCAAAGTTTGTGGGTTTGAGATCAAAAGCTTATGCTATTAAAATGGCAAAGGAAAAAAATCCAGTAACTGGGTTATGGGAGGAAACAGAGGACAAAAAGTGCAAAGGGATTGCAAAGGCTGTCATCAACAACAAAATCAAATTTGATGATTATGTGGAATGTTTGTCAACAGGGAAAAACATATTAAGAGGGATGAACACCTTTAGAAGTACCAAACATACCATCCACACCATTCATGTTAACAAGATTGCACTGAATTCTGAGGATGACAAAAGGATCATACTAGATGACAAAATTAGCACTTTGGCGATTGGTCATTACAAGACTCGATAAGTTAATATCAAAATTTGTATTCAAATAAGAATACAGATTTTTGAAAAGTGGTTGGAACTTTTATTTTTTGTTTCCTTTAACCCCTACCCTTTTGCAGTGTTTTAAATGAGATTTGACCTCTTTTTTTGTTTTAAATTTTTTTTGACATTTAAGGCATAAATTTGGGACAGGTTTTACATTATCATTTTTTGCAATTCCATGCACAACTCTAATATGTAGTTTTACTGCGGTTTCGGATTTTGAAACAAACTGACACAACCCACATTGTGTAAAGTTTTCTTCTCTTCTGTTGAAAAACCGTATGGGTGTTCTTTGTTTGGGCATTCTTTGTTTTGGCATTCTTTTATTGTATTTTAACAAAAAAATTAAACAAAACAATTTGGTAACCATTTTGAAAATATCCCCAAAACCCAAATCCCAATCCAAAACCAAAACCCCAAAACCCAAAAACTTGGCAACCATTTTGCAACATGTCCCAGGATCGTCAAACAAAATTCCAGGGAAGGGGCTTTTCAAACATGTCCCAGGATCGTCAAACAAAATTTCAGAAAGGGGGGTCGCGAACCTTTTTCAGAAGGGGGGTGGGTAAGCTTTTCAAACATGTCCCAGGATCGTCAAACAAAATTTCAGGAGGGGCTTCTCAAAAAATTTTTGGCGGCCATTAAGGTATGTCCCAGAATCGGCCTTTTGACACTACTCATGAGGGCTAAAGACGGATTGAAAAACATTGTTTAAGATGTTTGCTTTGCGACGACTTTCAGTTATAAAGGATTGATCAATTCGAAGAAAATTTGGTTTCTGCCGTATTTTCGTAGTAGATTTTAGAGCTGACCAAAAACGTTTAGGATTTTCGAACATGGAGTCTCTTAGCTTATTGGCGTAATCTTTCCTTTTTTCGGAGATTAGTCGTTTAGTCTCACGCCGGAGCGACTTGAATTTCTCAAGGTCGATAGGAGATTGTGTCCGCAGTGTTTTCTTTCTTTGATTGTTTTTCCTTTTAATGATCTTCAACAGTTCCGTGTCCATCCATGGGTGATCGTAAACATTCCTTCAGTTGCATTTCTGTACGTGATCATTAACGGCTGTGATAAATAGACTACACCAGTTAGAAAGTGACTCGTTGACGTTGTCAGGAACAAAGCCCATATCCCAAGGGGCATGCATGAGTCATTCTTTGAGGTCCGACCAATTAGCTTTCTTGAAATTATAGACTGATCGCTTGACTTTAGGTTTCCTATGAATTTTCAGATTGATGTCAAAACGTATGAGTTTGTGATCAGTACTTAGAGTATCATCGAATCCTTGCAAGTTTACTATTTTGTCCGGAATATTGGAGAGAACTAGATCCAGTGTATTGTTAATTCTAGTTGGGAAGTTAACAAGCTGCCACAAATAGTTGTCTTTAAGTGCTTTAGTAAAGTAACTGTGAATAGGGTCATTGTCAGTAGCTGTTCCAGTAGACCAATCGATATGTGGAAGGTTGAAGTCACCGCAAATGATTAAATTATCAAACCTGGCCTTTGAGGCAAGCTGGAGCGATTTTTTGAACTCCTTGATGTAGTTCAGATCCGAGTTAGGGGGTCTGTAGAATACAACAATCAAAAGCTTTTTTTTAGATTCTGGGTGAATCTCACAAACCAGCATTTCTGCGTTACTTTCAAGGTCTTTTCTACGGAGGCTCAGGATAGTGTTTCTTACTACTCACATGACTCCGCCACCGATTCTATCAACTCTGTCTTCTCGATGGATAGTAAAATTATTACCGGGCAAGAGTTCACAATTTAAAATATCGGGTCTAAGCCATGTCTCTGTTACAGCAATCATCTCTATATCAGTTACTAGAGTTTGAAATTCTTTGGTCTTGTTTGTTAAACTTCTAACGTAGAAGTTCAGACATTTGATGTTATGGTAGTTTACAGCATCAGTAAATCCAGTTGTAGTCTCTTGCGAGGTTTCTGGATTTGGTTGTTGGCTATTACTCGGGTCAGGTTGTTTCTTGAATCGTACATTTTTCTGATTGAAAGGACCTGGATTAGTTGCTATATCACCCGCAAGCAGGAGAAGAATAGCTGCATGTGAGATCTTACGATTTAGTTGTAAGTTCAAACCGTAGCGATGTCGATTATTGCAAGGCAAGTTGTATTTTCTTAGTACCACATCACGGGTGGATGCCCAAACATAGCATAGTTTCTCAGGTAAGATTACAAGTTCTGAGCTGATAAAAATGTTTTTCGGTGTAATTTGGATGTTATGAAGGACTCGTTTTGGTTTCAAGGACAGCCAGAAAATTGAAAAAAGAAGCAGAACGTGAATTAGGATACGTCCAAAATTCGCCAGATTTCTCCCGACGTCTGTAACATTCTTCGAAATCATGTTTTAATTGTGCGGAGTAAAGTCCTTGAAATCTAAACGTTCTCTTCGCAGCTTCGCGTTTGGTTCTCTTGGCAACTTCGTTTTAGTCGAATCTTGTTGTTGCCAACAAATTGTTTCCGCCGTGTATTCAGCGTGACCAATAGTCAAAAGTGATAACTCGAAAATTCAATAAAAAGAATACAATAGAATACGCATTTTAAACTAACCACATATTCTTCTTTGTCATATTTTAAAACATTAATGGTTAATTCATCAGAGAAAATGGATTTTTATGAATTAAATCTGTTGCGTTTGCGTCCATTTTGTTTTCAGACAATCATTGACAAAATTCTTGAAACAACTAAGCAAACATGAAATGGTTTCATGTCCCCCCTTCCCCCCACTTCAATGATGTGGAACTCAAAACCTATGCAACTTGCACTCAGTCACCTGCCATTACATTTAAATGTTGAGAGTAACGACATTGGAAAGTGGGGGATGGGAGGATAGCAATTTATGCAAAAAAGAGGTTTAGCAATTAACATGGCATGATTCACTCGAGTCGTTTCAACTAACTTTGTCAAATATTGTCTGAATTTACGTTAATAATTCTCCATACATTTTTCGTTATATCTTACCCACGACTGCGCAAAGTGATCTCACATACATTTAACACATATATTGATTACTAACAACAAACGACATTTTTAAAGGTCAATTACATGACGTCACCATGACGTCGTAATGTTAACTGTCACTTCGCGGAAATCAGATTCAAAATTATTGTCGGTTTAAAAGCTGCGCACGCTCTCTGTATTTCCATGATGAATTTATAATTCTGACACAAAACCTACACGTAAAATTAAAATCTGCCGATAACTTTATTGCAGACCTATCATGAAGAATAATGTATACCCTGCACTTGCGCAAATCATTAAAATTCGGGAAAAGTCGGGAATGCCAAAAATAACTGAACAAATTGTTTGCAGCAAGTGGGAAAAATTATTTCACCAGTTGTATTCATTGAAAACTTGTCAATAAAATAATTACCCAAGGCTTCGAATTCATCTCAAATTACAACTGTGTGTTATAAAAGAGCTCATACGTCACGGAACATAAATAAACAATGAATCGAGGAGTTCAGCTCGATTTCAACAAAAATAATCGATACCCAAACATTTCTCCCTTATACTTTTATCATTACAAATAGTTAACAACACATATATACTTCTAAGATATCATTGCACTTTGCTATGTACGAGAGTCCTAAAATTAAGCTCAGTTTACCACACTTTACCACAAACTTCGCATAATATTCAGTGCAATTTCAACTGAAATATTCGATACACAAAGATGTTTTTAAACTTTAGCTGTACTTAAGCATTAAGTGGACATAATCGTTGCACTTGATCACACTTTACCATAAACTTACACTAAAATTTAGTATACTTTACCACACTTTACCACAATCTGCATATATAAAAGAATCATCATCTAATTTATTAAAATAAGCATGGTAAAGTGTCGTAAAGTGTGGCAAAATACAGAATTGATATGGTAAACTGAATTGATATAAAACGATGTAGCTAAGAAAGTACTATAAACAGTTCATTTCACTCGAAATAATTCTATAACACTATTTATTTGTCCAATTTCATTCACAAGTGTAGCGAATGTTAAGCAGCAAGGCGCCATGTTGCGATAGACCACATGGGAGATTTGTTAAAAAAAAACAAGACATCTGGCTCATTTCTCCGGTTCAACGTAATCATATACGATCGATTGCAGAAACCGCCTAAATTCCATGTGATTCCTGACGCTTAAATTTTATTTACGAATAATTCCTGTTATGCTGCCACACTAATTCCACTATGTTCTATCGCGAAAAATGTTCATTCAAAGTAATTGAGCAACCATCGGCACATGAGCCACTCGACTTCGCCACGGTTCTATAGAAATTGAATAGGATGACAGCTCCTTTATCAAACTACTAAATTTTTTCTAAATAACTTGGTAATTTCTTGACTAGAGTGGTTTCTTCGATTTGTTTTGTCACACGCAACTTCTTTTAAATGGCTACAACTGTAATTAATCGCTTGTTGATTGCATAAAACTTTAACTTCAAATGCTTACAAAAAAATTATTGTAATCCCGCTCGACAATAGAATATGCATTTTAAACTAACCACTTACTCTTCTTTATCATATTTTAAAACATTAATGGTTAATTTATCAGAGAAAATGGATTTTTATGAATTAAATCTGTTGCGTTTGCGTCCATTTTGTTCTCAGACAATCATTGACAAAATTCTTGAAACAAAGCTAACATCAAATGGTTTCATGTCCCCCCTTCCCCCCACTTCAATGTTGTTGAACTCAAAACCTGTGCAATTTGCACTCAGTCACCTGACATTACATTTAAAGGTTCAGAGTAACAACATTGAAAAGTGGGGAATGGGAGGACAGCAATTTATGCAAAAAAGCGGCTTAGCAATTAACATGGCATGATTCACTCGAGTCGTTTCAACTATCTTTGTCAATTATTGCCTGAATTTATGTTAATAATTCTCCATACATTTTTCGTTGCAGAGAAACGGCATATCTTACCCACGAATGCGCAAAGTGATCTCACATACATTTAACACATATATTGATCACTAACAACAAACGATAATTTTAAAGGTCAATGACATGATGTCACCATAACGTCGTAATGTTAACTGTCACCACACGGAAATCAGGTTCAAAATTATTGTCCGTTTAAAAGCTGCGCACGCTCTGTGTATTTCCATGATGAATTTATAATTCTGACACAAAACCTACACGTAAAATTAAAATCTGCCAATAACCTTATTGCAGACCTATCATGAAGAATAATGTATACCCTGCACTTGCGCAAATCTTTAAAATATTTGACCATTCATGCTGATATAAAGAGAAAAGTCGGGAGGAAATGCCAAAAATAACTGAACAAATTGTTTGAGCAAGGGGGAAAAATTATTTCACCAGTTGCATTCATTGAAAACTTGTCAATAAAATAATTACCCAAGGCATCGAATTCATCTCAAGTTACAACTGTGTGTTATAAAAGAGCTCATACGTCACGGAACATAAATAAACAATGAATCGAGGAGTTCAGCTCGATTTCAACAAAAATAATCGATACCCAAACATTTCTCCCTTATACTTTTATCATTACAAATAGTTGACAACACATATATACATCTAAGATATCATTGCACTTTGTTATGTACGAGAGTCCTAAAATTAAGCTCAGTCTACCACACTTTACCACAAACTTCGCATAATATTCAGTGCAATTTCAACTGAAATATTCGATACACAAAGATGTTTTTAAACTTTAGCTGTACTTAAGCATTAAGTGGACATTATCGTTGCACTTGATCACACTTTACCATATACTTACACTAAAATTTAGTACACTTTACCACAATCTGCATATATAAAAGAATCATGATCTAATTTATTAAAATAAGCATGGTAAAGTGTCGTAAAGTGTGGCAAAATACACAATTGATATGGTAAACTGAATTGATATAAAACGATGTAGCTAAGAAAGTACTATAAACAGTTCATTTCACTCGAAATAATTCTATAACACTATTTATTTGTCCAATTTCATTCACAAGTGTAGCGAATGTTAAGCAGCAAGGCGCCATGTTGCGATAGACCACATGGGAGATTTGTTAAAAAAAACAAGACATCTGGCTCATTTCTCCGATTGAACGTAATCATATACGATCGATTGCAGAAACCACCTAAATTCCATGTGATTCCTGACGCTTAAATTTTATTTACGAATAATTCCTGTTATGCTGCCACACTAATTCCACTATGTTCTATCGCGAAAAATGTTCATTCAAAGTAATTGAGCAACCATCGGCACATGAGCCACTCGACTTCGCCACGGTTCTATAGAAATTGAATAGGATGACAGCTCCTTTATCAAACTACTAATCTTTTTCTAAATAACTTGGTAATTTCTTGACTAGAGTGGTTTCTTCGATTTGTTTTGTCACACGCAACTTCTTTTAAATGGCTACAACTGTAATTAATCGCTTGTTGATTGCATAAAACTTTAAATTCAAATGTTTACAAAAAAATTATTGTAATCCCACTCGACAATAGAATATGCATTTTAAACTAACCACTTACGCAACAGATTTAATTCATCAGAGAAAATGGATTTTTATGAATTAAATCTGTTGCGTTTGCGTCCATTTTGTTCTCAGACACTCATTGACAAAATTCTTGAAACAAAGCTAACATCAAATGGTTTCATGTCCCCCCTTCCCCTCACTTCAATGTTGTGGAACTCAATACCTGTGCAATTTGCACTCAGTCACCTGACATTACATTTAAAGGTTCAGAGTAACAACATTGAAAAGTGGGGAATGGGAGGACAGCAATTTATGCAAAAAAGCGGCTTAGCAATTAACATGGCATGATTCACTCGAGTCGTTTCAACTATCTTTGTCAATTATTGCCTGAATTTATGTTAATAATTCTCCATACATTTTTCGTTGCAGAGAAACGGCATATCTTACCCACGAATGCGCAAAGTGATCTCACATACATTTAACACATATATTGATCACTAACAACAAACGATAATTTTAAAGGTCAATGACATGATGTCACCATAACGTCGTAATGTTAACTGTCACCACACGGAAATCAGGTTCAAAATTATTGTCCGTTTAAAAGCTGCGCACGCTCTGTGTATTTCCATGATGAATTTATAATTTTGACACAAAACCTACACGTAAAATTAAAATCTGCCAATAACCTTATTGCAGACCTATCATGAAGAATAATGTATACCCTGCACTTGCGCAAATCTTTAAAATATTTGACCATTCATGCTGATATAAAGAGAAAAGTCGGGAGGAAATGCCAAAAATAACTGAACAAATTGTTTGAGCAAGGGGGAAAAATTATTTCACCAGTTGCATTCATTGAAAACTTGTCAATAAAATAATTACCCAAGGCATCGAATTCATCTCAAGTTACAACTGTGTGTTATAAAAGAGCTCATACGTCACGGAACATAAATAAACAATGAATCGAGGAGTTCAGCTCGATTTCAACAAAAATAATCGATACCCAAACATTTCTCCCTTATACTTTTATCATTACAAATAGTTGACAACACATATATACATCTAAGATATCATTGCACTTTGTTATGTACGAGAGTCCTAAAATTAAGCTCAGTCTACCACACTTTACCACAAACTTCGCATAATATTCAGTGCAATTTCAACTGAAATATTCGATACACAAAGATGTTTTTAAACTTTAGCTGTACTTAAGCATTAAGTGGACATTATCGTTGCACTTGATCACACTTTACCATATACTTACACTAAAATTTAGTACACTTTACCACAATCTGCATATATAAAAGAATCATGATCTAATTTATTAAAATAAGCATGGTAAAGTGTCGTAAAGTGTGGCAAAATACACAATTGATATGGTAAACTGAATTGATATAAAACGATGTAGCTAAGAAAGTACTATAAACAGTTCATTTCACTCGAAATAATTCTATAACACTATTTATTTGTCCAATTTCATTCACAAGTGTAGCGAATGTTAAGCAGCAAGGCGCCATGTTGCGATAGACCACATGGGAGATTTGTTAAAAAAAACAAGACATCTGGCTCATTTCTCCGATTGAACGTAATCATATACGATCGATTGCAGAAACCACCTAAATTCCATGTGATTCCTGACGCTTAAATTTTATTTACGAATAATTCCTGTTATGCTGCCACACTAATTCCACTATGTTCTATCGCGAAAAATGTTCATTCAAAGTAATTGAGCAACCATCGGCACATGAGCCACTCGACTTCGCCACGGTTCTATAGAAATTGAATAGGATGACAGCTCCTTTATCAAACTACTAATCTTTTTCTAAATAACTTGGTAATTTCTTGACTAGAGTGGTTTCTTCGATTTGTTTTGTCACACGCAACTTCTTTTAAATGGCTACAACTGTAATTAATCGCTTGTTGATTGCATAAAACTTTAAATTCAAATGTTTACAAAAAAATTATTGTAATCCCACTCGAAAATAGAATATGCATTTTAAACTAACCACTTACGCAACAGATTTAATTCATCAGAGAAAATGGATTTTTATGAATTAAATCTGTTGCGTTTGCGTCCATTTTGTTCTCAGACACTCATTGACAAAATTCTTGAAACAAAGCTAACATCAAATGGTTTCATGTCCCCCCTTCCCCTCACTTCAATGTTGTGGAACTCAATACCTGTGCAATTTGCACTCAGTCACCTGACATTACATTTAAAGGTTCAGAGTAACAACATTGAAAAGGGGGGATGGGGGATAGCAATTTATGCAAAAAAGAGGTTTAGCAATTAACATGGCATGATTGACTCAAGTCGTTTCAACTAATTTTCTCAACGATTTTAGGTGGAACAGAGAGCACCAGAGTGGAACAGAAAGCACCAGAGTGGACCAGAAAGCACCAGAGTGGAACAGACTGCACCATAGTGGAATACAAAGGACCAGAGTGTAACAGAGAGCACCGGAGTGGAGCATAACGCACCAGAGTCGAACAGAAGGCACCAGAGTGGAAAAGAGAGCACCAAAGTGGAACAGAAAGCAGCAGAGTGGAAACAAAAGTACCAGAGTGGGACAGAAAGCATCAGAGGGGAACAGAAAGCACCGAAGTGGAACACAAACACTAGAGTGGAATGAAAGCACCAGAGTGGAAGAGAAAGCACCAGGGTGGAACAGAAAGCACCAAAGTGGAACAGAAGGAACCGGGTTGGAACGGAAAGCCCCAGAGTGGAACAAAATGCACCAGAGTGGAACAAAATGCACCAGAGTGGACCAGAAGGCACCAGAGTGGAACGGTAAGCTCAAGAGTGGAACAAAAAGCTCCAGAGTGGAACATAAATCACCAGAGGGCAACAAAAAGCATAAGAGTGGAACAGAAAACACTAGAGTGGGACAGAGATGACAAGAGGGAAACAGAAAGCACCAGAGTGGAAGAGAAAGCACCAGAGGGGAACAGAAAGCAACAGAGTGGAACATAAAGCAACAGATTGGAACATAAAGCAACAGAGTGGAACAGAAAGCCCCCAAGTGGAACAGAAAGCACCCAAGTGGAACAGAAAGCACAAGAGTGGACCAGAAAACACCAGAGTGGAACAGAAATCACCAGAGGGAAGCAGAAAGCACAAGAGTGGAAGATAAAGCACCAGAATGGAACGGAAAGCTCCAGAGTGGAACACAAAGCTCCAGAGTGGAACAAAAAGAACGAGAGTGGAACAGAGAGCACCAGAGTGGACCAGAAAGCACCAGGGTGGAAGAGAAAGCACCAGAGGGGAAGAGAAAGCACCAGAGGGGAACGGAAAGCACCAGAGTGGAACAGAAAGAACCAGAGTGGAACGGATAGCTCCAGAGTGGAACAAAAAGCTCCAGAGTGGAACAAAAAGAACCAGAGTGGAACAGAGAGCACCAGAGTGGAACAGAAAGCACCAGAGTGGAACAGAAAGCACCAGAGTGGACCAGAAGGCACCCGAGTGGAACATAAATCAGCAGAGGGAAGCAGAAAGCACCAGAGTGGAACAGAAAGCACCCAAGTGGAACATAAAGCAACAGATTGGAACATAAAGGACCAGAGTGGAACAGACTGCACCAGAGTGGAATACAAAGGACCAGAGTGTAACAGAGAGCACCGGAGTGGAGCAGAATGCACCAGAGTGGAACAGAAAGCCCAAGAGTGGAACAGAAAGCATCAGAGGGGAACAAAAAGGACCCTAGTGGAACAGAAAGCGCCAGAGACGAACAGAAAACACCAGGGTGGAACAGAAAGTACCATAGTTGTACAGAAAGCACCAGAGTGGAACAGAAAGAACCAGAGTTGAACAGAAAGCACCATAGTGGAACAGAAGGCACCATAATGGAACAGAAAGCACCAGAGTGGAACAGAAAGCACCCAAGTGGAACAGAAGGCACAAGAGTGGAAAAGAAAGCACCAGCGTGGAACAGAAAACACCAGAGTGTAAACGAAATCACCCGAGGGGGACAGAAATCACCAGATTGGAACAGAAAGCACCAGAGTGGAACGGTAACCACCAGAGTGCAACAGAAAGCACCAGAATGGAACAGAAAAAAGCAGAGTGGATCGGAAACAAGCAGAGTGGAACAGAAAGCAACATAGTGGAACAGAAAGCCCAAGAGTGGAACAGAAACCGTCAGAAGGGAACAGAATGCACCAGAGTGGAACAGAAAACACTAGAGAGGAACAGAAAACACCAGAGTGGAACAGAAAGCACCATAATAGAACAGAAAGCACCATAGTGGAACAGAAAGCCCAAGAGTGGAACAGAAAGCACCAGAGTGGACCAGAAGGCACCCGAGTGGAACATAAATCACCAGAGGGAAGCAGAAAGCAAAAGAGTGGAACAGAAAGCACCCAAGTGGAACAGAAAGCACCCAAGTGGAACAGAAAGCACCCAAGTGGAACAGAAAGCACCCAAGTGGAACAGAAAGCACAAGAGTGGACCAGAAAACACCAGAGTGGAAGAAAAAGCACCAGAGTGGAACGGAAAGCTCCAGAGTGGAACACAAAGCTCCAGAGTGGAACAAAAAGAACGAGAGTGGAACAGAGAGCACCAGAGTGGACCAGAAAGCACCAGAGTGGACGAGAAAGCACCAGAGTGGAACAGAAAGCACCAGAGGGGAACGGAAAGCACCAGAGTGGAACAGAAAGAACCAGAGTGGAACGGAAAGCTCCAGAGTGGAACACAAAGCTCCAGAGTGGAACAAAAAGAACCAGAGTGGAACAGAGAGCACCAGAGTGGAACAGAAATCACCAGAGGGAAACTGAAAGCACCAGAGTGGAAGAGAAAGCACCAGGGTGGAACAGAAAGCACCAAAGTGGAACAGAAGGAACCGGGTTGGAACGGAAACCCCCAGAGTGGAACAAAATGCACCAGAGTGTACCAGAAGGCACCAGAGTGGAACGGTAAGCTCAAGAGTGGAACAAAAAGCTCCAGAGTGGAACATAGATCACCAGAGGGCAACAGAAAGCATAAGAGTGGAACAGAAAACACCAGAGTGGGACAGAGATCACAAGAGGGAAACAGAAAGCACCAGACTGGAAGAGAAAGCACGAGAGGGGAACAGAAAGCAACAGAGTGGAACATAAAGCAACAGATTGGAACATAAAGCAAAAGAGTGGAACAGAAAGCACCCAAGTGGAACAGAAAGCACCCAAGTGGAACAGAAAGCACCCAAGTGGAACAGAAAGCACAAGGGTGGACCAGAAAACACCAGAGTGGAAGAAAAAGCACCAGAGTGGAACGGAAAGCTCCAGAGTGGAACACAAAGCTCCAGAGTGGAACAAAAAGAACGAGAGTGGAACAGAGAGCACCAGAGTGGACCAGAAAGCACCAGAGTGGACGAGAAAGCACCAGAGTGGAACAGAAAGCACCAGAGGGGAACGGAAAGCACCAGAGTGGAACAGAAAGAACCAGAGTGGAACGGAAAGCTACAGAGTGGAACACAAAGCTCCAGAGTGGAACAAAAAGAACCAGAGTGGAACAGAGAGCACCAGAGTGGAACAGAAAGCACCAGAGTGGACCAGAAGGCACCCGAGTGGAACATAAATCACCAGAGGGAAGCAGAAAGCACCAGAGTGGAACAGAAAGCACCCAAGTGGAACATAAAGCAACAGATTGGAACATAAAGGACCAGAGTGGAACAGACTGCACCAGAGTGGAATACAACGGACCAGAGTGTAAGAGAGAGCACCGGAGTGGAGCAGAACGCACCAGACTGGAACAGAAAGCCCAAGAGTGGAACAGAAAGCATCCGAGGGGAACAAAAAGGACCCTAGTGGAACAGAAAGCGCCAGAGACGAACAGAAAACACCAGAGTGGAACAGAAAGTACCATACTTGTACAGAAAGCACCAGAGTGGAACAGAAAGAACCAGAGTTGAACAGAAAGCACCATAGTGGAACAGAAGGCACCATAATGGAACAGAAAGCACCAGAGTGGAACAGAAAGCACCCAAGTGGAACAGAAGGCACAAGAGTGGAAAAGAAAACACCAGCGTGGAACAGAAAACACCAGAGTGTAAACGAAATCACCCGAGGGGGACAGAAATCACCAGATTGGAACAGAAAGCACCAGAGTGGAACGGTAACCACCAGAGTGCAACAGAAAGCACCAGAATGGAACAGAAAAAAGCAGAGTGGATCGGAAACAACCAGAGTGGAACAGAAAGCAACATAGTGGAACAGAAAGCCCAAGAGTGGAACAGAAACCGTCAGAAGGGAACAGAATGCACCAGAGTGGAACAGAAAGCCCAAGAGTGGAACAGAAACCGTCAGAGGGGAACAAAAAGGACCATAGTGGAACAGAAAGCGCCAGAGATGAACAGAAAACACCAGAGTGGGACAGAAAGAACCAGAGTTGAACAGAGAGCACCATAGTGGAACAGAGGGCACCATAGTGGAACAGAAAGCACCAGAGTATAACAGAAAGCACGCAAGTGGAACAGAAGGCACAAGAGTGGACAGAAAGCAACAGAGGGGAATAGAAAACACCAGAGTGGAACGGAAAGCACAAGAGGGTAACGGAAAGCACCAGAGTGGAAAACAAAGCAGCATAGTCGTACCGAATGCACCATAGTGTAACAGAACGCACCAGAGTGGAACAGAAAGCACCAGAGTGGAACAGAAAGCACCAGAGAGGAATAGAAAGCATCAGAGTGGAAGAGAAAACACCCAAGTGGAACAGAATGGACCAGAGTGGAATAGAACGCACCAGAGTGGAACCGAAAGCACCCAAGTTGAACAGAAGGCACAAGAGTGGAACACAAAGCACCAGCGTGGAACAGAAAACACCAGAGTGGAACAAAAATCACCCGAGGGGGACATAAATCACCAGAGTAGAACAGAAAGCAACATTTTGGAACAGAAACCATCAGAGTGGAACCCAAAGCACCAGAGGGGAACAGAAAGCAACAGAGTGGAACAGAAAACAACAGAGTGTGATACAAAGCACCAGGGTGGAATACAAGGCACCAGAGTGGAACGGAAAGCACAGAGTGGAACGAAAAGCACAGAGTGGAACGAAAAGCACGAGAGTTGTACAGAAAGTACCAGAGTAGAATAAAAAGCACCTGAGTGGAACAGAAAGCACCAGAGTGAAAAAAAACCCCCACCAGATTGGAACAGAAAGCGCCAGAGAGAAACCGAAAGCACCAGAGTGGAACAGAAAGCACCAGAGTGGAAAATAAAGCACCAGAGTGGAAAATAAAGCACCAGATGGGAACAGAAAGCGCCAGAGAGGACCAGAAAACACCAGAGGTGAACAGAAAGCACCAGAGGTGAACCGAAAGCACCAGAGTGGAACAGAAAGCATGAGGGTGGAACAGAAGCACAGAGTGGAACGAAAAGCACGAGAATGGTACAGAAAGTACCAGAGTGGAATAAAAAGTACCAGAGTGGAAACGAAAGCACCAGAGGGGAGCAGAAAGCGCCAGAGAGGAACAGAAAACACCAGAGGGGAACAGAAAGCACCAGAGTGGAACAGAAGGTGTCAGAGTGGAACGGAAAGCTCAAAGTGGAACGAAAAGCACGAGAGTGGTACAGAAAGTACCAGAGTAGAATAAAAAGTACCAGAGGGGAACAGAAAGCGCCAGAGAGGAACAGAAAACACAGAGGTGAACAGAAATCATCAGGGAGGAACAAAACGAATAAGCCCCCCCCCCCCCCCCCCCCCTCCTATGCATTTTGACCGATTTTGAAATAAGGTAAAATATGGTCATTTATCACGAATTAGCCTTTCTCCTTGCTAGGAAAGTTGGAAAAACGCTTTATCCGATTCAAACAATTATTTTTTGACGAAATATTGGAAGTTTAAAAAAGGCCAACATCAGACAAAATGTATAACGCACCTTCCCCCTATGCATTTCGACCGATTTTGAAATAAGGTAGAATATGGTCATTTATCACGAATTAGACTTTTTCTTTGCTTGGAAAGGTGGAAAACGCTTTATCCGATTCAAACAATTATTTTTTACGAAATATTTGAAGTTTGGAAAATGGCCAACACCGGACAAAATGAAACGAAATCACCCGACGGGGACAGAAATCACCAGATTGGAACAGAAAGCACCAGGGTGGAACGGTAACCACCAGAGTGCAACAGAAAGCACCAGAATGGAACAGAAAAAAGCAGAGTGGATCGGAAACAACCAGAGTGGAACAGAATGCACCATAGTGGAACAGAAAGCCCAAGAGTGGAACAGAAACCGTCAGAAGGGAACAGAATGCACCAGAGTGGAACAGAAAACACTAGAGAGGAACAGAAAACACCAGAGTGGAACAGAAAGCACCAGAATGGAACAGAAAAAAGCAGAGTGGATCGGAAACAACCAGAGTGGAACAGAAAGCACCATAGTGGAACAGAAAGCCCAAGAGTGGAACAGAAACCGTCAGAAGGGAACAGAATGCACCAGAGTGGAACAGAAAACACTAGAGAGGAACAGAAAACACCAGAGTGGAACAGAAAGCACCATAATAGAACAGAAAGCACCATAGTGGAACAGAAAGCCCAAGAGTGGAACAGAAAGCATCAGGGGGGAACAAAAAGGACCATAGTGGAACAGAAAGCGCCAGAGATGAACAGAAAACACCAGAGTGGGACAGAAAGAACCAGAGTTGAACAGAGAGCACCATAGTGGAACAGAGGGCACCATAGTGGAACAGAAAGCACCAGAGTATAACAGAAAGCACGCAAGTGGAACAGGAGGCACAAGAGTGGACAGAAAGCAACAGAGGGGAACAGAAAACACCAGAGTGGAACGGAAAGCACAAGAGGGTAACGGAAAGCACCAGAGTGGAAATCAAAGCAGCATAGTCGTACCGAATGCACCATAGTGTAACAGAACGCACCAGAGTGGAACAGAAAGCACGACGAGGGACCACTCATTGAGTGTGAGTGTGAGTGTGAGGGACCACTCATTGAGTGTGAGTGTGAGTGTGAGTGTGAGTGTGAGTGTGAGTGTGAGTGTGAGTGTGAGTGTGAGTGACCACTCATTGAGTGTGAGTGTGAGGGACCACTCATTGAGTAAGTGTGTGAGTGTGAGGAACCACTCATTGAGTGTGTGTGTGTGTGTGGAATGTCTAACAGGGAGGTCCGGGGGCATCCTTCCTCTAAGAATACACAGTACACAATAACCTTTATTTATTAAATATTCCTGAAAATCAAAAAAGACTCATTGTTGAGTTGCACTTATTGAGTGAGGGACCACTCATTGAGTGTGAGTGTGAGTGTGAGGGACCACTCATTGAGTGTGTGTGTGTGTGTGTGTGTGAGTGTGTGTGGAATGTCAGTAGTGTCAAAAGGCCGATTCTGGGACATTTTCTAAAATATTTTAAAATGCTGTTCGCAACCCCCTCCTGAATTTTTTTGGTTGGGTTGCTAAATTTTTTGACTTCCGGTTGCTTCAAATTTTTTGACTTCCGGTTGTTTAAAATCTTCCGACTTTCGATCCTGGGACATTTTTGGGGAGGGGGTGTTGGGGGTTTTTTTGGGATGGTTTTCCAAGATGGCCGCCAAAATTTTTGGGTTTGGGTTTTCGAATTTTTTGGGATGGGTTTTGGGGTTTGGTTTTTGGGTTTGGGTTTTGGGAGTTTGGTTTTTTAAAATCGTTCTGTTTAAGTTTTAAATTTGGAGAAATAAAAAAGAATGCCTGGAAAAAAACTAATGGTTTTCCACAATGATCAGAAGCATATTTTTCATTGTCAGATATGTCAGTTTGAGACACATTCCAAAACAGCAATAAGATTGCATGATAAGGTTAAGCATGGAATTTTACTAAAATACAAAATTCAAAACAAATGTGCTAAATGTTTGGAAACCTTTGATACTGCAAGGGAACAAGACGATCATTACAGAGCTAACCATCATAAAAAAATTAAAAGTAATAAAAAATTCTAAAACCCTTTGAAAATTTGTATTCTTATTTGAATACAAATCTTGAAATTAATTTACAAAGTTTTATAATGACCAATAGCAAGTGTTGAAATTTTATCATCTAGTATAACCCTTTTGTCATCCTCAGAATTTAATGCTATTTTGTTGACATGAATGGTATGGATTGTATGGTTTGTACTTCTGAAAGTGTTCATCCCCTTTAGTAAGTTTTTTCCAGAAAACAAACAATTAAAATAATCGTCAAATTTGATATCATTGTTGATGACACTTTTTGCAATCCCTTTACACTTCTTGTCCTCCCTTTCTTCCATTAACCCGGTTACAGGGTTTCTTTTTTTGGCCATTTTAATTACATAGGCTTTTGATCTTAGACCTACAAATTCTGAAATTTGGTCAGCACCAGTTTCAGATTTCATTCTACCAAGCACCTTTTTTCCCACACCACACTCTATTCCACTGGGGTGAGTTGGTGGGAAGTTTGAGGTGTCAAACATGGTTTTAACATCTGGCGAAATGTCTACAAAAAAGTCATCAGTTTTAATTTCGTAGCACAAGGAATCTGTGTCTGTAAATAGTAACTTTGCCCTATCTCCATATTTTGGTTTAATATAATTATAGTTAAAATCATACATAGAATTTTTACTTTTGTCAAGAATAGTGGCTCCCACATATATGGGCTTGTTTAATTTGACCCTAGTTTTTTTCATATGTACCGCACCCAAGTAATCGGTAAATACACTAATACCACTGTAATTTGTTTTTTTTGCTAATTTGTCCAGCTGGTCATCATTTGAAACCAATCTGATATCAATCCTATTTCTGACATTTTCCATCGTCTTTCCAAAAACAGAGTTGTTCATGAGTTTAAAGAAATCCTTCTCAAAATCATTGGTGGCATTTTTTCTTTTCTCTGTGTTGAGTTCAATATATGGTTTCATCCAAGATTTTTCTGTAAATGAAATACCGCGATGAATTTTTACTAGCTTTAAACCATGCTCCAACATTTGTGCCAGGGCTTCGTAATGCACCACATAATTTTTCTTGTCATTAAGGTTTGGTACCAACTTTTCCACTTTGTCGATCATCATTCTTTCGGCTGCAAAAGGCATTTCATTGTGGAGGTCATGCAACTCCTTTGGATACTCAAGATCAACTTCTAAGAAACAGCCTTCTTCTTCTGTTGTTAGATATTTTTGCCAGTCCTCCAACTCCTCTTCTAAAACCCATTCGAAATTTCCAACTGGTAATGGTTCTGTCATTGGAACCCCATATAAGTTGTTTTTGTCCAAGTATTGAATGAAAACACTTTCTTTTGTGGGATCAAATTCATCCATATACTTGTTATTGGCTTTTGCATGACGATGGGTAATAGTTGAAATACCTCCTCGAATACCTTTTTCAACCATAAGGTACATATTGGGGTCTGTTAAAAGTTCCAGTTTTTGGTTAGTCATTTTCAACAAGGCACTCCAAGACAGGCCAGGAGTTGTGTAAAACCACATCGGATCAAGTCCGTAAGTTTCTTTGCTCATTTTTCTGAAACTTTGAATGACGTCTGAGAGTCCAAGAACGTCAGTTTTCTGGTATAAATTCATATAGTCCCTTAAATTTTTGCAATCAAACTTTTCCCAAACATTTTTACCATGTTTGTAATCCTCATCTTCTACATGTTTTCTTGTTAGTCTGGAATAAAATTTTTCTTGTGGTGGATAATTTGGATAGTCCAGCTTTTTCAAACTGTCCAAAAACTCATATGGGAACACCCCTTTCCTTTTCAACAAACCCACACTTTCTTTCGGATGGTTCTTAAAACCATTTTCAGTGTAGTGGAACTCTGTTTCTGATAAGTTTGATGTTAATGTTGCTAAAGAACTCGACATAAATTTCAACGAGTCCAGAAACCTTAACTCCAAAGGCACCCACTTTTTCTTTGGTACACCCTTTGCATCCTCTTTCCAACCACCATCCATCCAAAGTTTTTTATTGACACTTATATACTCCTCCTCGGTTTTTGCAATGCAACCAAGTTTTCCACCTGACAACCCTAAATATTTCGCTATCAAATGACTATCATAACCACTAAAATTATGGAACAAAACAGGAATGTGTCTTGCACTTGCCATTGAGTAGTTGCAGTCATTGTGGGCAGCTCCCCGATATTTACCATTTAAATGGTCATGATCTCTAACTTTGGATTTTGCGGTATTTTTGTTAGCTTTCCAAAGACTTCTTGGGTCCAAAATTTTAGGTTTTTTTTGTACAAATTGACCACCACAAACATAGCAAGTTGTGGCAGACTGGAATTCTTTTTCGTTCTCTGCTGTCATTATAATTTTCTTTGGCTCTTTCAAATAGTTGTGCCAAATCTTTTTGGCTTCTTTTTCCAAGCTCTCAACAAACATTTGACCAATATCTTGAAAATCATACTGCTTTGTATAACTTACATATTTACCAGGAAATATGGTTGGATCAGAACAAATAATATTAAAACCATAACTAACTGGGATATGTTCTTGATATTTTTGGGTGTAACTTTTTTCTTCGTCATTCTTTTTGGTTTTCAAAGTTTTCAACATGCACTCGAAATCAGCGACTATAATGAATGGAACATCCTGAGTTTTCTTAAAATCTCTACCACTCCACCCCATGATATCGTCAACATCTTTTTTAGGATATTCTTGAATTTGGGCGTCATGAGTTCTACAGATTGTCTCATGTTCCTTTAATATTTCCTCTGTTTTGAAAGGGTTTAAACAAAAGTCGCAGAAAAAGTTTTGGTGTTGGTGGTTGTTATTTTGATCTGATAATAACCTACTTTTACTTTTAATAGAACTGTAGTGATCACCCCACCAGAACAGGTTAACTTTGTTTTTGTAGTTAGACCTGGATATTTGCATTTGACAAACCTTTTTAATTTCATCGTCATATGTTAGAACATTTACACCTATTTCGTTGTTTTTCTCAAATTTTGAAATGTCCTTAATTGGAACAGGAAATGTTAGACCCTTGCAATCATATTTTCTTGCCAATAATTTGACAGATGTTGGCACTCTTCCAAGTTTTTTAGCATCTGGATCTTCATTTAAAATCTCTGCGATGGCTACTGCATACAGAAAACAGTTTAAATCCTTGTTAATTGGGTTAACGATTGCTTTTTTGTCCTTGATAAATTTTGGTAATTCTCTGAAACCCTTACCATTTAAGGGTTTGTACTTGGTTATCGAGATGTGTAGGGATTCAACTGACCTTATGGACCATCCAGAACCTTTTTTCTGATGGGCTGCCAAATTTTCTAGCATCTCTCTTTTTGCTTGTTTGTACAACTCCGTGACGTCTTCCTCTGTTGTCATTGCTTTCATGTAGGATGTAAAGTAAAAAAGATCCACTTCTTCGAGTCCTTCCACATAGTCGTAATGCACGAGTTTGCAGATGAGTGTTGTTTTTACTTTTTTGGAGTTTTCAATCCCATTAAGAAGTTTCTCAACAGTTGCTGTTGTTTGTTCCAAGAAAACTATTGGATCTAGAAATCCTTGTCCCGAGATTTCATACAGAGCTGCCTTTTCATTTGCAAAATCTTTGATCATTATGGGCTCTGTTTGTCTGAGTTTTTTGGCAGCTTTTGCCTTCTTGTTAAAAATTTTTGTAAGTTTATTACCAAGAATTCTTCTGGTTCTGGTAAGTTTTTTGTCAGTTCCTTTCCACTTCTTGGCCCACTTAATTCTCTCTCTTCTTCCTTCTTCCTGTTTAATCTCTCTTGCCCATTTTTGTTGCTCCTTTTTCTGGAGTTTTTTGTATGTTTTTTGTTGAAACTTGATTAAGTCATCTTTTAACCTGTCTTGTTGATTAATAAGTTTTTGTTCTTTTTTCTCCTCCTTCGCCTTTTGTTTTTCTTGGAGCATGGCAAGTCTTTTGGGGTTGAAAGGTTTCATCTCCTTATCCCGTTTGAGTTGCCTCTGTTTCCTAAGGCGAGCATTTTCGCGAATTTTAAGTAGTTTTGGGTCTGTAGTGTGTTTCGTCATTTATTATAGTATGAAAAAAAATTAAAAAAACATAAAAAAAATTCTTTAAATAAAAAATGAACAAGACAATGAGAATTAGCGAAAATATTAATGCTGTTGATGAAAAGGTTACCGAGTTTATTGATAAAATTTCTCCATGGACTGCACTTGCTGTTGGTATAATAATTGGCAACATTATTTGGGTAAGTGCTATAATACTTTTGTAAAAACTTCATAAAAAAATTTCTATCCAGCTTTGGATAGAAATCTTTGAAAAAATGACCGAGACCAAACTTTGAAAGTTTAGAAACGAGAAAACAGTATTAGAACCCTGTTTATTATAGTATGGTTTTTAGAATTTTTAACGACTTACTGACCATAGTTTACCATTGTACGAAACTTCTTTGTTTTTCTTGATATAGAATGGAATGCAACTTGGGTTTCTGTTTAAACTTAAACCAGCTTTGTAAATGCTTGGGAACACCAGTTTTTCTCCATCCACAGAAGTAAATGTTATTTTGACTGGTGTTCTGATTACGTTTCTGTGGTGCTTTTCATAGACTTCGTTTTTTACCAATGGGATGCCAAGTGTTTTTTTGACAAGTGTTTTTTTACTATGGCACCTTTAACAGTTTTGTGATTATTTTCCTATTTCTCTGAGTTCTTTGAGTGATGATGAATTTTCCTCCCGTATTGTTTGTAGCCTTTTGTTTGCGCTTGTTCTTTCTTGCATTCTTTTTCCAAACATTTCTTTAAGGGTTGTCATTGTTTATTATATGGTTTCTTTTAAAATTTCTTATTTTTGGAATAAGAGATTTTTGGTTTTGTGTTTTATACTCTACTTACGGACCAGAATTTTCCATTGTACAGGACAGCTGTTTTGTTTAAAATATAGTATCTGATAGTACTAGAAAATTTTTTTTTTAAAGCAAGGGAAGCCTTTTTCATACTTTCAAACTCCACTTCTTCTCCATCTTCTAGGGCTGTAAATAGGATTTTAACTGGTTTTATGTTTGGGAAATCTGGGTGACCGGTGGGTTTGTTTGGGATATATGGGACACAAAACATTTCGCAAAGTGTTTTTGTTGTTAGTTTGGTTGGTTCGTTGATTCCTTTTTGTGTGGCCATACCAATTAGCATTTCTCGGTATGTTGGTTTGCGCATTCCAAACTTTTCCTTTCGTTCTTCCAGTTTTTCCTGTAGCTTCTTTTGTAAGGATTTTATATCTTCTTCTAGTTCTTCTTTAGTTTGTGGTTCTTCTTCTTCAAACCTGATTTTGATTTCAATAGTTGGATTCATGTTCTTTTATTATATCTTTTAATTTTAATTTTTTATTCAATTTTAGTAATAATGGTCATTTCTTACATTGTTGTGCACCCATCGTTCTTTCTCCTTTAAAACCCATTTTTTTCTAAGAATCAGATTTCTCCTGTCCATCCTTTTCTGCCGGATTTGTCGATACCATATTGAGATCCTTGTTATTATCATCATTTATTTTATTTTTTGTTAAGGATTCCACAGATGACGATTTTTCGCAGCTAGAAACCTTTGTGTAATTTTTGACTGTTTTGTTTGTCCATCCTATTTGAACATTTCCTTCCATGGTCAAATCTTCCTTACCAAAACTTAAACCAAACTGAAAACCTTTTTTGGTAATATGGTTTTTATTAAATTTTTCTTTCGGCTTTGACTTTGAATTTCCCATTTTGTTTTATTTTTTCCTAACCAACAAGATTAGGAAAACTTTGTTAGCTTTGTAGAACACATGGGGGAACACTTAGTGAGAATAGTAAAAACTTTAGTAAAATTAACTCAACTGTTACTGGAATCAACAGAACTGACACCACTGTTATTTTCATTAGAATTTTCATCAGTTTGTACTGCAACATTTTTATCTAAAGTTGGTTTCCTGTCCCAAACATGTTTTACAACTATGATGCCTCCCGTAAGCAAACCAATCATTGGGATATATGGCGAAATTTTTCTGACCAGGGATTTAACATCATCGCAAAATAGTTTGTTTGATGATAATTCTGCATCCAGTTTTTCGTCATTTTGTATTAAGTCCAGTTGTTCCAATAACTCTGAAAATTTGGTTACAAGGGTTTCTGTTAACAGAGAAGTTGTTTTGTCAAGTTGGTTTCTTTCATAGTTTAGCTTAATTTTTTCAAGTTGGGTCATTGAAGCTTTTTTTAAATATGCTTCCGAATATTTGATCTCCTTTGCAAAGGATAGGCGGATCAAGTCTTCCCGAAGATTTAAATCTTGCGGTTCTTCATTTTTTTCGTCATTCGTTGTTGCGTATTCGGTGTTCATTTATAGTAGTGTTTATTTTCATTTTTTTTCATTATTTCTATTTTTTCTTATATCTTTCTTTGTACTCTGTATACACAAAATATGTCAAACCTATTGCAAGGACCCACAAATTTTTCGCCAACCATGCTAATCCTTTCGCACCCCAAGACAAAGCAGTTGCAAGAATGCTCAAAATTGGTGCCAATACGGGCCAAGCAAGTTTCCCAAGTTTTGCCAATGCTTTTCCAAGTGCTCCTGTTGCCTTTGCTGTCGTTACAACAGCAGCTTTTCCAGCTAGTGCCACTGTTGTTATGATCCCAGCAATGGAAATGGCTATTGCTGCAGAGACTCCCATGTTTTCTTTGGCCCATTCTTTAAATTTTTCGAATCTGGTTAAAACATGGTTTTCAAGTTTTTCTTTTGTTTCATCATATAATGGAGCCTTATTTGCTTCCAATCTAAGTTGTTCCCCCCTTTGCCTACACACATACGCAACATTTCTGGCTTTTGCTTTTTGAACTGGATCATCTGTTTCATCTGCTTTGTCTTCCCAAAACTTTTGGTTAATTTCAATAGCTTCCAAGTCATTGGATTTTAAAACTCCTCCAATGTTACGGATTGGAACATCACCAACATTTTCTCCATTTTCAGCTTCAATGGCATCCATCATTATTGTTACTTCATCACCCAAATCTCTAGCAACTTCTTTTTGAACTGTTTCAGCTCCTTGGGGGCTTATTTTTAGTTCATTTTCTATAAGTCCAGCTCCAGTTCCTAAATGTTCTGCACTTGCCTTTTCTAGCAGATCATCAAATTTTTTAATTTTGTTCTTAACTTTTGTTCCTTTTCCTTTAGAGTACTCAAAATTACCGGTATCGGCATCTTTAACCAAAATTAATACATTTTCAAACTTAAGTCCATCGATCTCAAATGTTTTTGGATCGCGGGTAAATGTACTTCCTTTATACAAATTTTTACTTTCTTTACCATCAGCCATAACTACTGTTTGACTTAACTCTTCATAAAAAAACTTTTTTTTTGTTTTTGTTGCGTCTAAACTTTGTCTTCTGGACTCCTTTCCTAAAAAGCCTTTCATTCTTTTTTTAAATGCTTCATCCGGCTCACCTTTAAATCGTACAGGTTTTTTACTAAGTCTTTCCCTCATTTCATTTCTTTCATTTTTCCCAACAGGACCAAAATCATCATCATTTTTGAAAACTTCATTATATTCATCAAAAAGATCGTCAAGGTCTTTAAAATAGGAAGGTCCAAAAGATGTTTCAAAAGTTGTCTCAGCCTCCTGTTCTTGTTCTGCGGTTTCAGGGTTTAAATCATCCATTTCAATATTTTCAGCCATTTATTTATGTCTGTTCTCCAACAACTTTTACCAACTCCTCGCCATAAAATTTTCCCATAATGTCCTCCTCCTTATCCCGAATTCTATACATAACTGGAACTCCTCTGAAAACCGCTGACACAGTAAAAATTTCATCAGTAAAATTTGGATCATAACCTTTTGCAAAGTTTTTTCTGTATTTTTGAATTCTTACATGATCCCCAATTTTAAATTTTGGGTTTACTTGGGATTCAAGAGGAGGAATTCCGTACAGAGTAAAGAAAACTTGGGATTGGTTGTTATCATTAACATCTTTTGGTTTCATTTTAATAGTGCTGTGGATGGTGTTGTTGTAACTTTTAACAAATTTGTCAAGACTATTTAACCACTCTTTGTTTCCTTTAAAAGTAAAAAATTTCCACATCCTGGTTTTCAAAGTCCTGTTGAACCTTTCCACAAGTGCAGCCTTTCTGTGGGATCTGGATGAAAAATATTCTATGTTTAAAGATTTCAAAAGAGTTTTTACTCCAACATTATAAAACTCCTTTCCCTCGTCAAACTGGACAGTTTCTGGATATTTGCCAAATCTTTTCTTAAATTCTTCCAACATTTTGGTAACACCTGGCACCATAGCAACAGTACTTTTTCTATGGACAGGAACAGCGAAACCAAACCTGCTCAAAATTTCAATACCAGTCAAGATCCACTTTTGGTCATTATTTTCAGAACCAAATTTTGCCATATCTACCAAGTCCATTTGAAGCTGGTCGGCAAGATTTTTAACAAATGTTTTTTGGTATTTTCTTGGTTTTTTGATAGGTTTGTGCAATGTAAAAACTTTTTGACTGTGCAACCACTCCCTAACTTGTTTTCGGGTTATTGAAGGATTTTCTTTAACAGCAGCTTGGTAAAGCTTTTCCATAGATTGGTAACCTGTTACAGGATTGTAATAAATATCTCGTAACTCAAGATCAATGAGTAAAAGTTCGTCTTCCATTTTATTTTAGGGAAAACAAAATTTCAAACTCCAATAAATAATGACAGAATCCAAAGAATGGCCAAAGGAGTGGGATGTTTCTGGAACAGTCCAAAAATTTTCCAAACAACCAAAGGCTTCTGTAAACATAAACACAATTACGATATTTGCAAATGAAAGAGAGAATTTTATTGTAAACCTGAATCCCATAAATTTAACATTTCAACAGCCAATGAAAACAAGGAATCCAAACATAAATGATTTCCTCACTATTCCATATTTTACAGCTATTGCTGCCAGTTATGTTGCAAGCTACTTGTGCGGTATTTCTAACAAGCATTTTAAGAATGGTTTTAAAAGATTTAGGTCTTCTTTTTTGACAAGCATTGTCCATTACCACTATGTTTTTCAGGTTAGAAGGTTCTTAAAACATCCAAACAAACTTAGAAGATTTTTGACAGAAGATGTCATAAAACTTTTGCAACACAATCCCAACGATGTTTGGGTAAAAAAAATAAGCAACTCCACACAAAATGCAAAAGAATTTACACAAGATATGAAAGACCTTGGATATGAAGTCAGGTATGTAAATTTGGAAAAAAAGAGTTATGGGAGAATCAACACATATGAGGAATTGGTGTCAGCTGGTTCAAGGCATCCCGATGATTTTAAACATTTTGTACCAGAAGATTCCAATGGGTTGACACTATTAGGTCAAAAGTTATTCCAACAATCCTTAGAATCTTTTGTTTACTGTGTGTTGGGAGCCCAGGCAAAAACAAGGTGGGTCATTGTTGGCGAAGGAGCCAAAAGTTTACAAACACAAGAAGTGTTTAAAAAGTTAATGGAGGATACAATAGCTCAGGATGACATTACTGTTTCCATTTCAAATATGAGGCAGGCTATTAAGTCCACAAATGTTGTTTTAAATTTTGCAATAAGTCCTGGTTTAATTTTAATCCCATCTGACATGAGAATTCTTATTAACCCAATTAGTGGGTTCAATAATGTTCTTACCCTGGCCACAACAAAAATGACTCTTGGACTTAACAGACATTTAAATATTGGGAAACCCTTTGTAAAACCCATTGTAAAACCTGTTGGAGAATTTTCTAAAAAAACTGTTGAAATTAATGAGAAAAAATACAAACCAGGAATATTTACTCCCGAAAATGTTGAAAAAACTGACAACAGATTACCAGAAGTTTTTGGGGCTTCAATTGGAACGGTTTTCTTGGTATTTAAAGGAATAGCGAGATTAATTTAATAAAAGGAATGTCATATCAAAATTTAGATGTTTTTGGGAACCCAATTATTGAAACCAAAGAAGAAGACAAACCCAAAAATTTCAACGAAAGTCTTCTTGAACTCGAAACCTGCAAAGACAAAAGTAGTTGTTGTAAGGTGCCAACCGTAGAGGTCGAAGGATCCATAATTTGTGGAAAATGTGGTTTGATGTTATTGAAGTTGCATGGTTATAACCACAAAGAACCAACCCCACCACTTTTGAAAAGATATGTAAAAACATTTTGGAAAATGTTCCCAAAGGAAGAGAAAATTGTTGGTTACGAGACCATGAAATTCTTTGATAAGACCAACAAAACTCTTGTGGGATTAGGTTTGGTTTTGGACAGAAAATATAGTTTGAATTATATTATGTTCATTATTTTTGAAATCTGTCAAAGAAATGATCTTTTAAAAAACATGAAAAAACCAACTTTAAAAGAACTAAAAACATTTGATGAAATAAGATATATTTTGAATTATTCTCCAAGAAATAATGCTTATATACCATACCAAACAGGATTCAAAGTTTTTGGCAATGCTCTCAGTGTTGAAAATGTTTTAAAAATAGAAGAAATGAGTGGGATTAGAAAGTGCAAGGAGTATACCAAAATTATTGAAGAAGGGAAGAAATGTTAAAAATATCATAAAAACTTTCATTAAAACTTATAACAAAAAATGTTATAATTTTTTTTCTCCAAATATAATTTTTTACCAAATATTTTAAAACCTCAAACAACAACTGCCAACAACCAACCAGCACCAGCCCCAAGAAGTGTTACAGTAATAACCATATATTTTTCCATTTCATCGCTTGGTTGGTAATAGTCATCAAGTTTTGGCTCCACTGGTTTCTCTTCTTGTAAAATTTCATGAAGTTCTTGGAAAGCTTTTGAAGTATCTTGCATGTTGTAGTTTGCATTCCGAATTTCGTCTTGTAGTTCTCTGACCTTGTCCTTTCTTTTAATTTCATTTTCAAAAAACTTTTCTTTGTCTTTTTGAAGTTTTTCTGTTGCCAAATTGTGTCTTTTCGCCTCGTCAGCATAACCATGTTTGTTAAATGATTGAAACAAATAACCAGCACCAGCAAAGGCAACTGCATTGAACAACCCTCCTGCTATCATTGATGCCATTTATTTAGAAAAAGAAGTTTGACTTTTTTTTGCAGTTCAGATTTCATTCCAATTTTTATACTTTCTTTGGATCCACATTTTTCGGAATATATCCTTTGTCCTGTGCCATTTTTACTGTAAATAACCCACCTGCAACTGCGACTCCAAGTTTAGCTGTTTCTTTAATACTTGCTGGCGCTGCAAGAGATTGTCCTGTTAACTTTTTGACGACCATACTTACTCCAACAGCTGCAACTGTTATCAAAGCTGCTTCATACAGATCATTTAAAACCTCGTTCTTATTCATTTATTATAATAATAGGAAAAAAAATTTATAACATTTTTTGTTATAAATTTTCAAAAGTTTTCAAGAAAGTTTTAAACCCTATGGAGTCTTATAATTCTGTGGACATAAAAAAATTTCAAGAAGAATGTCGCCAACATTATGATCAACTTTAAATTTAAGTTCATTGTAAACACCATTGTCCAACATAGCCTCAGAGTTGATGTTTGCAAATTTTTCCACTGATCCCTTCAATAATTGTCTTGTTGTAATTGGAAGAACTGCAGCTGTTCTGTCCCTTTTTCCTGAAAATGATGTCCTAGTTCCATCGATCATTTCGCAAGATATACAAACAAATCTCATTCCAAGATTTATATTGACTGTTTTTGGACTGACAAGATTTGCTCCTCCCCTAATTACTGTTGTTTCTGGATATCCCAGCAAAGGACCAAGTTTAAGCAGGGAAAGGTCTCTTGTTGGGTATAATCTGATTTTACAGCTATATGGAAGTAATTCTGACTTTATTTCGTTTTCCTTTAATAATCTCATAATCATACCAACAGTCCAATAGCCATTGGAAAAACTAATTTTTTTTGATCCATGCATAATATATGTTGGACTTGTTAGGTTATTGTAATCCCAAAAAACTGTTGCATCCTTAACCATTAGTTTTGTATCTTCAATGATCAAAGGATCTTCAAATTTAATAGTTGTCTCTCCATTTTTAAGCAAAATTCTTAGGTTCCTCATTTATATTGACAAAAACTTTTAGAATTCTTAGGCTTCAGAAATTTATTAAATTTTCCCCAAATGTTTCAATGATTTTATGATCATATGGGTGGATTAAATTGATCTCTAATTTTGAATATTTTTTAGATTTTAATGTTTCTTTTATTTTTTTCTCTTCTTCTTTTGGGATATCCAAATAATCATCTAAAATAACTTGCATATCCTTTCTGTTTGGGTTGTAAAAGGTAACCAGTTTTGAAATATTTTCTCGATATGGTTTTGCAATGCTTGTCAGTTGCTGGGTAACAACTATTGTACTAATATTCATATGCCTTGCTCCAAAACCAAGTTTTACCAATTCGCTGGTTCTGTTTTTAACACTCTGTCCAGAAGCACAGTCATCCAAAATAATCAAACTTGGGGTTCCTTTACAATAATCAACTACATATTTTAAAAAATCTTCGGACTCATCTTGGTCGCAAGGGATGACAAAAAATCTTGGATCATTAAGATGTTCCCATTCCAAATATGTTTTGTTCCATACAAATGTGGGACATATTAAAACTATGTTTTCAAATTTTTTTTTATAATTTTCAACTAAATTTTTTAACAAATAATGAGTCTTTCCACAACTCGTCATTCCAACAATGATCATATTAAATGGTTTTGGGTCTTCGTTTTCCATTTTATTTAAAAAATTTCTAATAATTTACACTCTGGAATGCTCCTCCTTGGACTTTCAACAGACCATCTGAGAGAATGAAAACATGGCATCTGAGATCAGTTGTTGTTGCCTTTTTCTTAATTTCCAACATAATTCCAGATTGTGTGGTTAAAAGTTTTGTACCATCTCCATATACAGCATTGTCATTAATTGACCGAAGATCCACAACAAGTGCGAACTGGTTTTCTGTAAAGAATTCATCAGCTTGGATTGTTGGGCAATTAGTATGTCTGAAAAGTCGCTCAGCCTCTTCAAACAATCTCCGTTTTGGAATTCCTTGGGAGTAAATGCTGTTCGGGACTCCTTCAATAGTAATTTTTACCCTTTCAATATTTGGGTATACAAACTCTTCCGATCCTCCTCTGGTTGCTTTTGTAAACAACATTACAACCGCCTTCATACTCTTTCTTGGCAGATTGATGGTCTCATTAATTAATGTTGAAGCTGCAGCCCATGGTGTGGTTTTCATCAAAGTTACATGTTCAAAGGAAAGTGCACGACCTGCTTGGTAAGAGGTTTCGATCTCCTGGACCAATGAAAAGTTGGTAATGGTTTCGTACTCCAACTCGATATTTTCCAAAGAATAACCAGCCACAGATTGGTTGTTTTGAGCTTTCATAATGGCGGTAGCTTTTGGTAGTGTAATGATATACTGCAAATCATTCGCCATACTGTGGGGAGCATATAGTCCATGATCCTTTAAAATTTTGTCCAACTTGATCCTCTGTTTTGTTCCATATACAGCTGCATATGTGTCAGAAGAGGCATCATCAGATTTCGAGATGAGTTTTCGCTGGTTTTCTGTTGCAATCCCATCTTCGATCATGTTGGCTCTTTCATGTTTGTCCATCCACAGATCCTTGTAAGTCCCCAAAAGACTTTCCCCTGTGTTATCGTAAACCTTCTCTCCTGCAAATCTGACTTCCAAACGTTCTTGGAGTTGTTTCGCAAGGTTGTTATTGAACCACGACTTTGTGTTTTTGTTTTTAAAGTCGAACAGGAGGAACATCTTGTCAGGAACTAATGTTGTTCCTGGTTTGAGTTTTGGGATGTGGATGTAAATTACTTCTCCCTCATTGGCAGAATTAGGATTGAAAGTAATTACATTTCGGGCTCGTTCCCCAGTTATTGAACTTCTGTGTAACCTGTTATAACCGGGTTCTAATTCAACTTCTCTCTCTGTATTCATTTATTATAATATATTGGTAAAAATTTTAATAATTATTGAAAAATTCATCTTCATCTTCTTCTTCTCCTTCAAAATCATCTGGCATCAAATCATCGAAATCTGCCCACAAATGATAACAATGGTTTTCATTATAATTTCTGATATCATATTTACTATACAACAACCAAAGTTTGTATCCTTCATAACTCCCCTTTGAAATTAGGTAAATAAGTTTTCCAATATTAAACCAATTTTTACTCCCAAAGGCACATTCTGTTGCATAGGAGGTAACAATCATATTTATTTTTTTATTTCCTTTTTAAACTAAAAAATTCATTTCTTTACAGGAATGAAGTTTTAAAGATTTTTCTAAGATTTCAAAAAATTTAGAGATCATATTTCGAAAGATCTTTGAAAACTGTTTTTGACTTGGTAACTTTTTCTTCTTCTGGTTCTTTTTTCCATTTGGAGTAGGTGATGTAGGTAGTGATTAAGGCTGCCACTGTCCCAATTATCGCACAAGTTGTGGAGATGCTTGTTTCGTTTTTGTCTTCTGGATCTTCTGCTCTCTCCTTCTCCATTTTGGCTTTTTTTCTTAATTTTGCTTCCTTACTTATCGCAGCAAGTTTTTTACCTTGGGCAACTCTTTTGGGGTTTTTGACATGGACAGGTGGAGGAGTTTTTGTAATGGTTTGCTCCTGTTTTTGTTCCGGTTCTGGTTTTTGTTCTTGTTCCATTTATTATGGTTTTGTTGGATTTTGTTATAATTTGCTAAAGTTTGTTTAAAAGCTAACTGAAATAACTGGTTGAAATTTGTTTACCACTTCATAAATACAGTTTTATAACCCCCCTATGTTTTTTCTTTTTCTCATCTGTAATTAAACTTGCATAATGGATTAATGTTCCAACTGAAAAACTGGTTACAACAGGATTTTCCCAAAATTTATCGCACTCACTTTCGTCATATTTTTCAGGACATTTTTGGGAGAATAGGTGCCAAAGGTTTTTACCATATTCTTCTCCATGGGTTTCATTATACAGAGCAAAACCAACAGACCTCCAAGATGTGTAATTCTCAGCAATATCTTTTGGTATCTGGTCAATATAATTTTCTAACTCCTCCTCACTCTTTTTGGTATGGTCATCAAAGTTGATAATGGTTGCATTTCTTACCTTTTGTTCAATTTCTGGTAAAAAGGATAATTTGTTAACAGATGTGTGTGGTTTTTGTCTAACAGAAAGTAAAAATATTAGTTCATGGTTAGAATATTGACTTGCCACATGATCCCTCTTTTCTTCAATAATGTAGCTCAAAAGATAGGGATCTGACTCGGGACTCTTTTTAGAACCATACAAAAACCAGTTTCCAGAAATTATGGAATTGTCTAGTTGAATGGTTGTCTCTTTCTGTACAAGTTTGTTTATATACAATCTCTCCCTTTGTGTTAACCAAACATATGGAAAATGTAAATGAAAACCATTTTTATAAGTTTTTCCATCCTCCTTAAAATATCCTGGTTTTTCCAAAACAAAACAATCCAAGTTTGTTTGGTCAACAAGAAGTTTTTTCAATATTTTTTGGAATAGTTTTGCCAATTTTAGGACTTTCTTTTCTGTATATAATGGTTTAGGCTCCTTAAGTTTTTTGCTAAGATCAATGTCAACAATGACGGGAGCAATTTCTGTTGTTCTTTCCAAAAGATATTTATTAAAATTTCCGGATCTTGACAAAAATGTGTAGGATCTTGTATATTTATTTAGGAGATCCTCTTCATCTTTTACAGAATATGATCTTTTGTTGAAAATATCCATATGTGTAATGTTTTCTTTGCTGTAACTTTCATACAACAGAGATGATAGTGTGTTTGTTTTGAACTTAGACATTCTTTCTTTTATTATTCTCTTTAACTAATTCTAAGCAGGTTGATTTCAACATCCCACACATTGTAAAACAGGTAGGTATAGTCATCTCCAACAGTGCCAGAATAGGAATGCAAAGAAACTTGGGTTCCTTTTTTTATAGTTGCAATCCCCTGACAGAAAATATGGTGGGGATATGTTTCGTTATATGTCCTCCCCATGGTTACAGTTTCCAAACCTGAAAGTTTGTTTGATCTGTCTGTAATATTTCCATGGTAAAGGTTTGTTTTAAGATCAAAATAAGCATTGTAAGTGGTGCCATCAAACCATGAAGATTTCCGACTTTGTTGATCTATTTTATGCCCATTTGGTCGCAATGTAAACCAATAAGACACCAAAAATTTTCCAGTATCATGGGTAGATGTAAATGATACCAAAGTGCTAATGTTGTTTGTGTTATCCCAAGCTCCTGCTTTGTGGTCTGTTTTTCCACTATCTTTTTTATATTTTGATAACTGCGAAAAAGTCCCAGCAGGTCCTGTAACCCCTGTAACTCCTCTCAAACCTCTTAAACCTCTCAACCCAGTTGATCCTTTTCCACCTGGTAACCCTCGAATTCCCTGATCCCCTTGGTCACCTTTTGGTCCCTGATCTCCTTTGTCACCTTTTGTTCCTTGTGGACCTTGTGGTCCTTGCGACCCTGTGTTACCAGTGTTTCCATTTGAGCCTTGAGATCCTTGGCTTCCTTGTGGGCCTTGGGCGCCCTGTGGGCCTTGGAGTCCTGTTGCCCCAGTGTTGCCCTTGTTACCCTTTGCACCATCGTCACCAGGATCTCCTTTGTCTCCTTTTTGTGCAGCTGAACCGGCCATACCTTTGTCTCCCTTGTCGCCTTTGTCTCCTTTGGTCCCCTTTGCACCTGTTGTTCCATGATCGCCTTTGTCACCCTTTGTTCCTTGTGGACCTGTTGCACCTGCTGATCCAGAGTTACCCTGGTCACCTTTCAAACCTTGGAGACCTCTAATCCCAGTATCCCCTTTGTCACCTTTGGTTCCTTGCAAACCCCTGTCCCCTTTGTCACCTTTTGGTCCTGTGGGTCCTGTGTTACCTTGGTCCCCTTTGTCACCTTTTTTATGGGCATCTGTGCCAGCCATACCTGTCAAACCCCTGTCACCTTTGTTTCCCTTATCTCCCTTGTCTCCCTTGTCTCCCTTATCCCCTTTTTGGGCTGCTGTCCCTGTTGGTCCTGTTGGTCCTATTGCACCTCTATCTCCCCTATCTCCTTTGTCACCTGTTAATCCTCTTTGTCCTTCCAAACCTTCATCACCTTGGTCGCCTTTGTCTCCTTTTGCACCTGAAGAGCCTTGAGTTCCTTTTGGTCCTGTTGCCCCTGTTGCACCTTGGGACCCTGTTAAACCCTGGGGCCCTGTTAAACCTTTGTCCCCTTTGTCGCCTTTTGACCCTTTTGGTCCTTGGGGTCCTGTTAAACCTCTGTCACCCTTATCCCCTTTTGCACCTGTGTCACCTTGTGGTCCTGGTTCTCCATCAGCACCACCACCTCCTCCATAAGAATAATCTGGGTCATCATATCCATAGTAATAACTCATTATTTATCTTGGTAAAGATTTAAAAAGTTTTTCAAAAAGATTTTACCAAGTTTTCGCCAAGTTTTTTTGCCAAGTTTTTTCAAATGAAGTTTCCATATTCCTTCATCATATCCTTATTAATTTTTACAATCTCGGCTGGTAATAATGGTCCATGAACAATTTTAATCCCATATATTTTTCCTTTCAGCTGGGTATCATTTGAGGGGATTCCAGTTCCAGCCAATCTTTTATTTAAAAAAACAGATCCAAATGGACTACCAATATCCGCAAGGTCGGATAAAAAATCTGATCCTGCCAACTTTTTGCTATTTAAATACACACAGGATCCAGTCCCCAACCAATGACAAGAAACCAAGTGTTTGCTAAGAATGCTGTGGGGGCCAACAATATCTATGGTTTTTTTAGTTCCATCTCTTATACAACCAATTACTAATTTAGAGTAAGAGTAGGATTTAAAGCTAAGATATTTGTCGTAATTACCATTATCATTCCCAATAAGATAACACCAATCGTCGGGAACAGATGTGTCAACCACAGTGCAAACAACAAAAACAGAAACATCATTAAACTGCATATCAGTGTTGCAAAACATCATGTAGTTACCACCCTTGTTCTCAATGTAGTCTGTACCTGGACCAATGGGATCCGAGCCAAATGTAGGGGCAACGGATTTATCATCCTGCCATAAAACAGAATTTCCACTTCGGGCTTGGGTTATCCTTCTTTCTCCACCAACAGTTTCAAATGTTTTAGTAGCTTTTGTTATGTTAAGATCAAAAACAGTTTTGTAATTTGCGTCATGCAGGGAAAGGTTTTTTAACTTTCGTTCAATTTCTCTGATTTTTTTTCCATAGTCAGAATCTTCTTCAAATGATCTTCTCTGTCTACCATATCCATAATAATAACTCATTGTTTATCTTGGAAAATTTTTATGTTTTGTAAAATTTATAACATTATTTTGTTATATATTTTAAAAAGTTTTTTTTGTTAAAGATTTTAATTTTTTTGTCTGTGTTTTGGGATGGTTTTTTAAAGTTCGTTTTCGCACTCTCCTTCTTCATCATCCTCATCATCATCCTCATCATCCTCCTCATCATCCTCCTCATTAGCTTCAGCTTCAAATTCTTCCTTTTCTCTTTTTTCGCTTTCAAGTCTCCCAATGCATAGGTCTTCAATCGTTCTGATCGCTACTCCTACTTTCCGGTATATTCCATCCAAAATTTTCCAATCAGTGGATCCTATTTTTGTGTGGTAGTCGCGGTCTTTAGTTGAAGAATATATGGTGATCAGTATGCTATACATATCTCCTAGTCTTGTTGATGGAATAATGTCCCCCAAAATCTCTTGAAACATTAAAGCAACTATTTTTTCTGAAAGTTTTTTTATTTCGGCAACGTTTGTTGAATTTAATGTTTTAACCAATATTTTGTATTGGCTTTTAAATTCTTCCAAATTTATATTAATTTTATTTGAGTTCATTCTTGTTCTTTTAATTTTTTTCGGAAAAAATAATTCAATTTAGAAAACTGTATCATATACTCCTGTTCTAACCAACATTTGAACTTCTGTTTCTCCTGGATGTATATGATACATTTTTCTTTGTATGGACACATATTTTCCTTCTGTTTGGTATTCATTTATTTGGGTTAAAAAACTTGGCAACCATCTTAAAAAAATTCAAAAACCATCCCAAAACCCCAAACCCAAAAACTTGGCAGCCATCTTTAAAATGTTCCAAAACCCAAACCCAAAAACCAAACCCCAAAACCCATCCCAAAAAATTCGAAAACCCAAACCCAAAAATTTTGGCGGCCATCTTGGAAAACCATCCCAAAAAAAACCCCAACACCCCCTCCCCAAAAATGTCCCAGGATCGAAAGTCGGAAGATTTTAAACAACCGGAAGTCAAAAAATTTCAAGCAACCGGAAGTCAAAAAATTTAGCAACCCAACCAAAAAAATTCAGGAGGGGGTTGCGAACAGCATTTTAAAATATTTTAGAAAATGTCCCAGAATCGGCCTTTTGACACTACTAATGTCTAACAGGGAGGTCCGGGGGCATCCTTCCTCTAAGAATACACAGTACACAATAACCTTTATTTATTAAATATTCCTGAAAATCAAAAACGAGATCGCGATAGAACACACACGCACGCATATGTCTGCAAGGGAAAATGATGGGCTGTCCAATGTTAACTAAGCTTACTCGCCTGAAAACGTCGAGAAAAACCTCGCTTCGGGAACGTATTTATTAGCATATTCTTCGCCTTTTCAATAGCTCTATAGTAATTTTCTCGTCCATTTCTGCTCTGATTTCGTTGTCTTTGGCACACAACGTACTTTATAGTCCCCCAAATACATTGCCCATTTCGAAATTCTCCTGCGCTACAGAAAATGGCGGCCATTTCGCCTGGAAGTGAAGCGTTATATACCGTTTTCCCATGATGCATTGCTACATGTATAATGCCAATTGTCCATTATTACAAAGTCCGATTTTATTACAAAGTCATCATCAGACCAAGTCTGAATTATTTACTATTATTATGATTTACTTGGTCTGATGATGACTTCATTTGTAATGTGGAAATATCACAGTTTCATTTGTTGTCTTCTTTTAGCTCATATTTTAAGATTCAAGATGTCTATTTTCGATTAATGCTTCGTCTTTAAAGTCGATGTGTAATGTTTCATAACACTTTCAGTTCATGTAGATAATTATAAACTGTTCTTAACAAATATCGCCAACTTTCAAACAACTAAACACGATTTTTTTTAAATTAATTATTAAAATGCAAACATAATTTCGTTTAAAGTAAAATAGCAAACATAATTTCTTTATAATTTAAACACAAAGGGCTTAAATTTTAAAAACAATAAAAGAATGAGTTTTTCAAATCTTAGTCGAATAGAATAAGTTATTGTAATAATGTTATTATACTGCAGCATAAATTTACCAACTTTCCTTAGTTTTTTCTTTTCCCCTGACATAAGTACTTTCCCAATACTGTCTTGTTTGCATTTCAGTCAATCGCGAAATGGTGCGATCAAAAGCGAAGAGTTCTTCCTCTGCGGTAAACATGCTCAGAGTAGCACCTTCATTCTGGAAAAGAAGACATACATAAATAACTAGACGGCACTCAGAGACGGCTTACTTTCGACAGCAGGTTATTAATATGACTTAGTTCACGATCACATCAGTTTTCTTTGATGTACAGCGGTTGTTTATTTCTAATAATTACTCCATGCAACCACGCATAAATCAAGTTAATTGCCCCGGGCTAAGATATATTAGCTCGGGGCAATCAACTTGATTAATGCGTGGTTGGGAAAATAAGTGTTAATCAACGGTCACGAATGTGGTAAAGGATTTATCGTCGCGACTGAAGTGTTTTATAGACAAACTTTGTGATAACGAACTCAGTATCTCAGTTTTCTTAGGCAACCTCTACTAGTTTCGCCTATAGACCAAACCGTAGTTTCATTTTGGCCCACATGCAAATTAGTTTCCTATCCAATTTGGCCCCCTATGCAAATTACATCGTGTCTATTAAAGCATAACGGGAAGATAACATAGGCTGGGACTGTTTTTTCATGTTTTGAGTTCATTATTTTTAGACACTAGGTTTAGGATTATTGTGAAGGATAATCTATAAGCAAATTTTATCCTTATAGAATACCTAAACATTAAAAAGTTTCTGAAATCAGAAATGTTATGTTTACTACGGCTGCTTCAGCCTCATGTTATAAATGAACTGCGTTTTATCCCGACTCAGATTGTATGCGCAGTCTAAACTCCGATTTCGTCTATATAAACTAGACCACATTCGCCAGGAATGCGGTAGATTCAACACCACGGAAAAACGTCTGCGCATGCGCGTGATTCGAGCACATTGCACGCGTCAAATTTGTTCTCAAAGATGGCGGTTGAGGAAGTTTACTCGGTTTGTGTGTGAATTTGGGAAAGTTTAAAGCACAATTTTTTGCGATCGGAGGACAAAAAAGGTTTGCATTGATTCTAAAGAGGTAGGTTTGTATTCCAAACCTTTTAGGATTGATATTTAATAACGATTTTCTTCAATATTATACTTTAGATATTTACATATATTTACATTTTGAATTTAATAGAATCATTCATCACTTTCAATTCAAGGAAGATACTTCACAAAGGTGACTGTACACAAATTTATTGTCTGGCTTATTCGAGCCTTTATCCAAGCAAGAAGATTTTCCAGATTCTGCTTGGGTGCCATCGAAACAGTTGCTCCAGTGTGTGTTCTTTTATGTTTTACGAAATGTTTTGATACAAACTTTTTGACTATGCAAGCGTTTGCCTTGTGTTTTGTTGGATAACTTTTTTTGCGTAGCATGCATAATTTTTGCATTGACTATATTTAAGGGTAATGATTTACTCTACAATTTAAGCGTGTGCAAATGCTTAACTCTTTGATAGTTTGCTTAACTCTTGTGTCTTAAGTTCGGTATTCGACAATTTTTCAAGAAATGTTCGCACTCCTCCCGGTCTAAAACGACAATTTTTAATTTAAATTCTGTTTCTTTTTAGATTTTAAATATTAGAACACTTTTTATTAATGTCCAAACTACCCGTCTAGTGTATTTTTTTGTTTGTTTCACTTACCTTGAATAATTAAAAGCCATGTTTTTGTTTACGAAGATGGGATTTAAATTCCCCGCCATTTTTTCTAGTACACGCGCATGCGGAGACGTTTTTCCGCGGTGTTGGTAGATTCCAGGTTGAAGTTTATTTCGGTTTCGTCCTTGTGGATGTAAAGTTGTTGGTGGAGATCATCAAACAGATGATTTAATTTTGGGGGTGATGTAAGTAGGATTTTGTAACAGTCTAATCCGACGTGCTTACTCCACGAACAGCTCAACAAAGAATTAACATATTTAAAACATGTCTTACAACTAAACGGTTACCCATCCAAAAACATCAAACTGTCTCCTCCACAACCTCAAGGTCGACCCTCTGAACAGCAACCTGTTTTTCTTCCGTACTTTAGATCCGTCTCTCACACCATAGAAATAATTCTCTTAGAATCCGCAATCAAAGTCTACTACACTACACCGAACAAACTCCACCAACAACTCTACACCCATGGAAAGAAACTTCAACCTGGACTACACAACATCGAATTATCTGGAAATAAGCTTCTCTTATCTCTCAGGAGAGCAACTATACTTCGCGCATCGGGTCAGGCAGTGAGTTGAGATCCACAAACATCGCACCAACAAGAAGGACAACAACTCAATGACACATGATATGGACTTTTAAAAACAAACCATTAACTTATTCCTGTCCGAGAGCTTACCCACAGGTGAATAAAATCGTCTGGCCTTAGCCAGAATAAAATACTAAAGACGGATTCGGACAGGAAAGAGTCTAACATTTATTCATTTTTCAGACATCTACTTATTTTTTCATAATTCTCAATTTAGTGCTTTTATTTATTGCCAGTTAAAAATCTAACCAAACATTATCGAAAGAAGCATCAATTTGTATGACGACGTGATACGTACGAGAGACACCTTTAGCCCTTCGATGGGTTTTTTTTGTATATGACGTATACAAATCTACTAGTTCAATTACTAAACATCGCCATGCAAAGTTTCAAATCACTTATAGTTGCTGTATTGTCAGTTACATAATTCGGTTCGTTGATTTTGAACATATTATTCAATATCCAATCATTAATAATTCATGAGAAAATTCAAAAGAAATGAATGTTTAAATAGGTGTTGTAAATCGGATACAAACTCGTCAAGATGGTTGATAGATCTGAACAATTGACTGTATAAATTGGATACGTCGCATACAATATACGCGTCGGAACTGTGTGGGATTTACAACGGCTTGCCTTTTGCTTGAGTTGCAAATGCTCATACAGCGCTGCAGCTCATATTGCATATATTATAAGCGTGCGAGTATATTGCTTACCTCTGTGATGCCAAGATCGTCCATAAGCTGCCTCTGGTCTTCCAATTGCTTACTTGAAACTGCGGACACTTCAAACAAATTTTCAGGCAAAGCTTCAGCAGAACAAATTATCCTCACCTAAACATTAACGTATGCTTTAACACATGGGCCAGTAAAACTGGAACTTGGAGATTAGCTGATTTAGTTCTAAAACCTGACATTTTTAAAACATTCATCATTTGCAAAAAAGAGAAATGACAAAAACAAAGAAACAAAGAAAGAAGCAAAAAAACAACCCAGACAGACAGGCAGACAGACAGACAACAATCCGTGTTATTGTATATGTAATATATACTTCTATCTCTAAGTATGTCTCAAGTTCATACTCATTTGGAATTGTAATATTGCAATACTGTTCAATCGTTTGTATACTCCTCGAAATAGCTTCAGAATTTCAAAACTTCGGCAACCGTGCATGCTACATTATTCATGATTTAATAAAATTGGAGCCATTGAAGTATGGCTGAGCGTTGCAATTAGATAACAGGGTGCGATATAGTACAAATTACCCAATCAAAACTCACAAAATACGTCATGCAGTGTATGTAATTCTTTCTAAGAGGCATACGATTCTCAAGTCTTAGGCCTACAATCCTGGACAAAAGTGCTTGGGACACTATCCGAAAATCGGCAAAATCGGCAAAGTGGCCCAACAGTTTTGTCCAGGATTGTCTGAAAATGGCGAGTTTATGATTTTTCAATAAAACGCAGCTTTTTAACTTTGTAACATTGCAAAATATATACAGTTTAATAAAAGAGCCCCCATCTCTGCTCCCCCTTACCCCCTCAATGGGGAAGGGATCACTGGAGCAGAGTCTCTGCAGAGTTCCCACCCGCACCAGTACTACCCGCACGAGAGCTCTATTTAATTTGCATATTCACCAAACCTTCTATACCCCACAAACAATTTGTTGTTCATGCATGTGGGAGCGTATTTATGTCATTTTCGAGCAAACTGCGCAGAATCGCCGCCCCCAAATTGTTTTTTTCTTCGATTTTGTTTAATTGGTCATTTTCAGACAATCCTGGACAAAAGTGCTTGGGACACTATCCGAAAATCGTCGAAATCGGCAAAGTGGCCCAACAGTTTTGTCCAGGATTGTCTGAAAATGGCGAGTTTATGATTTTTCAATAAAACGCAGCTTTTTAACTTTGTAACATTGTAAAATATATACAGTTTAATAAAAGAGCCCCCATCTCTGCTCCCCCTTACCCCCTCAATGGGGAAGGGATCACTGGAGCAGAGTCTCTGCAGAGTTCCCACCCGCACCAGTACTACCCGCACGAGAGCTCTATTTAATTTGCATATTCACCAAACCTTCTATACCCCACAAACAATTTGTTGTTCATGCATGTGGGAGCGTATTTATGTCATTTTCGAGCAAACTGCGCAGAATCGCCGCCCCAAATTGTTTTTTTCTTCGATTTTGTTTAATTCGTCATTTTCAGACAATCCTGGACAAAAGTGCTTGGGACACTATGCGAAAATCGTCAAAATCGGCAAAGTGGCCCAACAGTTTTGTCCAGGATTGTAGGTCAAACGACGAACTTTACATGAGACGAACTAAATTCTTCAAATTAAGTTCATGACAAGATCGACGTTTGACTTAGTTAAGTTCGACTGATTGTTTTTGGATCGTCTGAGAACGTTCTATCCGTCTCCCGCAGACGGATAGAACGTCCGAAGATCGTCCCTGGATCAAACGTCGATCTTCTCATGAGCCCAACTAAATGCATAATTTAAATTTAGTATGATAAATTATGATATGGATTTTGACTTCTAGACACGCCCTGTGTAATCGACGTCGGGGCATCGATTCGGGTGAGGTGCAACTTTTTTCCTTTTTTTTTTGGTCTCTTTTTTTTTACTCCTGAAACAGGAGTAATTTTTACTCCCTAATATGGATTATTTTAACTCCAAAATTCGGGAGTTATTTTAACTCCGACAGTGGAGTACTTTTTACTCCCAAAATCTGATAGTTTTGAACCTTTTTATAGTTTTGAACTCCTGTTTCGGGAGTTAAAATTACTCCATGAAAATAACAGTGTGTATCATGTTTTCAAAGCACAAAATACTTTTGCCTTGACTCGTGCTCGATTTTTCCAAGGATGTACCTGAATATATCTCTGGATACTCGAAACGTTTTTTTTTTAAACGAGCATTCGAGTATGTATTCCAAACACGATTAAAGCAGTCCATCTCACGTCGTGAGAAACGACGGCATGAACGGAAACGAACAATATTAGTTGTATTGTTACGTGACAAAATAAGTAGAATTGTCAGAAAGCAATAAGCACTCGTCGTTTACGTAAAAAATAAGTGTGTTCACTTCTCCTGCGCGAATTGTGAAGCATTTTCAACATCGCTGTTGAACATTCATACTTTGCGCCATTTTGAAGTTTTGTTTGACCTCCCGCTGACACAAAGAATCGTTGCTTTGATTCCGAATTCGTTTCGACTGCATTAAGTTCGACGTTTGACCTAACTGTCGAACTTAATTAATTTAGGTCGACCCAAAAAAGAAATTTAGTTCGTCTCAATTAAGTTCGTCGTTTGACCTAGGCCTTATGTACTCTACTCTGGTTAACGCCAGATGATTTTAATCGTCATAGGGAAAACCCACCAAAGGGAGAAGGTTAAATCTAGACTAATCTTTTCATACCTTGTTGTCGTAGAATGTATCGATCATTGTAATAAATCTCCTAGCTTCCGTGCGACGTACTAAATTCATTACAGGTATTCTTCGAACTATGATCGTATCAAAGTTTTTAGCTAAGGCGATGTAATCACTTGCTGCTACTGGCTGCAAATAAATAATGGAAAATTAGTATCGTAAGGAAGTACTGCCTGACCACTGACACGAAATTGGATGGATACGGATGTATCCAGAACTCCAGAAGTAAGGGGTGATCACCTGGGCTGGTTAGCCAGGATGCGTTTTGAGTTGACGTGGATGATTTCAGTCAGAAATTCAAGTAAACGCTGTTTCACTGGGGCGAAATTACGTTACATTTACTGCAGTTTTACACTGTCATTTACACTGATACTATAAGTATCCTTAATTAAAAGAATGTTATTGTGATAGCTAATCCGCGAAAACGTCTTACATGAAAGACAAGACGGTACAAGTAAGCGGGACGGGACGTTCTTCATCCTGGGTTAATATAAGAAAGTTTTGAGGAGAGACAATGACTCATCTCACCAATAGCGGCGCCATCTTGAATTCGCAATGCATTCTGGTCTACACAGCATATATACCGTCTAGACGCAACAATGACTTTATATATCACAAAACCAACTCGATCGAGTCGAAATTTAAAAACGTAAAAAAATATGTTCGTTCAATAAGCAAACAAAAACAAGTTGCACATAAATACACGATGCAATGTCTACTGAAATTAAAACAAAATCATTCAGCATAGATGTTTTATTGAATTATATATATACTGTAGGTAGAACTCCGAGGCGATTATATAATGAACAAATACTGGATGACTGCCCCTTGTTCTCAGAGTTCCGCAAGAACCAGGTATAGCAACAATCAAATCTCCCGAACTCTTTTGTAGCTTGATTAAAGCTTCTATTATGATCCACCTTTTCAGGGTGGATCAGAGGATGTCCCCAGCAGTTAGAACATGCCGGCAGTCCAACGTTAGTGTGAAACCCCACGTAGAAATTCCTATATAGCAATCGATTCACGACGCTAATATCGCCTACGATCACTTCTTAAGTTAGTTATCCTAAATATTCTTTCCGTTGTTAATATTGTTTTACATTTACACTTCAAGTATAGCGACAAACCGCACTAAGGTTTGTTTTTGCTTTTTAAGGTCTTAATAAAAAGCCTGATAAGGTTTCTAGTAGCCTCCTAGCCCTAATGTAATGTTAGAAAAAAATTGATAAAAACATAATAGAAAAAATTACTTTTTATGGGCAAATAAATAAATAAATTTTGTTCATTGCGACTATTTGTTATTTGAAATTTGTCTTAGTTATGACATAATTATGATTGATCGATACGCTAACAAAACTTTATTTTCGGTGAGGAAGGTTAAAAGATTTATTTGGATAGAACGTTCCATGATTTTGGAAATGAGAGGTAATATGGAGGTTGGACGGTATACTAATTATTCACATCGTTTTTCATACCCGATTTAAAAATAGGTGTAACTCGAGCTTCTTTCCACTCCGATGGTATAACTCCTGTTTTAATTGTCAAATTTACCAGATATGTAATTGGCCAAGCTATTTCAAGGGATGCATCCTTCATAAGCTTTGCTGTAATTTCATCTAGACCCGTTGCTTTCGTTGTCTTGAGCTTCTGTAACTGCGGTCGAACAAAGTCAATTGATACATTCTGCATAAACAAAGTTTCTGCGACTCTTGGTGTCAAAATACTTGGCATTTTGATACTTGCTGTAAAACGACCGCATAATTTTTTTGCTATTGTTGTAAAAAGACATTTTGAAATTCGTCGCTGTCAGATTGTCACGAGTCTGTGCATTGGCAGTTGTTGACGTTGTATTTCCTTTTGGTAGAACATCATTTAGAATTGTCCACATTTCTTTGGAATCTTACTTTCCCTCTAACGCCTGTATTCTAAAAGCTCACTCACACTCACACTCAATGAGTGTCCACTCACACTCACATAGTATAATGCTACACTCACACTCCAACTATTCAAAGACACCACTCACACTCAAGTGAAGCTCATATTTTGAGTGAAGTGTGAGTGAGAGGTATACGTCCCTTGAGCAGCACTCAACTTTACTTAATCATACCAACATGGCGGATAGGTGGCTAAATAGGTTAGAATGTTTGAATAATATTGTACCAAACAACAGAAATAGACGGAAACCATATCTCTTTGATTATGGGAAATATGACGAGGAGCAATTTCGGAACAGATACCGATTGACTAAGGCAGCATTTCGCGAGTTACTGGAAATAATCAGGCCAGACATATCTGCACACAACGACAGAGGAAAACCCATTCCAGCTGATATTCAACTTTTATTAACGCTACGGTTTTACGCCACGGGAACATTTCAGCTTGCATGCGGAGACCTGTGTGAAATTTCGCAGCCATCAGCAAGTCGGATTATAAAACGTGTATCCGAGGCAATCGCACGCTTAAAGAATATTTACATTACATTTCCTGATGGTGACATGCTGCAACAACTCAAACTTGATTTCTGGAAAATTTGTGCATTTCCCAGTGTTGTGGGTGCAATTGATTGTACACACATCGAAATACAATGCCCTGGGGGCGAGAATGCTGAACTCTTTCGAAATCGTAAAGGATATTTTTCAATAAACGTTCAAGCTGTTTCCGGACCAAATTTAGAAATTTTAAACATTGTTGCTCGGTGGCCTGGTAGCGTCCATGACGCCAGAATTTTCGATAACAGTCGACTATGTGCACAGTTCGAACGTGGTGATATCCCTGGCATGTTACTTGGTGATAGTGGTTACCCATGCCGCCAATATCTCATGACGCCAATACTTGATCCGCAGACCCGACCACAACGCAATTATAATGTGGCACAAATACGTACACGAAATACCGTGGAGAGGATGTTTGGCACATGGAAGAGATTGTTCCCATGCTTATCAACGACCATTCGCACAAAACTGCAAACGACGCTAACTATCATTGTCGCTACAGCTGTGTTGTTCAACTTTATACGAAGCCGAAATGACCCTATGGATGAACCAGAACATTTTCCGGCTGCCGAGGAAGAAGTGAATGATATTCATGCTGGTGAACGGCTTTTGGGAAATGCTGTTCGCCAAGCGCTGATAATGCAACATTTCACATAAATTATGAATAATTATTCAATTTAATAACACAATAAATATATTATATATATTCTCATATTAAACAACTTTATATTGACAAGAACATGCAAACAAAATAAAATACACTCGTATCTTCATTGTGTATTTCATTGACAGAGGTTATTAATATGATTAGTTTTGCTTCCTAGCGTGTGTGTTTGGTTTCGGTTGTTGCTCCTGTGTGTTTTTAATGGACTTCTTCATTGTTTCCCAATAATCAAGTTCCGCGTCTAGCACTTCCATTTTCCTTTTGTGTTCTATTATTGTATTATTTTTCTTTATAACCAGGAGCTCCATTTCCGCCTCATGCTGTTGGGTTTGTAAATCTAAACATCGTGCTTGGGCATCGGATATTCGCGAGTTCCTGCTAAATGACGACGATAAGGCAGCCTCGACGACAGATGGCTGCAATTCGCGTTTGTTTGGTGTACTGACTGTATAGTTGTCGCCAATGACTCAGTTTCATCATCGTCGATTTCTATACAATAACCACCACATAAAACAATTCACATGTTATGTACAAGATATTGATTTACCATGACTTGTGTTGATGTTCAGAATAGGGACATTATTTTATCCGATTATTGCATTATACATCACCTAAATATTATTTAGCAATTAGCATTGTCGTACCTATTTCAAAATTATCGTCATCAAAAGGGTTATTCAGGCTGTCAATCTGAGCTGGAATAATCGAAGAAACAGCAGCAGCTTCGTCGTCTTGTTTGGATGATGAAGGACCACCACGAGTTAATTTACTTTCTCTCTTTTCTTTAGCAAGTTGTTTTTTAGCACGGGACTTTATATTTTCCCAACACTTTTTTAATTGCCGAGAATCTCTCTTAGACACACCTGACTGGGAATTAAGCTCTTCTGATAGAGCTTCCCACGCTCTGTTTTTTTGTTGTATTGTTCTGTAATCATTCCTTTTATTTTCCAAAATATCTTTGTGCTTTCGCGCTAATTCTGTTATAATCGTCTTTTCCAATGGCGAAAAATATTGTCTACTTTCAGTTATCTTGTACCTGAGGCAACAACGTACAAATGCAATTGATGATTCTACAACATGCTTATGTTACATACTTCAAAACATCATCAATAGTCAACGTTAAACACACACTCCAGCAAGTCACACTCGAGCGAGCTCTTTGAATACAAATCTGCCTAATATTTTCAAGGGTGAGTGCTCCCTCGTTGAGTGGACACTCACACTCATACTCCACTCTCACTCACACTTCAGTCCTACTTGAGTGCATCTCACTTGAGTCGCACTCAAGTGTGAGTGTGAGTGAGCGTTTAGAATACAGGCGTATATGTGTTGAGTAATAGCTGGCCTTCTCTTTTCGTAGTTTCATTGAGACCGCATTACGAAGTCTTCAATAATTGCTCCAGTGAAGTTCTTTGCTTGTTTTGATAACTTTTTTATCATGGTGATCCCGCTCCTTCATTAGGTCCTTAATACTTTGTGAAATAGTTGGATTTATCTGGTCCTTCCCTCATTTTCCAGCCGGGTTTGTATAAGGTATCATGGTAGCGGCAACATGATCATAACGAGTTAACGTTGAGCTTGGACTGCTGGACACTACTTTAGAGAAACATGCAGGTTTTCAATCTGGTTTCGTTTGGTTCGTTGTAGTCGTGGTTAAGTTGGTACTCGATAAAATGACGGCCATGCGGTCAATTGTTTAGCGTCGGAGAATAACACATTCGTCGAGAACTATTAAAGTATATATTAAGGATTTCAAACAGTCGTATGATCGCCTGATACATATGTATATATTTTTAGTTTGTATGCATATATTTGTGATCGACTGACCGAGTTTCTGTCGACTGGCAAGTATTAACCGAGCCGGGTCATTCGACCGCAGTAGCCCACGATATTTTCTTTCGAGTTCTAGTAAGAAGAGAAGTCCCAAACCTGAAGCGGTATAAAGACACAAAATACATGTAACAAATAGCTTTCTGTGATGGGCCTTGTGGTTTCATCCCAGAGCCTTTGTTCCCAGAGCCTTTAATCGAAAGATGATGCATGGTTGTGGCAGCTGATCAAGGACAAGGCGAAGGCGACTGGTTTCAGTAAACATGGACTACGCGGAGGTTGACGATTTGTACGAGGCAGTCTTTGAAGGGGAGGTTGTTGCACAGAGGGTTGAATAACTTAGCATTGATGCTTTGATGAAGGCGATCAAAATCAGAACAAGACACCTGGATCAGGTGTTCACTCGGGCTACTGGAAAGTGCAGAGGTCTCTATAACGCATGAGCAAAGAGGTGGGAGTGGGCTGAGGAAGATCAGATTGGAGGCTGAATGTGCGGTGCAGGCCTATCCTGAATTATCAATTTAAAGTGTCTAGAATTCAGGATTATCCTGAAGCCTAGGTGACTTCTCAGTCCCACATGCGGGATGTTAAACTAAAAAGCATATAACCAAAAAAACACAGTAGGGGTGTTGTAGTCAGGGTCTGAGAGGTGGAACTTTCTCCTTGGGGGGTTGTGGTTATATTTAGGGTTACTGGGGGTTGTCGTTAGCTTTAGGGTCAGGCTCGAGGTGGGAGTCACGGTTGGGTTTCATTTTCTTTAATATTCAGGATTATCTGGAATTCTAGAGCATTTCACAATTCAGGATAAATATCATGTAAACAAATACAATAGATATAAGTGATTAAGGTTAGACTAAGCAGCACGCCATTACTAAGTAAGCAGAATATTACCTAGACAACCAACAACAAGCGAACGTACAAAGGAACTATTAAAATGCACACACTCAATGAAATTATATAAGCTAGTGAAGCAATATTATAATTATATTCCACAGGATGTGGTTATACCAGTAAGTAAAAGGTGAATTTGATGATCTACTGTACTGTCCTCAATAACAGTAGTGCTTCAGTTGTGTACTACATGCTTTATTTCATTATTATAAGATAATACCATGATTGACTCAGTTTCTTTTACTAAGTAAGCAGTATATTACAGAGACTATCGACAACAAGCGAACGTACCAAGGAACTACTTCAAATGCACACACACAATGAGATTATATTAAAGCTAGTGAAGCAGTTGAATCACATCGAGTTTATTTGGCATAACTTTATTAACACAACAATACATAATCCAGGCAAATTAGAACTCAACAGTCAATACATTTAAAGTTTTCCCATTTAGCGTAAACTTCAGCACGAAAATGGATGTCAACACAGCATATTTACCCGTCCTTTGCAAGTTGTCAATTCTGTTTTCAACGTTGATTTTGTCTCGCTCATCTTGAAGATAGTTTCCAATAGTTGTCAGATTGTGACCATGAGTGATAGTTTTCAGTATTAAAATTCAACAAAACATACAAATCGTTTATAATCAGTTTGTCTTCATCATCTCTTCATCGAGACGGCGCCCTGACTTGAGCCTGCGCTTTCTGATTTGAGATGTCTGCGGAGTAGGCTAAGAGCGTGACACAGAAGGAAAAAAAACCCGAGCCGATAGACTCGTCTACCACAGGAAGCCCGAGTAATAAGCTAGCCTGGCTTTTGACATGCCTTTTACGCTTATAGGCTTTGGGATATCCAGTAATGAGATCATATTAACTTATGCGTGCTTTTTTACCCTTGTTTTTGCCAAATTGCTAAGAGCAATCAAAGTGACATAACGCAGGAAATATCATTAGACTGCGCTATTGCGGAGAATATTAAGATGTAGCTTCTCATTAATCACAATTTATCTATCTTTATGAAATGAAGTTTTTTTGTGTTATATTACGTGACCCAGATACAAAGAGAAAAGATGTAAACGAAGCGTCTAGAATTAAGGATATGTATATTTATCGAATAAAACAATGTAAATCTCAGAATCTGTTGCTTTCAAATCGGTGGATTCAATAAATCTAAAAGACCCAATCAGAACAATTACGTCCAGAGTTTCCTTCGCGCTCTCCTGCTAACCAAAAACAGGGAGACTGTAGGCACGAGATTGCTCTCCCTCCTGATAACAATGGTGTCCATTGTACTACAATAAGATGCTAAATAATACAAAAGTAGGAACCTACTTGTTCACATAATTGAGCAAATGTGAAGTCCGCCAGCCTTCCACAAGCTCGAGGTACGAATAAGTTGCGTCCAAGAACATGGAGATTTCTCGAATCTTCACTGCACAGTGGATCAACTAAAAATAACAGATATGCAGTACATTAGGATGGACTCCAGCAGAGTTACTAGAAGGAACGAGCAAATACAAAACAACCAAGGCTAAGAACTTGCTGGACGACTAATCATAAAGATTGAGTAGAAGTGAGAAATCTTTCAGAAGCACCAACAGATAGAATGCGCCAATTGCACTGGAAATAATGGGAGCAATGGCCCCAACAATTAGATCTTGCGATCACTGTTCGGTCTTCTAAAAACTCATTAATAATTCACGAAATTTAAAGGAAATTAGTATTTAATTAATATTTATAAATTGGTAAAGAAAATCGTCCCAATTTACATACACTTTCCGATCGATTTTCTCAGCTAAAACAGGTTGTATTTTTAAAATAATCGATAAAAATGAACCTTTCTATGAACCATTTTTTAAGTAGGATAAAACATTCGCAACCGATCTTTATCTGATAAACTAGTAAGATCGGATGTTCATGTTTTAAACATTACTTAAAAATCATTATTAATTCATGAGAAAAACGCCAAGGAAATAAGTACCATGTCCATGATGGTTTTTATTTATATCTGGTATATAATTCTCGTCATTTACATAAACTTTAGCTTTGATTTTCCGGCTTAGACGTCGTTTTTCAAAAGTACTATACGCCGGCCCAATAAATTAACAAAATGGGTCGTTTTTGAAAATATTCAAAACACTTGCAGTACGTGCTTTATCAAATTTAACACACTGCCGCTCATGTTTCAAATGTTATTTAATTTATATATAATAATTAGGTTTTAATCAAACATTACAGTTACATCTTAATACATTATTTTTCAAATACTATCAAAATACCATGAATCCGAATAACTAGTGCTATCACAGGGAGCCCAACTCTGACACCTCTTTTTTTGTTTTATTATATTGAGCTTGACTGAAAACCGAGGCCGCTTAACAGTTGTGTAAGCTGGGATCGCGGCGCTTCTCTTAACAGTTGGTAATATATGCATATATATGCAAATTACAGCGCGCGGTAATTTGAAACTCGAAACAGCTGTGGGCTTCTGTGCCACGTGAATGGCGCGTGACGTTCACTGAAAGCTGAGACGACTAAACACGCAATCAGTGACGCAGCTTTCAGTGAGCGTCACGCGCCATTCACGTGGCACAGAAGCCCACAGCTGTTTCGAGTTTCAAATTACCGCGCGCTGTAATTTGCATATATATGCATATATTACCAAACTGTTATCCCAGCTTACACAACTGTTAAGCGGCCTCGGTTTACAGTCAAGCTCAATATAATAAAACAAAAAAAGAGGCGTCAGAGTTGGGCTCCCTGTGGTGCTATTTGAGACCTTTGAAAAATTCGTAAGTGCGCGTTGTTTTCAAAATTGCACGAGACATCATGCTATTACTTAATAATATAAATAAAAAACTCTAGAACATGTGTACTTGCAACTACAAACATACAGTAGTCAGTGCTAATCTTCTCAAAGTGTCGATAGTTTAAAACAGTTCGCTTTATTCACCTGGGGCCGGTTGTACGAAGGCCGGATAGCGCTATCCACTGGATAGCGATTTTTTCAACCTTCGTAAAATTGGCCGTTGATTGTTATGACCTCAGATTAGGATTTGGTATTTATAAACTGAAGTTTTTAAGATCTATTGTGGGCTCCAGATCCGTAGTTTCACAGCTCTTCGGCCATTTTTACGAAGGTTGAAAAAATCGCTATCCAGTGAATAGCGCTATCCGGGCTTCGTACAACCGGCCCCAGATATGCAAGAGTTTTACTCATACCGTCTAGCCCCCTCTGGTCTTCTCGCAGGCACTTTAATAGCAATATTGAACCAAATTCACTTTATAGTACATCGACATATTCTTGGAAAATTCGTAGCGTTGCCGTCGCCATATTGGATTTTCTTGTAAAAGAAAAGATCATCCTTCAAAATCCGTATAAGCACGTGATTGACTCTCCGCGAGTTTCATTGTTCATTAGCTAATAAAAATGCTTAAAGTGTCACTACGATGAAAAAATCGTCAGTCTTTGTTTGATCTTATCATAAAGTACATTTAAAACGAGGAAGAACGGCGTTTGTGGTTTGTCAATATTTCATCTCGTTCAAGAGATATTCACGATTTACAAATATGCAAATTATATGGCTGATGACGTCTTTTACTCCAAACGAGCGAAATGAAAATCGTAAAATAATCGTTACAATAAAATTTTTTTATCAGAGGTCTTGTCTATTATTATTATTTAAGTATTATTATTCATGTTACTGTACCTTTCCGTTGTTGTGAAGCAATTCTTTGAAATATTCTATCCAGTTCGCTATCGGATTGATGATTTCGGTAACTAATAACAAAACAAATATGATCAATTAAATGCTATGGCTGGGATAGACTGAACCCAGTCCCTCCGAAGACGGCGCGCGGGAGAGAAAAGGAGGGACTGTGGACAATGTCGTTGAAGTTGCGTTTGTCCTAGGCTCCGGCTAGTAATTTTTATAAATTTTATTATATATTAAAATTTCTCAATATTATTCGTTAGATTAAGTTTATAATTTAACATAACGTAGAACCAGTCCCATATAACCAAATTATATATATGTCAACATGATCGTTTGAATATGATATAAATATTGATTCAAACCAGGTGAAGATCGGATGTCTGTGAGAAAATGTATAAGCGATCGAAGTCTGTCAAATTCTCTATTTAATCTTCGACAACTGAAATTATATTTCACTACTCAATGCGTCCTGGAGTTTTTGACTCTTTAAAGTTTAATGAAACCGTTATTATTTTATAACAAAAATGTTTGGCGGTTTATTTTGAGATAACATTTGTTACAGACATGTCGTCGGATGAAGAGATATTCGAACGCGGCTTCCTTGTTTACGCGGTGTTTATGTTCGTCGAGACAAAAGTTCGTTACGTTGTCCCTTGACGAAATCAAAAATGTATTATCTGATATCAGATAAAAGTCGCTGTATATTACATGTTGAAATGGTCAGCAAATCGAAGTAGGTTGACTTCAAGTAGCAAACAAACCGTCTATACAACCAGGATACAACCAGATAGGAGTGTCAGGATCCGGACCGTTCGTGTTCTCGGCTTCTCCGTTCTCGCCCTGTTGATTTCAGCTAACATGTCGAGAAAATACAATTTATACGAAGAACACTTTTCCTTTCAGCTAAGAAATAATTGCCAACCTATTAATTCGTGTTGTAAAATTAAAACAAATATCATATAGATCCAGAGTCCAGACTCCAGACGATCGATTATTCTTGAATTTTAATTAACTTGACCTGTCAATCAACGATTTCAGCCAATGGGAATTTTGCGTTTGTCAGGGCACGGGAAATGCAACTTCAACGACATTGTCCACAGTCCCTCCTTTTCTCTCCCGCGCGCCGTCTTCGGAGGGACTGGGTTCAGTCTATGGCTGGGAGGGAAACGAACAAGACCCTGGGTACGAGTTTGAAGATACGCTAACTCGATTTCCCGCCGTCTCCCAGGCCCCGGTATACTTACTTCACCCCGAAGAGACAGCTAGACTCGTGAGCTACAGAGCTGCTTCATCGTCACGTGTCCATAGAATTTACTTCCATATAAGGAATTCCGTTGTCAGTTCAACATGACCATGCTTCACGTTGAAAGACAATAGACCTTCCAAACCATGAATATGTTCTATTAACTATGGTTTAACTTTTGAAAAACGGGCTTTTGGCCCAGAAAGTTAAGATATATTACATACTCCCAGGCGCGCAACTAGGGGGGGGGGGGGGTTGCAACCCCTGCCCTTTTTGTGAGACCTCTAATACCAGGTTAGAAATTAGATAAACAGATAATTAATCGTCTGTTGTAGTACGCAATACAATTCTCCGCACGACTCAGAGGCTTCTAGCAGTGGGCCCGGGCGGCAGCTAGGCTAAATTTTAAATAATGCGAGACCAAAATAAAAATTTCCGGAACCGAAAATACGAGAAAAGCGTCCTCAAAATGCAGGAAATGCTGTTTCATTGACTTGGCCCTTTTTTTGCGTTCAAGCCCTGCCCCTCGAAATTTTCTAGTTGCGCCCCTGACTCCACAATGACATCAACTACATGATTTCTTATTATTATTAGGGAGAGTGTTCGGGGGAAATTATTCACAAAGATGTGTAAAATTTATTCATACCGAGTTATTTGTTTAAAACAAACATAGTTGAAGCCGTATTCAACTTAGTCGTTTTATGAGTGATTAAGGATATACTGTCAATTTTCGACAACTAAAACAGAGTCAAGAATAGTTCACCTACTAGAAATACATGAACGCAACAACCCCTCGACCGCTTTTACATGCTTTTTTGAAACACCCCCCACCCACCCACCCATCCCCTGATTAAAATAAGCACTCCTGATATACAGCCAATATAAAAACAAACAGATATAAAAACAAATTATATTAAATCCTTGGGATAATTATAGAATTTATGGATAGGATGACAAAACTGATTTAAATCATTTAATGAAAGTTGAACATATCAAAGCAAATTTTAGATTTCATTATTAAATTCTGGTTGTAAAAATTATATTGTTTTTAGGAGGTTTCAAAAGGGATTATTCTTAGCCAGCTTTAATGGCTTTATATAAAGTGCATGCAATGTCAATGAAAAACATCACGTCTACTGTACATATGCTTATAAAGGTAATGTTTTAAGTTAGCTTTAGTTAAGCTGATTTATGGTTTGGACGAGCAAAGGCAAAGCACAAAAACGTCAAGCTGTATATTGTTTAGGTTAAGCGAAAACTTGAAAACAACAAGACTCCTACCGTTAACTTTAAAATGATTTGACCACGGAGTGACTACAAACACTGCCAGGAATTCAGATCGAGTTTTGGTTTACCATACGGCGTTTGGTTTCTTCGTTTTTCTTCAAGATATATTAAACGGGTTGTTTGTATCCTTCTTTTCTTCGTCCTTCTTTTCTTCGTGCTCCATTTCGTTTCGTTTAAATAAACGAAAGCAAAATACTATTTGTTTGAGAGTTTATACTTTATAGTTTTCTTCGTCGCTAGTCACCAGTATCCAACAATTCTTACCGTCTGACACCGTGCCAAACATATATATATATATATATATATATATATATATATATATATATATATATTTCTTAAATCTGATACAGAACTCATGTTTTATTAATCAGTTCTGTATCAGATTTACACCATCCACACACTTCCCCCACTCTTTACGAATTTACTGTAAATCAAAATAAAAAATCATGAATTAAATTCTTTATTCAGTTTCACGTCAACAAAATTACACACACTAGATTACACACAACTCGACCATTACTGTTTGGGACACATGTTAACAGTTAAATTAACCGTACAATTATTGAAAATAGGATTCACCATAACATTCGAGTTATTATCTGTATTCGAATGATCCTTGCTTTCCTTGTTTTCCTCAGCCATAGCTATTTCACAAAGAAGATCATCCGAATTATCGTCATCAAACAAACTCGAAACATATTCATCCCCTAATTCAGGTATCTCGATTTGACTCAGAATCTCATCGGTCACTTCCAATTCATTCCAAAAAATACTTTCATTTACTTCAATATCGGTAGATAATTCAGACTCGTACGAATTTACGGGGCCTAAAGCAGTACTGGCCTTTTCCAACTGCTTCTCTGTCGGATGCTCATAACGTAGAAGTGCATCAGATTTATGACCCGTCCTTTCACGAATAATGAAAAAGGTTAGTTGCACAAGTTACCCTTAATGAGTGTGCCGCGTCTTCCTTGTTAATCCCGCTCTTGCGCATAGTTTTTCAGGCAAAATCTTATTCAATGTATTAATGCCAACAGCTACACTCTCATAATCAAACATTTTGGAGTTTCTATGCGGTCGGAAGTAAAATGCTTCTATGTTCTCTGCTAGTTTCTGGATTTTGCTCAAATACATCTTATAGATATACACCAAACATCTGCTATGTTCAACCCCTGGTTTGTGACAGAAATGTCTAACCACACGTGGTTGATATTTCAAATCATTCAATCCACCATGGAAAGTCTTACTATAACTTTCATCAAACACAACACGATTATTTTCAACTTGAATATTACGAAACCGCAATTGACGATGTTCAGCAGCTCGTAAACCGAACATTTTACCATTATATAAATATATTGTATGTAAAAGACACTCAGCTGTTTCGTTCCCCAAAACGCCTTTGGCCCACATAATCTCCTCTTCTTCAGCCGTTAACTATCTCGCGTCTTTCGGGCTTTTTGCATTTCGTCGACAGTCCTTCCCTCGTGCCTTCTCTCATCTCTGCGTCTAACACCTTGCCAAACAAACTCAGCCTATAACAGAATTCCACTGCTGAATTAATCACATTAATTGGCGATGTCATTTATTAAAGAAATTCAAACTTACCTTCGATCAGTTTTGTCCACTAAATTAACACTATCCTTGGGCCTCAATTCTGCCAAATGTCGATTTATACCACATATGATGCAATATAAAGTCCGTGGTGGGTACCGTTCACCATTCTTTTTCGCTACTTCTTGTACAAATTTCGCAAGCCAAAAACTAAGCGACTCCACTTCCAAATCTTCTACCTTAGTACTTTGATCTTGCAACTGGCATTTATTATCCAAACCCAACGTACTTGGCTCATTAATTACCGTCGTATTTTTTCTGTTCATCTTCCACTCTTCAAAGATGTTATAAGCCCATTTCGTTGAGTATCGAGTGTTTGGCGGAACTATTGCTTCCATCATTCGTCGTTATTCTTCTTCGCTTTTTGCCCCTCTAAAGCGCTTCATTGTTGGAGAAACACACAAGTCAACCCTACTCGAATCAACACCACACGAAGCGAAGTATCTTATCTGTGAATCTGCAATGCTAAACAGTTTTTAAACTTCGGAATTCAAGCTCGACAAAATTTAATACTCACCACACCTCTGTAATCCTTAAGGGACTTATCTCGTTATTGAAATTCCCTAAATTTGCATACAGCTTCTCCAAACCTTTTATTGTCGGAATTGCACTGATTTTAACTCGCAAATAAATAGTTAATTTTTCTTAACTTTCTCTATATTTTAAAGAGGACTTCTCGTTTTAAAACAAGCTATTGAGAGTTTTAGAAGTCATTTACAGAATTCGTGGCCGTTCTGCATGTATCACGGGATACAGGCACTTGGCTTCGCCTCGTCTCCCTCGCTTTTTCTACACGTGTGTAAAATGGACTCCACGCGCATGTCGAGATTAGCATCCTCACCGGGCTCCGGGATGAAATTTAACTGAACATTTCTGAGTACAAAATGAACAACAAAATGCCTCTATTTTCTAGTCTATGTACACGTCACTGCGGAAAGGGTTCAGAAGGCAATGAAAATTTGGCGTCTAGGTCGAGTACTGTCATATAAAGTTGTGCAACTATGCCAACTATTTAAATATCTCAATTCCTAGGGTTGAACGCGATTTTCGAAGGCGCACTTCACGCTATCTGAATGTATTTCACCGATGCTGTCCCACATGCGGTTGTCACCGACGATCGCGTGTGTATAAGTAATTGATGAAATTCATTCAGATTGTTCCAAGCTACACTGATGAGCTGTTGTACAGCGAAACACCGTGTCTGTAGATTGAACTATATATATATATATATATATATATATATATATATATATATATATATATATATATATATATATATATAAAGCATGAAGTATAGTTACCTTAAAGTCTTCGCTACCAGAAGCTTACTTTAAGTAACTATACTTCATGCTTTGTATTTTGCTCTATCTATATATGGTATTGAGCACTCTCTAACATTTCGTGAACCAAAACTCACTTATATATATATTTAAAAAACTCATTAATAATTCATGAGGAAAACACAAAATAAATCAATACCGTAGCAGAGGTTGTAAATCGGATACAGAATCATCCTGATTTACATAAACTTTAGCTTCGATTTTCTCGGCTAAAATAGAGTATATCGCTAAAATAGTTGGTGAACTTGATTACTTAGATGCATTTGTATTTTAAGAAAGTTCGGCTCGCCTTGTAAATCAGATACAGATCGGCTGCTCATGCTGTATCTATTACATATATATATATATATATATATATATATATAAAAGTATATATAGAAGTAATATTTATAAACCGCGCAGGAGGGCTTTATCGGATATAAAACACGAGGCGATAGCCGAGTGTTTTAGAGCCGATAAAGCCCGTACTGCAAGGTTTTTAAATGGCTTCTAAAAAGAATCAATTCATACGTTCATTGGCGTAGTAATTTTGAAAATTAAGCTTATCTCAGCCGTTAAAATCCAGCGAGAAACTTAGAGCGAGTCTATATCACATATATAGATCCGATACGGTCATGATTTTTCTTTGTGTTTTCCTCATGAATTATTAATGAATTTTAGAAATATATATATATATATATATGAGTACTTCATACTCGAAGTCACAACATGTCGGTAGTGACTTCGAGTATGAAGTTCGCATGTCATGAAAACGAACCAGATCGCGATTTATCCTTCTCACCACCGTCTGAGTCCCAGTAGCTCAGTCGGCAGAGCGTCTGTCTAGATATCAGAAGGTCGCGGGTTCGAATCCCGTCAGGGATACTCAGACATTTTTCTGAGTATAAAAGCTTGAGAACAAATTTTACTCATAGTACACCAAGCTACAAATTTCACTTTAACATATATATATATATATATATATATACAAACGAGCACGTGTGATTTTGTTCACGGAATGTCGGAAAGTGCTCAATATCATAAAGGTAGAGCGAATATAGAATATAGAAAGTCAGGCGACTGAAGATCGCCCAGCGTGAAACTGACAGTTGCGACACTCAACATTTTGAGGTAAGCCCACTTAAACTATACTATATATATATATATATAATATTATATTTATTATATAATATCTATAGTATAATATATATATATATAGTATAGTTTAAGTGGGCTTACCTCAAAATGTTGAGTGTCGCAACTGTCAGTTTCACGCTGGGCGATCTTCAGTCGCCTGACTTTCTATATTCTATATTCGCTCTACCTTTATGATATTGAGCACTTTCCGACATTCCGTGAGCCAGCTTTCGTCAAACAGTTCCAGACGAGAATATAAAATCAGCAGAGAACTAAGTTTTTAAAACATCTTTATTATTGATAACGTTTCGAGGCACAGCCTCTTCGTCAGATCTATAACCCTGAAATGGGTGCGGTCGAGTATTTATAAAAGTTTTACAACACAAATAAATTAAAATTATGAATGACAATAAATTAATAAATAAAGTTATCTTTGATCTTTGATCTATTAACATAACTTTATTTATTAATTTATTCTCATTCATAATTTTAATTTATTCGTGTTGTAAAACTTTTTTCAAAAACTCATGAATAATTCACGAGGAAAACACAAAGGAAATCAGTACCATGTCCGGGGTTTTATACCTGATAAAACTTCTTGACGTCAAAAAGAATACTAATGAACATACAATTTTATATAAAGAATACTAATGAACATACAATTTTATATAAAGAATACTAATGAACATAACATCCAATAGCGAATCGTTTTTGAAGCCATTCAAAACACTCGCATCACGTGTTTTATCAGATCTAAAACACTCAGGCTGCGCCCTCGTGGTTTTAAATCTGATAAAACACTCCTGCTCGTGTTTTAAATATTACATAAATACTCGACCGCACCCATTTCAGGGTTATAGATCTGAAGAAGAGGCTGTGCCTCGAAACGTTATTAATAATAAAGATGTTTTAAAAACTTAGTTCTCTGCTGATTTTATATATATATATATATATATATATATATATATATATATATATATATATATATATATATATATACTTCTTCACCAGGAAAGAGGGTGAATTGAATTTAGATATGCTTTTGCTTACTCGTGAAGCGTTCTGGTCTGCTCAGTTATGTACCTTAAAACCACATGGTTAACCGCATAAATTACAAAAAACAATGAACATGTTATAAGCTATAGTAGATGTTATTGATTTTAGTTAGTCCCAAATGAACTGATGTACATTTTGAATCACTTATTATTATTATTTATTTATTTATGTTAATTATTTAACTAAATTCTATAAAAGCTATGAATTTTGTTTTGTAAATTGGACTTTTTAACTGAAGAAGGCCGAATGGCCGAAACGTCTTAACAATAAAACTGGTGGAACAGCAAGAAGTTGTCTGTCTCTTGTTCTTCATATACTCCTATATATATATATTTATATATATATATATATATAATGCAACATTAATGCAACGCTCACTAACCTTGTGGAAGTTTGAGCACTCTGGGCCCATGCGCACTTCACGCTATCTGAATGTACTTCACCGATGCTGTCCCACATGCGGTTGTCACCGACGATCGCATGTGTATAAGTAATTGGTGAAATTCATTCAGATTGTTCCAAGCTACACTGATGAGCTGTTGTACAGCGAAACACCGTGTCTGTAGATTGAACTATGTACGCTCCTTCACTTCGGTGTTGTTGAGCACTCTGTGAAGTTGCCGTGGGTACCTATTAGCGATAATGCAACACTCACTACCCTTGTGGAAGTTTGAGCACTCTGGGCCCATGCGCACTTCACGCTATCTGAATGTACTTCACCGATGCTGTCCCACATGCGGTTGTCACCGACGATCGCATGTGTATAAGTAATTGGTGAAATTCATTCAGATTGTTCCAAGCTACACTGATGAGCTGTTGTACGGGAAACACCGTGTCTGTAGATTGAACTATGTACGCTCCTTCACTTCGGTGTTGTTGAGCACTCTGTGAAGTTGCCGTGGGTACCTATTAGCGATAATGCAACGCTCACTACCCTTGTGGAAGTTTGAGCACTCTGGGCCCATGCGCACTTCACGCTATCTGAATGTACTTCACCGATGCTGTCCCACATGCGGTTGTCACCGACGATCGCATGTGTATAAGTAATTGGTGAAATTCATTCAGATTGTTCCAAGCTACACTGATGAGCTGTTGTACAGCGAAACACCGTGTCTGTAGATTGAACTATATATATATACATGTGTGTGTGTGTGTGTGTGTGTGTGTGTGTGTGTGTGTGTGTATTCTATTACAGTACACACAGTACATGAAAAAATGTCATCTATTTGTTAAAAAAAAGTAACACAAGGCAAAGACAAGACGTAATCCTTTACGATTTAGGTAAAACTTCTCAGGAAATGTTACAAACCTAAGATAGACATTCTCTTCATATTTCAAATCTATAAAAAGCAATAAAAATTTTATATCTCTTAAAGCTTGGCATAAAGTTCATTTTAATTCAAAAACACAAAGGAAATCAGTACCACGTCCGTGGTTTTATAGAGCGTTTTCACTCACGTGATCGGTGGCCCCATGGGGGTGGTGAAACAATACGAAATATTTTAATAAGAAAGAGCTAATTCCCATACCGTACACCAATATGGCCGCCATTTCATTGTTTTGGTACACCAATATGGCCACCGTGACGTCAGATGAAAACGCTCTATACCTGATTACCTGATAAAACGTCTTGACGTCAGAAAGAATACTAATGAACATACAATTTTATATAAAGAATACTAATGAACATAACATCCAATAACGAATCGTTTTTGAAGCCATCCAAAACACTTGCATCACGTGTTTTATCAGATATAAAACACTCGGGCTGCGCCCTCGTGGTTTTAAATCTGATAAAACACTCCTGCTCGTGTTTTAAATATTACTTAATAATTTTAAAAATTGTGGATATATCCATGTTTAAAATCTTTATTAGTGCTATATAAGCTTTTTCGCCCCCTTAGTCTGGGACGTCTTCAGAGCTTACAAAAACATTAATGTTTGACAAAGTCACATATATGATGAATTACGTACTACAGCGCATCAAGTTGTTTGTGTGCGTCAACAGTATGTTTTCTGAAAATCGCTACTACGGATTGTCAATTAGAAGGCTAATATTAATATAGATATAACACATGAAATGAAAAAAAACAAACCAACTAGCAAATAATACACATTATGATTTAGGAATTGGGGAAGACTAAAGCCTGGTTCACACGTGAGCATAAGCATAAGCATAAGGACAAAACAAAAGAATGAAGTCAAGCCTGCGACATTAGGACAGTCATAATAATAAGATCATAAGCCAAGAGCAGAACAGACGAAATAAAGAAAAATTCTCGTTGTTTTGTCTTTGCAAGTCCCTGAAGAGAAATTGTGCTTTGTTTTTGTGCTTATGCTTATGTCGCATGTTATGAACATAACATCCAATAACGAATCGTTTTTGAAGCCATTCAAAACACTCGCATCACGTGTTTTATCAGATCTAAAACACTCGGGCTGCGCCCTCGTTGTTTTAAATCCGATAAAACACTCCTGCTCGTGTTTTAAATATTACTTAGTGGAGTAGATGCCGTCATAAGGTATCTTATTTGCATTTTTTTCCAAAACCAAAATATCTTTGGAACAATGTGAGAACTAGAACAAGCGGAAAGGCTACTCTTCTTTATTTTAATTACATTTCTAAATAAAATCAAAATTGAGATAGACAATTTCGGCGTCACTGCTCCTTTAACTTAACCGTCATTTAATGGTTAATTGCCTCTCTTGTTGTACTGTTTTGTGTTTAATAACAACTTCAATGGATTCGCAGACCGACATTGGTAAAATTGGTTGATGTTGACAATATCAACGACGCTTCATCCCTTGGTCCTGTTCCCACCCATGTTTGCCAACCGGTCATTTTCCCATTTGGGCTTTCTTGCAATAACATTTGAGTTCTTATTCTAGTTTTAGGTTACGTCTACTTTCTCCAATGTACAATTAATAGCTTCAGCGAAAATATATTGTCATCGTATAAAAACAGCATACATTATACGTACAACTTATCATGTTACTTTAACAACATCTCACATGCAAACGCTACCACTTAGGAGCACATATGACTATGAATTTGCAACTTTAGCTCTCCATCTGAGCCTCAGTGGCTCAATGAACAATACGTCTGACTATGAACAATAGCGGACGGGTCACTAAAGGTAAATAAAAGGATTACAACAGAAAAAGAGAGCACGTGTATCGAAATAAAATACAGAATTATTTTTCATTCAAACATATACATTTAAAAAACAGACTACGGACATACAAATAATTTATACTAATCATATTAGTTTTACTAAGGTCTGCTACTTAGAATATATTTAGGCGTTTCTATTTTAAAGGTAGCACGATAGTATTTCTTGTCCTCTGATGATAATTGTTCTTATCTTCCTTATCTTCCCTTTACCTTCCTTATCCTCCCATCTTCTTTATCTTCCTATTATCTTCACCTTTATCTTCCTTATCATCCCCTTATTTTCCTTATTTTCCTTTTATCTCTTTCTTATCCCCCCTTATCTTCCTTATCTTCCTCTTATCTTCCTTATCTTACCCTTATCTTCTTTATCTTCCAATTATCTTCCCTCTATCTCCCTTATCTTTCTCTTATCTTCCCCTTATCTTCCTTAATATCTTCCTCTTTCCGGTACATTTTTAATTTTATATTTCCGGTACATTATCTTTTGAAATATAGATAAGGAACTTTTCTTCCTCTTATCTTCCTGTTATCTTCATCTTATCTTCTTCCTCTTATCTTCTTAATCTTCCTATTATCTTCCCTTTATCTTCCTCATGATTTATCTTCCTTTTATCTTTCTTATCTTCCACTTATCTTCCTCTTATCTTTCTTATCTTCATCTTATCTTTCTTACCTTCCCCTTATCGTCTTAATCTTCCTATTATCTTCCCTTTATCTTCCTTATCATCCCTTTATCTTCCTTATGATTTATCTTCCTTTTAACTTTCTTATCTTCCACTTATCTTCTTCTTATCTTCTTATCTTCCTTACCTTCCTCTTATCTACTTTATCTTCCTAATATCTTCCCTCTATTTTCCTTATCTTCCTCTTACCTTTCACATCTTCCTTATCGATAGATAGATAGATAGATAGATAGATAGATAGATAGATAGATAGATAGATAGATAGATAGATAGATAGATAGACAGACAGACAGACAGACAGACAGACAGACAGACAGACAGACAGACAGACAGACAGACAGACAGACAGACAGACAGACAGACAGACAGACAGACAGACAGACAGACAGACAGACAGACAGACAGACAGACAGACAGACAGACAGACAGACAGACAGACAGACAGACAGACAGACAGACAGAGCATTTATTTAAAATCGGTGTTTCAATCAATAATTACAAATTGCTTTTCATGAAAGTCGATTAAATATTTACATAATTAGTTGTATATACAGATTATTTTTGTATTTTTGATAAAATGTGAATAATTATAATATATTATGTACATGTATTTCATTAATTTGAATTAATTTAAACGATTACAATTATTTTAGTGTGGGAAACTAAGGGTTGAGACATAATTTTTAAACGATTTTAAGCTTGTTGCTAATCTTGCTTCATTAGGTAGACTATTCCACAGTTTTGCAGCATCGTACGCGAAACTGTCTTTTAAATAAATTCGTCTTCGGTTTTAATAAGGCGATTTTCATGTCGCGATCTCGCAGGTTGTAATTTTCCGAATAATTGCACAAGTGTAAGTATTCTAACAGATATGGAGGAGCTAGGTTGTTAAGTGCTTTATGTACGAGGACAACTTTATGATAATCTCTCGTATCCTGTTTCCTTCCAACCCAGTTCCTCTCTAATTATATAGGATCGGACATCATAGCCTTGTTGTGTGATAACACGGCCAGCACGGTTTTTTAACTTTTGTAGTCTAGTTGCTTGGAATGCCGTCAGAGTATCCCAAACAATGTCACAATAATCAAATAAAGGCTGTATAAAGAATTGTAAATTGCAAGGGCCACCACTTTGGAAACAAGTGGACGCGCCTGCTTCAAGCCTGCAATTGCTTGTGAAATATTTTTTGACATACAATCAACGTGTTCATCCCAAGCAAGTCTTTCATCAATATGCACACCTAAACATTTAGTGAATTTAACACTTTTTACTTTATGACCGTCAATATTAATTTGCGATAGATTTCGAGTTTTATTAAGGTTATCGTCGGATCCTATAAACATGTGTTCTGCTTTTGTGGCGTTTAGACTTAATTTGTTTGCTAGTAACCACTGCTTTATGTTGCTCAGGTCTTTATTAGTGGATTGAATAACAGTTTTTAATGATCTACCACTTGTGGTTATATTTGTGTCATCAGCATACATTCGTGGATTTGAATGTTGCACACAATGCGGTAGATCATTTATGTAGATTAGAAAAAGCAGAGGCCCAAGAATTGAGCCTTGAGGTACTCCACATTTTATTTTCTTGAAAGAGGATAAACAACCACTTATAAAACAACATTGAGTACGATCCGTAAGGTAGGATTCAAACCATTTAAGCGTTGGAGCAGACAAACCATACAGTCGAAGCTTCTGTAGTAAAATAGAATGATCGACTGTATCGAATGCCTTCGACAGGTCGAGAAACACCACCGAATTGAATTTACTATTATCCATATTAGACAGGCAGACAGACAGACAGACAGACAGACAGACAGACAGACAGACAGACAGACAGACAGACAGACAGACAGACAGACGGACAGACGGACAGACGGACAGACGGACGGACGGACGGTTGGACGGACGGACGGACGGACGGACGGACGGACAGACAGAGACAGAGAGAGACAGAGACAGAGACAGAGACAGACAGAGACAGACAGACAGACAGACAGACAGACAGACAGACAGACAGACAGACAGACAGACAGACAAACAGACAGACAGACAGACAGATTAGATAGATAGATTATTTATTCCCCTGTGGTCAGTTTTCACATGCATATGTATTCAAACTTGTATTCCGCACTCAAACAAAGCTGTGGTCAAAAACGGGATGGGCGACATTCGTTAGGGACACCCTGTATTTTTCAAAATCTGTAGGTAGCATAGATAATTTGCATAATTTGGACAAGTTCAAATTTTGATGTTGCCTCTTTAAATGACTCCAGGAAGCGAGTAGATAACTATTTAGCTCTGAAAATTTCAGACAACAAAGAAGGAGTGATGGGCTTTCGGCGTGATATAAAAATTTACTTCTTGTATCCAAATTAAAGAAGGCAGTACAAAAACGGATGGGGGGCATTTTTTGGGGGACACCCTGTATAGGTTTTGTCCTCCAAAAGTATTAAGATCCGTTGTTATTCGAAATTTACTACAAACGTCCAACAGGGAACTTCGAAATGATGCCGTGAACCATGACACAACGTGGCAGAATTATCCTGAATGTCAGACCTTTATTTTATATCCAGGCTCGTCTTCCCCTAACAGACAATGAATCCTTTCTCCTACACCATATTTAATACTGTAAGTTTACAAAATCCCTGTTTCGAGAAGATATATTATCGCTCGCTCCTTGGCTCCGCCATGTTTGTAATCAAAATTCCAGTTCGCGCGTGCGCAGTAGCATGTTAACATAAAAACCCGGGGGGACACATCTTATATTCCAGATATATGAAATATTCAAGACGTTAAAAAACAATCGACAACTCACTTAACGGTCTGAGTAGTGATACCCCCCATATAGACCACAAAGGGATGCCGCCTCATTAAATATCCAACTTATTATTTATTCATTCTCAGGCTCCTTTGAGACCTCCAAACCCTAACCTCATTATTTATGCTTACATCATTATTTCTCAGGCTCCTTTGGGACTTCCTAACCCTAACAAAATAGACTTTCTTTACAAGGAACGAGAGATAAATTCCTAGAGACACTTTATATTTTTGATCTGAATCCTTGTCTGGAGGAATAGAGAGAGTTTTGAACAGTCTAAATGTCTGAATCGGCTGAGATAACTTCGCTCGAATATTACTTGAATAAGCTATGAATATTATATTAGAACCTGAACAGAGTAAGTCATCCTAGAATCCTTGTTAACTAAACCCTCGTTTATAAGCGAGGAAATCGTAGAAAGATAGAATGAAGAATCACTTCGAAAAGCCGTAAGAACGATTTTAAGTGTCGAAATATAAAGGCAAAGCGATTTAATATTTTGAAAGCGTTGCTACGCTTTCCGTTACTAAGTGTGATATTTGCATATTTGTCCTCAGTGCACGTGCAGGAGACAAAAGAGAAACTCATCAGGGATCATTAAGAGGATTAAGCGCTTGGGCAAGTCTAGGCAAGAAGGTCATTAACTGTTACCATAGCAAAACCGCGTGCGTCCTTCATTCGCTTCACGCTCCTTTGGAACCCTCTACTGTTACTCAACCCCCCCTCCCATGTCATACGTCATAACCGATAGCTCTCCGACTAATTCCCGAACATCGTCATTATCAAAAGATGCTCGACTTAGATAAGTAATAGGAACCAAATTTCATTTATGCACTTTACCTTACTGATCGACAGTCAGCAGTTGTGGGGCATGTTATAATATTCAAACAGAATAAGTCATCCTAGAATCATTGCTTGTAAAGCCTTGTTTATAAGTGACGAATTCGTGAGAAGACAGAATGAGGAATCACTTTAAGCCGTATATAAGAAGAACTTAAGATAGTGCGAGGAATCAACTCGAAAAGCCGTGAGCTAAGGGGTTTAAAACGTATTAACACTGGCACATAGCAACGTAAAGCTTGTATGTGAATATTATATTAGATATTTGGTTCGCTTTTGTGGTGTTTATACGTTTAAGGACTGTGCAAAGTTCGCTTTGGATGATAACTCTTAGCGAGTTGTTAGTCTAAATATATTTTATTGTCGGAGTCTACTTCGGAATATTACAGAGCTTGGTTAAATAATTCGATGCTATGGTTTGGTAGTTTATAAAAAAATCAGACTCGTACGTGTAGATCACAAAGGAGAAAAGCCATTAGAAACTTATTAAATGTTACTAATGAGCAAAACACCACGGATTGGCATATATGGTAGAATATTAAATTGTTTTGATGGGTTAAAGGAGGATAATAAGGAGCATGAGGAGGTATTAATGCGGGGGCATGTTCGGGCGAGAAGGTCATTAGCAGTGTTACCATAGCGAAACCGTGTTGCCGGCTCCGAGCAGCTCCGAGCCCTCGGCTCTTGGAGCCCCCGGGGTATTTGGAGTATCCCCGGGGATGTTTGGGGTTACTCCTGGGGTGTTTGGGAGTTACCCCAGGGGTGATTTGGGTCCTCCTCCTCCTTCTCTTTCTCCTCCTCCTCCTCTTCCTCCTCATCTTTCTCCTACTCCTCCTCCTCTTTCTCCTCCTCCTCCTCCTCTTTCTCCTCCTCTTCCTCTTTCTCCTCCTCCTCCTCCTCTTACTCCTCCTCCTCCTCTTTCTCCTCCTCTTTCTCCTCCTCTTTCTCCTCCTCTTTCTCGTCCTCCTCCTCTTTCTCCTCTTCTTTCTCCTCCTCTTTCTCCTCCTCCTCCTCCTCTTTCTCCTCCTCTTTCTCCTCCTCCTCCTCCTCTTTCTCCTCCTCCTCTTTCTCCTCCTCCTCTTTCTCCTCCTCCTCCTCTTTCTTCTCTTTCTCCTCCTCCTTCTCCTTCTCCTAAGACTATAGTCTTAGGACTTAGGACTATAGTCTTAGGACTTAGGACTATAGTGTTAGGACTTAGGACTATAGAGGAGGAGGAGGAGGAGGAGGAGGACGAGGAGGAGAAAGAGAAGAAAGAGGAGGAGGAGAAAGAGGAGGAGGAGGAGGAGGAGAAAGAGCAGGAGGAGAAAGAGGAGGAGGAGAAAGAGGAGGAGAAAGAGGAGTAGGAGGAGGAGGAGAAAGAGCAGGAGGAGAAAGAGGAGGAGAAAGAGGAGGAGGAGAAAGAGGAGGAGGAGAAAGAGGAGTAGGAGGAGGAGGAGAAAGAGGAGGAGGAGAAAGAGGAGGAGAAGGAGGAGGAGGAGAAAGAGGAGGACGAGGAGGAGAAAGAGGAGGAGGAGAAAGAGGAGGAGGAGGAGGAGGAGAAAGAGGAGGAGGAGAAAGAGGAGGAGAAGAGGAGGAGGAGGAGGAGGAGGAGGACGAGGAGGAGGAAGAGGAGGAGGAGGAGAAGAAAGAGGAGGAGGAGGAGGAGAAAGAGGAGGAGAAAGAGAAGGAGGAGGAGGAGGGGGAGGAGAAAGAGGAGGAGCAGGAGAAGGAGGAGGAGGAGGAGAAAGAGGAGGAGGAGAAAGAGGAGGAGGAGGATCAGGAGGAGAAAGAGGAGGAGGAGAAAGAGGAGGAGGAGAAAGAGGAGGAGGAGGAGAAAGAGGAGGAGAAAGAGGAGGAGAAAGAGGAGGAGGAGAAAGAGGAGGAGGAGAAAGAGGAGGAAGAGAAAGAGGAGGAGGAGGAGGAGGAGAAAGAGGAGGAGGAGAAAGAGGGGAGGAGGAGGAGAAAGAGGAGAGGAGGAGAAAGAGGAGGAGAAAGAGGAGGAGGAGAAGAGGAGGAGGAGGAGAAAGAGGAGGAGAAAGAGGAGGAGGAGGAGAAAGAGAAGGAGGAGGGGGACCCAAATCACCCCTGGGGTAACCACCAAACACCCCAGGAGTAACCCCAAACACCCCCGGGGATACCCTAAATACCCCGCGGACTCCAAGAGCCGAGGGCTCGGAGCTGCTCGGAGCCGGCAAAGCGGTTTCGCTATGGTAACACTGCTAATGACCTTCTCGCCCGAGCATGCCCCGGCATTAATACCTCCTCATGCCCCTTATTATCCTCCTTTAACTCATCAAAACAATTTAATATTCTACCTAGAATGAGGAATCACTTTAAGCCGTATATAGGAAGAACTGAAGATAGTGCGAGGAATCAATTCGAAAAGCCGTGAGCTAAGGGGTTTAAAACGTATTAACACTGGCACATAGCAACGTAAAGCTTGTATGTGAATATTATATTAGGTATTTGGTTCGCTTTTGTGGTGTTTATACGTTTAAGAACTGTGCAAAGTTCATCAAGGTTCGCTTTGGATGATAACTCTTAGCGAGTTGTTAGTCTAAATATATTTTATTGTCGGAGTCTACTTCGGAATATTACAGAGCTTGGTTAAATAATTCGATGCTATGGTTTGGTAGTTTATAAAAAAATCAGACTCGTACGTGTAGAACACAAAGGCGAAAAGAACTTTCGACTACATCTTTCCCCTGTCTTAAACCTCTTTCCTGATGGATCTACGAACGAAACTATTTTGTGTTTCCGGCCACCACTCAAACTCTCTCTATCGCGCTCAATGTCCATCCAAGGAAGACAAGCTTCTTGGTGCTGAAATTCATCATCGACCCGAACCCAACTCCTCGAAAGAGATTCAGGGTTCAGATGCTCCAACATTCGAATCAGTAGATAGATAGATAGATAGATAGATAGATAGATAGATAGATAGATAGATAGATAGATAGATAGATAGATAGATAGATAGATAGATAGATAGATGTAGATAGATAGATAGATAGATAGATAGATAGATAGATAGATAGATAGATAGATAGATAGATAGATAGATAGATAGATAGATAGATAGATAGATAGATAGATAGATAGATAGATAGATAGATAGATAGATAGATGCTGACTGTCGATCAGTAAGGTAAAGTGCATAAATGAAATTTGGTTCCTATTACTTATATAAGTCGAGCATCTTTTGATAATGACAATGTTCGGGAATTAGTCGGAGAGCTATCGGTTATGACGTATGACACGGGGGGTTGAGTAACAGTAGAGGGTTCCAAAGGAGCCTGAGGCGAATGAAGGACGCACGCGGTTTTGCTATGGTAACAGTTAATGACCTTCTTGCCTAGACTTGCCCAAGCGCTTAATCCTCTTAATGATCCCTAATGAGTTTCTCTTTTGTCTCCTGTACGGGTACTGAGGATAAATATGCAAATATCACACTTAGTAACAGAAAGCGTAGCAACGCTTTCAAAGTAATAAATCACTTTGCCTTTATATTTCGACACTTAAAATCGTTCTTACGGCTTTTCAAAGTGATTCTTCATTCTATCTTTCTATGATTTCCTCGCTTATAAACGAGGGTTTAGTTTACAAGGATTCTAGGATGACTTACTCTGCTCAGGTTCTAATATAATATTCATAGCTTATTCAAGTAATATTCGAGCTAAGTTATCTCAGCCGATTCAGACATTTAGACTGTTCAAAACTGTCTCTATTCCTCCAGACAAGGATTCAGATAAAAAAATATAAAGTGTCTCTATCAATTTCTCTCTCGTTCCTTGTAAAGAACGTCTATTTTGTTAAAGTTTACTGTACACATGCTCTGTATGCTTACATGTCCCACAAGTGTTGACTGTCAGTAGGGTAAAGTGTATAAATGAAAGGGTAATTACTATTACTTATAAGGAGTATAAGTCGAATGCGTTTTGATGACGTAACTTCGGAAATCAGTCGGAGAGCTATCGGCTATGACGTATTACACGGGGGGTTGGATGAAAGCTAGAGTTGGGGGGGAAAGTTAGGGTTAGGAAGTCCCAAAGGAGCCTGAGAAATAATGATGTAAGCATAAATAATGAGGTTAGGGTTTGGAGGTCTCAAAGGAGCCTGAGAATGAATAAATAATAAGTTGAATATTTAATGAGGCGGCATCCCTTTGTGGTCTATATGGGTGGGTATCACTACTGGTCTGCCCTCATTGGCCAGGAACATTACATTCACTTCTCCACTGACAACAGTAGATTAAGTACCAAAATACTATGAAATAATAATGTCGCGACCCCCTCGGATGTTAACACTAATGGTAACTGACTGACTGACTCTATATATCGTGTGAATTTTCGCCACTCATCACAATACTGCAAAGTTTAAACTTTGCACTAAAAACTACCTCCGCTCTGCATGGTTGTAAAATTATTCCGTTCTATATATCAAAGTTTTCAAAGTGATTTTCTTTGTACGTAATAGTAAAATTAACAGCCTGAAAAATTCACAAACAAAGGGAGAAACAAACCAGTATATTCGGATTTCCGAGATAAACTAACGAGCAAAGTTTCGCTTGAAAATGTAGGAAAAACATGCCAGAAAATTAACTAGCAAAGTTCGTCTGTAATCATGTATTGACACACCGAAAGAGCATGCAAAATCACTATTAAAAAAAAAACACCCAAAAAGCAAACAATGAAAAAGTTTCATTCAAAAATAGATAATAGTGGCCAAGAAAAGACACGATGCCACGTCCAAGCGTCCAAAGACAACTCTAGACAAGATATTATTTATATTGAATTTCATTTTCAAGATTTCGTATGTTTTTACTCAGCTAAACCTGGTAAATACAAATCCCCTACCGAATCTTCTGCTTTTATCACCACAAACACTGCCGCCAATTCAGTGTACTCTTTTCAGATTCTTTTTCTCGTCGGGTTCTTACCTTTTTTCGTTGTTGACAGGCATCATTCAGTTCTCTTCGTAACCTATAAAGCCGTTTGTTTCAAAATTTCTTCATCGTTCTCATCGAACCGCGCAAGTTGTATATATATATATATATATATATATATATATAAACAGGTTTCAGAACTATACTCTCAGGTTTTCATCTCGCGTGTAATTTCGCTTGTAAATGGTGTCCACGCATGCCGAGATTAGCGCCCTCACCGGGCTCCGGGCCTTTGGCCCTACGCCCGGGCTCGGGGAAAAGGCATTTGTTTCAAAATGTCTTCATCGTTCTCTCTCAAGTTAAGTAGAATACACTAGAGCAGAATTCTTTACCAACTTTGAACGGTTTCAGGACACAACCTTGTTCTTTCAGTTATATTTCGGTTGGCATCGTTTTCGGTCTTAATTTTTAGGCTTTTTTCAGTGGTTTTAAGTCGTGTTTATTGTTGCCTCTTCTCGATGTCACATCTCTTCCTAGCCTTCTTTCTTTGGTTATTTTCCGTAGTAAAGTGGCACTACGAAGAAAAAATCGTGAATCTAGTGTTGATACCACTGAACTATAATTTCCAAATGAGGAATACCGGCGTTTTCAGTTTCTCAAAATGTTGTGTCGTTCTCGAGATATTTAAGTTTCTCAAACATGTAAATTAGGTGGCTCGTGACGTCACTTACTCACACAGGCAAAAAAGGAAATTAACAAAATGACTAACATCTCTGAAACCATGAAGTAGAAATAATTCAAACTTTGCTCAAGTATAGTTATCATAAAAGTACACTCCACTGTGCCCATCATGTTGTCGCTACGGAAACCGTTTGGTAACACGAATATTTTTACTAAAATATTAAAAAATAAAAATAAAAAATAAAAAATAAAAATATTTTACTAATTTTATTTCTTTTCAAAAAAATATGATAATTGAAACATTCCAAATACAATATCTGTGTGTCTACAAATATTCATGTCAATGTAATGCAGTAAAAGTTGTTTTGTGGAGAAAAAATAAACATTTTTGTTTTACAAATGGAAGGCGCCTGTTTGGAAACGGTATCCATGGAAACAACATAATGTGAATATTGGAGTGTATTTTCCCCACAACTAGCCTTGTGCAAAGTTTGAATTATTTTTACCTCTTAGCTTCAGAGATATTAGTAATTTTGTAAATCTTATTTTTGCCTGTGTGAGTAAATGACGTCACAAGGCACTTGATTTACATGTTTCAGAAACTTAAATATCTCGAGAACGAGACAATATTTTGAGAAACTAAAAACGCCGGTATTCCTCATTTGGAAATTATAGTTTACTGGTATCAATACTAGATTCACGATTTTTTCGTCCTAGTGCCACTTAATATTAATCTACATTTTAGCTGAAACGATTTTTTCTGGCAAAGATTTCTTTCAGGTCATGATCATTAAAGAATTATTTCGTAATCCAACCGAACTTATAATTTGCTGACATAAATTTAAATAATTTGAATAATTTAACAGGTTAGTTACCAGTACCTAACTATCCGAACCGCGCAAATTGTGGATTTGATAGGTTTCAGAATTTCAGAAGATAAGGGGAAGATAAGGAAGATAAGGGAGGGATAAAAGGAAGATAAAAAATAAGAGGAAGATAAGGAATGTAAGAGGAAGATAAGGAAGATAAGAAGAAGATAAGGAAGATATAAGAGGATGATAAAGAAGATAAGAGAAAGATAAGAAAGATAAAGGGATGATAAGGAAGATAAGAACAATATATCATCAGAGGACAAGTAAGCCTATCATGCTACTTTTAAAATAAAAATGCCTAAATATAATCTAAGAAGCAGACCTTAGTAAAACTAATATGATTAGTATAAATTATTTCTATTTTCGTAGTTTATCTTTTATATTTATATGTTTGAATGAAAAATAAATCTGTATTTTATTTTAATACACGTGCACTCTTTTGTGTGTTGTAATCCTTTTATTACTCAAACTCGGGGGGAGCGGACAAACTTCGGTGGAGTGGGCAAACTCGGGTGGAGTTGGCAAACTCGGGTGGAATGGGAAACTTGGGTGGAGTGGGCAAACTCGGGTGGAGTGGGCAAATTCATGTGGAGAGAGCAAACTTCAGTGGAGTGAAAAAACTCGGGTGGAGTAGACAAACCCGGGGGGGGGCAAACTTGGGTGGAGTGGACAAACTCGGTGGAGTTACAGGAATGGGAGAGAAAGTGTTACTTGGGCCACAAGTGCGGGGTACGCTAAAGGTTTTCGTCTCAATAACGAGTCAGCACTTCACTTGCGATAGTAACTTCTAGTATGATATTCATGATATGCTATTTACACGATTTACACGTTCAAGGCTATACGTTATCTCTACGATCGTTTATACTGTTCAAAACCCTCTATATTCCTCCAAACAAGGTTTAAGATAAAAAAAGATAAACTGTCTTTAATTTCTCTTCGGTTCCACGTGAAGAACGTCTATTTCGTTAGAGTTTACTGTACGCATGTTCTGCCCTCTACCTGTCCCACAATAATTAATGAGGCGGCATCCCTTTGTGGTCTGTAGTGGGGTCTATCACTACTTGTGTTCGATTGAGAACTCACAGAAAGCTATTGGGAGTGACGTAGAATTAGCTGGGCTGGGTGACAGCTAGTGTCAGGGAGTTTGAAAGAGGTCTGACGTATTAAAAAATAAGAAAGGTTGGAGGAAATCGGGCGCTGGCTTTAGATAGGGGGATACAATGACGAACGGCTACGCTATAAAATTAATACTAATGAGGATTGGGGTTAGAAGATCCAAAAGGGGCTTGAGAAAGATCACGCATACATAAATAATTAGGGCTATAAAATTAATAATTAATTAGACGGAATCCCTTTGAAGGCTATAGTTGGAGTATTACTATACAAGCAGCAGTGCTTTATCAGATCTAAAACACAAGGCGAGGGGTGAAAACTAACCAGTTACAATGTTAAGAATAAAAATGGCTGGGGACGATGTTATACCGTTTGGTATAGTCTTTATCCACATGCACATTTTCCGGTGATTTTGTTGGTTAATTCCAAAGATATGTCAGTTCAACTTCAAGACTTGCCGAAAGGTTGCAAGCCTGCATGAATAAACGTCATTACTATTATTTGCATTTTACAAAATAAAGCAAACAAATAGAGCAAGAACAAAAAGAGATATTGGAAAAATGTTAATGCCATCCATTATCACTTTTAACGCCCTTCCCCACAAAACAAATTTCATGTTAGGGGTTAGGTGCACTTTACTTGAAAATAAATTAAACAAATTGTATGAGTTTAATTAACAAACCTAATCTACGGTAGTCAATATCAGAATCTAGACAAACCACCTGACATCTAGTCTGGAAATAAAAGAAAAGCAATCGATAAAGAGACAAATTTTGTTCTTTGATCAAAGCGATTAAAAAGACACTATGTTTAAAGAATAATATTGATAAAAGCTGATCAAATTTATAACTTGCAAAAGTATAAATTTCACCCTTGAAATGGAGCAGGTTTATCCAAGGTCTTCTCGAAGCGTGTACATGTAGGTGGGTGGTGACAGCGGAGATCAGACCCAGTGGACGGAGTTGACCAAAATATTCTACGGATTATTGAAGAAGCACCTTGTTTGTTTGTTTGTTTGTTTGTTTGTTTGTTTGTTTGTTTGTTTGTTTGTTTGTTTGTTTGTTTGCTTGTTTGTTTGTTTAGCTGAGTGATTGGTTGGTTATTTGTTTGTTTGTTTGTTTGTTCCATATATTGTTTGTGGACATGGAAAGCTATTTTTGCAAATAATGGTACGAGTGGAATCATGCACATCTCTAGCTGGCTCTTTTCCCTATAAACATTCCCAAAAAGTCGTTTTCTTTGCCGATTTCCTGCTCTCTTTCCCCGCGCCCAAAACCCACAAATAATGAGCTAACCTGGCATTTAAAAGATTTACTTTATGAGGATTAAACTATTAAAGTTTGGGAATTTTAATATCGCACCTTCAATATTGGGATAAATGGTATAAAATTACTTCTTTGAAGTCCATTTCTATATAGCTCTAAAGAGAAACACAAAACAGCCTCCTTGCAAACATATAGTCCTTACAAAAATTCCACATGAACGTGTTCCAAAATCACATGTGATCACATGTGATCAGATGCGAGTACACCTGTGATCACATGTCATTTTGGAACATGTTCATGTGGAATTGTTGTGAGGGAAAAGTCATGATAATCAAAGTTCATAATAATTTATTAAGAACATGCAAACGAAACTAATATTTAATCAATATCAGAAACAGGCTTCCAGCTCGCTGCGAGTACTTGCATTTAATTACAAAGAACTCAGAGCAAAAAAAAAAACAAGCACTGCATGCGAGCCAGTTTCTGCGATAAGTGGATTAACAACACGTCAATGTTTTATGAAATTGAGCTTTTTCTCAGATAACATTATTTATCCTCATCTTTTCTATGACTTATAAGTATAGCACATTTTTTATGACTTATAAGCATCATATACTCGGCGTTCGTTCGACTCGCGTTGTACTGTAAACGCCAATAAAGATAGGTCGCTCATATTATATCTATCATACTTAAAATGGAAACGCATTGTAATTCCATAACAATCTACGCATTTATTTAAAGAAATGTGGGCGTTCGTCTATAGTTTTCAACTCGGGCGAGGTATACCATCTAGTTAGCCTTATGACACGTCTAATCGATTAAATAAAATCGTGAGAACATTCTAGGTCCAGTACAAGATTGCCAAAATAGTAAATAGAGATTGCAAAAATAGTGAAATAGATTTTTTGACCAGAATATCTTTGACCAGAAAACTAGTTTCTATATTAGGTCTCTCTTTTGACTAATTGTACTAGTCAAAGATATTCTAGTCAAAAAGTCTATTTTAGTGTTTGGAAATTATTTTCTTTAGTTTCATTCTTTCTTATTTGAGATATCTCTCGGATATATTTTTATTCTTTTGAAAATAATTTTCTTTAGTTTCTATTCTACCCACGTCAGTCGTAACCCCATATTTTTTTAATATTTACTATTATTTAGTCTCAGGGATATACCTACATTAAGTATAGTCACTCCGTATTTTTACATTTACACGTATTTAATCTCGGAGAGATACCACATTAAGTGGTGATCCTATTTTTCTATAATTATAATTTCAGGAAGATACCTAATCTATATGTGCATGGTGACTCCACATAGTTTCCTTTCTATCTTAATTTTAAGAGATATTCACAAGTGGATTAAGAGTAGAACAGTAGTAATACCCCCCACTATGTAGTACAAAGGGATGCCGCCTCATTAATTATTCGACTTCTTATTTATCCATACGTCATCATTTTCAGGCCCCTTTTAGGGCTCCTAACCCTAATAAAAAAAAGAACCGCAGTCAAACCTGTTTGAACAAAAATAATCAAATTTGTTTGAACCCTACCCAGCCTCAACGACCATAACTGTGCCCTAGTGCGTTGTACAGTATATGCCTAAAGTACATTAAGCCAGCAAACCACCAGTTGACATTCAGCCATCGAGTTCCTTGACGACGATGTCGCAGTGGATAACGACGTCGAGAAAAGTACCGACCGAGACCAGAACTTGATGGGGTTTTTTTTTTACTTTGAGTGCACCCAAGATAACGGGCAACAGATCCCAAATCTCCGCGTGGTCCAAAACAAAAGTGGTGACGAGTTCGTGTTTTCTGGGGTTAACCCCAAAGAGGAATTCTGTGAGTGGATCTTCCAACGCCAAAACGCCAATACGATCTTCATTGCCTGCAATTTTCAAGCCTAAGATGGATAATTTATCCTGCAGTACTTGTACAAGAACGGTATAGTTCCTGAAGTCATCACTCGTGATGCCAAGATCCTTTCCCCCCCGGTTCCACAGCTGAACATTAAATTTATCGATTCACTGTATTTCAACCCGATGCGTCCAGCCAACTTCCCAAAAACCTTTGGCATCACTTAACTGTAAAAAGGCTACTTCCCTCATTTTTTTAATCGTGTCGAGAACCAGAACTACCGGTAGGACCGCTCCCAAACGCCATGTCGCGAGCTTTATGCTTGGTACAATAATCTTACCAACAAGACTATGTCTTCGACTTCCAGGCCGAAATCCTACGTTGCTGCTAATCGGATGTTGACATTTTACGGCGTTGTTGTATGGAGTTTCGCGAGTTGTTTTGTCAAGTCACCAACGACGACCATTTTGGACAATGTCTTACCATTACATTACTATTGCCGTCATTCTTCCTCAAGGATACACCCCACGGAACAAACAGTCCGTGATCGCCTTAAAGATGATGGCTTATATCGCCCACCGTGACGACATCGCGATCCGCCTTGCCCGTAACCATCGTGAACAACGTATTGGAAAGTACTTTGTCGATTGTTTCTACGCCGAGACGAACACTCCAAGGTTGTTTGTGGCACGAATACAAGGATGTTATGCCAAAGACACTGTCAATCCGGTCAATGAATTAACCATGCACGAGCTTCACCAAAGAACCCTTGAAAAGATTAATTTTCTGAAGGACAATGGCTACAATATCGTCCAAACATGGTCCTATGACATCGACCGTCAGCTTGTTACAACCCCCGAGATGACGACATTCTTCGACAATTTCAAGATCTCTGAGCCTTTGGAACCTCGAGAAAGTTTCTTTGGTGGTAGAACGAATCTGGCCCGACTGTTTTACGAAACTCACCTGGTGAGAAAGTGCATTACGTGGATTTTTGCAGTCCCTATCCCAACCTCGTCCCCAGGACCACTTGTGAGGGCTGGACCAAGATGGCGGCCAATAACAAATGGCCCTGGCACATGCTGAGCTATCACCACATCTGATTGGTCGAGATAACATTGGATGTTTTAGGTATTCCGATTGGTGGAAACAAGGCAGGCGTGCAGGCTAACTCGCGGGGATATTCTTTATAGGGCTCGAATTATAATTAAGTGATGGCAGCAATTGTCGGCAGTTAAAAACAACTTCAAAATTAATGAAAATGTGAGAAAAGCTGGCGAAACGCCCGTAAAAACGTCGGAAGAATTTGTAATGGTGGTTCGTGTCGTCTCGGTGTCCTGCCATACAACGAAGTCCATGGGACGACCGAATCATAGTGTTTTCTAAATCTGGCGAACGAAAGATTTGGACTTGGTGAACGAAGTCAAAAGGTATTTTGGCTGCGAAAGGAAATTACACCACTGGGAAGAATTTACATGTTTGGTCATTGAGAAGCAGGAAGCCAAAGAATTATCGACTATAAAAAGACTGAATGTTTTGAGTGTTTTCAGTTTGGATCAGTCAATAAATATTCAGAAAAACACGATTGGAAATTGCGGCTGTCGACTGGGACTTAATCCAGGCTGACCTAGATTAGCTACGCATGCGTAGAACGAATATCTTGCGTGTAAACGTCAATACACGCGAGAACAATCGAGGCTGGCGCGAGATGAATAAGGAGAGAAGGCGCGTTGTATAAAATAAGGATAGATAAAGGACAATAATGGATCCGTTGAAGAGGATACTAGGGATATTGTAGGATATCAAGCACTTGCTGACTTGAAATCAAACATGGCGGGAAAATTAAACCAATCATATAAACCCAATCAACTCTATGGAGGGTGAATAAAGATCTCAAATATCAGATAACTTTGATTGATTTTTTTGCTTTGTCTTGATTTTGTTTTTGGCTATATATGGACAGTTTACTTGTTATTGTTTTGCGTGTGTTTAGAAATTAGTAAATTTCATCAAGCTCGGCCGACAACTTACTTGAGCCAGCACGCACGTGGCCTGCGAACTGCCCCATGAGTGGCCGATTTTCTATGCGATTTCCGATCGTGGTTGAGCCTGACTAGGCGCAATAAACTTAGTGAAGACTGGGTCCGAGTCAAGCGAAGAGATTTTGGCAGCCTGTGCCAACACCGCTGACAAACGTTCGCGCATGCGTGAATTTGCTAGAGTAAACATTGCAAGAGAAGTGGGAACTAACCGTGGCAACAACAACCAGACAGTGGAGACTGGTAAGACTCGACTATTCATTTGCGTTTTAAAAAAAGGTAATTTTTTATAACACATAAATTTGTAACATTTCAGAATATGTTAGAATATTGACAAGAAGCCAAGCACAAATTACCTACCTTATCCTCTCTCCTCCGCAGAGGCTTCTATTCTGGTTAGTTGCAGGCAATTGTCGCAGGCGCGCGGGCTTTCGTAAAGCGCGCGGAGAACGTCGGGAAGGTGGAAAAAGAGGCGAGAAGCCTCTGCCAGATAATGTGCGGTTCTCTGGCAGGATTTGCGGTTCTCTGGTAAATGGCATAAAAAACCGACGATCTGAGAGAAATTCAGCACTCCCTTCAAGATCCAAGTATCAAAGGTTAGCATGACGATTTTCGTGAAGAAATAGTGCGATTACATGAATTTATTTGATTCTTGCTGTTATTTACGTGTCTGCCATTTTAAATCAATTTAGATGTAAACTATATTTCAATTAATTTAGACTTCTTTATTCTCTTTACGATAACCATAATGCAGAAGAAGATATAGAATGCTTTGCTATAAGTGCTATAAGTACGCCGGAGAAGGATTTTTTAACACCGAATTCGAAGTTGGCAAACGAACCGAATACGAAGAGATTTCAGTCAAGTAACAAATCTGCGGTTCTCTGGTCATGGGAGGTAGCGACGATAGTTTGCAGGAATTACAATGTTTTCTTCAAGATCTAAGTCTAGAATGTTGTTCTGGACGTTATTAGTTCTGAATTCTTCTATGAAAATCACCCGGAACGAATCAAAAAATTCGAAACGCTGCCAGACTGACAAACGTTTTAATACCGAACGTTGAATCGTTGATAAACAAAGCCGACGAACATGCAGCGCTGGAATATTCTCAGCGCTAACTTTCTACATTACACCAAGCTCGCAAACGTACCACATGCACTACGTGTATACGTGAAACTTATCACAGGTAAGATCTATGTTTACAACAGTTCAGTCTCTTTTGATATAAACTTTCTCGGGTAGCGTTTGTTTACATGTTTAATTGCATAATTCAAAACTGGAAAATCCTGTCCTTGTGTAACGATATTAACATTCTCGAGTTGAGAATTGTCTGCCAGCAATTTAAATGTATCTTTTGTTCACAATTTACGGATTTCCAACTTTTCCGTAAGTTAAATTTGGTTATATATTGAAATTCCGAGTCTGGTGCCTAGTCCATCACGGAATTTGGGCGCCATATTAACAACATTATCTGGCAGAGGCCAACCTTGTCCCCAGGGCCATTTGTAGGGGCTGGGCCAAGATGGCGGCCAAAAACAAAATGGCGGGAACAAATGGCCCTGGTGGAGGCTAGCTCAAAATGCGCAGTATATTGCGCATTTTGATAACTAGAACTCAGTCCTTTACACAGTAATTATACCTAATTACAGCTAATTATTGCATGGTTTGAAATATAATTTCTCGTGCCATGGGCAGGAGCAACCGACAAGGTCAAAATACAATTTTAAAAAAAATAATACAAAATTAAACCGTCTGATTTACGCCATAAGCTCTTGACCAATCAGAGGCTGAGATACCCGAGCCTCCACCAGGGCCATTTGTTCCGGCCATCTTGACTCAGTTCCCTACAAATGGCCCTGGGTACGAGGTTGGGCAGAGGCTACTTTTCTTTCCCTCTTCCCATCATTCCTCGCACGTCTTCTCCCTCGCCCGGACACCCTCGCCTCTGCGGAGGAGAGAGTACCTTATCTTTTTGATAGTATGCTTATAATTTTAACTTTTCTGTCGGACTCTCGGACAAGTCCAAATATTTCAGTGTTTTTCCGTTCTTTTTTTGAGGTGCGGGCTCGGACGTCGCGCATGCGCAAAACGTTTGGCAGCGGTGTTGCCTGTGCCAGGGCCATTGGCCAAGCCCCCACAAATGGCCCTGGAGACGAGGTTGTCCCTACCCGTGGTGCAATAAGTATGGCGAGTATCCCCTCGGTCATCCAGAAATTATTACCAAGGACTTTAAACTAGTCAGTGAATACCTTGGTCTCGTGAAATGTTCTGTTCTTCACCTCGTGGCCTCTATCTTCCTGTCCTTCCGTACAGAACTCAGGGAAAGCTCATGTTCCCGTTGTGTCGAAGCTGCGTCGATACTCCCCAGCAAGAACCATGCTGCCACGCGCGCGCCGACGCTGAACGAGCCTTGCATGGAATGTGGGTTACTTTGGAACTACAGAAAGCGTTGCAGATGGGTTATCGTTTGGTCAAGATCGATGAAGTGTGGCACTCCCCCAAACACACTGATGGGCTGTTCAAAGACTATATCGACACATTCTTCAAGGTCAAACAAGTGGCCAGTGGATTTCCACCAGATTGCGATACAGACGAAAAGAAAGTGCGGTACATTGCTGATTACGCTGTCAAAGAGGGTATTCAGTTGGATCCTAATCACATCGTCAAGAATCCTGGTCTGAAGGCGCCGACAAAGTTGATGTTGAATTCCTTTTGGCGAGTATCGTACACATATTTGTTGTTCATCATTTTAAGGTCTTAGGGTCCGTTCGAGTAAATATCACGTAACGCAGTGGCTTATGTATTCTTTTCTTTCTTTTTGTGTTATTACTAGGTAAATTCGCACTGCGTCCCACATGACCCAGGGAAAAGTTGACCATTTTCAGTTTCAAAATGGCGGCATTTATAGGTTCTTCTGCTAATGGTAATGGTCGCTGACTGATACTTATGGGCTCGAGATTGACCGGACTGTTGGCACAGGTATTTAAAATTGCATAAATTGCTCGGCAAAATTTTAGACGAGAAACTCGTCGTTCGGTGTTTTATATCCGCTAACTGAAGAGATTTCCATCTTCAATTTGTCCGGCTACTTTTTCGTCGTTAAAACAAGAAATCCGGACGATAAACTACCAGACGGTCCAGACTGGGACAGTGGAAGACCGTCAAAACCCGTCATGATCAGTCAGAAGGCCTTTCGTCTTCGAATATGAAGACTTTATCGAGTTATAACGACACTTTGGAAAAGGTTGATAAAGACACTCTAAGGAGAATTTGGCTACGCATCGCTTCTTTACGATTTTCTCGTGTTCATCGCTTGCTCTTCTTTATATAGAGCTGGCGACTTCATAAAACAAAATGTTCGTAGAATTTCCATGACCAAGTGTATTGTTTATTTAATTGCTGATTATTTGTACGGTGCACCCGGACGTCTGATGTAGTTCAGAACTACAATAATAAGTCGGCTCTTATCATGAAATTTTCCCGGCCGCCCAGCAACAAACGTAAAATATTTTGTTTATACAAGTTCGACAGATATTCCTATTTGGTCGAGACAAATATTTGAGTACACCTCTCGAGTCCCACAATATTAACAATGCCCAACCATGCGTGTAAAGTGACAAAAATCGCCTTGTATTTACATAAGTATTGAGAACAATATGAACGAATTTTAAGCTAAGAGGACGATCTTAATTAAATTGGGTGACAACGGGTTGAGTACGTTGTGGTCAACATGCCATGACTTCAAATGCACGCAGTTTAATTGCCGAATTTATATGGGTCTTGGTATATATTTCATGCATTTTATAGTAATATTATTATGGCCGCGAGAAAAAAGACTAAGACTGACAACCAAGATGACCGCGTAGGGCCTGAAACTGACGTCCAAAAATTCCCCATGTCTGCCATTTTTTGCCTCAATTTTTCGTCCAGTGATTGACTGAAGTCAGCCTTCCAGGTATATATAGAGTTCACTGGTCCAACCCAGTGAACTCTATATAAAGACTGGAACGATAACTCCATAAGAGAACTCCTATGATTGGATGAAGCCAGGATGAAGCCAACGTGGGTGCCGCCATGTAGGTAAAAACACGCGAGACGGTATGCGCGAGCTAATCGCGAACTACACGAAGCGTGCTCTCAATGGACGGAAGAGTTGTCAGTTTCTTCTGTCAATGTTTTCAGATTTCTTGTCGTATTTTAACAACACTTTTTAACAATAAATATTCTCGGGAATGATGTCGTACAAATGAAATGCAATCAATCGAGAACTGGTCAAATAACAACTTTATTTACAAGGAGATCGAATGCCATCGACATCGTCTTGTCAGTCGAACAAATTTATTAATATGGACAAACTACAAGTCATCCAGAAGATTATGGACTCAGACGATCGATGGTTAGAAAAACAAGATAAGTATGGTGTTCTTTTTTATTTACATGTGTTAAATATTACGAATCTATTGATTCTTAAACAAGATTAACTTGGTGAGTTGGTGTCGGTCGCTCGGCATAATTCCATTCAGACTGCAAAATGGACTCGCTGTAGTGCTTCCCGAAGGTGAACAGACGTAGAGTGAAGTATTTATCTGCCGTACATTTGATTAATACACATCTAGGAATTCAATTGCATCTGCCACTGAAGAGCTTAGAGTCTCAGCTGCCAATCTAACGTTCATCTTATGCTTTTCAAATTTCAGGTGGTTGGAAGTCAGCTTATTCCCCATCTTCAATCCCTTCAATGAAGGAGCCAATGTGTTAATGCATTTCTGGCAAGCTTCAACATATGGCATGGGTTGCAGATTACAAAAACATCTTCTCCTGTGGTTGGGTGTTCGAATTTGGTAACCATCGAGTTGTACGTTGCACCAAATTTACAGCCCAGCTGCTGAAAAGTGCTCAAGTTGACTGATGTCCCATCTGTCGTTACAGACCATACCTTTAACTCAGCATCAGCTGCCATTTCTAGTGCCATCTTGACAAGTTGTGCCTGAACTGTCGATGATACCTTATCAGTTAGGAAGTAGCCAATAGGGCATTTCCAATGACCTCAAGCACCAACCAAGAGGAAAACAAGTGCCTCTGAAGCCAATGTGTCAGGATCTTCTGGAATTGCTCCTCCCTGACCATAATCCACAAAACCAGCATACCGATCATTCTTCTGGTCCCACATTGTCTGCTTTCTAATGGACATAGCATCAATGACCATGCAGCAATCTTTTTTGATGGATGCATTACGGACTTGACTTGCTACTAGGGCTGTGAATGCTTCTTTAAAGAAACCTGGTTCACAGTTTACAGAGGATGACCATTTTCGAAGTAGGGATGGATTAGGTAATGGGATGATAGATCTTACATACCGGTATGCCTTGGGTGAGTAGAAATACAGTGTCAGTGCAAATTATTTTACTTCATCAGAATATCTTCTTGCAGTTGGTGCACTAGTTAAATTTTCTTTTGCATCTTGGAAAATAGATAGTTGTAAATTGTCAAATGCTGCTTCTGACATGCCACGAGTGCTAGGTAGTGATGTTGAAAATACTGATGCTACTGTATTTTTTTTAACCTGCAGGTCCCATTTGCTGATGGAGGGATAGTATAATCTAACCTTTCAAAATGATTGCTGCAGATCAAACTGTATTGTGTTGCTTTCCACACTTTCCCAATGTTGTTTATTCTCCCACTTCTCAAGCAGAGCCTGATCTTTGAGAGGAAATCTACATTGTTATGAAAAGTGAAAAGGTGTAATTAAATTGCTATTTGTATATAGCTAAATGTATATTTTTTCAGCTTGGCCATAGGTGTATTAGAGGGGGGGGGGGGTTCAGGGGGGCAATTGCCCTCCCTAAATATTTGAAAAAGGAAAATTTGGGCACTTCCTACAACCATGTAATATGTATGCAGTGGGGCCAGGTTTAACAAAGGTGTACATCTATTGTTATTTTAATATAATTCCTATTATTCTTTGTGTACATAATAAATGAATCACCTTCATTATATTTGTTTAATTCTTTCCTGTCTAAGGGCCTTTCCAGAGGTGAGTAAAATTGTATGGCATTAGTTAGAATATTATACTAGAGTGCATTCAGGACAGGAAAGAGTTAAATTATTTACTATTATGGTGTATTACCTACTGCTAGTCTGTTGAATACAAAATAAACACTCACCTGTGAAAAGAAATGTATGGCTTGTTTTCTTTGTCATCGCTACAATACCCATTACTTTTGCATCCACTAATCACACAATTAATTGGCATGTTTTATAACAAATTTTTAAAAAATTTAAAAAAAAGTTAGAAATAGACTTATTTTTAACTGTAGAAAATATTAACAAGAAAATACCAGAAAATGTTGCGGTCTGCCAAAAAGAAAAGTACTGGGGAGAGCTGAAGAATGGCAAATTTTTGTTTTTGTTCGTAAGTACTCATTTTTAGGCTTTTTACGGAAGTAAATGGCAAATTTGGACTATAAAAACTTAATCAAAGATAACTTTAATGAAGCTGCTGTCCATATTTTCCCTATGCTATGTCGAAAACCCTTAAGATATCCAAGCAAAACGAGAGTGAACTGAAGTTTCTGCGCGGTTTTTCGCCCGGACTTTTTCCCATTTGTTTAATAACTTTGTTATTTGTGAAGAGCTGTCTCAGAAAGTCACTTCAGCTGAAAGACTACTTGCTCTAGTTTGTTAGGGGCATAGAAATGCTGTTCCTATACGTAAAAATATTGTGGAACTTGGCAGAAAATAACGGTGTTTTTCGTACTGTATTTTCGTAAAAGGGACTGGGGCATACCTACATGTCAGCCTCCATGAACCTCCATGTTTGGCTTCAAAATTCCTGCCCAAGTTATCGTTCCAGTCTTTATATAGAGTTCACTGGTCCAACCTCGCACCCAGGTTCTTATCTCCGCTGCTCCGCTTCTCGGCCCACCGCTACGAAAAGACCCTGGTCGGGGCAGGTCACGTGTTTCGAGGGCAAAAATATAACTTACTGGGGGTGGGTTATTTTGAAACGTGGCTAAATAATCACACAAAGTTATAATGTGACATTTTTTTATTCTGACAAGACAAGGTGTACGTTTTATAATTGTCAAGAAAGCCAGACTGCATGCCCAAATCGATGTTTATTCACGTCGGTTTCCTCAGTGTTGTACGATGCTGTAAACTGTGTGTAGAAACAGAAGTCACTGGCCGTCCTGAACTAGTGAACTTGAAGTCTCGATTGGCTTTTTGAAATTGTAAAATACGTGTAAAATCTCTTCAGTTGATTAGCGCCTTGCCGGTTTTATTCGTCGAAAGTCTACCGGAATAGATCGCCGCTGAATTTTTCGTTAGCTGTTTTGTGTCCCACCGCTTTGCCTTTGGTGTTTAAACTGTGCCAACTGTACGAAACCGTTGCCTAAAAACAAAGACAATATAAGTAAACTATGAAGATTTAGAATACAGGAGCAAAGTAATACAAATTTCCCGAGTTGTTTAAGCAGTCTCAAGAACAAAAATACATCAATTACGTTGGCTGAAGAGAAGAGAAGAAAAGTAAACATATTTATTAAAATATACCGATTTGAACGGTGGTCATGATTAATTTGGATCTTTCGAAATTTAACGGAGTATTTTCCATAATTTAGGAAACATAGAACGGTAATATTCGCCATCGTTAAATGGCCGGTAAGTTTTGTTTGTAATACAGTGACAAGAAAAATATTGAACAACTGCAACCAACGTTCAGCGCGCAATATAATAATACTGTAAAATGTTAACAATAGTAAGTAAAACGCGATACTGATAGCTAGATAACTTTAATGAAATCGAAGCCAACAATTAAAAGTTGCCAACATGAACTTGTGGTTCCTTTTATGATGAACATTATTTTAAAATGTTGGCGTTTTAAAAATCAGTGCCTAAATTAAGTTAAAATTAATTGCCTACTTTAACACCCACGGCTACACGAAACGGGACGAAACTGTTGCATTTATGGGATTTAGAAATGAATTCAATAATAAATAGTAAATAGTAAAATAGTAAAAATAGTAACACTAAGTAAGTAATACTAAAATAGTATGAACTAACCTCTTGGAATTTATAAAGCACAGAATAAGAGTCTAAAGCCTTGTTGACAGCTGGAAGTTCAAGGTGTTGAATCTGCATATTCCTTCGAATGGAGGTTCAAACGATTGTTAACAAAACGGATTTCGCTTAAGAAATACCTAATGGGTTTCCATGTTTGGATAGCCTGATCCAAACACGAGGGGTGTTGCGAAACGTTCGCAAAGCGTAAAAAAAACACGAGCCGCTATGTGAGGAAATAACAAAAGGTACGCTATGCGTACATGTATCTGCGCCAAAATTAGCCTAGCACCCAAGGTTACCCTTGCAGTTGGGTTACCTAGCTCTAGTACATTTCTTGTTTTTTGCTTGTCGTGTTTACAAGGATGCTAGGGTTACCATAGTAGCCAGGTTATGGTTTGTCCTTGTAAACGCATTTGGTAGTGATAACTCATCTACCCAGGACAACTTTTTACTAGTGCTTGATAACCAAATGTCTAATAAAGTTGACCCAGGCAGCAGGGTAACCCTACCTGTGAACTTTTTTTAACCCTACCTCCTTGTAAACAGGACCCAAAAGACACTCCCAAATTTGCTTTCACTATTATTATTCACCATTGTTCACCATTTCACCATTTTCACCGTTTCACCATTGAGGAAATTTGGGAAATATTATAAACACGATCAGGATTAAAGAATACTTGTTTCCATCGTTCAAACTGACAGCTCGTACGTTGACGCCAAACAATTCTAAGCTTCGATTGTCCCCGATGTAATTGTCGCGCATTGATTAGAGTTACACCACAGCACACACTACAGGTCAGTGATTACACAAAAAAGTTAACAGACACACACACACAACACGATAGCAATATATCTGCTGCGCAGATACAAAAAGTTGAATAATTAATGAGGCGGTATCCCTTTGTACTCCATAGTGGGGGGTATTACTACTTTGAACTAAATACCATGTCCTTTCCTTTCGTTTCTTTGCCTATACGGATATCTCAGTATTCAGTAATAATAAAATTATACTCACCATCCGGAGCTCTGTTAGAAGTAGCTACCACAACAACACCATTTTCAAATAGAGCAGTAAAAAGTCGACGTAGAATCATGGCATCTGCAATATCAGTAACCTGACCATAAAAAAAGTTTAAAAAGATAATTAAATGGTTTTTGTATACGCTTATATTGACCCAGCAGGAACTAGAAAGTCTTTACAGTAAAAGTATCTTGCCTGCGGCTTTGCTAGGTGGTTTGTGCGAATAGACTAAGGGCAGGGCAATTTTGCCGCAAAATAATGTTGTTATTATATGGCCCTTTTAGTTCCTTTGAACATCAAAATGACGCGTTCTGCGTCATAATATTTCAATTCATAATATCAGCCTAAGGCCGCAAGATTCATTTGCATTCATTTAATACGAAAATTGCCCAGCCTGACATTAGGAATTGAAATAAGTTTTATCCTGACGCAAAACGCGTCATTTTAATGCGCAGTCAAGATTACGAACTGGCTTAACATCTTATTTGAGCAAACCAAAGCAACCGACTTTCAACAAAAAAACACACTTTCAGTTACCATATACACTGTTGTACTAAAATTTTCGTCGCAGTAAATTAATTTTTACAATACCAGAATACCAGAATAAAGTTCTTCAGCATTTGTTTGAATGTATATGTACATGTTCAGTTCCAAATTAGGACACTGAGACTGTTTATTCGCAGGTAAATAAACATGCAGAATCATTCAATGTAAAGATGAAAACAGTTGTTAAATTTTTTGTTCCAACTTTACTGCTTTTTTAACGGCCTCTGAAATTATACTAAAGCAGGTCGGTAAATATCCACGGATAAAAAATATCGTAAGTATTAAATATCGTAAACAACAGCTTTTAAGACATCAGTACTTAATTACTACTATATTCTTCTTAGAAAACACTTATAATGTAGATGAACCCTCGTTAGTGGAAAACGATTTGCATAAAATGTAACCGGACACGTGACCTATCGAAACTCCTTTCATGTTTTTTCTAGCTTGGCGTCTGTATATTTAACTTTGTATATAAATGTGTTTGTTTAGCTCAAATTTTATTAAGGAACACTAGGAACACAGTAATTGGCCAAAAGGTGTTGTGGTTACTCTGTCACCATCTAATATTTTTTATTGCATAATTTTTGTGCAGTTCTTATTTTAAATAGGTACATAGAATGTGTTAATGCTAATAAAATAAAATAAATGCAATAAGGTAGTCACCTTGACTTCAGTGACTATTTGCTAAATGGCTGAACAGGTGATCAATTTGTCTGCGCATGCGCGAATAATTTAATCTTGTAGATATATCAAGCTATATTCTGGTCAAGAATTCTATCTCATTCTTTGGAGATCATTCTTTTTGGATTCTTTCTGCACAGCAAAAAATCGTTTTCTTAACAAGAAAAATAATTCTTAAATCAAGAAATATTTTCTTATTACAAGAAAATAATTACTTGATACAAGAAAAAATTGTTACCACAAGAAAATATTTCTTACCACAAGAAAAAAAATTCTTAACAAGAAATATATGTTATTTACCGGCTGGGAGGTCCGTATAGAAAAATATTTGCCCAAGGTCCTAAAAAAGGCCCGAGGCCGTAGGCCGAGGGACATTTTTGAGACCGAGGGCAAATATTTTTCTATACGGACCGACCAAAGCGGTAAATAACATATTTATTTTTTTGTTACATAATTAGAGAAATTAACATAATTGAATTAAGTTGCGTAATCGAGATGACGTTCACGTGATATTCAAAAGTCCAAAGTTTATCGTTCGAGAGAGTAAACAACTGCCGACATGCAGTCTTACCGACTCTTACAGGGAAACTTGGAACCTTTTTTGTCATAAAAAACCATTCAAAACTCGAAGATCTAGTTACGAAGGGAAGTCAAAATGCAGTCCAAGTGTTTTTAAAGTTTAGTTGATAAAGATTCTTCATCGTTCTTCTTCGTCGCTTGCTCGTTTTTGGCTGTTCGCTTGCATGGAAAGTCGCTTTCAATATTTGGCTGACTGCATGAAAATTGAAAGTGTGGTCCTCGAGTTTGAAGACGAAAATGCTTGTCAGTAAGCCATTTGTAATTTCAAGTTTCAAGGACATGAGACGATGAGGTTCGCATGTGGAAAATGTTTGGTTAAAAGGTAAAAGACTTAAAGCTTGTAGCGGTTTTGTTGAGTATAGTGTCAAAAGGTTTCACTGAGCTTTTCTATCTTAATCTCGTGAAATATTTTTTATATATATTTCTATATAGTTTCATTTAGTGATTCAAAATACTGTGTTCACAAGTTTATGTATGTTATTCCTACCGTTTTAAACTGTTTTCTTTATAAATGTCAACTCGTAAATTTTGCTTTCAGTTTTCCCAGCGTTTTTTTTTTAATTCGCTGTTTACACATGAAGTTGTCAAAACCATTTGGATAATAAAACTCATTTGCATCCCCGTAGCTCTCTGTTGAATTTATTTTTTCTGTGGCAAGCGAAATAGTTATGAAAATCGGTCAATTTTAAATGAATTTTAAAATTAAATTTAGGATTCCGTGACCGTGGTCAGATATCGTAAAAAACTGCCCGCTCACGCAGCCAATCAAATTGCAGCATTACCTAGGATTCCGCCCGCTCACGATTGATAAAAAAATAAAAATAATTCTTAAATCAAGAAATATTTTCTTATTACAAGAAAATAATTACTTGATACAAGAAAAAATTGTTACCACAAGAAAATATTTCTTGCCACAAGAAAAAAAATTATGAGATAAAAAAATTTCTTAACATATGAAAAAAACTTATGCAAAAAAAAATTGTGTTGCTGTTAGATCATTTTCACATGACGTCATGGCCGCCATACTTGTGTTCTTCAACAATAAAATTTAAGTAGCTTGATATACACCAATATGACCGCCATGCTCTTTGATATTTGAATCTCTGAAGGTATTGCTTTCACATAGTTACATTTTAAGTTTATAATGTCATTGCATGACACTAGCATAAGCCTTTGCAATGCCACATGCAAGCAGGGTGCAATCTCTGCTCGGTTCATGCAGTTGTCATTTAAAATTCTATCTTAGCTAGCAAATAATAAACACTGCAAACAACACTAAATCAATGAAGGATGGCTTTACTGTACCTCTTATATACATGTACAGTATATGGAAAATATATATCAGATGTACATTATCTTCCATATATATTGTGACTGCAACCAACCCTTTTTATTACAGTAATTTTTATGGAAATACTGAAAATACTGTAATGATTCGAATAAGCATCCATCATTAAACAATCACCCTTATCTATACAATTAGCAGTCCCTCCATTGTATTTTTTAAATAAGCACCCTCTGGTGTATGTGTTTTTTTTGTGAATAAAAACCAATTACATTTTCTGTTATTGTTCCTACCCTCAAGTTTTCCTTGTCACAACTTGGATGTTTTTGTCAAAAATTAAGTGTACAGTCCCAAATTTCTAAAATAAACGCACCCTGGTTGATTATGCAAATCATTATAGTATGAGTAAGGAGAAATTAAATTTAATAATATTTACAGTTCGAGAGACTAGATATGTGTACTGGACATTATTTTTAAGTAACTTTGGCATAAAAAGTATCGTTCAAGCTAAAAAATCATCCATTATACTAAAATTTCAATGGATTTCTTTCATTGACATGTTGTTCCATCAGATCGTCAATGTCATACTCTTAACAGGTATATATAAGTTTCCCGAACTGTCTTTATGAATATGAAAGACATTACAGTCAACAAGATTTTCATAGGGGCAGACAACATGACCTGTTACATTTACAATTTGCCTGATATTATTATATGCCTGATAGCTTTCACTAAAGCAGAGGGTCTCAAGTGACAAACATTCAAAATAAACAAATCATTCAATACCCAAATTTGCTTGATGGAGCCAAAAATGGGCAACACTGAAGACTCATCAACATTGAATATAATTACACCGTCTTTACTAAACTTTATTCCACGACAAATTACCCAGCTAGCTTTGTATACATTCTGTAGTTGGATTCCAGGGAGTATCCCAAAGCTATCACATTTGGATCTCAAGGATTTCCTGGCAGACAAATCAGCAAAAGTCAGAACCCCATAATTTCTCTCAGTTGAGAAAAGAGGATGTGACTTCTTCATGTGAGTCAACAAAGTAGCTGCATTCCTTTAATTGACATCGTTCCGCAAGGGATTTTGCCAGATTCTTGAACTTTTGCTTTCGGGCAAGTTCTTTACAAATAGTTGTGGACAGACTCAAAGCCAAAACAGCAATGCCGTACTAATGGTCCAAGTTGCTTTATCATTCTTGGAAGATGGATCGTATAATGTTGCTTTGGGGTGATATTTACAGTTGGGAACCTTTGCTTAAATCCACTCAGGTGTTCTGCGATCAATAGCTTTAGCAAGCTTATAGTTTGCAGACTGATCACTGGTGAGAACACAATCTGGACTATTGAAATTAGCTCTTTCAGTAGAACATAAAAAGGATCATCTTCATCAACAAGGCCACTAAGTATGAATGGCAATAATCTCAAGAACAATCTTGCTTGTGCAGCATCGTACTTGAGTTTATAATTTTCATCTCCTCGGAAAACAGTTTCCCTCAAAGGGCCAGGTTTGTCAGGAACTACGCTGTAGCCATACTCTTGATTACTAATAGCTGCATTAAGTTCCATCAGTGTAAACTGCCCAGTAGCTCATACTGAACTACACCTTCAAGTAAAGTATGCATAATATCTTGGGGCAGTTGAACACTGATGTCAAAATCTTGCAAATCACACAACGAACTCCTGTGATTGATTCCATAGCTCACTTTCAAGTCATTCTTAACAGCATCATTTGGTGCTTCAGCGATCTCCATGCAGTGCCTTTCATACGTTACTTGTGTTCTTGGAGTAAAGTCATCTTCATAGAAACTTCTCTGCATGGCTTCATACTGACATTGGCAATGACCGCACTTTTGAAATGCAAAACCAACTCCGACCTTGTATCCTCCCCACTCGTGTTGGCCCTCGGTATCTCCAGCACAGCTCACAACTTTGCCAAAGACTCTTCTTTCTCTACCATCAACTAGGAAGGTGTGACCATTTTCCAACTTCTTCATGTCATTAATCATTGGTTTCAGAATAGCATTGTAACCATACTTTTTTACCAACTTTGAATTGACGATACCCAGTAGTCGTATTGCACAGCGCTTTGATCTTACTTTTGGGTTGAGATTGGCCAAGGTGTAATAAAACATGTCAAGTTTATGTGTTCCTGCCCGTGACCCAAGAGGGTTGCATACTTCCACCCCGTCATGGTAGATGATTACTTGTAATGCATCTTCGTTTTCCAAGAAAAACTGATCTTTTTTGAACATTTCACCGTCACATATATCATATAAGATCTCAGCATCACAATAATTTGGCTTTCTTAAAATAAGCTTTGCAATCTTCTTGTTGGAGAACAGTTGTGCCAAACTTTCCAGAAATGGTATGTAAATGAAGGTTTCATTTTTCTCAGTCAGAAAGGTCTTGTTTTTTTTCTTTTTCCGGTGAATTGTTGTACCAAGAATCTCCTCACAACAATCCACATAATTCAAATTTTTCTTGATATACGACACTTGACGAAAATTTGTCTCCAATCCCGCAAATGGACTTTCGACATTTCTTAGTGTTTCATGTATTGTTTCCGAGAAGTCCTTTTCATTATCATGATTTTCCCAAGCATCAATTAATTTCTTTTCCACAGAACACAGAACATTTTGTATCAAGCTTGATGTGTTCCCTATTACATTCTCCATAGCAACCTAACAAAGCACGTGTTTTTTTTAGTAAACATGCAGATGTTAATTTGATGACTGGAATACACAGTAAATAATAGGTACTGTATATCTCAATAAATAGAAAACCAATTATCCCATTTACTGCCAAGCTCCCCAAAACCAGCCAGGATATTGGTAGATCTTTCTATTGAATAAAGTTGTCTGGGTTTACTGTCTATTCAGAAGAAAATTCTAAACATTTCGCATGGTTGTAAAAGGGTTAAAAAGATTTACAATACCCATTTACTTTCAAGCTGGACAAAATCAACCAGGTTTATTTTGTCTGTTAAATAGAATCATTTGGTGTTAGCCAGAAGAGACTGGTAAAACATACTCTGGCTTTGCAGCTGTGTTGTATATGGAGGACTTCCTTGCATTTTTTTCAAAAATTAAATTATTTTTAAGTTGAAATTTAATAACTTTCACAGTAGAATCTACATTCTACTGGTATGTACGTGACCAAAACAAATGTTTGATGACTATCAGTGCAACATTGCCATGGATTTCGTTAACCCGTATCCATAATACGACATCACAGGCACTGTTGCTCTATAACTGACATTTCAGTTTCATTGGACAAATGTTTTTTTATCTTGATACGAGCAACCATCAGTGGCATCATACACAACTATGACTTGTAACATGTTTCATTATTCCGTATTTGAAATATCTTTCAGAGATATTTTATTCTTTTGAAAGTCAATTTCTTTAAGTGGTGACCCCATATTTTTATATTTACTATTATTTAATTTCGGGGAGATACCAACGTCAAGTATTTTCAGGGAGATACCCACTTTAAGGGGTGACCCCATAATATTATAGTTACCCCATAATATTATAATTTCGTGGAGATACAAACACTAAGTGGTGACTCCATATTTTTATATTTTGTATGTAATATTTCATAAACGAGTGCGAGTGTATTACCAGGGATTACAAACACGAGAAAACAATGAAAATCGCTCAGGTGATGGCCCGAGTGATTTTCGTTGTTCTCAAGTGTTTGTGAAACACGAGTGAACAATGAAAATCACGAGGCCGTCAGGCCGAGTGATTTTTATGGTTCTCGAGTGTTTTACATACACGAGAGAACAACGAAAATCACGAGGGCTATGGCCAAGCGATTTTTATTGTTCTCGAGTGTTTGTGACCCCTGGTAATACACGAGCCACGAGTTTATGAAATAGCTTCTCAATCGTCTATTATAGTTGAATTGGCGAGGGACGTGAAGACAATCTTGTTCTTAATTAGTTTGATTTATTCATGCAAATGCATGATTAGTTTGAACATGAGTTCGATTGCGAAGGATGGGCGCTCGTTTCGCGAGGCAAGAACACCGAAAGAAGAAATGGCTATCGAAGCTGCAATTCCAATGTCAACTCGATACAAAAATAAATGGGCGATTGAAGTAATTAGGGAATGGCAGTATTATCGGAGCGTCAAAAGCCAAACGAGCGATGAAACTAGCGATAAAATGAAGGAAGATTCGTCGTTCCAGAGCGTGGACACAGTGATTGAACAATTCAATGCAGAAAGTTTGGCGTTCTGGCTTGGAAAGTTTGTGCAAGAGGTAGTAAAAAAAGCTGGCCAAAAGTATCTTGCACGTAGCGTTTACGGTTTAATAGCTACCTTGAAGGCCATCTTGAGGAGAAAAACGGTTCATTAGCTGTAAATCCATTGGATAGGTCAGATAAACGGTAAGAATTAATTTTCATACGCAACTTGTTTATAGACTACACGGTCATAGATCGTTCAAATAGATTTATCTTAACGTTTTGCCTGTTCACATTTTTAAGGTTTCAACGACTGCTAGATTGCGAAATGAAAAAAAGCACAAGCGAAGGAGTTTGGCTGGGTGGAAAGAAGGACGAAAGGGAAGCTGTTACCGAAAAGGAAGAAGAAAAGTTTTTGGCTAGAGGGAGAATTGGGCATGTGTTCATCGAAAAGTTTGTTAAATACTGTGTATTATTATAATGGAAAGTTGTTCGGTCTTAGACGCGCTGAACACCGTATTATAACCGTAAATAATTTCGAGATAGGAACAAATTACATCAGTTCGCCATGTTTGTCACAAAGAAGGTGAGAAACATGACCGTTGTCTTGTTGATATATATATAGTCTACTTTAGAATGAACTAATGAAGCCTTAAATGTGTGGAAATGATCATTTGTGTGTAAATGTGTGAAATAAAATAACTTGCAATCATGAATTTGGTATGTATGCCTCTATGTCATTTTGAATTTATGATTAGGAAATGTGGTAATAAACTGTTCTTTGTCTAAGCCGTTTATTATCGGCTTTCTTAATTATAAATCCGGTTTGGGCGACGTTTACCGGGTTTCAAAACCTATGCACATGACGAAATATCCTCGCCTGATTGGCTAATTAGCTCATGAATTATTAATGAGTTTGAGAATTACAATTATTTAATATCAGGGAGATACCAACATTGAGTGGTAACCCCATATTTCTATAATTATAGTTCCGGGGAGATACTCACTCTATGTGGTGACCCCATATAGTTTCCTTTTTCATCTTATTTTATTTTATTGTCTAAGAGATATCCACAAAAGTTGTGATAACCTGAGTTTATGATAAAGAACTTGACTGGTTTACACCTTAAACTAGAGTAGCAATATACACCATGTCTTATCCATTACCTGGTTAAACACAAAAAAATTGCTCACTAACGCGTGATAATTTTCAATCCCACGAAAGATAAACAAAACGGTCTTACCAAAAAATATATTTACTTTTGTAGTGTTATTTCTTTGTCGGTCTTGAGGCTCAGATTTGACTATAGCAGGAAAAGATAACTCGAAACTGCAATGTGTCGTTTGCGGGAGAAAGAATTTACATGTAAAAACTAAAACAAGAAACGTTTTACAACGTAAACTTGAACGCCGTAAGTTTCAAGTTGAGCATTTTCGATGCCCTAAAATTCTACCAGCCCCTATCTTCACGGTAACACACAAGATCTCAAAATAGTGTAGCATACAAAGAATGTTTTAAAGCCTGTTTGGTTTCGAAGCCACGGTGAAAATATTAAAATATTTGTATGTTTTAAATTTAATTAACAAGTTACCTTCAACCCACCTTTTAAAGTAGACAGCGCCTGTGATTACCACTGATCTCTATATAAATTGGATTGCTCATCCGGCTCAAAAAATGAAGCCATGAGATGACGAATTGGGAGTAGTAAGATGGCCGTCAAGTTAGTTCTCAGGCCCTTTTCGTTGTATTTTTACACTTCCATTTTTATAATTAACCTGGCAATTTTGAAAATACATCATTGTTAAAGACGAAAAGACATTTTTTATTATGTATTTCTATCATTCTGCGAAAAGCTTGCCGTCATAAAGAGTCGGTATTTAACATGGCTTGTTCCATGGTTTCGTCTGGATTCAATGGTAAATCTATAGCTGCAGATGTATTAATATTAAAATGTGACAGAAATATGACATAAGTTTTATGTTTTTGTAAATATTGTTTTTTTAAAGAAATATTATCCTCTTAATACGAGCCTCTATATTCTTGTGCATTACAACGCTTTCAATGAACTGGCCGTAACGAAAAGCATACTCGTCATTGTCCAAAACACGAATTTAGGTTTTAAAGGGGAACTCCACTCCAAATACAAGTTAGGGTCAGTTAAGAACTCGTACTTAACTTAGTTCATTCCTGAAGTTTCTAAGCGTAATGATAAATACATGTTGGGAAATGGCGTGTTGGAAGTTCGAAATATTCGGAAGTTTTGGACGCCATGTTGTTCTTTTCCAAACAGACGCGGATTGTCAGCGGATTTAAAATAACAACTCTGCGTGTCGTTTCTATAATTAAGCGCTAGTAAAATTGGTAAAATGCCGCACTGCATGGTTCCTTTGTGTACAAATGGATGGCGAAAGACCAAAGGGACGGATATAAGCTACCACAGACTGCCAATCGGACCGTTAAAAAGCATTTGGCTCAGAAATATCCGACGCGATAACCCGTGCAAACCATGCCACTCGTTCGTCTGCAGCGTGCACTTCACCGCGGATTGCTTTGAACCAGCTATCGAGATATGTGGCCACAAGAAACCTAAGTCATTAAAACCTTCTGCTGTACCAACACTTTTTGGTTTTGGCGAGAGGAAAAACAGCACCCGTCAGTCGAGTCTACAGCAAATCCGAAATCGAGAAAATAAGGTATAGAAAATTATTATAACCCGTCCAAAATGCAATTAAAATAGCGACGGGGAAATGCACTATTTTAAAAGACGCAAGATCGTAGATAATAAAAAAAATAAAGACACAAGTTTTATTTAACACTTTTAATTTGTTTTATATTTTTGAGAAAGCAAGAAAACAAATTACAAACTCAGAAAATAATATGAATATATTTACATGTATTAACCAGAATGCACACTATGATTTGATTATTTTGATATATTTGAAGTTCACTATTCGATAATTTTGGTTGGTATTATAAAGGTTCCAACCACATTGAAGGATGAAGAGTCGTTCAAGCTGTAGGACTCACTAACCCCTGTCATTCCTGATTGCAACATGGATAATGATGATGATCAATGTGAACAAACATCAAATTTGACTGACAAACCCCTTAAAGAAGAGAAAGGAGTGCAAACATTTTCCCCAAAAATTGTAAAAATGTTCAGAACTATTGCTACACAAACGGATAACATTTTACTAAACCAAAAAAATAAGATGCACCCTACACAGCCAGACAAAACCCAACACATGCCAGATCCTGATGAAAAGCAGTCAATTCTTGAATGTGGTGAGGTTGAAATTCTTCCTAACTCAGTCCAAAACCAGCATGTGATTGCTGAATCAGATGAGACACAAGTGATCTCTGGCCAAGATGAAAGTCCAGTGATTCTTGGATCAGATGACACCCAAGCACCATCTTGCTCAGAAGAGTACACAACCACTTCCAGTGAACCAGATGATGCTTGTCTAAGTGACGATGGTTCCATGTATTGTCCTTCAAGTGCTTCTGAAGAATCTGATATCGACGACCAATCCTGTCCAACACCTAAGAGAAAACATTTATTGTGTTTGAAAGCCAGCTAAACAAACTCTTTAAATGTTGTGGGCAGTGTGGGAACGTAATCGAAACAAGAAAACAACAAAATCAGGGAAGTATGGTAACAATTAACACCATTTGCATGAATGGTCATGCTGAAACCTGGCAATCCCAACCAACAATTAAAGGGGCTGCCATGGGTAATCTGCTAATCCCAGCAGCTATTCTCTTTAGTGGCAACACATATAAACACACTGCTGACTTTGCCAAGTACCTAAATCTCCAGTTTGTTAGCTCTTCACACTACTATTCTGTACAAGCAAAAAATTTATTCCCAGTAATCCAGCACAGCTGGAAAACAAATCAAAGTACAGTCATCAAACAAATGAAGCAAAGCCGCAGTGTTGATATATGTGGTGACGGGCGGTGCGATAGTCCTGGGCATTCTGCGAAATATGGAACGTACACCCTGATGGATGAAAAATCCAATCTGATAATTGAATTCAGCTTGGTGCAAGTAACAGAGGCCACTTCATCCAATGCAATGGAGTATGAAGGCTGTAAGAGATCGCTGAATTCAATTCTCAGTAAGAAGGTTCCAGTCAGATGTCTTACAACAGACCGCCATACCACAATAACATCCAAGATGAAAAGTGTATACCCCAAGATCAAGCATCAATATGAGGTGTGGCACTTGAGTAAATGGGTGACAAAAAAGCTCACGAAGAAGGCCAAGAAAAAGAATTGTGAGGAGCTCATGCAATGGATACAATGTGTTGCCAACCATTTGTGGTGGTGTGCATCAACGTGTGGTGGAGATGCTGATATGCCAAGGGAGAAATGGTTGTCCATTTTATATCACATTGTCAACAAACACCGATGGAGATCCCCTGATTTCAAGCTCTTCAAAAAATGTGGGCATAAAGCAATGAGAAGAAGAGATCAAGAAGGCATCATATGGCTTAAAGCTGGTTCTCCTGCCCATATTTCTTTGGAAGAAGTTGTCACCAACAAGAAGCTGCTGAAAGATCTTGCCAAACTCACTGAGTTCCATCACACTGGTGAGTTGGAGTCATATCATTCCCTTATGACAAAGTATGTTCCCAAACGGGAGCACTTTTGTTATAATGGAATGGTAGCTCGAACTCAGCTAGCCATCTTAGATCACAATTTCAATGTAAACAGAAGCCAAGCAGTAGTGAAACATGCATGTCCTCACAAGGATGAACAGAGGTACAACGTGGCTTGTTCCAAACAACGAAAGAATTGGGTTGCAAAAGAAATTAAAACTCAAAAGTCGAACAGTTATGTTAAAAGCATGACAGTAGTGTCAAAAGGCGGATCCTGGGCCAAACCTTAATGGCCGCCATTTGTTTACTAAAATTTTGTTTGACGATCCTGGGACATGGTTCGCGACCCCCTCCTGGAATTTTTTGGGTTGGGACTTTGACTTCCGGTTGCTTTAAAATTTTTGACTTCCGTTTCTGGAATATTTTGACTTCCGGTTTGGGGAATGGTTGCCAAGTTTTTGGGTTTCTGGGGTTGGTGGGTTTTTTGGGTTTTTAAAACATTTTCAAAAAATTTGTATCCTTAAGTTGGATACAACTTTTGAACTTAATTTACTTAGTTTTGTAATGTCCAATCGCCAGAGTACTAATTCCATCTTTTAAAATGACTCTCTTGTCATCTTCTGAATTCAGTGCAATCTTATTTACATGGATGGTGTGGATGGTATGTTTGGTACTTCTAAAAGTATTCATCCCTCTTAGTTCATTTTTCCCTGTGGCCAAACAGTTGTAATAATCATCAAATTTGATGTTATTGTTAATGACCGCCTTTGCAACCCCTTTGCATTTTTTTTCTTCTTTTTCGTCCCACAAACCAGTTACTGGGTTTTTCTTTTTTGCCATTTTGATGGCATAGGATTTTGCTCTCAATCCAACAAACTTTGAGATTTGGTCAGCACCTGTTTCTGACTTCATCATACCAAGTACTTTTTTGTTAATTCTTTTGATACCACTTGAATGATCCTCTGGAAAGTTAGAGGTGTCAAACATTTTTGTAACGTCATCCTTGATATCTGCAAAAAAGTCATTTGTTTTAATTTCATAACATAAGGAGTCTGTATCTGTAAACAACAGCTTTGCATGATTTTCATATTTTGGCTTTACATAGTTGTAATGAAAGTCATACATGGTAATTTTACTCTTATCCAATATTGCTGCCCCACAATATATGGGCTTGTTTAATTTTACTCTTGTTTTCCTCATATGCACAGCACCCAAGTAATCGGCAAATATTGTGTCGCCTTTGAATGTTGGTTTTCTTGCTAGTTTTTCAAGTTGGTCATCATCTGAAACCAGTCTGACGTCAATCCGGTTTCTGACGTTTTCCATGGTCTTTCCAAATGGGGAGTTATTCATGAGCTTAAAGAAATCCTTCTCAAAGTCATTCTTGGCGGCTGTTCTTAGTTTTGTGTTTAACATGATGTAATCTTTCATCCATGCCTTTTCATTGAATGAAATTCCACGATGGATTTTTGTCAGAACCAAACCATGATCCAGCATTTGTTCCAAGGCTTCATAGTGTACCACAAATTTTTCTTTGTCATTCAAATTTGGAACTAACTTTTCAACCTTGTCAATCGTCATCCGCTCAGCTGCAAAAGGCATCTCATTATGCAGATTATGGAGTTCTTCTGGATATTTAAGATCCACTTCTAGAAAACACCCCATGCCTTCTCTTAACAAATATTTTTGCCAGTCTTTAAGTTCATCTTTTGGTATCCACTCAAAACCACCAACTGGCAATGGTTGAACCATTGAATGACCATACAGGTTGTTTTTGTCGAGGTATGGAATGTAAATGCTTTCCTTTTCAGGATTGTACTCTTTCATATACTCATTGTTGGCTTCTGCATATCTGTGGGTAATGGTTGAAATCCCACCACGAATTCCTTTTTCAATCATAAGAAACATGTCAGGTTCTGTTAAAAGTTCCAGCTGTTGTTCCGACATTTTTAGTAGTGCATCCCAAGCCAATCCTGGAGCTGTGTAATACCACATTGGGTCAAGTTTGTAAGTGGTTTTACACATCTTTCTAAAACTTTGGATGACATCTGAGAGACCCAACACGTCAGTTTTTTGGTACAACTCCATGTAATCCTTTAAAGTCTTGCAACCAAACTTGTTCCAAACATCCTTGCCATGGTTGTAATCCTCAATGTCAACATTTTTTCTTGTTAACCTAGAATGAAATTTTTCGTGTGGTGGAAACTCTGTACAGTCCAACTTTTTCAGACATGTCAAAAATTCGTAAGGGAACACACCTTTCCTTTTCAAAAGTTCCACATGATTTTTAGGATGATCTTTGAAACCATTCTCAGTGTAATGGAACTCGTCATTTGGTAAGTTTGATGTTAAAGTTGCGAGGGAAGAGGACATAAATTTCAATGAGTCCAAGAATCGTAGTTCTAAAGGAACCCATTTTTTGACTGTCTCACCCTTGGCATTTTTCTTTAAACCACCATCCATCCATAGTTTCTTGTTTACACTGATGTACTCCTCGTCAGTTTTTGCAATGCAGCCAATGGTTCCACTTGACAACCCCAAATATTTTACTAATAGATGACTATCGTAACCACTGAAATTATGGAACAGAACTGGAATATGTCGGGCACTTCCCATAGAATAGTTGCAGTCGTTGTGGGCTGCTCCTCGGTATTTTCCATTTAGATGGTCATGATCTCTGACCTTGGATTTTGATGTTAGTTTGCTAGCTTTCCAGTTACTTCTAGGGTCAAGATCTTTTGGGTTTTTCTGTACAAACACACCACCACAAACATAACATGATGTCGCATTTTGAAAGTCTGTTTCATTCTCTGCTGTCATGATAATTTTTTTTGGTTCTTTAAGATATGTGTGCCAAATCTTTTTGGCTTCCATTTCCAGACTCTCGACAAACATTTGACCAATATCTTCAAAATCATGTTGTTTTGTGTAACTGACATACTTGCCAGGGAAGATGTTTGGATCAGAACAAATGATATTAAAACCATAACTGATCGGAATGTGTTCTTGATATTTTTGGGTATAACTTTTGGATTCGTTGTTGTCTCCTGTTTTTAAAGTTTTTAACATACACTCAAAATCAGCCACAATAATGAATGGGACATCTTGAGTTTTTTTTAAATCTTTTAAACCCCAACCCATGACGTCATTCTCACCTTTTACTGGATACTCTTGGATCTGTGCAACATGGGATTGACAAATAAGATGGCTTTCGTGTTCTTCCAATGCTACCTTTGTTTCAAAAGGGTTCAAACAAAAGTCGCAGAAGAATTTTTTACTTTTGTGTTTGTTAATTTGTTTTGTTAGAAGTTTACTTTTGTCCTTTACACAGCTGAAATGGTCATTCCACCAAAATAAGTTGACCCTCTTTTTGTGTTCAGATCTGCTAATTTGCATCTGGAAAACTTTTTTGATCTCATCATCCCAACTTAAAACATTGACACCAATATTATTTAACTTTTCAAACTTTGAGATATCTTTAATTTTTACAGGAAATGTCAAACCAGCCACATCATATTCTTCCACCATAAGTTGGATTGACACTGGAATCCCCCCAAGTTTTTTGGCATTTGGCTCTTTTTTAAGGGTTTCTGCAATGGCGACTGCGTACAGAAAACAATAGTCATCTTTCAAGTTTTGGGGGTTGATGATTGCTTTTTTGTTTTTGACAGGTTTTGGTAGGTCCTGAAACTTTTTACCATTTAAAGGTTTGTATTTTGTTATGGATATGTGTAAAGATTCAACAGATCGTATGGACCATCCAGAACCTTTTTTCTGATGAGATGACAAATTTTCAAGCATCTCTCTTTTTGACTCTTTGTAAAGTTCTGTTACATCCTCCTCGGTTGTCATGGCTTTCATGTGGGATGTAAAGTAGAAAAGGTCAACACTTTCGACACCATCCACATAGTTATAGTGGACCAACTTACAAACTAATGTTGTTTTGACTTTTTTAGAATTTTCAACCCCATTGATAAGTTTTTCAACACTGGCTGTTGTCTGTTCCAAAAACACCCCTGGATCTTTGTAATTTTGTCCTGAGATTTCGTACAGAGCTGCCTTTCCATTTAAAAAATCTTTGACCATAATGGGTTCCGTTTGACGAATTTTCTTGTTAATTTTGGTTTTTCTTTTGAAATGTTTTGTAAGTTTGTTACCAAGAACCTGACGAATTTTCTTAAGTTTTTTGTTTGTTCCTTTCCACTTCTTGTCCCATTTAAACTTGTCCTGTCTTGCCTCTTCCTGTTTGATCTCTTTGGTCCATTTTGCTCGTTCCTTTGTCTGTAATTTTTTCTCTGTTTTTTGTTGGAATTTTTTCAGATCATCTTGGAGTCTATCTTGCTGGTTAACAAGTTTTTTCTCCTTCTTTAACTCCTTCTCCTTCTGTTTTTCTTGGAGTTTGGCAAGTCTTTCGGGATTGAAGGGTTTCATTTCTTTGTCCCTCTGCAGCTGCCTCTGTTTTCTAAGACGGGCTGCTTCCCGAATTTTAAGAAGTTTTGGATCATTCGTAAATTTTGTCATGATGCTATTTATTATGGTATGAAAAAAATTTCTATAAATAAAAAATGGATAATGTTGATATTGAAGCTGCTGCCAATTATGTTGACGAACAGATTGTTGAATTGGTAAACAAAGTTTCGTTGTGGGGTGTATTTACAATTGGAGTCATTATTTTGAATGTTATTTTTGTTATTTGGATCATAATTTTGTAAAAAACTTCATAAAAAAATTACTACCCAACAAAGGATAGTAATTTTGGAAAAAAATATTGATGACAAAAGTTTACAATGAAGCATAGTCTTAGAAAAACAGTCGGCTACTGTTTATTAGTGTTGTTTTTGAAAAATTAACGACTAACTGACCACAATTTTCCATTGTATGAAACTTCCTTGTTTTTTTTAATACAGTATGGGATGTAACTTGGATTTCTATGCAAATTTAGGGCTGCATTGTAAATACTTGGAAACTTTAATGTTTCGCCAGCAGCAGAAGTTAAAGTTATTTTAACAGGTGTCCTAATGACATTTCTGTGGTGCTTGTCGTAAACTTCATTTTTGACATGTTGGATTTCCAATTTCTCGCAAATGGTTTCTAAATTTAGACTGTGGGATCCTTTAACACCAAGTTTTGATCCTATTTGTCTCAGTTCTTTAAGAGATGTGGGTGGTAAATTTTCTTCTCGTATTGTTTGAAGTCTTTTGGTTGCACTCTCTCTAAGTTGCATTCTAATTTGAAATAGTTTTTTGAGTTCCATAAGTTTTTTTTGACGACCGGCTTCAAGTTCAACTTCTTCGTTTTGTAAATAGTTGTTGATGTTTTCAGGGGTTAATGTTGTCATTGTTTATTGTAGTGGTTTCTTTTTAATTTCTTATTTTTTTTAAAATAAGAGATTTTTTTTAAAATTTCAATAATATGGCTCATGTCTTTCATTGTTGTACACCCATATGTCTTTTTCATGTTGGACCCATTTTTTCCTGAGAAGTGTGTTCCTCCTGTCCTTCCTTTGTTGCTGGATTTGTTGCCACCAATTTTGAATTTTCGTTAGCATTGTCATTATTTATTTTATTTGTTTTTAAAGAATCTGTAGAAGTTGATTTTTTACAACTTGGAACTTTTGAGTAATTTTTGACTGTTTTATTTGTCCACCCTATTTGCAGATTACCTTCCATAACCAGATCCTCTCTACCGAAACTTAGGCCCAACTGGAATCCTTTTTTTGAAATATGATTTTTGTTAAGTTTTTCCTTTTCCTTTGATTTTGAGTTACCCATTTTTTTATTTTCTTGTTACAAGCCAATATTTGCCATTGTACCACACAATTATTTTATTATTTATGCAATAATTTATTCCACAAATACTTTTGTAGCCTATTGCAAAGGTTGCTTGGTATAAACTTGGGAACTCAATCGTCTCACTCTCAAAAGGGGCAACTGTTGTAAACAAAACTTTGACGGGTTTGTTTTCAGTGTTAGCATGTATTTTATATGGTACAAAAGGTAAACCAAGTTTATAACAAAGTGTTTCGGTGGTAAGTTGGGTTGAACCAGGAATACCAATTTCGTAAGCTATTTTTAGCAACTCTGGCTTTAGGATTGGGGTAGGACAAATGAGTTCAATCATTTCTAAATTTAATCCACAAAGTTGGTCCTGTAAATGTTTAATTTCATTTTCTAACACTTCGTTGTGGTATCTACTTTGTATAGGTATTGAACGGTTGATATTCCAAAGCTTACCATTATACTCAACTGGTTTGTTGTTGTTGGAATGGTAGTGGATGCTGGTGTCGGATTTTTTTTTCATAGCAGCAGCAGCAGCAACAGCACTTGGAAAAAATATTTCCCCAGTTCCACCAACCTCTTTGAATGTTATTCCAACAGGATCCCAATCATAGTAATCCGGATGACCTGTGTTTATGTAAGGTTGGTATGGAATGTCAAAATTTTCGGAAAATGTTTTTCTTGTTAACAAACCAGACGGCTTCCCATTTTCGAAAGCCAAAGTTTGAAATTCCGCCACTGATAAATAGGTGTCAGATTCTGGTTTTGGGGTATAAATCTTCTTTAACTTTTCATGCAACTCGTCTTTTAAAAGTTCGGCTTCAAATTTTAACATTTCTTTGATTCTCATTTATTGTTATTTTTAAAAACCATTCTTTTAAATTCAATTTTTTCTAATATTTTTTATATTAGGAAAAGAAAAGAAATTTTAGCAATATCAACTCAACTGTTATTGGAATCAACAGAACTGCTACTATTGTTATTTTCATCAATATTTTCATCATTTTGTACTGTAACATCTTTTTTATTTAAAGTTCCTCCCTTGTCCCACACATGTTTTGCGATAATGATGCCTCCTGTTAGCAAACCAATCATAGGAATATATGGCGAAATTTTCCTAACCATGGATTTGACATCATCGCAGAAAAGTTTGTTAGAAGATAATTCTGCATCCAGCTTTTCATCATCCTGAACCAAATCCAACTGTTCCAATAACTCTGCAAATTTTGTAACAAGGGTCTCAGTTAACAGAGAAGTTGTTTTGTCAAGTTGGACCCTATCATAGTTCTGTTTAATTTTTTCCAACTGGTTCATCGAAGCTTTTTTCAGATATGCTTCCGAATATTTGATCTCCTTTGCAAATGTTAGGCGGATCAAGTCTTCCCGAAGTGTCAAGTTTTGCGGTTCTTCTGGTTCTCCCATTTTTGCATATTCTGGATTCATTTATATATGTTTATTTTTTATAATTTTTGTATTCTGTGTAAACAAAATATGTCAAACCTATTGCAAGGACCCACAGATTTTTTGCCAGCCATGCTAATCCTTTTGCTCCCCATGACAAAGCAGTTGCCAATATGCTAAGAATTGGTGCCAATACGGGCCAAGCAAGTTTTGCAAGTTTCGCCAATGCTTTTGCCAATGCTCCTGTTGCCTTTGCAGTAGTTACAACAGCAGCTTTTCCGGCTAGCACCACAGTTGTTATGATCCCACCAATGGAAATGGCTATTGCTGCTGTTGCTCCCATGTTGTTTTTGGCCCATTCTTTAAATTTTTCGAATCTGGTTCGGATATGATCCCTAAGCAAATTTTTAACATATTCGGATTCTGGTGGTAAGTTGTACAACAGTCTAAGTTCTTCTGCTCTAAGTCTACACACAACCTCAACCTCCCTGAACTTTCTTTTTTTTACTGGATCTTCTTCTTTGTCTGCTATATCTTTCCAAAACTTTTGGTTAATTACAACAGACCTCAAATCTGTTGCTCTTAGGGTTCCTCTAAGGTTTCTGAGAGCACCATCACCAGCAACTGCATCAATATCTCCATCATCATTTGCTTCAATGTTGTCCATACCTATTGTTACTTCATCACCCAAATCTCCGGCGACATTTTCTCGAATGTTTGTTACATCTTCAAAACTGGTATTTTCTGGGTTAAGTCCTGCTTGTTTTGTGGTAACATAGTCTGCTGATTGTTGATATGCATCCTGTGCGCTTAAATACATTCTGTTGAACTCTTTTAATATGTTGACGGCTTTTGTTCTATCTTCTTCTGCAAATTTTTCAGGATTGGTAAATCGGAATTTGCCAGGATTTTCTGCATCCTTGACAAGAACCATAAATCCCTTAAAAGTAATTCCACCGGGCTCTCTTTTATTTTCTGGATCTGCGAATAGTGTACTTTGACTTATTAAGTCAATGGCAGATTTTCCATAAGATTTGTTAATTGGAAATCCTAACCTTTCGTTAAAAAATTTTGTTTTTTGTTTGGTAGCAGAGGTTTTGTTTTTTGTTCGTAGTTTTTTTATCCATTCATCAAGTCTAGCCTCAAAACCTTGTTTTGTTTCTTTTGTTTTTGGGGTTGCAGTTCTAACTCTATCTTTTAAAGTTTTGTAGTTATCATCCGAGTGGTCATATGGATCAAAGTCAAAACTTTCAAAAAGATCATTATAAGATTGATTAAAATCTTTGTATTTAATGTTTTCTTTTAACGGGGTTGATCTCTCAGGCATTTCATATTCTTGTTCTTGACCAGGTACATTATCAGCCATTTGTTTATTTATTTATGTCTGTTCTCCAATAACTTTAACCAACTCCTCACCATAAAATTTTCCCATAATGTCCTCCTCCTTATCCCGAATTCTATACATAACAGGGACACCTCTGAAAACCGCTGACACAGTAAAAATTTCATTTGTAAAATTTGGATCATAACCTTTTGCAAAGTTTTTTCTGTACTTTTGGATTCTAACATGGTCCCCAATTTTGAATTTTGGGTTTACTTGGGATTCTAATGGTGGGATCCCATACAGTGTAAAGAAAACTTTGGATTGGTTGCTATCATTGACATCTTTGGGTTTCATTTTAATGGTGCTGTGGATTGTGTTGTTGTAACTGTTGGTAAACTTGTCAAGACTATCTAACCACTTCTTGTTTCCTTTAAAAGTAAAAAATTTCCACATTCTGGTTTTCAAAGTCCTGTTGAACCTTTCCACAAGTGCAGCCTTTCTATGGGATCTGGATGAAAAATATTCTATGTTTAAAGATTTCAAAAGAGTTTTTACTCCAACATTGTAAAACTCCTTCCCCTCGTCAAACTGGACTGTTTCTGGATATTTGCCAAATCTTTTTTTAAATTCTTCCAACATTTTTGAAACACCTGGCACCATAGCAACAGTACTTTTTCTTTTAACAGGAACAGCGAAACCAAACCTGCTCAAAATTTCAATACCTGTCAATATCCACTTTTGGTCATTATTTTCGGAACCAAATTTCGCCATATCCACCAAGTCCATTTGCATCTGGTCAGCAAGATTTTTGACAAATGTTTTCTGGTATTTTTTTGGTTTTTTGATGGGTTTGTGCAATGTAAAAACTTTTTGGCTGTGTAACCACTCCTTAACCAGTTTTCGAGTTATTGAAGGGTTTTCTTTTACAGCAGCTTGGTAAAGTTTTTCCATAGATTGGTAACCAGTTACAGGATTGTAGTAAATATCTCGAAGTTCAAGATCAATAAGTAAAAGTTTATCTTCCATTTATTTCCAAAAGTTTTAAAAGATTTGCCAACATTTGCCAATATTTTTTTACCAAAAGTCCCCAAAATAAACAATGACAGAATCTAAAGAATGGCCAAAGGAGTGGGACGTTTTTGGGACAGTCCAAAAATTTTCCAAACAAAAAAAGGCTTCTGTAAACATAAACACAATTACCATATTTGCAAACGAAAGAGAAAACTTCATTGTAAATTTGAACCCCATCGATTTAACTTTTCAACAGCCAACAAAAATAAGAAATCCAAACATAAATGATTTCCTCACTATTCCATATTTTACAGCCATTGCTGCCAGTTATGTTGCAAGCTATTTGTGCGGTATTTCTAACAAGCATTTCCAAAATAATTTTAAGAGATTTCGGTCTTCTTTTTTGACAAGTATTGTCCATTACCACTATGTTTTTCAGGTAAGGAGGTTTTTAAAACATCCAAACAAACTCAGAAGGTTTTTAACAGCAGATGTCATAAAAATTTTGCAACACAATCCCAATGACGTTTGGATAAAGAAAATAAGCAACTCCACACAAAGCGCAAAAGAATTTACACAAGATATGAAAGATCTCGGATACGAAGTTAGGTATGTAAATTTAACAAAAGAAAGTTATGGAAGAGTAAACACATATGAGGAACTGGTGTCAGCTGGTTCAAGACATCCCGATGATTTTAAACATTTTGTACCTAAAGATTCCAATGGGTTAACATTACTGGGTCAAAAGTTATTCCAACAATCCTTAGAATCTTTTGTTTACTGCGTTTTGGGAGCACAAGCAAAAACAAGATGGGTCATTGTTGGCGAAGGAGCTAAAAGTTTACAAACACAAGAGGTGTTTAAAAAGTTAATGGAGGACACAATAGCTCAGGATGACGTCACTGTTTCCATTTCAAATATGAGACAAGCCATCAAATCCACAAATGTTGTTCTAAATTTTGCGATAAGTCCTGGTTTAATTTTGATCCCATCGGACATGAGAATTCTTATTAATCCAATTAGTGGTTTCAATAATGTTCTTACACTGGCCACAACAAGAATGACTCTTGGGCTTAACAGACATCTCAATATTGGCAAACCTGTTAGCAAACTCAAACCTGAAACCACCGCAGTAACCAAATACAAACCTGGAATTCTTATCCAACCAGAAACCATTGAAAAAAGCCAAACAAACAGATTGCCAGAAGTTTTTGGAGCTTCAATCGGAACTGTTTTTTTGGTATTTAAAGGAATAGCGAGATTAATTTAATAAAAAGAGAGCAATGTCATTTCGAAAAATTAATATTTCAAAATTTCCAATCATTGAAACCCCCGAAGAAGAACAACCCAAAGATTTCAATGAAAGTCTTCTAGAACTCGAAACCCTAAAAAACAAAAGTAGTTGTTGTAGGGTACAAATGGAAGAAATTGAAGGATTCATAATTTGTGGAAAATGTGGTTTGGAGTTATTAAAGTTACATGCATTTAACCACAGAGAGACAAACTTACCACTTCTCCTTAAAAATTATACCAAAATGTTTTGGAAACTGTTCCCAAATGAGAATGAGATTGTTGGTTATGAGATCATGAAATTTTTCTTAAAATCAAAGGATCGTCTTAAAGGGTTGGGTTTGGTTTCAGACAAAAATTTTGGCATAAAATACATTATGTTCATTATTTTGGGAATTTGCAAAAGAGATGATCTTTTAAAAAAAATAAAAAAACCAACTTTGTCAGAATTAAGAACATTTGATGAGATTAGGTACATCTTAAACTATTCTCCAAAAAACAATGCTTACATACCATACCAAGTAGGATTCAAAGTTTTTGGTAATGCACTCAGTGTCGAAAATGTTTTGAAAATAGAAGAAATGAGTGGTATCAGAAAGTGCAAAGAGTACACAAAAATTATTAATGAGGGAAAGAAATGCTGAAAACATCCCATGAATCTTTTGAAAACTTATAACAAAAAATGTTATAAATTTTTACCAATATTTTAAAACCTCAAACAACAACTGCCAACAACCAACCAGCACCAGCCCCCAAAAGTGTTACAGTAATGGTCATATATTTTTCCATTTCCTCGCTTGGTTGGTAATAATCTTCGAGTTTTGGTTCAACTGGTTTTTCTTTTTGAATTTCGTGGAGTTGTTGGAAAGCTTTTGATGTTACTTCCATGTCATAGTTTGCATTCCGGATTTCATCTTGGAGTTGTCTAATTTTGTCTTTTCTTTTAATTTCATTTTCAAAGAATCTTTCTTTGTCTTTTTGAAGTCGTTCTGTCGCTAAATTATGTCTTTTTGCTTCGTCAGCATAACCATGTTTGTTAAATGACTGGAACAAATAACCAGCACCTGCAAAGGCAACTGCATTAAACAATCCTCCTGCTATCATTGATGCCATTTATTTAAAAGTTTTTACCAAGTTTTTGGGTTTGTTAGGACTCCCAATCTTTATGATTTCTTTGGATCCACATTTTTCGGGATGTATCCCTTGTCCTGTGCCATTTTTACCACAAACAATCCACCAGCAACTGCGACACCAAGTTTGGCTGTTTCTTTAATACTTGCTGGCGCTGCTAAAGATTGGCCTGTTAATTTTTTAACGACCATACTTACTCCAACAGCTGAAACTGTTACCAAAGCTGCTTCATACAAATCATTTAAAACCTCGTTCTTATTCATTTATTAATATATTAAAAAAATTATAACAAAATTTTGTTATAAGTTTTCAAAAAAGTTTTCAAAAAATTTTTAAAATTTCAATTACTTTAACATAATTCTTTAAAGCTGGAATCAAATCATTCATGGCTGTCTTTAGGTTTGTTAAATTTTGGTCTTTTTCATTCTCTAAAAATAATCTCAGTCTTGTCAGATAGTCCAACAACTCTTCTGCGGTTTTAATTTTGTCAATGTCTATAATCATCTCTTTTATTATGGAGTCTCATAATTCTGTGGACACAAAAAAATCTCAAGAAGAATGTCGCCAACATTGTGGTCAACTTTAAATTTGAGTTCGTTGTAAACACCATTGTCCAGCATTGCCTCAGAATTAATGTTTGCAAATTTTTCCACTGACCCCTTCAATAATTGTCTTGTTGTAATTGGAAGAACTGCAGCTGTTCTGTCCCGTTTTCCTGAAAATGATGTCCTAGTTCCATCAATCATTTCGCAAGATATACAAACAAATTTCATTCCAAGATTTATGTTGACTGTTTTTGGGCTGACCATGTTTGCTCCTCCCCTAATTACTGTTGTTTCTGGATATCCTAGCAAAGGACCAAGTTTCAGCAACGAAAGATTTTGTGTTGGGTATAGTCTGATTTTACAGCTGTAAGGAAGTAATTCTGACTTTATTTCGTTTTCCTTTAAAACCCTCATAATCATACCAACAGTCCAATAGCCATTGTCGAAACTAATTTTTTTTGTCCCATGCATGACGTAAGTTGGACTTGTTAAATTATTGTAATTCCAAAAAACTGTCGCATCTTTGACCATTAGTTTGGTATCTTCAATGATCAAAGGGTCTTCAAATTTAATTGTTGTTTCTCCGTTTTTCAACAAAATTCTTAGGTTCCTCATTTATTCTCAAAGATCTATTAAATTTTTGCCAAATGGTTCAACTATTTTGTGGTCATAGGGGTGGATTAAATTGATCTCTAATTTTGAATATTTTTTTGATTTTAATGTTTCTTTAATTTTTTTCTCTTCTTCTTTTGGAATGTCCAAATAATCATCTAAAATAACCTGCATGTCTTTTCTGTTTGGGTTGTAAAAGGTAACCAGTTTTGAAATATTCTCTCGATATGGTTTCGCAATGCTTGTTAACTGTTGGGTAACAACAATTGTGCTAATATTCATATGCCTTGCTCCAAAACCAAGTTTTACCAATTCGCTGGTTCTATTTTTTACACTCTGTCCAGAAGCACAGTCATCCAAAATAATTAGACTTGGGGTTCCTTTGCAATAATCCACAACATATTTTAAAAAATCTTCTGACTCATCTTGATCGCAAGGGATAACAAAAAATCTTGGATCATGTAGATGTTCCCATTCCAAATATGTTTTGTTCCATACAAAAGTAGGACAGATTAGAACTATGTTTTCAAATTTTTTTTTGTAATTTTCTTCTAGATTTTTTAACAAATAATGAGTCTTTCCACAACTCGTCATTCCAACAATGATTATATTGAATGGTTTTGGGTCTTCGTTTTCCATTTATTTTGGAAAGTTTTGCCAAGTTTTTGGGTTTGGGATTACCAAGTTTTTAATAGTTGACACTCTGGAATGCTCCTCCTTGGACTTTCAACAGACCATCCGAGAGAATGAAAACATGACATCTCAAATCTGTTGCTGTCGCCTTTTTCTTAATTTCCAACATAATTCCAGATTGTGTGGTCAAAAGTTTTGTACCATCTCCATACACAGCATTGTCATTGATTGACCGAAGATCCACAACAAGTGCAAACTGGTTTTCTGTAAAGAACTCATCAGCTTGGATTGTTGGATAGTTGGTATGTCTAAAAAGTCGCTCAGCCTCTTCAAACAATCTTCGTTTTGGGATGCCTTGAGAGTAAATGCTGTTCGGGACTCCTTCAATGGTAATTTTGACCCTTTCAATGTTGGGGTACACAAATTCTTCCGATCCACTTCTGGTTGCTTTTGTAAACAACATTACAACTGCTTTCATACTCTTTCTTGGAAGATTGATGGTCTCATTAATTAATGTTGTGGCTGCAGCCCATGGTGTGGTTTTCATCAAAGTTACATGTTCGAAAGAAAGTGCACGACCAGCTTGGTATGAGGATTCGATCTCCTGGACCAAGGCAAAGTTGGTAATGGTTTCATATTCCAACTCAATATTTTCCAGAGAATAGCCAGCCACAGATTGACTACTTTGTGCCTTCATAATGGCGGTAGCTTTTGGTAGAGTGATGATATATTGTAAATCATTCGCCATACTGTGGGGTGCATATAACCCATGATCCTTTAAAATCTTGTCCAACTTGATCCTCTGTTTTGTTCCATATACAGCAGCATATGTGTCAGAAGAGGCATCGTCGGATTTTGAAATGAGTTTTCGCTGGTTTTCGGTTGCAATTCCATCTTCAATCATGTTAGCTCTCTCATGCTTGTCCATCCATAGGTCCTTGTAAGTCCCCAAAAGACTTTCCCCTGTGTTGTCGTAAACCTTCTCTCCTGCAAATCTGACTTCTAAACGTTCTTGGAGTTGTCTTGCAAGGTTGTTGTTAAACCAAGATTTGGTATTCTTATTCTTAAAGTCGAACAGGAGGAACATCTTGTCAGGGACTAATGTTGTCCCTGGTTTGAGTTTTGGGATGTGGATGTAAATAACTTCCCCTTCATTGGCAGAATTGGGGTTGAAAGTTATTACATTCCGGGCTCGTTCCCCAGTTATTGAACTTCGGTGTAACCGGTTGAAACCGGGTTCTAATTCAACTTCTCTCTCTGTATTCATTTATTAATATAGGGAAAAAATTTAATAATTATTAAAAAATTCATCTTCATCTTCATATTCTTCTTCAAAATCTTCTGGCATCAAAACATCAAAATTTGACCACAAATGATAACAATGGTTTTCGTTATAGTTTCTGGTATCGTATTTGCTGTATAGTAACCAAAGTTTGTAACCATCATAACTTCCTTTTGAAATAAAAAAAATAAGTTTTCCAATATTAAACCAATTTTTACTTCCAAAGACACATTCTGTTGCATAACTGTTGACAATCATGTTTATTGAATTTCTTTCCAATTGTGGAAAGAATTTCATTTTAAAAATTTAAAGATCATATTTCGAAAGATCCTTGAAAACTGTTTTTGACTTTTGGGGTTTGTCTTTGCTTTCTTCTGGCTCTTTCTTCCATTTGGAGTATGTAATGTAAGTCGTAAGTATGGCAGCTATTGTACCAATTATTGCACAAGATGTTGAAATGCTTACACCATTTTCTTCTTTTGGTTCTTCCTCTCTCTCCTTTTCCATCCTGGCTTTTTTTCTTAGTTTTGCCTCCTTACTTATTGCAGCGAGTTTTTTACCTTGTGCGACCCTTTTTGGATTTTTGACATGAACAGGTGGAGGAGTTTTTGTAATGGTTTGCTTTTGCAAAGCTTCAGCGATGCCCTGTTTTTGTTCTGGTTTTTGTTCTGGTTCTGGTTTTTGTTCTGGTTCCATTTATTAATGATTTGTTAAAATTTGTTCAACAACTAGTTAAAATTTGTTCAAAACAGCTAGCTGGAATTTGTCTGGAAGTTGCTTTCAACCAGTGACCAGATGGAAAAATAGCTGTTACAGTCATTGAAAAGTTGACTCTTGTTTGTTTTGGAAAAAATGTGTGGTTAATGAGCTTGTTTTGATCTGTAAAAACTTTGCCACATCTGCATACAAATTTCCCTGGTTCTGTCCATTGAACAGATTTGAAATGGGGAGTAAAAACTGGGGTTTCTGCAGTTTTGTATTTAACCATTCTTGATACCATTTTTATTTTTGTTTTTTAAAATGTTTTGTCCCTTCTCAATTTTTTTATAAATATTTTTTTAAAGTTACTGTTTGCTTTTTCCTTTTTTCTTTGGAAATTAAACTCGCATAATGGATTATTGTCCCTATTGAAAAAGTTGTCTCAACAGGGTTTTCCCATAATTTATCGCACTCACTTTCATCATATTTTTCTGGACATTTTTGAGAAAAGAGGTGCCAGAGATTTTTCCCATATTTTTCTCCATGGGTTTCATTGTATAGTGCGAACCCAACGGACCTCCAGGATGTGTAATCTTCAGCAATGTCTTTTGGGATCTGTTCAATGTATTTTTCTAACTCTTCCTCATCTTTTTGTGTGTGGTCATTAAAGTTAATGATTGTTGTCTTTCTTTCTTTCTGTTCAGTCTCTGGAATGGGGAATATTTTGCTAACATGTGTGTATGGTTTTTGTCTAACGGATAGTAAAAATATTAGTTCATGGTCAGAATATTGGTTCGCCACATGATCCCTCTTTTCCTCAATGATGTAACTCAAAAGATATGGATCTGATGTTGGACTCTTTTTGGATCCATACAGAAACCAATTGCCATCAATGACAGCATTGTCAAGTTGAAATTTTGTTTTTTCTTGTACAAGTTTGTTGACATACATTCTTTCTTTCCTTGTCAACCAAACATGTGGGAAATGGAGGTGGAAGCCGTTTTTGTATTTACCATCTTTGAAGTATCCAGGTTTTTCCAATACGAAACAATCCAGGTTTGTTTGATCCACAAGAAGCTCCTTCATTGTTTTTTGGAAGAGTCTTGCCAATTTCAGCACTTGCTTCTCTGTATACAATGGTTTGGGATCCTTAATTTTCTTACAGAGGTCAATGTCAACAATGACAGGACCAATTTCTGTTGTCCTTTCCAAAATATATTTGTTAAACTTTCCAAGACTTGACAAATATTGGTATGACTTTGTGTACTTATTTTTGAGATCCTCCTCATCTTTTACAGAATATGATCTCTTGTTAAAAATGTCCATATGGGTAATGTTTTCTTTGCTGAAACTTTTGTACAACAGAGCTGAAAATGTGTTTTGATTTTTAAACATAGCCATTCTTTCTTTTATTATTCTCTTTAACTAATTCTAAGCAGGTTGATTTCAACATCCCAAACATTGAAAAACAGAAATGTATAGTCATCCCCAACAGAACCAGAATATGAGTGCAAAGACATTTGGGTTCCTTTTTTAATAGTGGCAATCCCTTGACAAAAAATATGGTGAGGGTCCCTTTCATTGTATGTTTTCCCCATGGTCAGGGTTTCCAGTCCTGAAAGTTTGTTTGATCTGTCTGTAACACTTCCATGGTAAAGATTTGTTTTTAGATCAAAATAAGCTCTGTAGGAAGAAGCATACCAACCAGTTTGCTTAGATTGTTGATCAATTTTGAGGCCATCAGGTTGTAGTGTAAACCAATATGAGACTAAATATTTTCCAGTATCATGGGTTGCTGTAAATGAAAGCAGGGTGCTAACGTTGTTTGTGTTATCCCATGCTCCTCCCTTATGATTTGTTTTTTACCAACTGCGAAAAAGTTCCAGCAGGTCCTGTAACCCCTGTAACTCCTCTCAAACCTCTTAAACCTCTTAACCCAGTTGACCCTTTTCCTCCAGGTAACCCTCGAACTCCCTGATCGCCTTGGTCGCCTTTGGGTCCTGGATCTCCTTTGTCCCCTTTGGTTCCTTGTGGTCCTTGGGGTCCTTGCGATCCTGTTGAACCTGTGGTACCTTTTGACCCTTGAGATCCTTGGCTCCCTTGTGGGCCTTGGGCACCCTGTGGGCCTTGGGGTCCTGTTGCCCCAGTGTTGCCCTTGTTCCCTTTCGCACCATCGTCACCAGGATCCCCTTTGGCTCCTTTTTGTGCAGCTGTTCCTGCCATACCTTTGTCTCCCTTGTCACCCTTGTCTCCTTTGGATCCTGTTGCACCTGTTGTTCCATGGTCACCTTTGTCTCCTTTTTGACCTTGTGGTCCTGTTGCACCTGCTGTTCCAAAAGTACCTCTGTCACCTTTGTTTCCTTGTGGTCCTCTAATGCCAGTGTCCCCCTTGTCTCCTTTGGTTCCTTGCAAACCTCGATCGCCTTTGTTGCCTTTTGGTCCTGTATTGCCAACATCTCCCTTGTCACCTTTGGGTCCTATTTTATGAGCATCTGTACCAGCCATACCTGTCAAACCTCTGTCACCCTTGTCACCCTTGTCACCTTTGGAACCCTTGGGTCCTGGGTCTCCTTTTTGTGCAGCTGTTCCTGTTGGACCTTTTGGTCCTGTTGGTCCTATTGCACCTCTGTCTCCACTATTTCCTTTGTCTCCTGTTAAACCTCTTTGTCCTTCCAAACCTTCGTCACCTCTGTCACCTTTGTTTCCTGTCAAACCTCTATCTCCTTTTGGTCCTGTTGGTCCTGTGGATCCTGTTGGACCTGTTGCACCTGTCAAACCTTGGTCACCTTTTGATCCTTTTGGTCCTGTGGATCCTGTTGGTCCTGTCAAACCTTTGTCACCTTTGTCGCCTTTGGCACCTGTGTCACCTTGTGGTCCTGGTTCTCCGTCAGCACCACCACCCCCTCCATAAGAATAATCTGGGTCATCATATCCATAGTAATAACTCATTTATCTTGGTAAAGATTTTAAAAGTTTTTGTCAAGTTTTACCAAGTTTTTACCAAGTTTTACCAAGTTTTTACCAAGTTTTTACAAATGAAGTTTCAAATGAAGTTTCCATATTCCTTCATCATATCCTTGTTAATTTTGACAATCTCGGGAGGTAATAATGGTCCATGAACAATTTTGATCCCATAAATTTTTCCTTTCAGTTGAGTATTATTTGATGGGGTTCCAGACAATCTTTTGTTTAAAAATACAGACCCAAATGGACTGCCTATATCTGCCAAATCCGATTTAAAATCTGATCCTGACATTTTTTTTGAATTTATGTACACACATGATCCAGTTCCCAACCAATGACAAGAAATTATGTGTTTACTAAGAATGCTGTGGGGGCCAACAATATTTACAGTTTTTTTAGTATTGTCTCTTATACCACCAACTATTAATTTGGAATAAGAGTATGATTTGAAGCTAACATATTTGTCATAATTACCATTGTCATTCCCAATTAGGTAGCACCACTCATCAGGAACAGATGTGTCAACCACGGTGCAGACAACAAAAACTGAAACATCGTTAAACTGTAAGTCAGTGTTACAGAACATCATGTATTTTCCACCTTTGTTTTCAATGTAGTCTATCCCTGGACCAATGGCATCTGAGCCAAATGATGGGGCAACGGTTTTGTCATCTTGGTATAAAACAGAATTTCCTTGTCGGGCTTGGGTTATTCTTCTCTCACCACCATATGTTTCAAATGTTTTGGTGGCTTTTGTTATGTTGAGATCGAAAACAGTTTCATAATTTTCTTCATGCAGGGAAAGTTTTTTTAATTTTTTTTCAATTTCTTTAATTTTCTTTCCATAATCAAAACCTTCTTCCAATGATCGTCTCGGTCTTCCATAACCATAGTAATAACTCATTATTTATTTAGGAAAAATTATAACAAAATTTTGTTATAAGTTTTTAGAATTTGGGAGCAAAAATTTTTAGATGTCAAAACATAACAAAATTCAATGAAAAGGGTCGGATACCCCTTTATGTCTACAGAGATTTTTGTTTATGTTTTTAAAGTTCAATCTTCTTCTTCAATGATTTCAAGCTCATCAAACGCTTCTTCGAACCCTTCATCATTAAAATCGTCAATTTCTTGAAGTTCTTCAGGTTGGTTTTCCAAAAGCTCATCAACTTGTTCATTTAAAAATTCAATGTGTGTTCTACCTTCATCTTTTAAACGCTTGTTTTCCTTTACAAAAAAATCGATGGATTCGATGGATTCCTTTTCTCCTTCCTCAAGCCTCTCAATGCGATCTTTTAGTTCCATGTTTTCCTTTACAAAAAAATCGATGGATTCGATGGATTCCTTTTCTCCTTCCTCAAGCCTCTCAATGCGATCTTTCAGTTCCATGTTTTCTTCTAAAATTTTGGTTGCATTAATTCTCATTTTTAAAATCTTTTCATTTTTGTCTGCAATTTCTTCTTTAATCATTTCTTTAAGTTCAACAATTTCTTTGTTTAAACTTTTAATTGTTTCATTTGAGTTCATTCTTATTCTTTTAATTTTTTTCCAAAAAAAATATTTCAATTCAAAAAACTGTATCGTAAACACCAGTTCTAACCAACATTTGGGTTTTTGTTTCGCCTGGATGTATGTAGTTGCAAACTGTTCCTGGATGTGTACTTTTGTTATGGTATATAATATTTGGTGGTTTGCCTGGATATGTTGTAAAACCTACCCACATACATTTCTCTCTGTCTGGACATAAGTTACTCCTTTTGCTATTCATTTATTTAATTTTAAAACCTTTGTCATCTTAACATCCCAAAAAAACCACCAACCCCAGAAACCCAAAAACTTGGCAACCATTCCCCAAACCGGAAGTCAAAATATTCCAGAAACGGAAGTCAAAAATTTTAAAGCAACCGGAAGTCAAAGTCCCAACCCAAAAAATTCCAGGAGGGGGTCGCGAACCATGTCCCAGGATCGTCAAACAAAATTTTAGTAAACAAATGGCGGCCATTAAGGTTTGGCCCAGGATCCGCCTTTTGACACTACTCATGACGAATGATGTTATTCTGTGCAAGGAAGGTAAGAAATTTAACTATGAGCGAATTGTTCAAGCAAAATGTATTGCACAATCTCCTAGACCATCAAAACAAGATGTGATCGAGCAACACAAATTAAGAATGGCGGGTCAACAGAAGCAATGAACATAGTAAGATGGTTTTGGTAGTCTGGATGCAAATTACTTTATAGACCTGTAGTGGCAAATATTCGATTTCAGTGTAACAAAATACCTCACATGCTAATACTACAACAATAAGTCATTCATCAGCAAAACGAACGGCATCTCTATTTAACGGAATCAACGGAATCAACGGAATCGACGGAATCAACGGAATCAACGGAATCTGCCGGAAATTTGGTTAATCGCTTACTAACAAACGGTTAATAAAATACATTTATTTACGTTTATTAGCTGAGACTGAAACTGATCTGTCGTCGATACTTCAAGTAAGGTTATTGGATTAGACATATTACGTACATATATACGCGTAATTGTTGAAAGAGATTTTATATTTTTTATTGCTATGATTGCGCAAATATACGTGTCTCATTTTAAATTTACTAAGTGTTAAGTCGGACACAACCTGTGGGTTGATTAACAGAAAAAGATTTTCGATTTTTAACTAAGGATCATAGCAAAACAACCTTTTGAAGCTTGGTTAAATGTAAATAAAAAAATCAGGGGTCTTCATTTTTAAAGATATATATATATATATATATAAGTGAGTTATGGTTCACGGGTTGTCGCGATACTTGATATAAGATAACTATACGGGACTAGACCCAGACCCCTGGGCCTATAAAGGTCGCAGTACCGGGTTTGGGCGGCCATATTTGAACATTTCGTCGTCTGGAGTAAATTGGAGAACTAATCGGAGTATTATTGGAGCTATTCGGAGGACGATATAAGGCCAAAGATGTAAGTCGTTCGTAACGTTGTATACTCGTCTTTATATGTTAAATGTCAGTCGGTGTAGTATGTTTATCGTGTATATTTTTGTAATTTGGTTTTTAGTTTTCACCGAACGCTGTAGTTCAGATTTATTAAACTCGTTGATATCGTATGAACTGTACGTTGTCGGTTGGCACTTCGCTCCTCATCCGTGGGGACGCGACAGTGAAAAATCTTGTGTCGTTCGTATCAAACTTATCGTGGAGTATTTGACTTTGTTCGCTTGGAGTTCAACATAGTGTAAGTATAAAACATTTCCTAGTCGTGGAAGACCACGAATGCAGAGAAAGAATTATGTCAAACGTTTCTGGAGCAACCGACGATAGTGGTCCGATTCCAAACGTGTCAGAATTCGGGGACAAACGCTCGCGAATCCCAAGTCGTAAAGGCTTCCAGAGTTTGTTGATAGATAAGACATTAGTCTTTAATAAAGAGACAAAGGCATTACAAAAGGCCATAGACTCAGTCGTTCACACGGCAACGGGAGAACAGTCAACTTTAAAATCAGCAATAGCCTCGTTGGAAGTAAGTAAACACAGCTTCGAAAGAATCCTCAGAGACCTGGAAGATATATTTGCACAAGACAGATGGGGAGAGGCTACAGAAGTAAAATCTACCGTCAGCCAAACTAAACAAAAATTCCTTCAGACCGTCAACGCTGTATTACTCGAAGCGGCCGGGAAACTCAAGGAGGCAGTTAAGGACGACGAGCTTTCCTTGAAGGAATCAAGACGTGGGATATTCTCAAGTAGATCCGGATCGTCATGCACATCTTCAACCAACGCAAGAAAAGCATTGGCAGAAGCAGCCGCGGCAAAGAAGCAAGCGGAATACGATTTATTAATGGCGGAGAGAGAAAACGCGAGGAAGCTGACAGAGGCTGACGAGGAGCGTAGAAGAGCAGCCGCACGAGCACAACACGATCACGACATGGCAGTTTTAGCAGCAAAGAAGCTTACGGCAGTGGCAAAGGCCAAGCTGGACTCGATTGAATAATCCATCCTGGGAGAAGAAGAGGGATCCTTTTCTTTCAAATCACACGAGAAAGTCAATGTCACGTCAGAGAGACGCACGGAGGCGTGGCTCCAAAACCAGAGGCAGAACGTGACTGAGGTATCTAAGAAAGCTGTTAATCGGCGGAGTGGGGTTCGATTCTCTGTCGAAAGGTCACAGAATGTGATCGAGACACCCCAGCAAACCAGATCCCAGCAACGTACAGAGTCGACTTCACGGCAGGAGATCGCGCAGCAGCCTGGTGGAATGAAAGTACAGCAATGTATGGGAGCGATTGCGGCAATTAATGAGAAATTGACGGCGAGCCTAGCCAGAATGAGTCTTCCGAAATGCCATCCAGACGTGTTTTACGGCGACGCTACTATGTTTCACCCCTGGAAAAGTACATTCAAAGGAATGATTCGTGACTGTGATGTCTCTCCTGGACATGAGATGAATTATTTGCACATGTACACAAAGGCGGAACCACAGAAGCTGGTAAATAGCTTTCGTAAAAGACAACACCACGATCCCATACGACTGTTGAACGAACTCTGGAAAGAAATGGAGACACGCTTCGGTAACGTCGCTGTAATAACCAAGGCGTTCCTGACAAGACTGGGAGAATATGCGAAATTTGGAGAGAAAGACAAAGCAAAACTGCTAGCCTTTTCCGATCTGTGCATTGATGTGGCTTCCCAAATCGATCAACTTCCCGGACTTGCCTGCCTGAATTATCCTAACGCCATTCAACATATTCTGCATAACTTGCCTGGATCGTTGCGCTCCGAATGGGAGAGGCAAGTGGTCAAGTTTGCTGCGAAGAATTACGACGCCTATCCTGATTTCACGGTGTTTGCATCCATGATCAAGAAGCAATCTCTATTGAGGAACCACCCAAACGTTACGGCTGGAGATAGAAATGAGAAAGAGAAGAATGATCGACGAAACCCTTCTAGACAGCAATTCCACCCTTCGCATACAGTTTTAAAAGGAAACGCCGAGATGGATAAAGAAGGCAATGATGAAAAACACTGTCGGTTTCACGATAGCCAAGGTCACGACTTAACAGAATGCAGAGCCTTTTCCCGCAAGACCCTGCAGGAGAAAACCCAGTGGATTAAGCAGGACAGACTTTGTTTTCGGTGCTTATTACCAAAACATGTGGCCAAGGAGTGTAGAGCTAACGTTAAATGCAAGAAGTGTGGCAGCGACCGCCACTCGGCGATACTCCATTTGGATAAGAAGAAGGAAAAGACAGACGACAGCGAGAAGAAACAGTCAAACGAAAGCGAGAAGAAAGAGGAGACAGACGACGGCGAGGAGATTAATTCAGCTCGGACAGACATCGGCTGCGACGCTGTTGGTGGCGTTTCCTGCAGTAAAATTGTTCTTCTCGACATTTTTCATCCAAGCAGACCCAACAACAAAATCAGAGTGTACGCCCTAATAGATGAACAGAGCAACGCATCGATGATTAGCCCTGAGCTGATAGACAAACTTGGAGTAGTTGGCTCAAAGGAGAAGTACTTGTTGTCAACTTGTAGTGGGTCGAAAGAAATAAGATTCGGTCGTCGAGTACCAGGATTAAAGATAACATCAATGAAAGGAGTATCACTGAATTTGCCGACCATGGTAGAATGTGACAACATTCCCAAAGATAAACGCGAAATTCCCTCGCCGGAGTTGGCAAAACGATTCGATCACCTCCGAGATATCGCTGGAGAAATCCCATCCATGGACGCCGAAGCGGAAGTCCAACTCTTGATTGGTCGAAACGCACCAGAACTTATGAAAGTCAGAGCATTCCGCAACGGTCCGAAAGGCGAGCCATGGGCACATAAGTTATCTATTGGCTGGACTATCTGCGGACAAGTTTGTCTTGATCGTCATGGTGGACCCGTTCATATCCTTACTCATCGCACTGTGTGCCACGATCTGTTTGGGGAAGTCAACGATGGTGTTCGTACACAACGGACAACTGGCCCCCGTCTCCAATGCAACGCCTTTGGACAGACGCTGTGCCACGAGCTAGTGCCTTGCCCGAACAATTTCGTGATAAAAGAAGCTTATGGGAAATCGGAGAACTCCACCGATGTCTTTCATACGACCGATCGTGATAACGAATCAAGCATGTCTGTAGAGGACCGACGTTTTATGCAGATCATGGAAAGGGGAATTCGCAAAAATGAAAAAGGGAACTGGGAGATGCCATTGCCTCTCCGATCAAGCAAGATAAGTCTCCCAAACAATCGAGAGCAAGCTCTTAGCCGTATCAGGAGTTTATTGCACACCTTTAGGAAGAAACCTCAAATGGAAGAGGACTATTTTCTTTTTATGGCCAAGTTGTTCGAGCGCGGACACGCCGTACCGGTACCACCGAATGAACGACCTAAGGATGAAGAAGGCGGGAAAGTCTGGTATTTACCACACTTTGGAGTCTATCACCCACGAAAGTCAAAGATTCGCGTAGTGTTCGACTCATCTGCACATTTCCAGGGAACTTCATTAAATACAGAACTACTTCCCGGTCCGGATACATTGAACAGTCTGTTAGGCATACTGATCCGCTTCAGACGAGATAATGTGGCAGTGGTATGTGATATAGAGCAAATGTTTCACAGTTTCCACGTAGATCCTTCACATCGAGATATGCTACGATTTCTTTGGTTTGAGGACAACGACGGATCAAAGGAAATCATCGAATACCAAATGGTCGTTCACTTGTTCGGAAATTCCTCCAGCCCAGCTGTAGCACCGTTTGGCCTGCGAAAGACCGCTGAAGAGGGTGAACAAGAATTTGGACGGGCTGCGAAAGAATTTGTCCTCAACGACTTTTACGTAGACGACGGCTTGACTTCTTGCCCTACTGCGAAAGAAGCTGTAAACCTAGTCAAGAACACTCAGACAATGCTGGCGACGGCGAATCTCAGGCTGCATAAGATTGCATCGAACTCGGTCGAGGTGATGAAAGCCCTACCACAGCAAGATAGAGTTGACAGTTTCCGAGATTTAGATCTTCATAAAGATCCACTTCCGTCGCAGCGTTCATTAGGTGTGATATGGAATCTGGAGAAAGACTCCTTTGCATACCAAATTTCGTTACCCGAGAAACCCTACACACACAGAGGAGTTCTGTCCATCATCAATTCGATATACGACCCGTTGGGACTTGCAATTGCAGTCACGCTACAGGGAAGACTATTATTGCGCGAGCTCGTCACGAGGGGAAACGAAAGAAACGGCAAAGACCCGCCTCTTGGATGGGATGATCCGCTCCCAGATGCTCTCCAAAACAAGTGGAAAAACTGGAAAGACTCACTCAACGATCTGCAAGACGTTCTTATTCCAAGGTGCTACCTTCCGGAACACTTTGGGAAAGTCAACAGAATAGAAATTCATGCATTCTCAGACGCCAGTTGTAACGCAATTGGTACTGCGATATACTTAAAGCAAACGAACGAAGCTGAAGAAGTTAGCCTTTCACTCGTGTACGCTCAAGCACGGCTGTCTCCTAAGCAGGCGACAACCATTCCAAGATTAGAACTTTGTGCTGCAGTACTGTCAGCCCAAGCCGTTAATTGGATAACTCGCGAATTGAAGCTCGGCATAGACGAGACCGTTTTCTACACTGACTCCAAGGTAGTATTAGGATACATTCAAAACGAAAGTCGCCGATTCTATGTGTACGTGGCTAATCGAGTCCAAATCATTCGAAGTATGTCGAGTCCCTTGCAGTGGAGATACGTTGAAACAATGGAAAACCCAGCGGACATCGCCACAAGGGGTAAAGCTGCCAAAGACCTAAGGAAGTCGTCATGGTTTAACGGTCCTGGTTTTTTAAGAAACAGTTCGTTACCCGTAATTGACCCAGTCGAATTGCCAATAGTCACCAATGACCCAGAAATCCGACCTCAAGTCACGATCTACAGCACAGATCATCGCGAGATCCAGGGTCTAGGATCTAGCAGATTCGACCGATTTTCTAAATGGGTTCTATTACGAAGAGCTTTAGCCAACCTAATGGTCAAAACGAAACAACTCAAGGTCCGACGAAAAACATCGTCAACGTCCGAGAACAGAGATGCACGTAATTCTCCACCTAATTTTCTAGCGAAATCAAGACAGCTTCGACTACGCCCATCTGCAACGGAATTGGAACAGGCGGAAACGTTAATGATTAAAACTGTCCAGACCGACGCCTTCACCTCAGAAATGAAAGCTCTTCAGCAAACGACTTTAGAAGGAAGTTCTTCTAAAAGTAGCCTGACGAAATCCAACATATACCGGCTCGATCCATTCATAGATGACGATGGAGTCCTTCGAGTTGGAGGAAGACTTCGCCGAGCAGACCAAATGTTCGAAGAGAAACATCCCACCATCCTACCTAAAAACAGCTATCTGGCGACACTGGTAATAGACCACTATCATAACAAGGTGTATCACCAAGGAAGACAAATCACTCATGGCGCGATACGACAGGCAGGTATTTGGATAATGGGAGTTAGCCGAATGATTTCAAAGAGGATTGGTCGACGTGTCATCTGCAGGAGGTTAAGAGGGAGGAACATGACACAACATATGGCCGACCTACCAGCCGATAGACTAGATACACCGCCACCATTCACCAACGTTGGCCTCGACGTATTTGGGCCTTGGATCATTCAAACGCGAAGGCTGAGAGGAGGAGCAGCAAATGCGAAACGATGGGGACTGATTTTTACATGTCTGAACTGCCGAGGTATCCACATCGAAGTGCTGGAGACAATGGAAACGAGCTCATTTATTTGCGCTCTTAGGCGTTTCATCTCTATTCGTGGACCACCTTCAATACTGCGTTGTGACCGAGGAACAAATTTCGTCGGAGGAAAATCCGAACTGGACCATGCGTTACACGAAATGGACCATAAAGCCATAGCAAATTACGCTAACGAACAAAACTGCGAGTGGCTTTTTAATCCTCCGCACGCTTCGCATTTCGGCGGTATTTGGGAACGTCAAATCGGCACCGTACGACGAGTCCTAGATGCAATGCTTTTACAGCTCGGCCCATCGCAGCTAACACACGAGTTACTTGTGACTCTTATGGCCGAAGTCACCGGTATAGTCAACTCGCGACCTATTGCTACCTTACCATCCGACGTAGACCAGCCCCAACCACTGTCCCCAAATATGCTACTTACAATGAAGATGAGACCTCTCCTTTCTCCACCTGGAGTCTTTACCCCTCAGGACCTCTATTCACGTCGCTATTGGAGAAGAGCTCAGTACCTTGCAGATCAGTTCTGGACTCGTTGGAAGCGGGAATATCTTCAAGCCCAGCAGTCGAGATCAAAGTGGAATAAACAACACCCTAACCTCGCCGTTGGTGACATCGTTATTATGAAAGAAGACACCCACCGTAACCAGTGGCCACTCGGGAGAATTGTTGAAGCGGTAAAAAGCGAAGACGGTAAAGTACGGAAAGCCAGAATAGCTATCTGGAAAAGCGGGCAGAAAAAATGTTATTTCAGACCTATCAGCGAACTGGTTCTCATAATGCACCTATGAACTATTATCTTTTGTAATGTACACTATGTAACGCGTAAGTAGCAAGGACTTTTTCGTCATCGTCCTTGGGCGAGGAGTGTCGCGATACTCGATATAAGATAACTATACGGGACTAGACCCAGACCCCTGGGCCTATAAAGGTCGCAGTACCGGGTTTGGGCGGCCATATTTGAACATTTCGTCGTCTGGAGTAAATTGGAGAAATAATCGGAGTATTATTGGAGCTATTCGGAGGACGATATAAGGCCAAAGATGTAAGTCGTTCGTAACGTTGTATACTCGTCTTTATATGTTAAATGTCAGTCGGTGTAGTATGTTTATCGTGTATATTTTTGTAATTTGGTTTTTAGTTTTCACCGAACGCTGTAGTTCAGATTTATTAAACTCGTTGATATCGTATGAACTGTACGTTGTCGGTTGGCACTTCGCTCCTCATCCGTGGGGACGCGACACGGGTATTTTTATTAAGACGATTACATTTAGCGTTTTCCGCACGTAGAAGGTATACTATAGCGTCATGATTGCACAAATGCAACAAATAAATTTTGTAATAAAATTTTGTAGACAAATTTACTAAATATTTCCTGTCATCAGTGCCGAGTAAACACCTTTGCCGCGCGCATGAAATGTCCAAAACATGTATATCTTCCGCCTAAATATTATTTGTGCCGCTAGCCTAGTAGGAAATTATGTGCGTAAATTTTAGCGTATTTTACGACCCTCGGCTTGCAACCCTCGATACTCGACGAAAACCCAAACTCCTCCAGGAAGACCTAATTTTGAGGGGTAGTGTGGCCGTCTTTCTTACATCCCTTTATTTACTAGGGGATTAGGGATATAAGATTTATATTTTAAAAAATTGCACAATATTTTCAAAGATGTGTTTTATAGCATAGTCAAAAACATGCGTGAATGTTTAATATGATCTAATTCATATATATGTTGAAGCTTCGAGCTTTAGTTCACTTAGGCAACTGTATGGTTAAAATCCAATATAACTATCAGTTGTCTGTGTGGAATATCCAATCAACAATTTATTTGTTGCATTTGTGCAATCCATGACGCAATAGTACCTTCAGTTCTACGTGCGGAAAACGCTAAATGTAATCGTCTTAATAAAAATACCCGTGTTTATAATTCAAAGAATGAGTTCAACAGACAGAGCACTTGTGTATTTATATCTTTATAAATGAAGACCCCTGATTTTTTTATTTACATTTAACCAAGCTTCAAAAGGTTGTTTTGCTATGATCCTTAGTTAAAAATCGAAAATCTTTTTCTGTTAATCAACCCACAGGTTGTGTCCGACTTAACACTTAGTAAATTTAAAATGAGACACGTATATTTGCGCAATCATAGCAATAAAAAATAATAAAATCTCTTTCAACAATTACGCGTATATATGTACGTAATATGTCTAATCCAATAACCTTACTTGAAGTATCGACGACAGATCAGTTTCAGTCTCAGCTAATAAACGTAAATAAATGTATTTTATTAACCGTTTGTTAGTAAGCGATTAACCAAATTTCCGGCAGATTCCGTTGATTCCGTTGATTCCGTCGATTCCGTTGATTCCGTTAAATAGAGATGCCGCAAAACGAAAGCCAACGAACTCAAAGTTATCTTCGTCTCCTGGTGGTGGAAAGTGGGCTCGAATACAGCTAACTGCACAAGATGGAAGAACAACACGGACGTCTTTTCCTAAAACTCCCCAACACCATCGCACTAGCTGCCTGTATGCAACATGTCTATGGATTTTGTGTTCAGGACCTTCGTACGCTTTACTTCCGTATTGCTGTTTGTACTGAAACCAAGCAACCTGTAAAACCCAACGATCTAAACAGACTGCTCGGAAACCTGGGTTATCTGTTATGCAAGTGTAAGGTGCTGGAGGGTTCTCTTGTTCAAAAACTTCATCGTTTTTATTCACGACCTGTTGAACTTCGTGACAACAGATACATTCTTCTTCCCTATCCATTATCTTGCAATGTTCGCATAAACACCTAACAACGGGAAATAATCTCTTTGCTACGATTGCTTGAATTTCGCAGCAACAAAAATATTTCAATTTGCCAATGTAAACTATAAACTATGACAACTTACCAGTCTAAATTACCCAATCGAACAGGAGGCATATCTTCGTCACTCGACTGCCTCGACATATCTTCAGCGTCGTTTAGTAATGCACTCGGTTCACCACTGTCAGAGTCTCGTCTCGGTTGAAACTGATAGCCCAGGACTTCGTCCGCCTGTAAAATGTGTCTATTAAATTCCTCTAGACTCTCACCTGAGGAACTAGTAGAACTTGAACGCGATAAATCATCGCTCGACGAACACACGTAATCAACATTCATAATGATTATCCTTGAAAACAACGTTGTGATCAAGAAGGGGTGGCGATTTTCCCCGGGCGTAGAGAGAGGCTGAGCCTGCAAGCTACAGCGGTCTAGCCCAAGAATGTTGGTGAATACTAAATCGTATATTTCAGAAGGCGTCGTGCTAATATTGAATATTCAAATTAATCTGGCGGGAAATATGGTAAACATGGCGGCAAGTGAAACATTGATTCCTTCCGCGAGCAACACCGTGGCAGAAAATGAAATGAAATTTCTTAACAGCAACTTCAATGATGTTCGATTTGCAGGCTGTTATTGTTTCGCGACATTCGAGGGTAACGAAGAAAGCCTAAATGACTGTCTAGACAGATTTCTTTCTCTGAGTTCTACTTCATTTATTCGAGCTGAGAAGCACATTAAGGGCAAGAATCATAAGCGCTATTCACAGAAAGGTAAGCATAGTATTTGCGAGTGATTACTTGAGTGTATGTGTATGAGCTTTACGCATGTGTATTTAATTACTGGCGCCAAGCCGATAAGTTAGAAAGTTTTAACCGTCGAACGAGGCTAGCTGGCTAGTGGCTAGCTATGGACGCTTAAATTTATGAATTAAGTTATTAAGGTGGCTCCCTACTATTTCTTCAAGAGTTGATAAATGCAAGTTTCAACCCCTCATAAATATGCTCATGAATATTTCCGAAGAGTGAAACTAACGTTATGCATAGAATAACGTTCAACACATTAAGTACTGTTAATAACAGTATTTAAAAATTTAATTTAATTAGAAAAAAATAAGAAATTAAAAAAATAGAAAACCATAATTTTTCTTTGATAAAAAAATTGGATCTCATACACATACACTCAAGTAATCACTCACAAATACTATGCTTACCTTTCTGTGAATAGCGCTTATGATTCTTGCCCTTAATGTGCTTCTCAGCTCGAATAAATGAAGTAGAACTCAGAGAAAGAAATCTGTCTAGACAGTCATTTAGGCTTTCTTCGTTACCCTCGAATGTCGTGAAACAATAACAGCCTGCAAATCGAACATCATTGAAGTTGCTGTTAAGAAATTTCATTTCATTTTCTGCCACGGTGTTGCTCGCGGAAGGAATCAATGTTTCGCTTGCCGCCATGTTTACCATATTTCCCGCCAGATTAATTTGAATATTCAATAGAGAGGTTTAGCAAACACGACGCGACGTCAAAGACGCCGTGAGAATGGCGTGGCACCTGAGATTTTACTTCCGGTCAAATCTAGAGCGGCAGTCGTGTTGCGTTTAGGCCGTGAAAACACTCATTTTGACGTCGTGTCGAGGACGGCAATTTAATACATATTTTTTGTGTAAAAAAAGGTAAGAAAATTATTTTTTAAACGGATATGTGAAACGAATATTTAAATTTCTTTATTTCGCATCAGATTTTAGTTTAAATTGACCTTTTAAAATGTGAATTTTAGTATAATTAGCACGACGCCTTCTCAAATATACGATTTAGTATTCACCAACATTCTTGGGCTAGACCGCTGTAGCATTGCAGGCTCAGCCTCTCTCTACGCCCGGGGAAAATCGCCACCCATCAAGGAAGCACTCAGTGACGTCACAATGCGAAAACCGCTGACAATCCGCGTCTGCTCGAGAAAGAAGAACATGGCGTCTAAATCTGTAAAAAATCCCGAACTACGGCAAACATTTCTCGTTAACTATGAACATTTACACTGAAATACTTTGGGGATAATCTAATACAGGTAAGATCTTTTATCTGACCCTAACTTGTATTTGGAGTGGAGTTCCCCTTTAAATAGTGTGATAGTATTTGTAATCATTATCTATTTTGATTTAAAATAAAATAACTGCAAAATTTCAGTTTATTGGTGTGATTATTTTTTGGTGTAATTCCTAATTTCTAAATAAACTGATTGCTAACAAATAATTTTGTTTTAAAAAAATTGTCGTCAATTATAAGCAACCCTTGCCCGTAAACATTGGTACTTTAAAACGTAAAGTTTTGTCTATTTTTGGCTGAGGGAAAGACAGATTGTTTTCGGAGCAGTTGTTTCACAAATGTTTATAAGAAAATGCCAGCTTGCGTTGCACCAGGATGTAAAAATAAGCAATACAGCGGTTGTGGAAAATCTTTTCACAGGTGAGTGCAAAATTCTTATTAATATTTATAGTCTAAAAGTAGCGAAAATTTATTAGTAAAATTTTAGGAACATGTCCCCCGACGTATTTGAAATAAGTAACTCAAACTTCATAAAATACTGGTTATGGTTACCTAACTATATTTGTGTGACAATTTGTTAACGGTAAAAGGGTACAAGTTATACAAACCAATTATTTTAATACTTGTCCTTACTAGATATATAAATTAGAGGCTTTGCAACAATATCCTTCACTATTGTTCGCCATCTTAACACTTTGGTGGTGGCATGCAGTAAACGTAAAATAAAACCTACAGTATATTAAGCATATATATAACTACAATAAAAACTATTTGTTACCTTGTTCTCTTACAAAATCGCACGACCGCATAGCGGGAGTGCGATTTGTAATCGCAAGTTTGATTTCAGACCAAAATTGCACGACACGAAGTTCAATTAGCACTTTATTATATCCATTTTGAAATCATACCATTAAAACACCATGCGACAGCTTTTTTGTTCAATATGAAATTTAATTAAGTAACAGCGGAACCGGAAACGGTGTTTACATCTCATTTTGTATGCATATTTAATTTAAACAAAGATCATGTGACAAAAATGTCATGTGATAAAATTATCTACAAAAACAAATCAGTCAACAGCTAAGTTCAGTTCGATCGTTGTTCAAATAATTATAAAAACAAAAACAGAAATTAGTCAACTACAAAGTTCAATCCTCGTCGTCCGATTCAATAATGTAAGCCCTTCTGTGGTTGAGGAGACTTGGCATATTTTGAGAAGTAATTGATGGTGCAACCCGTGTAATTTTGCATTGGAACAGTAGAGCTGCTGGCCCAAGGGCTGAACGCTTGAAATAATGGAAATCCAACAGGCTGAAAACCAGGATTGAAACTCGTGGGCTGGTGGCTTTGTTGTTGGAGGTGAAAACTAGAACTTGAAGTTGAAGAGGTGTTGATAGACGCCAGTGGTGCTCGTTGCACGATCGATTGATTGGAGATTTCTGAATTATTTTGGCTGGAGACTTCTTTGAATGTGAGACAAATATTTTCTTTGATTCTCGTCTATTTCGTCGTAGTCGTCCAACGAAGATTCGCGTGCGTGGCCTGTTATTTCGCAGATAACATGGGGCGGTTGACCAGATTTCTTCAGTATTGACACGAGAGTTTTCCTCATGCTGTGGTTTGTCAACTTTTTATTTGTTATCAAGCAAGCGGCCATGGATTTCATGATAGCTCCAATGGTATTTTGGCCCATTCGACCTTTGGCGTACCACACATCTATTGGTTTCGGACGATTTATTATGCTGAGATAGAGTGGTCCGTTGTCCTTCATCCCCTCGGGCCGCTTAGACAACCACAGGTTGAAGAGCCGTACAGGATCTCTTTCTCCGCGCCATCAGTGCTGTACATAACCTACAGTGTCGTTCTTCGTCGATTCTTAGACTACCACTTCGTGTTTTAGTGGGACCTTCGCGAAATTCCACGACTTCGCTCCCATCTTCTTGTTGTCTTATAGCAATGCCCTTCGACGTAAGAATCGTAGTGCTCCTGGCGGCCTCGTAATCCAAGTTTCTCTGTTAAATTTTTAAAGTTTATGTTTGTCAGGACTCTTGGATTGAAATCACCTAACTGACGTTTTTCCCACAGAGCTGACTCTTCTTTTGGTGCGAGTGGCTGTGCCTTGTTTGGTCGTTTTCCCTTCCCTTGTTGACGCATGAAAATTGCCTTCGCGTTGAGGATTTCTTGTGAATTATGAAACTGCCTCGCTCGTACGATGCTTAGTGGATAATCGTTTTCCTTCAAGTGACGCTCAATGGAAGTTTGCATTATTCTGAGAGAATTTGGCTCGTAATCTTCACCGTCCTTTTTTTACCTTTGCGTAGAACTTACAAAGGATTTTGTCAAGTTTCAATGTTTATGTTTTCAAGACGACGGGATGTGCACCAACTTTTGAAAACGTTCATTCACTGTTTTGTCGAGCGCGAGGTGTTTTTATTGACAGCAAAAGACTTCAGTTCTTCTATGTCTTTGTTGGCAATTATTGGAAATCTGGAAACATCTATTTCATGGTTTTGGCCTTCATTTGTTCAATTGTTTTGGTTTTGCTGGACTTGGGAGGATGTGAAACTTCAGCAATGTTTGAGGCAAAATCAGTGATATTTTGGTTAAAGGTGACACCAAAGGATGGAAAATTCTCTAACAGAAGTTTTTCAGCTTCCAAGCAGGTTATTGTCATCATCAAAATACTGTAAGTAGTTGAATTCGTCCATTTTCATTAAGAAAAGTGGGATTTTTTTTTAAAAAAAAAGACAAAAAATTAAATTTGTGTCTTTTTTTCCCTGTAATTTGATTGCTTAGTTTAATTTAGTCATTAAAGCTGATTGGTTGTTTTAGTTCAATGTTTAGATCTGAATGGCTGAAAAAAGATGCGATTTAAAGCCCAAAATAGTGCGATTCGTGATTAAATTGCACTGCTAAGAGCCAATCAGATTGCGAGTATCACCAGTGATTTCAAAACGGATATAATAAGGAGGTTAAATACGTGTGGTTTGTAGTATTGGCATCTTTATTTAGCTCTATCTTTTATAAAAAGATATGCACTGAGATAATATATAAATACAGATAATTTCTTACTCTATTGTTATATTGTATATGCTGTCAGTTAACAGTGTAATGTGACTGATAGATTTTTCCTTTTCATTGTGAATGCACAATTACCATAATTCATGACTACAATGAGTTCTTTCTTGCAGGTTTCCATTTAGTCGCCCACAGCAGGTACACTTCAAAGTGTTATGAACAAACATAATTAGTGTTGACCTTCAGTTTTTATTAGTCTTTCTGACGTTGCTTAATTAGCGGAAGTGCAAAGAGTTTATGTTTAGATGTGGGCGTGAGATAATGAGTTGTTGTCCGTTAGAGAGAGATCGAGAGTCGAGACTAGAGGGTGTAAATAGTGTACATAAATAAAGTTTTAGAAAAAGGTATACCGTCTACAGAACATTTAATGGCGATCCTGACAGGACTTACCCCGTCATACAGTTAGTACTCGTTATCATCGTTATCGTTATGGAAACCGATTAAAGTAATGAAAACATCGTAGAGAACAATGACGTCTCGTCGGAGGACAGTCAAATAATTCAACAACAAGTTTCGCAAGGAGTTTCTCTCTTTGAAAAGAAAAAAAAAGCGCTCTTAAATCTAAGCTCACCAAACTAAAACATCACGTAGAAATGCTATGCTTTTCGAACGCGTCGGAGATATCTGAAGTTGAAAGCAGAGTAGAACAGTTATGGAGTGAATTAGAAGCGACGCACGAAGTGTTAGACGCATTAAGTCGACATTATCTCCCAGCGGGAGAATCACTAAAGCATATAGAATCGAGCAAAGAATCCGACTCTCTTGAGACAGAAATCACAAAAACAATCGAAGACGCACAACATTATATCAAAAATAGATACTTGAGCGCAAGCTCAAAAACACATGAAGCAGAATCGCAAGACACTAGCGTGGAATATGAAGAGGCGAAAGCATATTAAAATCGAAATTTGGTTGCCAGAGGCGACAGTTAAGAGCATTTATGGACCAGCTTGAAAAGATGTCACAAATCCGAAAAACGATGTTAAAGAGTTCGAGCGCTTTGCCGATTTAATGCGTGTTACCGTAGTGAAGTTAAAAGCGGAAAACCGTCAAGGTGAACTGGCAGCCGGATCTCTACACAGTTTACTTGTGAAAAAGTTATCCGATCGACACTTGGAAATGTACAGTAGATGACTGGGCGACAACAACCGCGAGCAATCGCTGGTAAGCCTTAGAGACTGGCTAAAAGAAGAAGCAAAAATCCGAATAGAAGCGCTGGAGATAGCGCATGGTTTTAGCAAACACGTGGCGGAGACAACACATATCCCCGGCCAAGGAACGACAGATACAAATCCAGAAATTCGTTTGCGTCAATTGCAGAACGAAAAAAGGACCCCTCTGTCAGATCATGTGAATGCTGCGGTGAAGATGACCACAGGATTTGGAGATGTAAACAATACCGTCATATGAACGTAGATGAACGATGGCAGTTCGCAAAAGAAAGAAGATTGTGTTTCCGTTGCCTTGGTAACGATCATCAAGGTAAATACTGTAGAAGATCCCAGAAATGCAACGTCAACGATTGCCAACTCACTCATATTTTGTTGCACGACTTTACCAAACAAGCATCGATGAAACAACCACTAGCAGAAAAAAAGCCGAAAGGAAGTTGATGCCCCCGGTATGCCTGCACGGGAGGGGGACGAAACTTCCACAACTAGACTTTCCCTGACAACCAGTAACAAAGACGCATCGGAGACCTATTCGCTGAGAACTATTCCAGTGTGGATCAAAGCCAATGAAAAGGAAATCAAGGTAAATGCCATTCTTGATGACGCTTCAAATAAGACATTCCTAAACGAAGAAGTTTTCGGGGTATTAGGAATACAAGAACCGTATGAAAAAGTTAAAGTTCATGTCCTCAACGACTCCGTGGAGACATTCGAATCAATGCCTGTGGCTGTGGTAATAGAAAGTCTGGATGGTCAGTTTAGCAAAGAAATTAAAGTTAGAACGGGTCCAAGAAAGGTGACAGGAAACTACCGCGTAGAAGACTGGGCAACGTACCAAAGCCAATGGCCACACCTAAGACCGTGTGATTTTCCCAAACCAGCCAAAGATGGGATTATCGACATGCTTACCGGAGTAGACAACGCTGATCTACACTATTCTATGGTCGACATCCAAGCACCAAATGCAGGACTTGTGGCCGCCGTGAACCCCACGGTTGGACTTGCATAGGAGCACCAGAAACCAGATCATCGTCTGACAAGAGGTCACACGTCATCCGCACGTTTTTATCAAGACAAACAACCTCCAACTCGAACGGACCTTGTTGAGATATAGATCAAAGCCTGAAACGTTTCTGGGAGATCGAGAGTTGCGGGACAACTACTAGAGAAGTAAGTGTTATGACAGAGGCCGAGATGACAGCTTTAGACCTAGTTAAGAAATCCCTGCATTGTGAAGAAGGAAGATACCAGATATCTGTTCCCTGGAAAGAAGACAAGCCAAAGCTTCCCGACAATCGTCAACAAGCAATTTCCCGCCTTAAAAGCACCGAGAGGAATTTGAAACAGAACGAGTTCATCGCCGCTGAATACCAGAGAACCATCGAAGATTACGGTAAGAGCGGAATTTGAAACAGAACGAGTTCATCGCCCCTGAATACCAGAGAACCATGGAAGATTACGTTAAGAAAGGCTATCTTCGCAAGATCCCTCCAGAGGAAGAACCACCACGGGAAGTTTGGTACTTTTCCGATCGTCCGAATGGACAAGTCCACTACGAAATTCAGGATTGTTTTTTGACTGCTCTGCTAAGTGCGAGGGACTGTCTCTCAACGATGTCATTCACGCAGGTCCAAAGATTCAAAAGGATCTCTTCGATGTGCTGATTCGTTTCCGTCGCAACCCGATTGCCCTAGCCTGCGATATTAAAGGAATGTTCCTGTTCCTCCTGATCGAGATAGAGATGAAAGACCGGTCCTATTTCCGTGTCTTGTGGAGAGACCTGAATACCGATGAAGACTCTGAAGAGTTCGAGTTTACCAGAGTCGTATTCGGTAAGAATGTACCAATGGAGGCTCAGTTCGTCTCACAAGAAAATGCTCGACGCCATCAAACCTTATACCCATCCGCGCACATGGATGATTCGCTCGACAGTGTTGCAGAGGAGGAACAAGGAATTGAACTCTACCAATAATTGAATGGACTATGGAGTCTAGCCCGAATGCAAGCAAGAAAGTGGATCTCAAATTCATCAAAGGTCATGGCAGCCATACCAGTGGAAGATCGAGCTACAGACTTCAACATCAACGACGGTCCAGTTCCCGTTACCAAGACTTTGGGTCTTTCGTGGAATAGATGAAGTACTTACACTTCTCACAGCACCTGTGTCTTCTGAGTTAAAGATCACTAAACGCAACGTTTTGAAGAAGATATTGTGTACTTACATATGTAAAAACTTTATTATCTTTTCATAATATAAGCAAACCACTCTTCAGTCCTCGAGTTCTTACTCTGTCTGAAACTAAATATGAACCCCGCCTTCTTGGCAGCCTATAACAATGGCACTTGATTGGTTCTCAAAAGTCCTTAATTAATTACATCCCAAGTACCATCATTCGACCACCAGCTCCCAACTTGACCGTAAGCTCAGTCGGAAAAGCGTCGGACTAGTAAACCGAAGGTCGCGGGTTCGAATCCCAGCCGGGCCAAGTAGAGTTTTCTCTACTTGACCGGTATGGTTCATCACTCGGAGTAACATCTAATATCATTATTCTTCACCCGAGTTCACTGTCCCATAATAATTGTTCTAAATCTACATTCTCGATATTGAAGAAACTAGTATCTGTTTCTAAATATCAAATAACCCAAGTACCATCATTCGACCACCAGCTCAAAACTTGACCTGTAAGCTCAGTCGGTAGAGCGTCGGACCACAGGGAGCCCAACTCTGACGCCTGTGATGGTCCTTCCTCTTTTTTGTTTTATTATATTGAGCTTCTGACTGAAAACCGAGGCCGCTTAATAACAGTTGTGTAAGCTGGTTAACAGTTGGTAAAATATGCATATATATGCAAATTGCAGCGCGCGGTAATTTGAAACTCGAAACAGCTGTTGGGCTTGTGCCACGTGAATGGCGCGTGACGCTCACTGAAAGCTGAGACGACTAAACACGCAGTGCGGGAAAACACGCGAGAGAAACAAGAGAGAGGAAACGGACGAAACACCGACGCGTCTCTGTTCAACGTGTTCCATAAGTAGCTTGGACAGCTGTTTGTCATCGGAATCCGCCGGATGGCGAGCAGACCACCGCTGAGATATCTGAATACAATTCATCCGAATATTCATCCGCACTCAGAACGATCAAAAGAGGAATGCATAATTGCGAGGTAAGACAAAGCACTTGTTTGTTTAAATACTTATATCAAGTATATAAAGTCTTACGTTTAATATTCAGTTTAATCTATTTGCTATTCACTATTTGCTAATCCTTTGTACGATATCTGTCTTCAGGTTGTTAGAGACGTACACCTACTGCGAACAGCCTTTCTGTGTCAGAAATACAAGCGTATAAAGGGCCATAAAGGGTATATTCCTATAGATTCTCCAATAGATTCCTACCACGATCAAATTATTCAAATCACGAAATGCCAGCTCACGAATGGTTAAAGAATTGATTAAGTCGTTCGTACAGAAACTTAATCTTCTAAAGTCCCTTTACTTTTTACCAACCAAGGCTAAGGCTGACTTTTATTTTAAAGTTATATTACCTTCAATTACATATGGATTAATAATATGGGGTTCATGCGGAAAAACCCTATTTAGCGAGCTAGAGCGTATACATGTACGGGCTGCCAAACTTATTTACGGTTTGGATTGGCAAACGCCAACAGAGGATGTTCTTGCTCAAACAAAGTGGAAATCACTCGAGGAGTTATACTCGCAGAGGTTGTTACATCTAGTACATAACTGTTATTACGGTCACTCCCCTATTCCACTACAGTCATTATTTTTAAAATACAATTGTAATTATAATTTAAGAAGAAAACTGACTGTCTTTCTACCTAAGCCTAAAACTGATTTCTTAAAGAAATCAATTTCCTATAAAGCTGCTGTTTTATGGAACTCTTTAGACAATAACACAAGAGCCATAGAGGACATTAACAGTTTTAAGCGTGTAATAAGGAAATAGTAATTATAGTTGTAATATAGTTAGTAGAATAGGATAGTAAGATAAAATGTAATATTAATACTTTTATTTAGGTATTAATTTAGTTTAAATCATACATGTAAATACACGACCACATCAGCTATGCTGTAAGTTTTTATCGAGTTTAAATAAATGCCATTATTATTACGATTACGATTACGATTACGATTACGGTTACGATTACGATTACCATTACGATTACCATTACGATTACCATTACGATTACCATTACCATTACCATTACCATTACCATTACCATTACCATTACCATTACCATTACCATTACCATTACCATTACCATTACCATTACCATTACCATTACCATTACCATTACCATTACGATTACGATTACGATTACGATTACGATTACGATTACGATTACGATTATCATTACGATTATCATTACGATTATCATTACGATTATCATTACGCTTATCATTACGATTATCATTATCATTATCATTATCATTATCATTATCATTATCATTATGATTATCATTATGATTATCATTATCATTATGATTATCATTATCATTATCATTATCATTATGATTATCATTATGATTATCATTATGATTATCATTATGATTATCATTATCATTATCATTATCATTATGATTATGATTATGATTATGATTATGATTATGATTATGATTATCATTATCATTATCATTATCATTATCATTATCATTATCATTATCATTATCATTATCATTATCATTATCATTATCATTATCATTATCATTATCATTATCATTATCATTATCATTATCATTATTATTATCATTATTATTATTATTATTATTATTATTATTATTATTATTATTATTATTATTATTATTATTATTATTATTACGAAGGGGTTCGGAACACCAATCGGCATTAACGACCATGACGTAAGAGTATTAAATTGTCCAAGCTACTTATGGAACACGTTGAACATAACAAGTCGGTTAAAATATCGTTAAATATTTACTTATTTCGGGTCGGGTTTTTTTAATACAAGTACCATTACTTGTTTATGAACAATCTAACAAGCGATCAAAGGAAAAATGCTTGCGAAACAAAGTCAGGAACGCGTAGTTATTTCGAAAATTGAACAACAACGATTCAGAGTTTCATCCCTTTCCTCTCTTCTCTAGCCTGCGTGCAGACGTTCCCCCCCCCGAAAGGCGGAAAGTAACGTCTGCGAAACGGCGGCACTAATCGTGTTCTGGTCACGTGGATCTTCGCAGCATATTGTGGAACCTGATCCCATTGGCTGTCATCACTCTAATTGTTTTTTATCTTAAATTAGCTTGATATTTATATCCGGCTTTATGTAATTGCGGATTTCATGCAAATCGTCAAATGTCTTTATTGTGTGTGCTGTGCTTTTCGAGCATAATAAAGCCTCAAGACAAGAATTTGGTAAAAAGTTCCCGAACGGAATTTAGTGTAAAAAAAGAACTTGAATCATTGCCATTTACTGTTCAAATTGAATATTTCCAGCATATTTGTCGCAAGTGTTTGGGGCAATTAAAGAAACGAAGGGCGCTCATAAGGAACTTGTCAAATTTGGACGCTCTTATCTTTGATAACTATTCAACGAAAGCCGCTGAGATAGGATTACCCACCAAGAGGAAACGGGAAACAAGATCGCAGTCCCCTGAACGTTATGACAGTGAAAAGACAATACGGTCTTCAACTCCATTACGGACAAAAGATAAATCAACTGCTGCGCTTCCTGTAGTACAAGGCATTTCTCCAGTTATAAAGCCTGTATGTAGTAAAGCGAAAGTTTCTGTTTCTGTTGAATGGCCCAGCAAAACCGTCGTGAGAGAACTGCCTGATACTCTGGACTCCTTAGGTAAAATGATCTGCAGAGGGACTTACAAACAGATTGCGTCGGCCGCATGGCGAAATTTGAGACTGAAGAAAGAACTGCAGACGCTCTTCATTCGAGATGTCGATAAAGAGTGTAGCGCTATTTGTTCTTCTAAGTATCCTTCTATTCTTCGAGCTACGTCAAAAAAGAACATTTCAACATTTTCGTTTGATGGAATGGACAATGAACTCAAAGAAAAGACACCATTGCTGCGAGCTGTTCTCAGTGTTGCAAGTATTAGAACAAGAAGGGCAAACGAAATTGGTTTTAATACGCAGTCGGCAGTTTGTATGTCCATTGCCATTGCATTAAAGAACAGATGCCCAAGTATGAGTGCTATCCAGCTAATTAACAGCATTATACTTTACCATTCAGGTACACTGGTAAGTACTAATCAAGTATAATTTAGCTTTTTGCATTATATTTTTCCTCCTATTATTTTTCATGTTGTTGTTTATATAAATATGACCCATAAATTGATCTTTAACATTTAGAGTTTATTATGTATTCTTATGTATTGTCTAGGGTACCCTTGGAAGATTAAGTGCATTGAGAATCACAACATCTCACAGGTACTACTACAACAAAATGGATGAATTTGGAAAAGATTTCAATTCTAAAGTTTTAACAGCTGTGAAAGAAGAAAGCAAACGTTTGCAAAAATTCCATTGTCCAGAAAATGCAGAGCTGGCAGAGAATACCTCCAATGTTACCCGCAATACCAATGTAGTCATTCAAGCAGACAAGGGAAGGAAGATAGTGTTTGACAATTTTGATTTTAAACAACATGTTCATGACATGAGTGAGAAGCATCAGAATGTAGATATCCACTGGGTCACCCACCTGGCTGTTGAAAATCGAATAGATGGAAATAGTCTTCAAAGCACCATCCCTTCAGAAGGATTATCCAAAATGGATAATGGTGTGTGTTTACCAAGTCGCCATGAGCACTTCATTCAAAGAGATAACTACATCACCATTGCAGAAAGAGTGATTGTTGCCAATATATCATGCCTTTCCTTTTTACAACCAGTTACAGTGAAGCATATCCCTCACAAGTATACCAAGGAAACAAGTGACCCAACCATAACAGTACGTTACTAGTTACTACAGTATCACTTATTGATTATTCTCATCACTTTAACTTATTACATAGAGAATAATACATGGATGTGCAGAAATATGAGTGTTTACTCACTTGTGAGATATCCTGTTCAACACGAGAAATATATTTCATACTTCTAAGCATCCATGTATTATTACTGTAAAATTATCATGTATTATCCTAAAAGTCCTATTGCCTTCGTGATGCATTTTGTGATAATCGACACATGTGAGATTATCAATTTAATTATTTATAGAAACATATCAATATATATATATACAGGGGGTGGACAAAAAAAAGTGGCCATCCATGAAAACATAGTTAATTTGGAACAACTTAGGAAAGAACAGTACGTTTATGTAAAACCAAATGTTTTGAGGACATACACAGTGAGAACTGCTCGTATATGATAAAAAATCCTAAACTTAGACATTTGTTTTCAAAATACATTGTATTATCATGGATTTACTAACAATTTTTAATAGGAATTGGTGTATTGAATCTGCTGTACGTGTAACTTCAACTTATTTAAGAAAGTCTACAACATTATTAACCCAATGTGTAATTCTACAATTTTGGACAGTAAAACTAATTTCAAGAGAGTGAGTTACTAAAAAAGCTGATTTAGGTCCACACTGTTCGGTTTTTGTTGATCGTTTTGGATCGTATTTTATGAATAATAAGAGAGTTGTTCAGTTGAAGATGTGCACATCCAAACTCCTTATGAAAAGATTACAAAATCGTGTATTAACTGAAGATAGGTCACGCAAGTTTTGAAAACCAAAAAAAGAGAGAAAGTTAGGTGTTTAATTAGAAGAGGTCAACGGTTTTTCCAAGCTATCGCCGATAGATTTTAAAGGGAATTAAGTAATTAAGAAAATTCACAAACTCCTTGAAAACGTTATACGTCAAAGGGAATGTGACTTTTTTGTTGTACTATAAGAGATACTGAGTCTGAATTTGTATGACATCAAATATGCGTTCCAAATCTAAGGTATATTTTTGTGTTCTATAACTAAAGCCAAATTAGTCTGATCATTTTGAGATCACAGAAATGAGATGACATTACAGCCAGATTTTCAACATTTTTGGTCATAAAAAATTGTAACTAAAATCATGAAAGGTTGATCTGTTTTCAAAATAAATTATTAAAATTACGATTTAACGTTGTATTGGAGTAGATTTCACTGCGTATATGTCTCAAAAAGCTATATTTTATATATTTTCTTGTTTTTCAAAATGTTACGGTAAATTAACGATATTTGCATGGATGGCCACTTTTTTTTGTCCACCCCCTGTATATATATATATATTATACCGTATTTGACCGGTTAAGCACCCCGCCCCCCCCCCCCGACCATAATTTTCACCAAAAGAAGGGGGTGGGTGCTTACACAAGCAATTATGGGTACTTACGCAGGCATCTGGGTGCTAAACGTACAGAGACTGGGACCAATGAACACAGAAATTCAAAATGGTGCACATCTAAACGAAGACTGTGTTTAAAACGTTTCAATTTTGCCACTCACACATTAAAATTATCAAAATAATTGCTTAACACCTACAGTCACTATACTTACCCATATGGATGGTTAGGTGCAGACATGCATGTTTAAGAGTTTCCAGCCATTGTTCGGTTACTTGGATACAGGTCTAGGGCCATGTAATTGTCCCCAGCCTTGACCTGTCCACCGTGCCTTGTGTCTGCACCTATCACACCGATTATTTCAGTGGAAGTTTAATTACTGTATATACTGTATATATAATTTTTGCTTTATTGTTTTCCAAACACAGTACATATATTTGTATAATTTTTTTTTCAGACATTTTTGGGTGTTTTACCTTACAATGAAAATGAAGCAGATGGAATTGCTAAGGTACTAGAAGAGCTTCACCAATATGTTCCAAATTACAATGTAAATGGTAAGCAGAAATACTCGACGCAAGGATTAGTTGCTGATCAGCTGTCTGTTGAGCGTGGAGTGAATGCTCTTCTACAGGTGTCAAATGGCTTTACTCCAAAAGAGAGATTGGAAGGATTGCATATTGAAGTTGCTGACTGGCATGCTGGCAACAAATTTATTAAGGTACATGTACAAAGAAATAATAGCTTTTTAATTATGTAGGGAAAATCTCATCATCCATGTTATGATTATATAACACGGACTTAGAAATACAGTTAACTTCCTCTATGGCTGACCCCCTTAGGACTGGCTCTCCTGTGTCTGTAAGGGTGGTCTATTATAGGAGGTCTGAATTTCTGAAACCCATTCTATTTTGGTAATTTTAACTGCAATCACTTTTCTGTTTCACTTAGGAACATAACCACATTTTTGAGAAATCATTGCCAGTTCTCCTAAAAGTGCTCTACATTCTAAAAGATAACTGTATCCGATGAGAACATTTCAAAGTTTCCTGAAACCGAATGGTTCTCAGTTAACGCAAACCACCCTGAAAAACTGGATATGATCAAAATCCGTACTAAAATAAAAAATAATGGCTAAAACCACCTAACCGCAAAACTATAATAGACCCCCTGTAAGGTATTCCTCTTAGGGTATTCCTCTTAGAATGGTAAATACCATAGAAGTGGTAACGAGTAAGTGGCTGTTTTGTGGGTTATCCACATCTCAGGCTTATAGAGGTGCTCATTAAAAGGGATATAAATATAAGGAACAATATAAATGAAAATATAATTACCACCATGAAATAGACTGAACTGAAATTTGGAATAGCACTGGATCACTAGTATTAAACAATACCTTGTTTATTTTAGTTGGTGTTTGATAATTTCTACCATACAAAATCAGCAGGAGACAAGTGCACGCTTTTCAGTGACAGAAACCTTATCAATAGGCGGAATGTCAAAGCTGATGTTGACAAAGCTGCAAACCCATGTAGGAAGTTCTTCGAAATGGAAGTTAATGCTCGTATTGTTTCTGCTTGTCTTCAAACCCTTGGTTTGAATTCCATGCATGAAACACCACCAAGTGATATTATTCCCATTGGTTTACAAGATGAAACACCAAAAGTAAAGAGAGAATTTTTACACAAAATTGCATCACAAGTGGTTGATAAATATGTCCTCCAGAAAGAAAGTGTCCAGTCTTTTTTAAAAAAGGTCCTAACCCAAAAAGAAATGGAACAATACTGGCTAAAAGACATGACAGATGATGGAAAATACAAATGTAGATACCAAGGCTGCCAGCAAACCTTTACATATGATGGTGCTTCAAAGCCATGAAAATGGCCATGATCCACCAGTATGTGCAATTTACGATGTGTCTGCTGAAGAAGTCAGTGTCCCTCAGACAGCAACCGATGAACATGATGATGTGCTCAACTACCAATGCTCTTTCCTTGAGTTATCAATGATTATACTTAACTTTTTTGATGCGATAAAGGAAGGTGATGGGCTCAGAGTATTAAGGTGTTGGAAATTCATGCTACCCTACTTGCACAACCACAAAGGTAGCACCAAATATGCATTAGAAGCTCTTTTCCTTATTTTCCAAGTACATGCATTGCTATCTCCTAAAGATGCACACCTTTTAGTCTGGAATAGGTTTGCTTTGTTAAAAAAGGGCATAGGTGGGAATATCCCTTTGGACCTTCACTTAGAATTCATGCATAAAATTTTAAAAGAAGTGGTTAGGAAGCTAGGTCCTAATGCCTCAAATAAGAAATGTTTAGATAGGTATGCCCAGTCCCTTGATGTAACTAGTGTAATATTAGCTAATTTTGATGCAAATTGTAACATTAGAAAGAGGTCAGGTAGACATACCAGCAAGTCACAGTCATCAGACCTGGAGAAAATTGTAAAAGAATTAATGGGCCACAAAGCTTTTACTTTTACACCTGGAAGAGCTTATACACATTTTTCCAGCATTGCACCAACAGTTTTAAAACAACTTAAATTGCAGAATATGTACAAGTGGATAAACAAACACAAGAAAAATATACTGTTACAAACACATGCACGATAAGGTAGAATTACACAATGTAATACTGTAAGCAAGTCTGAAATCTTGACTGCAGATGGAACCTTGAGTTGGGATAAAATTTTGTTCATTACGCTGTATTAGTTGATGCTGAGACCACAGTGTCAAAGATTTTTTGATGTTTATGTCTTCAGTTACAAATATTAAAATTAATGTTCTTGATCAGGAATTTCAGGAATCCAATATCATCATATTGTAATATCACTATTAATTTATTTTTTTGTACTAATTGAGATTAAACTTGTGTTGTTGTTGTTTTGATAACAGTTTAAAACATTGATTGCCCTGATGCTCACATAGAAAAAAGCTAGATTTTATCCCAAATCTCATTATGACTGGTTATGAGCATGTGTGCCTGAGATTACAAACTCGCTTTAAATTTTTTTTTTTTTTGTTAATGTTATTGTTAGTGTTCTTGGGGTAGCAAGTGTTCAATAAAACTACTAGTGCTAACATTTGAAATGTCAACTATATCACTAAAGTCTGTGTCCATTTCAACAAAAGCACTTTCAGAAAAAAATTCATGCAAGCATGAATCATCTCTTACATTAATCCAATCCCTACAGCAACCAAGTTGTCTTGATATTCTTTGGACGCCAGCAGTTGATGCCATCTTTCAGAAGACAACATCTTTTCAGGCGAAGTGAAAACATATTGAAAATTTCCAAGTTCTATCTGTTCAAGAACACCATCTCTTTCATCGCTGTTTACAGCCACTGAATTAAGTCCCAAAGAAGACAAATATGCAACTTGGTCATCCATCAAAGCCTTTAAAGGTGAAATAATGATCACTTTACTTGTCCCAAGTGGACGTCCACGAACAATATCAGCAGCAATCGGAATGGCTTGATATACGAACGATTTTCCATAACCAGTCGGCAAACTGACATAAACGTCACAGTATCCTTCTACAATCTTCCGAATTGCCATCTCTTGCTCACTATGTAGAGACGTTAACTTAAAAGTATTGCAAAGGGCTAATTTAGCTTGGTTCCAAGCATGTGTGCAGTACGCCATCTTGGATTTTAATAAAGTAATTATGAAAATCATGCTGCGAAGATCCACGTGACCAGAACACGATTAGTGCCGCCGTTTCGCAGACGTTACTTTCCGCCTTTCGGGGGGGGGAACGTCTGCACGCAGGCTACTCTTCTCCTCTTCTCCCTCGCGTGTTTTATTCCGTGTTCCGCCAACGTCAATTTGTTCGAGCTCAAATTACTACGACAAAGAACGCAGCTTTCAGTGAGCGTCACGCGCCATTCACGTGGCACAGAAGCCCAACAGCTGTTTCGAGTTTCAAATTACCGCGCGCTGCAATTTGCATATATATATGCATATATTATCAACTGTTAACCAGCTTACACAACTGTTATTAAGCGGCCTCGCTTTTCAGTCAGAAGCTCAATATAATAAAACAAAAAAAGAGGAAGGACCATCACAGGCGTCAGAGTTGGACTCCCTGTGGTCGGACTAGTAAACCGAACGTCGCGGGTTCGAATCCCAGCTGGGCCAAGTAGAGTTTTCTCTACTTGACCGGTATGGTTCGTCACTCGGAGTAACACCTAGTATCAATATCTCTGTCTTACTTTAACTTAAAATTCAACATTATTTACAAAACTGCATAAACCGAGTCGCTATGCTAACTGTACGCATTTAAAATATCATCGATCATAGTTAATAGTTCCATTCCCGAAGAAATCTGCTGTCTTCGGATTCTTTGAGGGTATCTTTGCAATAGAGGTTCTTGAATATCACGGTTACCTTGATGATCATCATCCACGGATTCTTCTTCTGAATCTATCACTTCTTCTTTATTGTCTATGTCGATAGTTCCTTTGAATTCCTCTAGAAAAGAGATGTGCCGCGTGATGTTCTTATCACCTCTTTGGGCTGTCACAGAGCTTCCCTTGATTGGTATGACTTTATATGGTCGGGGATCGTACAAAGTTGAAAACTTGTTTTTCTTTGACTGTCGCACAAGAACTGTATCCCCAACTTCTATATCTGCTTCTTTTGCTTTTCGGGTTTTGTCAACATAGATCGATCTTTGCCTTCGGCTTTCTCTCTACGTCCTCCTTTCTTTTAGATTTTTTAATTGGTGTAGTGTTCTCAGTTACTGCTGGTATTCCACTGTGGATAACCCGATTGAAAAGCAGTTCTGCCGGAGCTAGCCTGCCTCCAGTCTTCTCCTTGAATCTTAGTGGTTCGGATTGCTTTATTCAGTGGCTTCATAAATGACTCAGCCTCTCCATTCGCTTGAGGACAGAGGGGTGTAATTCGATGGTGTGATTCATTGTGCTTTAAAATAGTCACTTATCTCATCACCATGAAATGGAGGGCCATTGTCAGAGGTTATTTTCGTGGGCAAACCATGAGTAGCAAATATTTTATCCATTTTGGAGATGATTGATGAGGCTGTCGTTGACTGCATTATTTCTACATCAGGAAACTTCGAGTAACTGTCTATCATTACAAATAGCATTTCCCCCGTTGGGAAGGGACTGCAGAAGTCCATATGTAGATGAGTCCATGGCCTTGTTGGTGTCCCTGTGATACGTAGTGGAGGTGGTGGTGTAGCAATACCGGAGGCCTGACAGGGAAGGCAAGCTTTGACGAGGGCTTCAACGTCTTTGTCGATGCCATCATACTTTGGTTCGCAACAGTTGTTTCATTTTAACCATCCCTTGATGTCCTTGGTGCGCAATATTCAAAGTTTTCTTTCCCAAGACAGAGGGCATTACAATACGATGACCTCGTAGAACCACACCATTTGTTGTAAGTGATAATTCATGTCGTAGGCGGTGAAAAGGCTTCAAACTGATGTTATTGGTTGGCCAGCGATTCGTTTGAAATGATTGGATGACTCTTTCCAACTGTGGATCTTTTGCAGTGGTCTCTTCAATCTCGGCCATGATCATAGCTTTTGGTACTGCATGTACAGCGACAAAATTAACATACTGATCAGCGACGTTTTCTTTGCTTTTGGTGGTGCTAGGAGGTATGGGCATTCGTGACAGAATGTCAGCAGGATTACCATCTCCCTTCCGATATCGAACTGTCAAGAATTTTTTTCTGATGAGAAGAAATTTTTTTCTTATGACAAGAATCTTCTTATGACAAGAAAATTTTTCTTATGACAATAATACTTTTTAAAATATGAAATGTCTTCCCATTATAGAATATAATATGGCACAACAATTTGGAGAATAAGAAACTTTTCTCTTAGAGTTATAGACTTCCTGGATAATTGCAGAATGGCTTACAATAAGAAAATTTTTATTTGTATATTTGACAAAAACAAGCTTTACTAAAAATTATCCAGTGGAAAACCGGCTTAACACTTTATTCTAAATGTTTAAGACCACGATTTAAAATATTAAGATAATACTATTATTGAAAAAGTGGTGGCTCCCAAGAAAAGCGCAAGAAGTACGCGAGAAAAGCGCCAGAATTGCGCGAGAATATCCCATGATGCCTTTTTTACGACATTGTAGCCTCGCTTTCCGGAATTCAGTATTATTAGTCACGAGGCGTCCTGATTCAGATCTACTGTAGGCTGTTGTTCGAGTAGAAGAAAAGCCTATTTTATGATGGATTCACGAAGAGGTTCTTTATTTTCAAAGATTGCCGTTATAGATGATTTATTTTCCAAGATTTTGGAGAAATATCAGAAGGTAAGATGTTTCACACAACCTATTAAAATTGTTTGCAAGCTATTGTTACTATGCTTCCCGCGTGGCAAATCTATTCTACGATTTGAGACGTGATGCTTTTCTTATCCTTTTCTTATCCTTTTTATATGCTTTTTCATTGTGCTAACGTGTATATAAATAATATCTAAAAATTATGTTAATTGTTTATGAGGAGTTAATTGTTTATGAGGAGTTAATTGTTTACGAACTTTACTGGTTAAAAGAGCAAAAGTGCGCCATATTTGAATTTAACTATAGTGAAATAAAAGTAGCGTACTGCGTAGGCAGTGTAGAAACAACAATCGAAATATAGTAAGGTTAGATATACTGCCGAAACAGAGAACGTAGGAGTCTAACGTTTCGAGCGAAGGCCCTTTCTCTCTGACGAAGGGCCTTCGCTCGAAACGTTAGCCTCCTACGTTCTTGTTTCGGCAGTATATCTAACCTTACTATATTTCGATTAATATAACTATAATTATTTTGATGATGTTGCTTACAAACATCATAATGCTTCTATTTGTTACTGGTTAAGTTATCTGATAATGGATTTTTGGTACATAACTGCTCGGTAACTTTTATACAAATCAGCTAATATCAATAAATGTCTTGTTTATACTGCATAAAAAGTTTGTTTTTTGTTTGCTTTTTATCTTTGACAGGTTATAATCAATCGTATGTATCACACAAGCTCTGCAAATGACTGCTGTTCTCTGTACGCCGACAGGAATCTCACAAATAGGCGAAATATTTCTTCAGATGTAACAAAGGCATTTGCCCCAGATAAGCAGATGTTCGTGTTGGCTGTGGAAGCAAGGATTATTGATTGCTGCTGCAATGAAAAAACTTGGCTTGAAGGAAATTGATGAATTATGAATTACCTGCTCAACCAAGAACCCCCATAGCCGAATGCCTGTCAGGATCACCTGGATGCAACAAGAGTTGCAGGTACAGTATCTAAAACATAGTATGGAAGTAATGTATCAAGTATACAGATTTCGAAACACAATTATATTGCATGATGAAAAAAGAAAGAAAATCAGTTACTGATACTCATACATTGTGTGCCATGTAATGTGTTGATATCAGGTCTGTTCAGATAAATGTAGCAACCTCTGTATGTATATAATGGGTTGCTACTTGATAAAATTTTACAAACAGACATGGCATCAGATACACAGAGCATGTGTTTTGCATGCACACCAATCAATTTCCAGTTTTCAATTGTCCTGAATAAAAAAAAGGAAGAGAAATATCTTGGACTATATGATCACTTTTTACAATGATATAATAATGGAATAAATATACCTTTTTTAATCTTTTTTAAGGTATAATGGCAAAAGCAAAGCAGACCATGAACGTGATGTTCATGGATTGCAAGTTGATCCTCCACAACAAGCTGAAACTGCAGCAAATCCTCCTAGTCACTCAACTGCAGTCGCAAAGACAGATGATGTCTACAACTTCCAGTGTAATCTCTTGAACCAAGGACTACTTTACATGAACTTTGTTGATGCTGTTGCAGAAGGGGATGGATATAGAATAATAAGATGTTGGAAGTATCTTCTTTTACACTTCTATGTTGAAGACAAAACGAAATACGCCAGAGGCTCAGTACCTTTTGCTACAGCAGCACTGTTTGTTAACACCACGCCAAGCCTTTAGACAGAGGTGGAACAGATCGTGTAACAACAAAGGTGGTGCAGGACGAAATGTGGCTCTTGACTTGGACTTAGAGCACGACAATAACTATTTGAAGGAATCAATTAAGAAAATGGGACGTAATATCACACCAAATGCAATCTCACGAGCCTGTAGAGTTTTAAAACTGTTTAGACACCTTTGTGATGGGATAACTAGAGAATGCAAAGTTACGAAAAAGTCAGGTAAAGATAAAAAATATAGAGTAAATGCAAAAAAGATAGATTTATACATAATTATAATGCTTATTGCAATTTTCAATACAGCAAGGCGAAAAGTAGGACTGTATCCAAGTTGAAGGAACTTGTAGAGCCACAACTTTAGCTATGAATTTCTGTTCTCCATTGTGTCAAAATAACTCTGGATATGGTGTTGGAAAGACAATAAAGTGCAGAGAATTTGAGACAAAAGACTGACATTTCGAGTGGAGCCATTAATTATCAAGAGGTCCACTAGAAACACACGTTTTTCATTACTCAAATTACATGCAGTATACTGCCTTTTCACTTTGACATAGAGTGATCTTAGTTCCTTGGTTACATTTCTATTTCGATAAGGTAAACATGTCACAAAGAACAAGCAGAAGGATTTGGAGAAGATTGTGAAGTCTCTGGTGCAAAATGAAGCAATGATGGAAAAGCCAGAGAGGCTTTCCAAGGAATTTGTTAAACAATGATAAGTTGACAGGTCTATGTAAATGGCTCAATGCCCACAAGAATGGTATCATGATGGGTAGAAAGGCCCGTTAAATTCAATGATCCTTCAGATCACATGTACATAATAATAATTATTATAAATAAATATAAACGGTTCACTTGATAAAACTGTGCAAACCATGCAGGTTACTGTAATTGTTTGATACAATTAAATTATTACTTATTTAATACGACAAATTATACTGTAACACTGTATTTCATTAAAAATTTCACTGTCTAATTCTGTTTCCTGTACGTTAAAAGATGTTAGTAACTGTGTGATAGAAAAGGAAAATACCTTTTGTCTGATACGTTATGACGGGAGTATGTAAATGTCATTGTTAAGCCCAGAGTGGATGAAGAGCCTATACCCATGACTGAGATTTGCCAGACCCAATTTCCTATGAGGGATATTTTTAATATGATTTTTTGGGTCCATACGTCAGGCTATTCAGAATATTTTTTTCATGCAATTTGTTGATCAACAATGTGTGAAACAGTAAATTTTTACTGTATGTATTTGTGTCCTATTTGATGGGGAATTTGTTCAATCTTGATGTTCCTAGCCAGTAGGGAATTGTTCAATATTTAACTGTTTGTGGTATAAAGAACATGACAAAAAAGGAGTATAATCCTCGCCTCTTGCATGTTATGCCATATTTATATGGATTAAATTGACAGGCGCATTATATCTAACACCAATATATTTCAATGTTATATGTACTATAATTTTCTATTTAATATGTTCTAATTAGGAGATTAACCAAGTAATACCATGATCGCCTCGGATTCTTTTGTTCTCCGAGGGAATGTAAACCTTGTATTTCCCTCATTGCTCATGCAAGAGGGAAATTTATCCTTTGTCTTCTAATTTTCCCGTGCATGTTGATGAGGGAAAATTAGAAGACAAAGAAATCCTTTGTCTTCTTCTAATTTTCCACTGCATGTTGATGAGGGAAAATTAGAAGACAAAGAAATCTTTTGTCTTCATCTAAATTTCCTGCTTGCATATTTTCTCTCATCAACATGTACGGGAAAATTAGATGCAACTTCTCTGATCAACCGTGTAAATTTCCTGTCGGTAAGATTCTCAAAGTTTTCCTCGGCGATCATAATATTACAAACTAATAACATGACTTTTCAGGAAATTAGCATATCGCCACACATTAATACGATAAATACTGGTAGGAAGGTTAGCCAAGCTTATTTCAATGAACGGTACCATTTGGAATATAAGAGTTTTGCCCCATCCTGTCGGCATGTTAACAAACACATCTCTTCCAGAGATAAACTGTTTAATACAATGGAATTGTTCACGCTTTAAAGAACGAAATCCAAATTCCTCACACACTAAACCGACACATGTTTGAAAATCTACTTCCGATAAACAAGTGGCACGTGTCGATTCAAGTGCCATTTTGATAAACAACAGCTGTTCTCCAAGCGTGTGGTCCGTACGAATGACGTCAACTGTATAGAATTTCCCGGCTCGAATCTCAGACCCTATTTCAGGCGGGGGCGCCCGGGCGAGGGAGAGGCCTGCGCCTGAGATGGGTTCTGACTTTCTCAGGCTACCGTCGCACCCGTGTCGATTAAAAAATCCACTGTAGTTCCCTCTAGCTTTAATTTGGCGATCGGAATTTTCTTCGTTTTGCCATTAGAGGAGATCGCGAAGCCTGTCTCGTCACTGCTCGAACTGTCGTCTTCAGGGGAAGGTAGAGTTTCTCGTTGACCCTCATGCTTCAATGCATTGATTCCTTTGCGTTGTTTAGAACTTGGTTTGAACTCGTTACCTTTGCAAACTTTCTGGAAGTGTCCTATTCGATGGATTATTTTTGTGTGGAAATATTTTATCACAGTTGTAGCATGTCTGTACTCTGCATGTCGTATCACATCGTTCTTCTCGTTGGTAGTTGAGCGTCTCGTCTGATCGCCCCGCTGATGTTGTTGATTTCTCTACTGCTCTGGTGTGATGATCTGATAGTTCAAGAGCTCTAGCATGAGCTATAAGATCTGCAAGGCATGGTTCATCTCGTAAAGCCTTTCTTCTTTGTTGACTCGATCGACAATGTTCGACAAGTTGAGTTTTTATTTCGTCATCGGTGAACCCACATGTTGCATTTAGATGTCGAAGGCGAGTGTAGAACTGGTCTATTGTTTCGTCCGGTTCTTGTTTGGCTTGTCGAAAGACATATCGTTCGTACAACAAGGTTTTCTTCGGGGCGAAGTACGCCGTTAATTTCGTTTCAGCAGCGTCGTATAGTCACCATCGTCTCCCGTATCTGATAACGTAGAGAAGATTTTCTCCACTTCTGGTCCCGCCAGATAAAGTAGCAATGCTCTTCGCCGCTTTGGTTCCTTAACATCAAAATCAATTATGCTTCTCTTGAAACGAGTAAGCCAATCTTTCCAGCGTGAAGCTAACGAACTTTGGTCGGTGTACGGTTCAAATTGTGCAATTCCACTGAAATCAGCCATCACACTTTTAATTAATCCTCGTCGCCAATGTTGTGTTCTCGAACTTGTATCATTTATTACTTTTAGTTTATCGCTTTTATCGTATCGCTCCTTAAACCCAAACACAGACAAAATGTCCACTTCCTTCTTGCTCTCTCTATATACATCTCATGTCACACACACACACACACACACACACACACACACACACACACACACACACACACACACACACACACATTCGTACGCAGTATCCTAAACACAAGTACACAACAATGGCAAAAACCGGAAACCCAACACCACTGAACACAATAGTCTAAAGTGACCGGCAGCAGGTCAAATAGTCATTATTAATGGCTAAAATAATATTACATGACAAATTTCCTCTGGCTAAGTTGGTACGCAAGTCGTCCTTAATTAAGGTGGCCTACTGTATTGTAATTGAAGCAAGAATATTTTAGCCCCGTTTACACGACAAGAGTTTTTGGTACGGCACTCCTAAATTTCGGTACGCGGACCACTTTCCTAAAAGCGGTCCGCTTCGTTTACACGACAAATTTTTAGCGGACCCGTCACACATCCGGCTTCTGAACAGGCACCCCTGATCACGAATAAGGCCCGCTTAAAAAATGAGCCCTCAGAACAATTTTGAGCGGTCATAAGTGTGAATGACAATTTCGCGGGAATTTTCAAACATGGCGGACGAAAACGCGGTAAATAAACTTGCTCTTGCTTGGTATCTTTATGTAAAGAAAAGAAAAGAAGACGTGTACGGCAGACACGATTAGAAGATAGCTATTCGCCAAGAATACCTTTTCATGAGATAAACAAACGCAGATTTGCGTTTATTGAGGCTGTCTTATTCTGCTTACATTGTCCACGAACTAGAACACTGTGGATGCATCCGCGATCGCTGACCTGGTTCGAGATGGTTGATCAAACATTTAACGACGAACTATGGTACGCTAACTTCAGAGTCACGAAGGAAACATTCGCATTTATCCTCAATAAGGTTGAGCAAGATATACGTCATAACAATACCGTCATGCGTGAATCGATTTCAGCAAAGCGACGACTAGCACTTACATTGTACTACTTGTCCTCCACTGCTGAATATCGAACTGTCGCGAATTTATTTGGTGTATCCCGTTCGTTTGTGTGCCTGTGTATTAAAGAAGTATGTCGAGCAATAATACAACGATTTCCAAAGTCGATCAGCGTCCCAAGGGGAGATGACCTGTTGCAAGTCATTGAAGGTTATGGGGAAAGATGGGGGTTTCCCATGAGTGCTGGTGCAATCGATGGCACGCACATACCGATTCTAGCACCATCGGATAATCATGTAGAATATGTCAATCGCAAAGGTTTTCACAGCATCATTATGCAAGCAGTAGTTGATTGCAATTATTTATACAGAGATGTAGTGGTTGGTTGGCCAGGAAGCGTCCATGATGCGCGAGTTTTCTCTAACTCAGAAATGTTTAAGAAGGGAATGAGCAAAATCTTTTTCCTAATGACCTCAAGAAAGAAATTGGTGGAGTGGAAATACCCCCCGTTCTTCTGGCCGATCCAGCTTACCCACTTCTCCAATGGGTGGTAAAGGGGTATCCTAGGAACGAGGCATCCAGAAGTCAACGAGTATTTAACTACCGTCTCAGTCGTGCAAGAATGACGGTAGAAAATACATTTGGTAGATGGAAAGGAAGATTCGCCAGGTTTAGCAAGCGAGTAGATATGGAAGTGCACTCTTTGGTAGATGTTGTACTGGCATCCTGTATTGTACATAATATATGCGTAGTTCAAAAAAATGACTTTCTGCCTAACTGGGAGGAGCCAGAACTTGTCGAAGAACCAAGTGTGCCAATTGATGACATTGAGGAACCTGATGCTGAAAACATTCGCATTGCCTTAACAGAGTAGCTACTTTACTTAAGAATAACAGTATTTAAGCTTTAAAATTATAGTACAATCAGCACATGTGTATGTAAAATATATTTAAAATATATATAAAATATATGTTAATTTCTTTCAGCAACATTCATAATTATACATTTAAATGCAGTAATATATTAACTATAATATGACATAAATAACTTGTTCTTTAAGCATTAAGTTAATTGTTATTACGTTAGGCAGTTACAACCATGCAGTGACGAACATTTATCAAGTATGAACATTTAACAAATGGGAACATTTATCAAATTTAAGTAACTCTACTGTATATAATATAAAAACAACAATGTCGTCAACAACAGTAGTTTCAAAGCTACATTCCTTGAGTTTCTGTGACATATTAAACCCAATTGTCACATTTTAAAATAAGTTGGAGCACCATGTGTAGGATACGTGTAGTCACCAATATCGCTGCTATCACTATTTGGGTGTGGATTAGAGGAGGAAGTTCCATAGACAGCAGGTAAATGAAACGGATGGTAACTGGATGGTACAACACTTGATGAAGCTTGTTGACCAAACACCATGGTGTTTGGTCATGCGTAACATGTTCAACTCATGCTCTCGCTCCTCTTTCCTTCTCTCATTTTCCAACTGTAATTGCTGAATCCGAAATTCACGATCATTTTGAATTCTTTCTTCCTCAAGTTTCTGATATCTGAAAAATAAAACCTTGGTAATATTTCATGCCAGTGTATCATTAATGCGTTATACTTATACTGTGGCTATTTAAAAATTGATGGAGGGTGGGGTCCCATTTAGCAAACCTTGCTTTCTGCTTTACTTAGACAAAACTACATTTACCTCACAAATCTAGGCCACAACAGCCCAGCAATTGAATAAAATATATAGACTTATGAAGAGTCCATTTTTTTAGGAGTGTGATCTACTGGCACATACTGCGGCACATACACTGTACATTGTGTTTGATATTATTAGGCTTAAAGTTTTGGTACATAGTTCATTAGTTACATTAATTCTGATGATTGAAGAGTTGCACGGTGCTAAAATGGGTACCTCACTGCGTAGCCTAATTACCTAAAACTTCAATATTATTCTAACTCTATATTATTATTATTCTAAATCTAACTCTATATTATTGCCTACCTTTCAAAATCAGTAGATGCTGTCTTTTTAAACTTATCAAGAACAACTTCCAGGCTTTTTTCAACATTGCTTTTCTTTTTCTTCCTTGGTGCAAGTGAAAGGTTCCCCTTGCTGGTACCTGCATCATCTTGTTCTTTAGGTGCACTGTCATCTTGATCATTTTCTTAAAAGTAATAAACAAAATGCAACTAAGTGAAATTGCAGCAGATATTTCTCATGACTGTATGGAGGAGAAAGTCAGTTGTTCTACCACACAAATTAAGAGATATATAATACTGTTAGGAAAATTAACATGTTTGGCCTATGACTATGATTCAAACTTCATGGAGATCAAACTGATCAAAGCACAAGCAAACTCTTAAAATAATGAAGAATGCCAATTTACAGTTTTTCCATATTTTATTTAGCTGTTGAGATATTTAGAATCATGTGATATTCAAATGAGAAACCGTGTCACCATGGTGTGATGTAGCAACATTTTAACATATTACAAAATTGTGTATATACAGTATTATGTTTATTGAACAAAATCACTTGGAACTTTGCATAGCGCCAAAGTTCATAAAACTAAATGTCAAATACAAGTTTCAAGTGATTTTTGTTCAATAAACATAAAGATATACATGATTATCTACACTGCAAAACCTCCAATTCTTGTCAAGATAATTTTTCTTGTTTTGAGATTATATTTCTTGTTTTAAGATATTTAATCTTGTTTTAAGACAAAATATCTTGTCAAGAAACCGCAGTAAGATTATTATCCACTGGAAATTTTTTTCAAAATCCATACTATGGAAATAGTATGGAAAATTTTCCATAGTATGGATATAGTATGTATTTTTAATTTCCATAGTATGTATTTTTAATTTCCATAGTATGGATTTTTAATTTCCATAGTATGGATTTTTTAAATTTCTTATTACGACTTGCCGATTTGCATAGCATGGTTATAAACTTATAATATGGATATACATATAATTATAATTAGTCTATATAATTATTTGTGATATGGATAAAGCATGGATACGATATGGAATCAGGGACCAAGTACATATATAAATAATGTAAAAGTGCTTCTATAGATGTCTAAAATGTTTTCTAAATTATCTGTACCATTGATGTCTAGCTGTTAGTAGACATATCTATACATAATACAGTCAGGAGTACAGTATAAGCACTACCTCTTCTTGAAATATTGATACAGCATTTAAAGTCTGAATGTTATTTTACAAAGAATAAACAATAATCAGACTTACAGTAAGCTATCGATGTAAAAAATTGCAAATTTCTTGAATGTGGCATGATCCACTACACCACAAATCACAGTCATTCTTAATTAGTTTTTTGCTCTAAAATAGGAAAATACTGCTCAACATGACAACAGTTCTAATAGAAGTACAGTTATGTCTTTACTTCATCAATAATGGTCACCTTCCTTTAAATTATAGATGAAGGTAATCAATGCAAAAAATAACATTCAGCAACATAACTGCCCTGCAAAGCTAGTACAGTACATGTAGTTTGAAAATATATTATATTACCATATATCTCGAACAAGACTCACAGTCATATTTCAAGAATGTGAATGACTCCTTAACATAGTGACAAGAATTTTCTCTTATTGTCAATTGATGGAATTTGGTATAGTTATGCTAATAGTAGAAACTTACTACACTACTCGATATCTATTCGTCGATAGATAGTGAGTAGCAAAGCCAAATTGAGTACCAGTACTTGCGCGATCATGCAGTAAAACAACATGGAGGACACGAGGCCTAAGAGTGAAAGATTTGTTTGCCTTGGTTTTCACACAGAAACAATGGTTATGCTTCGTTTTTTTGAAGTAATTTGGAAGAACTAAGGTACACAACTTAGTTTCTACTAAAAACAATTAGATTATTCACTCTCAATTTCTATGAGATGATAGTTGACTCGAGCTCCGCTCTCATCAACTATTCGCTCATAGAAATATGGAGCCCATAATCTAATTGTTAAGTAACAACTTTTTAATTATTATTTAATTCCCTCAAATCCAAGTAAAAGATAACATTCCAATTAAAAGCAAATAATTTATAAATAAGCTATGGAAATATCTTTTTTAGTTTATTCTGTAAAGACTTACATGAACTTCAGGCATTCTGAACTACTTCATAGTACCATAAGCGTCTCCGCAATGTTATTGGACCAAGAATGGAAGCATACATAACAGCTGCCTCCTGCTGGAGTAACACTAATTGACCTGGTCTCCTCTCATCAAACCATTGAACCTGTGCTAGTCGTATTACATGGTCACCAGTTATCACTTTAGCATACCATATCTCTTGATTAGCCCCTTGAATTTTAATAAAGTCACCATTCTCAGGATAAAATGGTACAGCTGGTTCTCTGACGTCTTTCGAATCAAAGTCAATGCAAAGATAAAATGCTGGATTTTCCAGATTGGCAGGTTCAGGATAGAGTGTTACCTTTCTCTTGATTTGTGATGACAATTGCATTCTATCTCTTGGATAATAACGCTTCACAAATTGTGTAGTCCTTGTCCAGGGATGAACTGCAACCACTCTCCCATTCCAACCAGGAACATAGAAATCACAGTCAAGTGCTAGAAAATACCTTCCTGTGATGGGACCAAACAAGATAAAAGCTGTAATCGTCACAACCCACTCTTCATCTCCTTCACGACTACCTAGGATACACTGTTCACCAACAGAAAACTGTTCAAGATTTCCATTACAGTCCCACTTAACTATTTTATGTGCATACTGTAGTTTGCGCTATTGACATAAAAATTATCCTGTGGATTTACACTGTGTACTAATCTTCGTAACTCATCCCTCTGATTTGGAGAAACATTTTTCCTCTTTAAAGATCCAACAACAACACCATTTTGTATGGCATGCTGAATACCATCATGAACTTCAGTAATGTTCAAATCTTTCATGAGCTTCTTTGCACTTGCAACAGACTTTTCCTTAAGCATCACTGGTAGCTGGGGATTTTCATAATCAGCTATCTGAAACATGTAGACCAGTTCATTATCCAATATAGATACCGGTCCATGTTCTTTCTCGTATTTATTCAGAAACTACCTGATGTTCTCTCTCTCTGCATATGTTGCTTCCACACTTTTACAGTTTGTTGATTGTTGCTTGTGAGATCTAATAATCCTCTCAAACATCTCACAAGAGTAGTTATCAGGGCTAGAATGCCTCTTGATTACCTCAGGCATATGTACAGAATACTCAACATTTTCGCTGCAGTATGTAGCACCATACAATTCTTCTGCCTTGATATTGTGAGCCCAAATAATTGCTTCAAGTTTGGCAATATCACCATCTTCCCATCCATTTATCAGGTGGAACTTTCCATACAGCATTTTCACAAAGTCACAGGCTAGCATAAAGCAATCATACGCTTTTGAAGGAATGATTTCAGCAAGCACCTCTCTTGAAACTTGACAGAGCCTGTAAAACGAGAATTAAAGTATCTCATTGGATAAGAATATAATTCATCAGCCTATACACAATCATGATGGATTTTGCATCACATAACCATACATATTATAGGGTTACTAGGGCTGCCACGGTTAACCGAAATATCGGTTACCCGTGGTTTGCAACTCATGGTTCAGTTTCAGTCCATCTTTTCTGCCATTCGGGTCAGTTCAGGTTTAATTATTTAACTACTGTACAAACATTGTTAAGAACAGACATCTTGATGTGATAATCTTATCAAATATAGCCAATCATAATCATTCTACTGTATGTTCATTCAAAAAGGAGAAAATATAGCGACTTTCTGTATGTTTAAATCACTCATCTACGGATAAAAATGGCCATTTTGTTATTTTTTGTATCTGTTGTTGAAAAATATACAAATCACAATTATTGTGCTATTTAACATACATGTATGTATGTTTTGGATGGGTAATACATACAATAATCAGTTACTTAAACCGAAGCAAAATAATCGAAAATCGACATCAAAAATTAAAACTGAACAAAAAAAACCCTGAACCGTACTTATCTACAGTACACACGTAAAAATGCACATGTTGCAAGAGAGATTACTTACTTCAGAAAATCATCTGCTTTCCATCCACCAAGCTTATCGGTCAGAGACTTAGTGGACGGGACACCACTGGCTTTCTGCTGTTTTGTCCACTTCACATGATCAAGATGTTGTTTAAAATCATTTCGTGACACTAAACCACCAACATCAGGATCCCGTTCATTCATATCTCTTTCAGCATTTTCACCAATATCTGTCCATATGTATATAAGGAATTCCTTCTTCAATAGATTGAAAGTGAGATGCATTCTATCAACAACTAAATCATTGACAGGGTCAAATCCGCAGAGAGTATGTAATTGAAACAAGATGCTTACTCCAGAGACACCAGTTTGTAGACGTATTTCCTGTTTCTATTTCCTGTTTCTCTCTGTTGCTGATAGCATTATCGTATCTCTGCCCATGTTCAACTGTATACTGTACAGTCCTGGAAGCTGGCCGGTTGCGGAATTTTTGTCCAAACCCAGGGTAATAGTAATGACGCTTCTCTGGAAAATATGTTCCAACTGTCAAGCATCTTCTGCATCCAATCCTACCACCTATTGATAAAAATATAAATAAATGTAAAAAATCAACACCTTCATTTCTTTTGGGATTTGCATGTACTTGAATTTGTTTCTTTTCTTGAAATTGCTTATCATCAATTAAAAACACAGGCTCTATAGTTTTGCCATATAATAATTAACTTATTGACCGAGCTTGTTCGGTCCGGATAGAAAGATATTGCTCTCGTTCTTTTTTCCCTTGTATAAACTTCACCTTCGGCTCAGTCTATACAAGTGAAAAAAGAACTTGACCAATATCCTTCTATCTGGACCTCACACTCGGGCAATAACATATAATTATGTACTGTATGACCACCTGTACTGTATGGGGGAGAACATAAAAAAAAACCAATAAACAGTACAGTAACTTGGTATCAACCTTACTGTTTAATTATTACTAATAAAAAAATAAGTTTAAGTGATGCCTAGCGGACTGTGAAATACAAGATAAAAATTATAGTGATAAGGTGGTAAACTGCCAATAATATAATATGACTGTAAGAAATGCTGACATTTCAAGTGAACCCCCTTCATTGGAGCAAACTGTTAAGCCCTTTGTCAGTTTGCGCTGGTGAAGGGCTTTTGCCTGAAATGTACAATTACTTACCACCATTTTCTACTGTACTTACATGTACCGTACTTTACTTACTATATGCTTATAATAACAGTATTTTTACAACATACCACTTGCATATAAGACCATATCCTGCAAGGCTTTTATGTCGGCTGTACCCAGTATGGGTATAGCATGTACTTTATATCTGCCTGGCCGTATAATGTAATTTCCAACATCAATCTCTTCTTCAATGACAACTTCAGTACCATAAGCATATAAATGTTTCAATTCATCAACAAGAGGTTCTAAGAAGGCATCAAACTTATGCTCTATACCCTCAGGTATATATGATGTTGGAGCAAAACTGTACACCTGAAGACTGTCCTTTCTCTGATCCTTTTCAACACAAGCAGATGCAATATGAATGGCAGAGGAACCATGGGTCTTTTGTTTAAAGGCATTAAAGCCATCTTCATGAAATATGACCGCCTGATTTAAGGGATTACCTCTCATAAACCTTGGTGAAACATCAATTTCTTCTAAACAGTTTGGACAAGCTATGGTCCTAACATTCAGATTTCCTTCCTCTGCACCTGTATTAATTACATTAACAGGTATTATTGTCTGGCATGTGCCACATATCTCTGGAAGTTGTGTGACTTGCTCAGGGTCCCAAAAGTAGGACAATTCTCGAAACCTTTCTCCATGCCATATTTCCTTTCTGGGAACCTGTAAGTGTTCTTTGTTCAGCCACTCATCTCTAGTTATCCAGTGACCCATGTGTTTCTTTATTGACTCACTGCTTGCAAAAATGCTTTCTATAATATTATTCAGCCCCAATATATAGTAGTCCTTACATTCAGATGTTATCCTCTGACAATTTGGGCAGGAGTCATCCTTAACTAATGTTACATGGTCTTCATTAATACAGATCTTCAGCGTTTTCGCAGGTTGATAACCTAAATCTTTTAGTTTTTTTATAACACGTGTCCAGCTGTTATAAGGTATTCTTTCATCATGTGTTAGTTCAAAAACACTTCGTAGCTGAGCGAGGGTTTCATCTTGTGACCAACCAAACTTAACTTTGCTTTTCAAAGTTCTTAGTATAAATCTGTGAATGTCATCATCAGCCAGCCCCGCTTCAGCCTGATCAATTCTATCATTTGGATCCGGTTCACCATCACCATTTATCCCACCATCATTCTGGTTATTTCCATCATCTGGATCCAGTTCACCATTAATCCCACCATCATCCTGGTTGTTTACATCATTCAATACAACTAATTCATCATTGCCATTTATCCCACCATTGTTCTGGTTATTCCCATCATTTAATGCATTTGGATCATCATCATCATCATCATCATCATTTATCCCACCATCATTCTGGATATTGGCATTATTTGGATCCAATTCACCACTTATCCCACCATCATCATGGTTATTTCTGTCATTAACACTTCTGTACCGCCTCACATGTCTGGCAATTGTTGTATTTCTCCTTAAATTTCCACCACACTTTGGGCACCAACATGCCTCATAACATCCAGACATTTACTAAAATGCCAGTATCCTAAAAGATAATACAATTAAAAACATTGTATTTAACAATTTTAAAAAACACAGTGTCTATAAAATGAAGTTACAGTAAATGAAATGACAGGTAACCAACAGATTACTTTTATTCAAATATGCCCTATATACGTAGATCATGATAATTTGCTCATAGTCAATAGAAAATTGATCAAACAGATTCCAAACAAAACAGTAGCTACAGTATAGGTATATACTTAGGGGGTATTTCTGTAATTATCTCTTGACATTAATAAACTCAACAATCTTTATTCTTTATGAAACAATCATACCCCCAACAATCTTTTGCAAAAATACCCCAAAGAAAAAACATAAAATTAATTAAAGCAGTTGAGTTGGCACACTGTCACACAGGCATATAAATGCAGAAATTATTTCTCACTGACAGCGATGAAGCCTTTAGTTTATACATACATACATACCTTGATTCTCTGCCTTGATTCTACAACAGTTATGAACTATATTTGAATAAGTATCCTCAGATTTTGTTCTCATCATGGAAAAAATACAGTAAGAAAGTATATTGATGGATTGGGGACGAGCGGTACATGTATGTACTATCAATTACGATCACCTACCACCACCTAACTTCCCCTGATCGTTCCTGATCCTCTCCTGAAGATCCTCTTCAACCAATGAAGGCCTGGTTGCATTACATACTTTTGGAGGGAAAATCTAAATCTAAAGCGTCTTCGATCGTGCTCGATCTGTATTACGTGATTTACGTCTTGGGTTTTCGCAACGAGATATCATAGGAAACTAAGGTAAATTTATCTTGTTGACTAAATATCTCAACTTTTCATAGTGGGAGATTTTGATGTTGATTACTTTCCTTTCTTTGAATGAATCGCCATGCATATTAATCAATAGGCTTTTAAATAGTTGAGCAGTTGAGCATGAAAATTTATTCAGGTTTTTGTATATTATTACTGCAGAATTAAATCATGCCATTTCTCGAATCGGCGAAAGTTTTCGGTTTCCTTTATACTTGTTTATAATGTTTATTTCTTTACTTTATAGAATGGATTGCTTGAATAGCTTTTTGGCGGAGTGGACGTTGGAACATCTTCTTGGGTCTTTAAATAATCAAAAGGTTAGCCATGCCTTCAAATTTTATGTCTTTAGAATTGCTGGTGTGCATCTTACGTCATTGCCGCCATGTTGGTTGACGTTTTCAAAAGATTTTCATCATCTGCAATTATAATATCATCCAACATGGCGAAAATATCTTTGTCCTTCGAATCTCAAGGGATTGGTTGCACACCACCTATAATGATTCTTTTCAATAATTTTTCTATGTTCGCTTGGAGCGATTATAGAGTACCCGTCCACTTTTTTACTTTTACTTAAATGCAAAATATAATTAATATCAAATTGGACGAGTGATTTTAAAGAACGAGGTATTGGAATCAGCTCACTCTATGCTACAGTCTGATATAAATTCTATTTGACTAAAAGTTTAGACAATTTGAATGTGGACGGGTATTTGTATCATCTAACCGTTCGCTTTTTACCTAGTTTCAGACCCTCCAGGACCTACAGTTACTGGCGAAATATCCCTTTTACGTTGAGAAAATTGGGCTCCCTGGACTTGAAGCGTTAAAACTGCTTGATGCTATTACAACACATTTTAAAGGTATATTAGGACTAATATGGTGATCTTTAATGTTATTTGTTAATATCCTATCAGTATCTGATGTTCTTCAAAGGCCCTGGCCCAGTGAAAATAACGATTTCCCGGCTACTAGTGAAAATAATGATTTCGTTCCATTTAGCATTGTTATTGTGGGATGGCAGTATGATTCTAATATTAGTATTTAATACAGTGTACTGCATACTGTATATAGACAGTAGACTGCATATAAACAGTTAGTTAGAAAGTGTAATATAATTTGAATAAAATAATTACTTTCATTTGTAGTTCACCATTAATATACTTAAATTGTTTTTTAAATATTTAGGAGAAAGTTCATCAGCAATAGCTCCACCAACACCACCTACGATTGGTACGTATAATATACTGTATATGGTATGCTATGAATGAATGAGATATTTTAGGCAAGTTTAAAAAATATTTCATTGTAATTTTAATTGGCAGATGAGAACAAATTGGCCTAGTTACTTGTTCTAGAAGATACAGTTACCACTGAGTAACTTAATAAAATACAAAACAATGAACATGTTGAAAAAGGTTAATATACTGTAATTTTGATTTAACATTTCACCTAACTTGCAGTCATCATGACTGCAAGTTAGTCGAAATGTTGAATCAAAATGTTAACCCTTTTCGGAGTGTCCATTGTTGGAATTGTCAGCATGTTACCACTAATGTTATTTAAACATTGTAATTTCAGCAAAAAGTTTGTCAGCAATGCAAGTAACTCCACCAGCAACTCCATTGGCAAATGGTATGTATCTACCCTTATACAGTATTGCTGGTCTTTGTCTGCATGTGCATATGTCTGTGGTGTGTCTGTGTAGGTTTATCTGAAGCAAGAACTCAGCCCACACTTAATGTTTTTCGACCAAACTCTAGGGATACATTAAGTGTATGGCAAGGTTGCCCTCGGACTATAAATTGGGCCTGAAAAAATACAGAAAACAATGATTTTCAGCATCATCAGCACAATTCCTTATAATGTTTACAATTAGCATGTTACATACAGTATACATGTATATATATATGTATATATATATATATATACAAAGTATGAAGTATAGTTTTACCTTAAAGTCTTGGCTACCAGAGGTTTCACCCTAAACGGGATCATCAGTCGCCTGATGATCCCGTTTAGGGTGAAACCTCTGGTAGCGAAGACTTTAAGGTAAAACTATACTTCATACTTTGTATTTTGCTCTATCTATATATGGTATTGAGCACTCTCTAACATTTCGTGAACCAAAACTCTATATATATATATATATATATATATATATATATATATATATATATATATATAGGTTATTCCTTTTATAACCTGTATATACCAGTATACATACTGTAATGCAGTATATATATATACTGTAATGCAGTATATATATATATAGGTTATTCCTTTTATAACCTGTATATACCAGTATACATACTGTAATGCAGTAGAAGAGATTCTAAACAACCACAAAAAAAATCGAATAAAACATCTGTTCCTTCATCACTTGTTATATTTGGTACAGTTAATGATGATTGATGATTACATGTACAATACATCCTGCAAATGTATTCAAGTGCTGTATGGTAATTTAATTTTCAAGTATTCGAACAAAATTAATCTCATGAATTGTTTTCACTCAACATGTTATTATTTTTTTATGTTGTTAGTTTCCTGTGAAAGTTCCTTAGTAATAGCACCAACAACACCATCTTCGCACAGCAATGGTATGTACAGTATGAAATAAATTTAAACATAGTTTTTTCGAACAAATATGATATCCCAAATAATCCAACCCAGCTAAGGAACAACAGTAACTGCTCCCATGCTGGGGACTCGGTTAACTTTCCCATAAGTAGTACTAGTAATGTAAATTTAGTATATACATTCATACAAGTAACCACCCAGATATCATAGTTCTTTTGACTATATTTTAATGAAAAATTGTTATTTTATTTTTATTAAGTCTCATCAGGTAGGATTCTGAAAAAGGGGAAACTTTTAAAAATAAAATCATTTTTGGCACAGGAAGCAAATGCTGTCTGGAATGAATTTAATCAAGCTGTTTCAGCCCTTGTCAATGAAAGAATCGATGAGGTATGCTTGATATTAACATGTTGACTTTTAGAAGTATCTATTTATTTACAGTTTATATGTAAGGGCTGGCTCATAAATACAGTAGTTGACATGCCCTAATAATATAAAACTGAGATTCTGCCTTTACAGAAGTCAAATCTTCAGGTATCAGTTGGAATATTTCTGGAATAGCCAAATTATATGTAACTTTGTTTTTATCTTTATTCATAATTCAAAATTGGGAGGAGGAATGGGGTACATTGCAGCATGCAAGTTTAATCCTTTGTTGTAGTTTCAAGGTACAAAATCCCTCAGAAGTAGTAATGGGACAACTGCAGATGAGGCTTTTCATAACAACATAATTGTCTTGGAAATAGCAAAAGACCCTTCCTTGAAGGCTTTTATGGAACTGAAGTTTGAGATCCCAGGACATGGCTACGTCACCTTTGATATAAAACTTGTAAGGATGTTTTGTGGAAATAAACTCACACACCAGCGGAAGAAAAAGGTATGTTATTTCATAATACATGTACATACAGACCCTGTTTACACTAGAGCAAAAGTATCTGGATTCACATTGTTTTTTACTGTATTCCCATGAGGATGAAAAACAATGTGAATCCGGATACTTTTGCTCTAGTGTAAACGGGGCCACAGTGTAACCTTTGGAGACACAATCATAATATAAGTCCTACATTGATTGTATATGTATATTTATTATATTATTATGTTTGTTTCAATGCATTTCTATGTTTTATAGAATGTACAACCTACAGGTATCGCCAAGAAGAGGGCACTGGAGGTTTGATTTTCATTCATTTTAATTAGAAAGAGTGACCTCTACTGTACAGTACCTTTTAGAAATTGAAACCATGTGATTTGCAGTATCTTCAATATAGAAAGTTGTGTCGTGCAGTATCCCATTTCCCTTGTTTTGAATTTTTGGATTGCAGTATTCTGGGTTTCTTAATCAATTAAATGTTCCAAGGTTACACATGCTGTACAATGTATACTGTATACATGTATAACCAATCAGTTTTCAACAATCTCACTGTGAAATCTATACTGTACTGTGTAAAAGTGGGGACATGAAATCTGATTTGTTAAAACAAGATAAACGCCCTGCCCAAGAGTTATGTTTCAAATGTGAAACAACTTGTTAAAATGTTTGCGGTTTGTGCATTTGGCTGTAATTGTATTTACCTATGTTCTGGCTTGAATTCTTGATGAGTATATGGATGTATGTGCAGAGTAGGTCTTTTATTAAATAAATGTTTTGTTATATAGTAGTTATCAGAATAGCAAGATATTCTATATGGAAGTTCATTTGTTAAGCTCAGAGATCACTGAGGAGGAAGGCCACCTGAAAATGTGTCAATTGAACTTTATATTTACATTTAATTATAGTACTTGATTGACAAAGGTTTAGCCATCACAGAGATATAAAAATCAACACCCTTTAATAATCCATACACCTGTCCTGGTTTAATATTATTTTAACTTACAGTAGATTGTGAACACTGACATACCTTAAATTTCTATTTTAGAGTGACTCAAAAAAAAGTGATAGCGAGAGTACTTTTAACTCTGACAGCAGTAAAGAAAAGGTTATTTATTATTTTATTTATTAAAAAATCTTTAACAAGGTTTGGTGATTAACTGTTATGTTATAATTTAGATTAGTAACTCCAAGGTGCAATCTTTTTTTACATTAATTGTTTTCTAAGGCAAGATGGTAGTAACTGAGTAGTAATTTCTTAAGGTCTGTTAGTGAGTTATATTTATATATGTGATGTGTTTAGTTTTGGCAGTGCATTCCAGGTTCTAGTTGTCCTAATACTAATACTATAGTGCAAGATATTTTTGATAAGTCATGACTCATGATATTGTATTTGTATTTCTTAGTAACGGTTTAGTCTGATAAAAAATGAACACCCCGAGTAATGATTGCATATGTCACCCAGATGGTTTATAATACTTGAACACTAACTTAAATTTCTATTTTAGAGCAATAGTTCCTCTGCAAAAAAACTATTATTTGATGAAATGTCCTCTGCAAAAAGTCAAAGTGACAGAGAATGTTGTGATTCTGACAGCACTGAAGAACAGGTTTGGCCCTGTTTTAATGTATATGGCAAAATTTAACCAAGGTGCAATCTTATATCCAATTGTATCATCCCATCTTTATCAATATTAGTCTATACTTTACCAAGTGCAAAATTACATGCATGCCGTTACAGGCTGAGGAATTCTGGACTGTACATGTAATGTTTTAATAAGAAAATGGTAAAAGGCCTGTTTAAACGAATCCAACATGTTGGACCAACATGGCTGGATTCAACATGTTGGACCCGTTTGAACACCATATTGGATGTTGCACGATATTGGACCTGCTTTGATTCAGTTCAAACTTTTCATGTTGATTGCACAATTTAAACAGGCCTTAAGGCATACAGTACTGTGTTGTCTATATACAGTATATCCACAAACATACTGCATATGGGTAAGGTTGCAGTGCTCAGAACGGGACCTGTGATTGGTTGTTCTTAATTGGTGGTCCCAAGTGGTTGCAGTGGCTAACCCTAACACTAATCCTACTCTAATCCCACCCTAAACCTAACCCTTAACCTAACCATTAACCTAATCCTGATCCCAACTTAAATCATAACAACTTCATTTTTTCCTTCTTGTTCATAACAAGTGCAAACGATTTCTGTTTTAGGATGAACCAAAGAGACCGGCTCAACAAGCAGCAAGCCTCAATGCTCAGGGAAAGGTGAGACATATTATTGAACATTTTATTTATTAGTTATGGCGTACCCAAGGCCTTTTGCCTCTCTCTTTTTGCCTCTTTTGAACTGGTTCAAAAAAAATTAAACGATGAATAAAATTGCCCCACAACATATATATTAAAACAATCTCATTGGTGTTTCTTTGTTTGTCTTAGTTAACCACCAGTCAAGCTAGCTTGGTAGCATTGAAGTATTTCAATGCAAAAACATTAGTTAGCCTTAAGTCTGACAAACTCAAGAAGGCAGTGAAAGATGAGGGATTGGTTTCTTTCAAGGAACTGGGCAAGAAAACAAAGCAGCAACTTGCTGAGTTGCTTGGGTATTATCTTTTTGAAAAAAAAATTGTTAAAAAAATTACTTGTCATAAATGTATATCTTTAAGTAATTTACAGGTTGTTTAATTTATATATTTAAAAAATGGACCATTGTCCATGTGGACTTAATATGATAACCATGCAACAAACTAACAGACTTCAATTCAGTTGCCTGTGTGGCTGGGGTTCCGTTTGGCATAGGGGCATATGTTGTGGGCAGTTTGGAAGTGAGTGAGGGAATGAGGCCAGGGCAAAAGGAACACCTGCCAAAATCATATTCAAATAGTTGTGACTTGTGCAGCCAAAAGCATCGGGTAAATTGCTATTGGTTCATTTAAGTACATATTATGCAATGTTTTTTATCATTTAACTCTATACATGTCTTTTGATTGGTTATTTTGCTAATTGCTATGTAAACATGTTAATCATGCTAATGAGGTTTGTACACAACTTTGAATAGGATTTTGGAAGGTGTTCCCTCACATCTCCCCTTTCCATACTGAATGCCAGCCATGCAGTCTATAAATTCAGTTAAACTTACTGTACTACAGTATATTATATTTATATGTTTTTTGTGCTGACAATTTTGATAATTAGGTAACATTTGTGAATTTAAAAAAGAATGAAAGATGAAAATTCTGATTATAATATTAATTACAATATTGTGTACATACTATTTATTTACTATTACCAAAACCAATGATGCGCGGCATGGCCCAAAATAAACATGTCATGTTTTCCACCAAAACATTAACGAATCCGTCTGCATTCCTTAGCCTTTGAAATTGACACTGTGAGATCACTGCAATATGATTGGTCCATTTGCTACTTTTGAATTCTCTAGCCAAAAAGGTTTAGGAATGCAGACGGATTCGTCAATGTTTTGGATAGAAATCATGGTGTGTTTTTTTGGGGCCATGCCGCGCATCATCAGTTTTGGTAATAAGAAAGAAATTATAGTTCCAGACGATATCCATATGTTACAGTACGTTGTAAAATAACATTTAATAAAATAATGTTGGTATTTCAATAGTATTTCGGCCATGCTACTGTATATCCAGTGTTTCCGTACTATATCCATATAGTATTTCCATACTATATCTATAGTATTTCCATACTATATCCATAGTATTTTCATATTATATCCATAGTATTTCCATACTATATCCATAGTATTTTCATATTATATCCATAGTATTTCCATACTATATCCATAGTACTTCCATACTATATCCATAGTATTTCCATACTATATCCATAGTATTTCCATACTATATCCATAGTATTTCCTTATTATATCCATAGTATCTCCATACTATATCTATAGTATTTTCATATTATATCCTTAGTATTTCCATATTATAACCATGGTATTTCCATACTATAACCATAGTATTTCCATATTATATCCATAGTATTTCCATACTATATCCATAGTATTTCCATACTATGTCCATAGTATTTCCATACTATATCCATAGTATGGAAATGGCAATTAGTAGGGAAATTCAATTTCCATACTATTTCCAACTAAGATCCGTACTATTTCCATAGTATGGATTTTGAAAAAAATTTCCAGTGATCTTGCAAACGGGACAAGAAAATATTAAAACAAGTATTTTTTTCTTAAAACAAGTTTTTTGGAATTTGCAGTGTAATATGTTAAAAAGTTGCTACATCACACCATGGTCACACGGTCAACCTTAGCCAGCTGTACCCATTAACCCCCAAGAGGTCTCCCTTCGATGGGTAAAATCATCTGGTGTTTGACAGAGTAGAATTGTCTGGCATTGGCACTATAACCAGCTCCTTTATAATTTTCCTCTGGGGTTAATAAGTTAATATACCTTTGACTCAGCACCCCACACCTTTAAAATGCTACTATGGAAATCACTTTTAATACTAAGTTTTTTATTTTCTTAAGGAAGGTAATGATCATATTAGAGAAACATGAAAAAGTTTAATGTCAGAAAGAGCTACTTTGTTTAATTGCAATGCCACATTACCAATATATCTATAGTATTTAATACAGCAGGACAGCTTAGCATGATACACTGACAGCTTAACATGATACACTGAAACAGACAGTATCAAAATCAGTGGTGCCACCAAAAGGAGGTCAAAGCCTTCCCCTGTCTGTGATATTTACCACCTCATTAGGGAAAATGTGTAATTCATTTGATAACAATCAATTGTAAAATGGGGGTACAATGCCCAAGGACAAATTACTTACCACAATTTCTTTTTTCTGGATTGCTTGTATGGACAAGAAAATTCATCATCATCACTGAAGACCATGACAGAACCACCTCTACACGTATGGACACCACTGGATCGTATTTCTTGTTCATAATCACATGTGTTGCACTTGCGGAGAGAGGTTTCACCATGCCCATATTCTTCGACCAGTTGATCAACTTAAATGTAATGTAAAAAACAAATTAAATCATTCCTTAATGTAAAACAAACTTTGACACTTGCTATAAAATCTGCAACAATATTTGTCAATATACAAAGACCAGCCAGGATGGTATATTATACTTTACATGATTTACAATACCCATGTTTGTTAGTTGTTAAATTTAATTTTAAATCACCAAAAGACTACAACATTATTTTTTAAGTGGTTTTGTCTTTTTTATGCACACTGCAGTGTAAATGATACTGCTAGCTAGTTATAAATATGCTATTTAACGAGACTGTGCAAATATTTATAATATTAATTAAAGCTTAAATATAAATGAAATTTACCAGTGCTTGAGCTGTCTGATAACTTGTCCAACTGCAAATCACTTTCTGCGATTGTATCAGCTAGAGCTGGTGGAGTGACATTGTGTCTATTCATCAAAAATCTATCGATTTCATAAAAAAACTTCCACTTCTTGCGTGCACCAGTTCCTGATCGTCTCGTCTTATCTTTATCAGCTTTATACTTCTGACGCAACTTTTTTATTTTGTTCATGACTTCCTTTTGGGTAAACTCTTCGTATCCCTTGCCTTGCAACTGAAACTAGGTCATAAATAAAACATTGTGCTTTATTCATCTTAACATTATGTTAAATGTGTTCCCAATGTAAACAAGTTTGAAACTTTGAATTACTTACCAACACTGTTTGATAAACTTTAGCTGTTGATTTTGATGATTTACTAGTCTCTAAAGAAATCTGAATCGTTTCCTCTGACCACAATTGGATTAGAGTTAAAGTTGCTTCGTCCGACCAAATTTTACCTCTGTTCTTGGACGCCATCTTGCCTTTATATTAAAGTCTGTGCGCATGCGTAATTAATTTTTGGTTCGCAGCCCAAGTATTTAGGCGGGCCGAGACTACCTCTCGAGGTGGTCTCGGCACTCCAAAATTTTATGGCACGCGGGCCTATATTTTTGCGTTTACACGACAAAAATCAGGAGTGCCGTGCCTAAAAAAATTGGTCCGCGTGCCGAAATTTAAGAGTGCCGTGCCTAAAATGCTTGTCGTGTAAACGGGGCTTTAAGGTTACCGTACAATACCATACCATACCGTCAGAGGTAAATTTTTACAATAGAATTTATTCGTTTGGGTTTTATAATAATTCGTGTAAAACCTTGGTCTTGAAGGCTTGGAAATCCTCCATACGGTAGAACCTAGCTATCTTGAAAAATCTCAAACAAAAATAGATTTTCCTTTCACATGTTTTTCACTGTTTTGTAGTACAATTCACCTAGTTATCTCGAACTCCAGCTAACTCAAACTATTCATTATCTAGCTCCCCTAAGAGTTTGAGATAGGGGGGCTGTAGTTGTTATAGGTTTCTCGTATTTCACAATCAAATTGATGAACAGCCTTACTTTTGAAGTTTGCAACTCACAATTTAAACATTGATAGCCTCTTTAATATCGCGGTGTCTACAATTAGTTATATACATGCATTACTCCAGCTATTTTCCATTTCACGACACTCACCTGAAATTCGTCAAAACACAACAGCCTGGACTCTTGACTAATTGCACTTGCTATGGGAAGAATAGGATCTAAAGGTTCTGATTTACTTTTACGTCTGTCGCTTGGAGGCAATTTACTTTTGAGCTTGTGGACACCTTAAAAAATCAGGTAAATTGCCTATTTATAGTATCTTGCGTAGTAGCCGTTCCGTTTTGGGAGAGAGGGGTTGAAAACAGCGATTTAAAGAAACTCCCTATAGTTTTCATTTCTGCTTTTTTAAAATTTTTTATTAAACTTTATTGGGGGAACAAAAAAACATATTTACAAAAACAGCTAAAAAGAAACCTAAAAAAACCCACAAAAAAACAAAAAGACAAAAAAACAAACCAAAACAACAAACTATTGTATATATAGTTAATTAAACGGCAGGGGCCCAAACGGGACGCAAGTACCCATGCAAGACACCTACCGGAAAAATATATAATATTTTTTTTAAAAATTAAAGCATACTATAATTACAACATTTCCAACAAATTAAATAAGGAATGTTTTTATACCCACAGAAAGTAATTTTCTGCTTGCTATAATACGCTAATTAGTGTTCTTGTTGCTTCTGTAATTGTATAACGTCAAATAAGTACAGATAATCACTCTCCATTTTCCGTCAAATTCAGTGACCCTTAAAAGCATCAATATAACATTGATTACTTAGCCGAAACCAGTACGCTACGACAAAACAAACCAGAGAAACACATTTTAGATTATATTAGCGAGATCATATAAAAATCTTACCTTTTAAAACGCAGATTTTCAATCGAAACAGCAGCAACAAAAATGTCTATAATTTGATCATCAACTGTCACACTCCCAGCAGAAGACCGACAAGGGAAGAAAACTAAACGCAATGCATCCTGGGCCGACCTTCGTACCACCTCTGCGTTGTTCTGGTACACGTCGTAAACCGTTCGGACATGCGGGGAATGCTTCTAAAAATGCTATTGGGCTTTTGGTTTGATAATGTGATTGAGAAAATATTCGAAAATACATACGTAAATAATCAAGTGGAAACGCGCTCATGCATGACATGGCGGATATAGTTCTGCAACCACTATCTGCAAAAACGCAGTAGTAAAGCCGAAATCAGACAAATGAAATAAGCCCCCCCCCCCCCCCCCCCGTCAAATTAGCTGCCCTCCCAAGGGTAGATAAATTAAATTACCGTCCCGGGCGTACATACGAGCATTTATGGTAGATGTTTACTTCTTGCTAATAATAAAAAATTAAAAAATACAAAAGAAAAAGAAAGAAAAAATGTTTATTCTGAAGTGAACTTCTTCTGAAATAAGAAGTTTTTGAAGAAGACATTGCCTTTCCACGGTTTCTATATAATTCCAAAGTGCGCTTAGGGTAGCCTATACCCATTTTCTCTTGCGATCTATGTCGTAAGAAAACTCTAAGTTAGACGATATGGCTATAAAAATAGGAGATCTTTGGATATTTTTTAACTTTTTTCTGCCATTTCTCGAGTTTCTTTCAGTACAATTTCGTCAAACTTCGTAGTCATGGGAAAATTGCTTCAGGAACATTTTAGTGCAAAATAAATGTCCGATTGTTTGAAAGGTTTGGTCAATATCACCAAATTTCATGGGTTTAAACATTAAACAAAATTTGCCTTAGAGTATTTTTAAAAACGTAGTAAAAAGGTCTGAGCTTCTTCTTGAACTGTGTTAACTTTTAAAAACAATTTACTCAAGGAAACGCAAGATATCTGCGTTTACTTTTGGGTAATTTTATGCGTGCTGAAATTATATAATTTCTCATTTATCAGTAAATTTCCTGCCAAATTCGCAACCAGCTCGCCATCTTAAGTCGAGTCATAACCCTCCACAATATTTAAAATAATTAAAATAATTAAGTAAATTATTTTAGGTCAATAATATTTACTTTATAATAATGTTAAAATGTTCTATTGCACACAGTTATTAGTCCTCGTAAATTGTAAACCAATCTTCAATTGCTGGTATACTTACGACTGTGAATATCTAACATAAATGCATTAAAATGAATCCGTTGTTTGCTTTCTAATTTCACAGTTTCATAAAACAAATCCATTAACATTGTCTTTCCACAACCTTATAAACACATAATAAAGAAATTGTAATTAGCAAAGAGCACAAAGAGCGTTTAACCATTCACAAAATTAAATCTAACTAGCAAACAAAACTAATAGGCCATTTGCATAAAAACATTAACGATGAGACATGGCTATTTAACAACGCGCGGCTCGGTAGTACTGTATGGACACCAGAAGGTTTCGTAGTCGTGTGAACACTATCGAAACCGTTGTAAAATTCAAACGGGTTCGTGTGAACGTATCGATATTCTGCCGTTATTCTTTCGTACAGACCGCTGTTTCCTTTTGCCTCAAAGTAGACTCATTCCTGTCCGACAGTTTCCCCAAAGGTCACTAATCGTATGGTGTTAGCCAGAATAAATTACACCTTTTCGGACAGCTAGGAAAGTGTTATTAGACAGATATTTTTTAACTCATCCCCTTCTGGTGTCAATAATTATCAACATGAGATTGGTGTTGTCTGCCGAAGACGCACGCTAAGGCCGACAACATAAACAGATATGCCTTGATACTATGCGATGACCCAATCGTATGTGTTTTAATTATTATGCATTGCATGACGGGCTAGTCACCAGTTTGTAAGTATCCAAACCGTGGAAGAGGGACGCTAATCCCGACTGGCGTAAATTAGTCGAGTTTGTTTGTATAGGCGTATATATGATAGAATATTCATTTGCGCGGCGAAGATCGTTGGATAACCTATTGAGCAAAATCATTTTAAAAACGGGTTGCTTTTTTGGGGTTTTTTTTGCGAAAAATGTGTTTTGTGCGAAGACTGAATATATATACGCGTTTTCCATGTTTCCTCGAATATTTTTAAATAGATATTTGCTGTCTCACCTTCACAATCCGATTAACACTGTTCAATTTATGCTTCGTTTTAATTGCTGGTTTTAAAGTTATTACAGTATACTAGTTATATTACAGTTGGCTTTTTTTTGCCGTGTCTTGCGGAGGACGCCAGTCTAAGTTTGCTATAGGACGTGGCACTTTTTCATATATTCCTTCTTTCTTCCTGTTTTTCTATTTATAAAAATGTAGTCAAAGCGGGCAAAAGGGTTGTTGCGTATTTCTAGTAATATATAATAAAGATCTCATGTAACGAGAGTTGATGGTCAAATGGTCATGAGTGATAAAAGATTTAATTTTTGTCTCCACTTACCAACATCACCATACAAATAGATTCCTTGAGGGACCTTGTGCTTAGAAGATTTTGTATTACCTAACAACTAGAACGAAAAAATCCGTTTACTATTTCGTTGTAGCTCTATGATTTCCTCTATGATTTCCTCGCTTATAAACGAGGGTTTAGTTAGCAATGATTCTACTAGGATGACTTACTCTGTTTGGATATTGGATAATCTGGGGGTTGGATAAAAGCTAGGGTTAAGGGATCCCAAAGGAGCCTGAGAAATAATGATGTAAGCATAAATAATGAGATTAGGGTTAGGGGATCCTAAAGGAGCCTGAGAATGAATAAATAATAAGTTGAATATTATTCAATATGGTTGCGATATGGGGGGGGGGGGGGGGGGTATTACTACTCATATATATGTAATGTTGTTGTTGCATTGTTTAGGCGTAATCTAACATTACAATCTAAACGTATTTCTGTAAACTTTAGAACCTAAGAAGCGCTTGTGGTCTTCTGTGGACCGCCAAGCTATATCAAGTTCAATCACGCTTCGGAGTACCCGCCATTTTGAAAGTGGGAGGGACTGCCCTTTTATAGCGTCGCTCCTTGTTTAAAGTGCCTATGAAACGAAATTTCACTTCAGTTTTTTAAGAATGTATTTGGAAGAACACCTAAGATAATGAAAAATGGCTTTCACATGCCTTTCAAATCTTATCTCATTTTTCAGTTATTGGCTATGAAATTTAAGCAATGACGTCACACGTATGTGGGAGAAAACGGAAAATCAGTCATATCTTTGGATTGGTTGACTAAACTGAATCGAACGTTGGGAATTTTCCTTGGGGTATGGTCCGATTACATCTGCAATGTGTGGATTGGTGTTAGTTTGTTTTTTTAAACTATTTTATTGAATTTTTAATATTCAATATAATTAATTAGTACAAAAACATCTCAACTTGTCAAACCCTTTTAACAATTCTTATTGTCTGTATGATAATTTATTCTGTTTTAGCTATTGACATACCAGGCGGAAAGCGTAGTCTATAGTCAAGAAGATAATTGCCCAGCAAATAATTTTCAAAAAAGCCATAACGATAAATGAAGTTTGGCTTTTTTGAAAATTATTTGCTGGGCAATTATCTTCTTGATCTTGTTGTACTTATAAAAGCTCCGGGTTTTTACTATCTAATCTTACTCCTTTCTACCCTGAGGACGAACGCTTAGTTCGAAAACTCGGTCATTCTTTTTAATTTTATTTTAATTTTAAAGTATTTTAATAAAAAAATCTATAGCTAGGAGAAACAAACATGTTATAATGATGAAATACCCTAGCTACAAACCAATCTTAGATTTGATAAGTTTATCTTATTGATATACGGAACTATAAGTTTTAAAATACGCAACGTTTTCCAAGTTTATATATAAATTCGCATAAAATTTTAACAACTGTAAATCTTTATAATTTAGTTTATGATTTGATACATAGAAAATACATATAAAAACTCGCGTTATAATTTTGATTTAAGTACCTTATTCCATATGCTTGTTTTTGGAGGTGTATACTTCATAATATCGTCACTTAATCTTTTAAGATGTTGCACCACTGTTCTTTGATGCTGGTCATTTTTTAATACATTTTGTCTAACGAGCCCATCATATGTAGTCAATATATTGCCTATACAAACAAAAGAAACAACTAATTACTATCTAAGTAATATAATCAACACAGGCGGCCGAACTCATGATTATTATTATTATTATTATTATTATTATTATTATTATTATTATTATTATTATTATTATTATTATTATTATTATTATTATTATTATTATTATTATTATTATTATTATTATTATTATTATTATTTTTATTTTAATAACTTTGCCATACACATTACAAACATAAATACAGACATTAAGACAATAGGCTGGGTAACCGCAACAGCTAATGCCAATTACTGCGGCCCAAAAGCAAGTAAATTTAACATTACTTTAATACATAGCGATATACAAGTCACATTAAATATATTAAATTTACTACGGTATCTAAAAACAACACAATGGTGGGTTCATAAGGTTTCGAGCTGCGTTGCATTTTAAACATATGTGTAAAATATAAACTATTATTATGGTGTCTATATTGTATATTGTACATTGTACTGTTTTAAGTAGCCGCAATGCGGAGGTCATCCCATGACCTTAAGGCACTAGCACAGTCTATTTAATGGAAAGTGTTCGCTTCAGGATGTGGACACTTCCTAAAAGGACGGTTTTCTGGACCACTTCTACTTTAACATCCCCCGGGATTTGGACGATATATTTTCCCAGGCCTTTCTTGATAAGTCCGAGTGCCCCAACTACACCTGGAACTGTGTTCGTCTTTATTCTCTACATCATTGTGACTTCCACTTCAAGATCCTAAAACCTTGACAATTTCTCCATTTGTTTAATTGACACATTTCTTTCTGATGGCACTGTAATATCAATCATAAGGCAGGTCTTAGCTTTCTCGTCTTTGACGATAATGTCTGGTCTATTGGCCTTGATCTCTTTGTCTGTATTCACTGGCATGCTCCATACTACTGTGGCACTTTCATTTTCAGTCACTGTTTCTGGTTTATGACTTTATGGTCGTACCATTTATCAGCAACTTGGAGATGGTAGTGCGGACAGATCCTCCAGTGTATGTATCCTGCTGCACCTGTCATGTCTTTAACTCATCACATATCCTACACTTGGGATCAGTGCCGTCTTTGATGATCCTGTGGTGGTACGATTTCGTTGTCAAGCTTTGGTCTTGCGCTGCGATGATCAGCCCCTCAGTTTCTGCTTTAAATCCAGAGCTCCGAATTAAGCCACTGGCGCGGGTCTTGTCTCGGTCAACATCTGGCTTATTTGTTGACAATGCATCGGATTTTCTTCCCATTCTTCTTGCATCTTATCCTGCCGCTGTTTCTTAGTCTCACGTTTCACTCGTTTGGGAAACTTTGTGACTGCTTAATTCCTGGTCTTCCCCTGTCAAGTCTGGTACCTCTAGCTCTCTCTTAAACTTGTTGGCATCCTTTGGTACTGAGTAGAGCTTTTTCCTTCTCTCGTGTTCGTATAATAACTTCAGAAGTTGATCCTCAGTTTGTTCTAGGTACACATTTAGTCCAGCTGTGGTTGACTTGTAGGTAAACTCTAGTTGAGTGAGTCCTCTCCCTTTTATCTCTCTCGGGAGGTAGATCTTTTCAACATCCGCCTTGGGGTGGTTCATCCGCTTCATAGCGAACAGCTTTCTTGTCTTTGTATCCAATTTCTTGATCTCACTCATCTTCAAATTAATGATGTTAAGGCTGTATGTGACAACAGGGACAGCCAAGGTGATAATGGCCTCAATCTTATTTGCAGCATTCAGTTCACTTTTTATCACTAGTCTGGATCTTCTGTAGTATTCTTTCCTTATCTTCTCCTACATGGCAGCATGCATCCTCGTACCCAGGGTCTTATCTCCGCTTCCCCGTCCCCGCCCACCGCTGCGAAAAGACCCTGGTTTAGGCTGGTCACGTGTTTCGAGGGCAAAAATATAACTTACTGGGGGTGGGTTATTTAGAAACGTGCCTAAACTGAATCACACAAAGACAATGTTTTTATGTGATTATTTATTGTGACAAGACAAGGTGTACGTTAATAATTCTCAAGAAAGCCAGACTGCATGCCTAAATCGATGTTTATTCACGTCGGTTTCCTCAGTGTTATGCGATACTGTAAAACCGTGTGTACATGTAGAAACAGAATTCGCCGTCTTGAACTTGAAGGCCGCTTAAAAGTCTCGATTGGCTCTTTGGAATAGTAAAATAAGACGTAAATCTCTTCAGTTGATTAGCGCCTTCATACACAGTCAATTTTTCGTTAGCCGTTTTGTGTGATTTGTCATTTGTGTCCCGCCGCTTCGCCTTTGTTGTTTTTAATATTGTGCCAACTGTCAATGTTTTCAAGCGTTTCGTTGCGCGTTGTTTGTACGAAATGTTTGCCTAAAAAACAAAGAGTAGACAGTATCAGCGAACTCTGAAGGAATACAGGAGCAAAGTAATATTTAAAGGTAATACAAATGTGCCTGAGCTGTTTATAAAATCTCAAGAACGATGTTGACTGAAGCGAAATATAAACATATTTATTAAAATATACTATTTGAACGGTGGTCGTGCAATAATTTGGATCTTTCGAAATTTAACGTTCATAACGAAGTATTTTCCATAATTTAGGGAACATAGAACGGTAACATTCGCGCTGGTTGAGTGGTAAGTTCTGTTTGTATTATTAATACAGACATGAGTGACAAGAAAAACATTGAACAAGCAACAACGTTCATGCAGCGAGCGATATAATAATACTGTAAACTGTTAACATGAGTAAGTAAAACGCGATACTGAATACTGATAGACAACTTTGATGAAACTGAGGCTAACAAATAACAGTTAACATGAGTTTGTGGCTCCTTTTCTGATGAATGTTATTAAAAGGTTAGCGTTTTAAAAATCAGCAATACAATTCAAATATAAGTGCCTACTTTATACACCCGCCGCTGCACGAAACGGCACGAAACTGTTGCATTGATGCGATTTAGAATAGTAAATGTAATGAACTAACCTCTTGGAATTTCTAAAGCTTTGTTGACAGCTGCAAGCCCAAGGTGTTAATTGAATCTGTATATGTATTCTCAGCGAGTGTTGGCCGTTGCAAGAGATGCAGTGAGATAATTTCCACTTTCTTTGGAATGGAGGTTCAAGCGATTGTTAACCAATAGAATTTGTGAATTTCGCATAGTCTTGATAGTGAGGAAATTTAAACCCGTGTACAGTAAAATTTGAAACTCTCTGTTCCATCTTCAGGCGGCTATAATTTATCAGATCACTGATGACTGTAGAAATTCGTTCGAAGAATAAAATCTCTTTAAATTTGCTGCTCGTTTGGATTGAACGACGGCAGACTTTCGGTCGAAGTTCAGAATTGTTCCTTCAATAATACCAGATTGTTCTCCATGGAGTGTTTAATTTTCGCAATGAGCTTTCCTCGATATTTTATTCTTGCACCCAAGGTACTGCGACAATTTTCAAAATAATCACCCGACCCTGACAAGAAAAGTTTGTTAGCACCCAGATTCTGGGAGCCACGTGACCAGCCTAAACCAGGGTCTTTTCGCAGCGGAGGGCGGGGGCGGGGAAGCGGAGATAAGACCCTGGGTACGAGGATGGGCAGCATGTTGTACCCCTTTCCTCCCTCCATGTTATATATCTTTGCTATTCTAAAATATAATCACTTGAAAATCTACATGCTTAGTGTTCTGGCCGAAACACACGCACATGCTTCCCTCAAATTATTTTGGTGAATTAATAGCAAAGATATATAACTTTTTTCAATAACTCATTATGCACATGCGACGTTAAAATGTTTAATTTGCATATCAAACAAACTGAAATATCTCAAGAATGAAGCAAGGAAACGAAAAACTGGAAAAGATGTTACTCTATCATTTTAAGTGTTCTTTCAAATAAGACGAACTTAAATTTCGTTTCATAGGCACTTTAAGGTCACCGGCCTGGGTAAGGGGATGTTTACCCCCAGTACTATGATTATCATCATCATTATTATCATCATCATCATCATCATCACCATTATCATCGCTATCATCACAATTATTTTTAAGTCTATAGGTATTCCCAAGAAACACTGACAAGAATTTTGTCGTTCACTATTATGATCATCATCAATAATCATTATCGCCATCATCATCATCATCGTCATCGCTATTATCATCATCATCACAACTCTTTCTAAAAATCTATAGGTATTGCCAAAAAACACTGACAAGCATTTTGTTGTCAATCATTATGATCATCATCAATAGCCATCGTTATCATCATCATCGTCATTATTATTATCATCATCATCGCTATCATCATCATCAATCCTTCAATATTTCATTCATTCATCAATCCATCAATCCCATCAATTATTTTTAAAAATCTATAGGTATTCTCAAGAAACACTGACAAGCATTTCGTCGTCAATCCTTATGATCATCGTCGATCATCATCACTATTATCATCGTTATTATCATCAATCGAAATTATCATCATCACAATTTCTTTCAAACATCTATAGGTATTCTCAGGAAACACTGACAAGAATTCCATCGTCCAAAATGATCTATCGCCAGTTATTGTAGCTCGCTTCATTCGCATTCATCATCAAACCTGGCGCAGCGTGTAAAGAACAACAGTCACGCCACTCGACTGCGTCTCGTGGCGTACTTCTTTGTTCTTTACACGCAGTGACGTCATCTGTGCGTTATAACAGTACACACGCACGGAAAAAGTCATCTATTTGTTAATTTTTGCATTATTTGGTGCTACTCAGTGAGCAGTATCACGGGACGAAAAGTTAGATTTGCAATAGATTTGCATGCTTGCAAATTTATTGCAAATTTAATAAACTAAATTTGCACAACTTTGCACATGTGTATTTTCAACTTTGCACTTAATCAAATTTGCATCATCTTTACCCATAACTTTGCACCCATGCAAATTTAATACAAAATTTGCAATAGATTGGCACATAGTGCGAATTTAGTGCAAATATGACAACTAAATTTGCACAACTTTGCGCATGTGTTTTTTCAACTTTGCAGATTAAAAGTTTGCAACAAATTTGCACACATATTTGCATACGAAAAATTCAATTGCAAATCTGTAGTTAAATTTGCATTAAATTTGCAATATAGTGCAAAGTTACTCCAAATATAACGTTACACAAATCAAATTTGCACATGTGTTTTTTCATATTTGCATAGTCCGGATTTGCAACAAATTTGCACACATATTTGCATACGAAAAATTCAATTGCAAATACGTAGTTAAATTTGCATTTAATTCGCACTATAGTGCAAAGTTACTGCAAAGGTACAATACGCCAAAAGTGCACAAACTTGCATTACAATAATTTACAACGTCTTACGTTTTGAAGATTTTATAAAGAGATTTTCCATTGAGATTTTTAACAAAATAAATAACAGTCTTCCTTTAGATTACGATTGTTTTGAGTGCATTTGGTGTCAAAATTTATGTTGGAAAATGTACTTAAAGAATTTGTACAATATATATGCTTTAGCTGGCTCTTTCATCACATGCTAACACTCAAACGTCCTAACGTACAACGTGCAACCGGTTGTCGGCTGGCGATGACCTGAATGTATCTGTGTACTAGAGCCATCTGACATCCCACAAGGGACCAGGCGCAATGCCTAAACCAGACGCGATATGCAAGTGTACTATGAGTTGAATGTGCACCAATGCTGGGACATAAATACTGCCACTCATTGGAGGAATCAAGCGTCTCATACATGAATGTATGACTTTCAAGCGAGCACAAGCACAAAGTTCTCTAAGGACAGTTGAGCTTGACAAGTTATGAAGACAACCACGCACAATCTTTCATTAATTCTAAGAATCTATATTTTTCTTAACAATGCCACATTCTTCATTTTCAAAGAGTGCAGCGCAAATAACTAACTAAAAACTGCTTATTTGTTACACAAATCAAATTTGAACATGTGTTTTTTCATCTTTGCATAGTCCGGATTGGCAACAAATTTGCACACACATTTGCATATGAAAAATTCAATTGCAAATCTGTGGTTAAATTTGCATTAAATTTGCAATATAGAGCAAATTTACTGCAACGGTAATACACCAAAATTGCACAAACTTCCGCCAGTGTTTTTTTATTAACTTTGCTGATTTAAATCTGGACATAAATTTGATATGAAAACTTTTGTTGAAAATTATTAATATTACATATCCAATGTAACAGTGCAAATTAATCAAAATACAATAATTTAGAACGTCTTACGTTTTGAAGATTTCATAATGAGATTTGTCATAATTTTAACAATATAAATATCAGTCTTTCTTTTCTAAATCCTCTATTTTATTAACGAGAGATCTTGTGTTTGAAAGGAACAAAGAGGGCAAAGAAACCCTTGAATGAACAGATGCAGTTTGCATATTGGAGACTGGCATATCGGTACAAGGGATTGGTGTTAGATTGCACAGATTACGGTTTCTCCCTACTATATTACCAAACGTGCGAGGCGCATTATCAGAAGGATGAGTAACTCGGACAGGAACAATGTGTGTCACATATGAAATCTGAATGAAGGGTATTTAGTTTCTCATCACGTCGCGTCGGTTGTTCGTGATGGGTTCACATGCCGTGGGATACTGTTCGCAAAACCTGTTCGAAAAAAATAACCCATTTCCTTGGTACTGGTTATTGCTTCGTTTAATTGATTGTTTCTTTAAGTCGCTAGGTTTACAGCGTGAATTAGCGTGAAAATATTAAATTGATGACGTCACTGCATGACGTCACTGTTCGGCCTTCTTGGATTCTGCCATATTGAATTTGTGACGTCATTAGAGGAATTTATATAACACAAAATTCATGGAATTATATTAAAAATACTAAAGTTAGTCAAATACTCAAGAAAATAAAAAAAATACTATATTTAATCAGAAATTCGAAAGTTTTACCATAAACGTCATCAAAAACGTGGTTGCTACGGCAACGCTAATCAGTGTAAAAAAAATTTTACACCCAAACATGTTCCGCACTGTTTATTAAGAGATTCCGGTTGATGTACATTGCAACGATTTCCCGCCAAAATATTTAATTAGATTCAAAACCCTGTAAGTGAGACAAGACCGCCTCTCGTCTCCCACCTTTCCGATTACGCCCGCCTGCCTCTCTCCCGTCAGAAAAAGAGAGGCGGACTTGGAGCAAGTCTAGAAGTTTCTTAAAAAACAGTAAAGCACTTGTGCCCAGAAATATAAGTTAATGGCCATGGTGCTTTATTATGCAGAAATCAAGATGGTTGATTTCAAGGGAGCTTATTATGGTGAAGTTCATTTTAAAGAAATTAAAGAACAAAAACGTCATTTAGATGACCAGGCTTCAGGGCTAGCAGGGCACCTCAGCCCCAGAGCCGGGTGGAGCACCTAGAGCTACGCCACTTAGTCTGTGCGCACAATTTTAACGTCAAAGGTACACTATAGTAACTTAAGAAATATTTGCGCCAAAACACAAATAGTTGAAAATATTGCTTGGATCAACCGCTATAAAATATATGAAACATTGCACTGCGGAATACAAACATTAATTCCAGTTGTTTATAAAAGGGACTTCTTCTCCAATGGCAACCCAAATAGAACGTTTTCCCCACCCACTTTGTCATACCCAGCTATGAATTTTCTGGAAATTCGTTGGACTGGTATGAACGATGCAGGACCAAAACTCTCGAATACGTTAGCGTACCAAACTTTAGGGGTTCCTCCGGATCTGCCACACAGGAACTGATGAAGGTGGCGCTGAAACCAGCTAACACGTGCAAAACAAAAGGTACATCTACGAAGACCGAAACAAATGCACTGCTTTTGCAAATGGACTGCTGTCGTATTCGATGTTTCCACGGATGCGTCATCGGAAGTCGTCGGAATAAAGTCGGAGCCTTGTTCATAGTTTTATTGGCCAATCATATCTCAAGAAATTTCCCGCTAAAACACATTAATTCAAGTAAGAAGATGGCGGGTTGGTTTAGTCTAAATGGACACAAGGAAAAAAATCAATTTTTTGTAGTGAACATCTACAAAAAACGCCGTCATTTGTCATCAAAGTGGTGCCTTAGGAAACCTCTGTTGTTTATCCCGTACTATCTTTCTGAATATGTGGATTTTTGACGTCAAAAAAGCTTGTTAAACACTGCAGTGACGGCACTGTACAAACAAAGACAGAAAACGAGGATTGATCACGACAAACGACGCCAAAAAGTTGAAGAAATCGCGTTACTTTGATAAAAAGAGGTTAGTAAACTGAAGGAGTGTGAACTATTAGTAATAGTATTCTGTATCTTGGATTAAATTCCAGTATTCCACAGCGGGATAAATAGCGTTTGCATCATCGAAGTCTTCGAAAAATATAAATTTTGACAGTGTTTGACCCATACATCAAATATCTAAGTTTGGCATGTAAAAACAAGTTAAATCGTTACTAGTTTTTGTATTTTATAAATGTATTTTGTAAGTTAAAACATTTTGTGGTTACTCTTTGCAACTCTTTGTTTTATAAATAAAAGTTTATATATCAAAGGCTGTCTTTTTCAATTCTTTTTTTGGGCCAGAGCTTAACAAAAGAACACCAAACATAAAGCCAGAAAGATATTCTACCAACTAAACAAAACAAGTAAGTAAGTAGAAAGAAAACAAATTGTTTATTTTTAACTCCAGCTAATCCCATACCTATATAATACTTTTATAGCTGATGCATTATTTAAGATGATATTTATAATATTGTACTGTATTGCATTGCATTGTATTCAAATGTTTTGCTTGAATGTATTGCAGTTTTGTAATATTTATTTTATTATTGTATAGTTTTACAGTGTATTAAAAGGTATAAACATTCTCTTTGCATTTTATTGCAGAGTGCTGTATTCTATATTGCATTGTATTGTGTTGTGTTGTGTTGTGTTGTGTTGTGTTGTGTTGTGTTGTGTTGTGTTGTGTTGTGTTGTGTTGTGTTGTGTTGTGTTGTGTTGTATTGTGTTGCATTGTAATATTGTATTATATAGTAATTTTCCAAGCATTTATCTTTTAAGTGCTGCTCAACTCATACCTGTTTAATACCTATTTATAATTGAATAAATAATTGAATAAATAATTTTTATAATATTGTACTAATACTGCACTGCACTGTATTGTATTGTACTCTACTGCACTGCACTGCACTGCACTTCAATACACTGCACTGCACTTCACTGTACTGTACTGTACTGTACTGTACTGTACTGTACTGTACTGTACTGTACTGTACTGTACTGTACTGTACTGTACTGTACTGTACTGTACTGTACTGTACTGTACTGTACTGAACTGAACTGCACTGCACTGCACTGCACTGCACTGCACTGCACTGCACTGCACTGCACTGCACTGCACTGCACTGCACTGCACTGCATTGCATTGCATTGCATTGTATTGTATTGTACTCTACTGCACTGCACTGCACTGCACTGCACTGCACTGCACTGCACTGCACTGCACTGCACTGCACTGCACTGCACTGCACTGCACTGCACTGCACTGTATTGTATTGTATTGTATTGTATTGTATTGTATTGTATTGTATTGTATTGTATTGTACTCTACTGCACTGCACTGCACTGCACTGCACTGCACTGCACTGCACTGCACTGCACTGCACTGCACTGCACTGCACTGCACTGTATTGCACTGCACTACACTGTACTTCACTACACTGTATTTTATTTGTACTGTACTGTACTGCATTTTTTTTATTGTTATTGCATTGTATTGGAGTGTTATAAAGTTTTGTATTGTATAGTTTTGCAGTATATTACATTTATTGCATTGTAATGAGGACTGTGTCACATTGCATAGTTTTGCATTGTTTTGCATTACATTGCATTGCATTGTATTACATGCATTGTATTGGAGTGCATTGCATTGCATTGAAATACATTATTTTGAAAATATTACTGTAACTTTGCAGGTCTCTCTATTTCAAAATCTTAAATTTTCATGTATTTTTTTAGGTTGGAGTATATTCTAGAAAACCAAACAAACAAAAAGACAGTAAGATATAATTTTATTCTACTAACTATATTTAATTTATTTTTAATGTGACTTATTTATAAATTATAGAATATGATTTTATATGTTGTTCTGTATAAGTATTGTAAAGTTTTTAGAGATGTGCCAGATCCTGGCATATAAATTGGTGCCTAGTGGGCAGTATCCAGTAAAATTTTGCTATCTGGCAGAGTCTGGTATTTGGTAAAACAGTTTATAGTTTTAAAGGACTGCCTCCATTCCTTAATTGTTTTGTCTTGCCTCATTTTGCCTTCGCACTTGCCTTGCAGGTTACCTCACTTTGCCTAATTTACTTCTCAGGTATTGTTATGCATTTGCATTGGAATTTGGATTGATTCGAATTAATGCATTGTAACTTTGCAAGTATATTTATTTTGTATCATAACTTTTTATGTGTTATTTCTAGACCAGAGTTTAACTATAGACCACCAAACATAGAGACAGAAATATATTTACAAGTATAGACAAGTAAGTAGAAAAGAACAATTTATATCTATTTTATGCACTACTATATCCTATACCTATTTATAAATAGATGAAATCTATATATTGTCTTGTCTTGCATCTTGTTTTGTTTTGTTTTGTTTTGTTTTGTTTTGTTTTGTTTTGTTTTGTTTTGTTTTGTTTTGTTTTGTTTTGTTTTGTTTTGTTTTGTTTTGTTTTGTTTTGTTTTGTCTTGTCTTGCATCATGCATCTTGTCTTGCATCTTGTCTTGCATCTTGTTTTGCATCTTAAATTGTCTTGCATCTTAAATTTTCTTGCATCTTAAATTGTCTTGCATCTTGTCTTGCATCTTGTCTTGCATCTTGTCTTGCATATTGTCTTGCATCTTAAATTGTCTTGCATCTTGTCTTGCATCTTGTGGTGCATCTTGTCTTGCATCTTGTCTTGCATCTTGTCTTGCATCTTGTCTTGCATCTTGCCTTGCATCTTGTCTTGGATCTTGTCTTGCATCGGATTATCCCAGAGTCTCTTGTTTACCGGGAACGAGATTGGGATAATTCGTTTCAAATCACAGGATTCTTGTTATTCCGGTTGAGGTACGCGTGCGTAAATATCCGAGCGGAATCTGGATAGTATGTTCTCCTTGTTTGACGTTTCCCCAAACAAGTCAATGGGGTTGCTGGCGAAGCTCGAATTACAGCATCTACACACACATACGGCGAAGATATCGATCGCGGCAACGTCTTCACTGGAGTCTTGTCGTCCGACATCTTTGTTATTTTGGTTTTATTAATTCTACTTCCGGTCACTTCAGACCAACTCATGCTCACTATTCAGCCAATAACGTAACGATTTAAAACGGATTATCGCAGAGTCTCTCGTCTCCCGGGTGGGGAACGTGGGCTCTGGTAACGAGATTGATCTTGCACCAGAAGGAATAATTAACAGGGCTGTAGCCAATCTCGTTCCCAGAGCCCACGTTCCCATTACCCAGCGAGCGGGAAACGAGAGACTCTGGGATAATCCGTTTCACATCGATATTTCATTGGCTGATGAACACAGTGAACTCTATATAACTCTTCTTCCGGATAACAAGAATCCTAGTGATGGCGTGAACGGATTATCCCAGAGTCTCTCGTTACCCGGGTGGGGAACGTGGGCTCTGGGAACGAGATTGGGCTGTAGCCAATTTGAAATTAATCCAGTCGAGAATGGCATGTATAGTTTTTTTGCAGTAAGGGTGGTTCGGGGGCTTGCTCCCAAATTTTTCTTTTGATTTTATGAGCTTTTCAAACGCTATTTCCTCCATTTGAGAGAAGTTTTAATGGAGTGTAATATTATAACTACTATACTAGTATTAGTTATCTCAGGATAAATATCAAAGCCCAGCAAAATCATACGATGCTATAAAGCCGTAATTAATAGAATCTAAAGTTTCGTTGCGACGAAACGTTATATTCTTTTAAATTATAGTTAGACTTGTGGTTTTGCGTCGTATAATTTGCTTGGCTTTGATATTTATCTGCCTGGATTTTCAGTCTCTACTGTTTTAAGTTCATAATTTACTTTAAAAATATTCTGTGCTCTGAAAAATGGTGATCTTGAAAATAACGTATGAGGCTATGGGCACCCGAATGACCCGATTTACTGGGGGAGCTACTTTGATTAGATGTACACTTTATACGTTGTTTAGTTTGTTGAGAGTTACGTATTCCTTCCTTAGCTAGGTTGTATTAAATTAATATTATTTTTTCATTAAAGGATCGCTTAGACAACATTTCTTAACGAAACGTCGCAAAGAAAAACGCATGGCCGACGGAACACACCAGAAAGTTATCAGACAAGAAAGGCAACGACATCGATTAAACGAAGTAAGTTGAAAAAAAAAACCAATAAAAACTAATGTAGTGTACGTAACAAAAAAACTGCGTATGAAAAATATTTATTAAAACGAATTCTAAGGGTAACAATAAAAGTGGGTGTGAAAAATATTTATTAAAACCAATGCTTGGTTTTAACAATAACTGACAAAACGAATTTTAATAAAAGAATGGGTACAACCATGTGATAAAACTTTTTTAAGCCTGGTTTCCATTTGGTCGCCACGGTTGCGAACGTTTCATAAAGGATAAAGGACTGGGTGGCCAATCATCCTTACTTGCAGCCAGCGGCTGAATTGCCAAGGATGTAATATAGTCTGGATCTATCTTGTCTTTTATCTTCTCTATGCAATTATGACACCGCTGCGACCGTAGCGACCAAATAGAAACCAGGCTTCAATACTGAGCTTTCGTCCCAGTTTACTCAGCTTTATTCAATGGGCAAAAGTGAGCGGGGGGAAAACCGCCCTTGAGAAAAAAGTTTATTAATTGTGAAACGACTCAAGGGATATTTGAATTTTGAGATGTTAGTATCTGTACGATGTGCATACTGAATATAATGTGACGATTAAAAAGTCTCGAGAAAATGGCATATATTAGGGTTTTAAAGAATTTTTAACACATTTTCCAAAAATCCTATCTCCGGCTTTCCCAACATTTTTCTATGTAGGGGCTCCATCGTATTTCTCTGCCCATAATCTGTTAATTAATGCGGCCCTGTACGAGGTTGCCCTGTAGTCAGCACATCATCAGAGCAAAGCAAAACGAATAATCACTCGGGCTACCTATGGTAGCCGAGTCTCGGTTGAGACCTCGGTCATGGAAAGATACAACATAATACTGTGGAGAGTTAATGCTTTAAAACTTTGATGTTCGATTTGAACATTCTGCTCTTGTTGACTTGTTGTTGTAGAACTGTAGTTTGCACTTTGCATGAACATTCTAGATATTAGGTGAGTGTTCGATTGTTAAGCTAGAAATTGTCATTTAACTTTTAAGTGAAATACAGCATTCTAGGACATTATATTAATATTGAGAATTTAAGTGCTTTATTTTTGGGAGCAATTTTCAAAATGCACAAATATGTGCATACACTTATTGGCAATTCAGGTGAACTTTGAAGAGGATGTGTCATGCCCGACGCGCAATTATTGTGACCAGCAGGAGTTGAATTCCATGTTCAAATTACCAATTAGAAAAAAACACAATTATACTCGGGCACTATTCTATAGGATTCTTTTAAATTAGCATATACTGTACAGAATTTATTGTTCTTTCGTTTGATGTACGTCTCAAAAGTGGCATAAACCTATCTCAATAAGATCAGTCCCTGCAACGCGGCGCCTCTGCGTTTTGCCAGTAGCACGAGTGAACGCCTGACCCAGGCGGCTTGTTTTGTATAACTTTAATCAAAACTTTTTCCTTTTATTATTGAAATAGATATATTGCAACGTAATTGCCATGCACTTATGCAAATAATACCGAATCTCAATATAAAAATCACTTTATGTGTAATTTTATATGGTTACCCTAACTGAATTATTATTGATTATTATTATTATTATTATTATTATTATTGTTGTTGTTGTTGTTATTATTATTATTATTCTTGTTATTGTTATTGTTATTATTATTATTATTTTTATTATTATTATTCAACCTCGTACCCAGGGCATTTTGCCTCCACGTTAGGAGGTCGGCGAAAATGGCCCTGGCATCGGCTGGTCGATTCTATAATCTGATTGGCCGGTTTAACGACTGATTAATATTCAGATAGAGTATAATCTATTTATGAAAATTTGAATTGCAATAGATCCACTCTGCAATGTTTACCCAAAGAATGGAACGATAGCGTTGATCAAAGTCAAGAACAATATTAGATATATGTTTGTTCATGACATTTACATGTATCCTGGATAATCTCGGGAGTATCATGAATATTTCTCATTTATTATTCATTTATACGTATTATACAAAAGCAAAACACAAAGACCGCATAAATTTTCTTGCCATAACACCCCAAACATTCTGGGTGTCACGTGACCAGCCGATGCCAGGGCCATTTTCGCCGACCTTCCAACGTGGAGGCAAAATGCCCTGGGTACGAGGTTGATTATTATTAGTATTGTTATTATTATTATTATTGTTGTTGTTGTTGTTGTTGTTGTTGTTGTTGTTGTTGTTGTTATTATCATTATCATTATCATTATCATTATCATCATCATCATCATCATCATCATCATCATCATCATCATCATCATCATTATCATTATCATTATCATTATTATTATTAGTAGTAGTAGTAGTAGTAGTAGTAGTAGTAGTAGTAGTAGTAGTAGTAGTAGTAGTAGTAGTAGTAGTAGTAGTAGTAGTAGTAGTAGTAGTAGTAGTAGTAGTAGTAGTAGTAGTAGTATTGCCACACTCATTGTAATTTACATTGTTATTACAAGCAAAAACGTTTTAACCATGGTGAATGGTTATACTAGATAGTTGTAAAAAGAACTGTTCGAAACTTTGTAAAGTAATAAGAATAATAGCAGACATGAAACAAGAGAATAGATACTAGACTGAAAACACTTTGCATTTTGGCAGTACTCTCTTCCGAAAAATGCATTTTTGCAGACCGCTTTTCTTACGGAGTTATGCCGAAATGCATCAAGCTTTCTTCTAGTAAATATTTACTAATTTCATTTCAATTATTCTTACTGTAATACGAAGTTTCGAACAGTTCTTTTCAGAACTGCCTCGTATATCCATCCATTCACCATGCTTAAATTAAAACGGTTTTGCATGCAATATTTAAAGTGTATATATTTTTTTGATTGGAGCAACCTTTATTGCTTTAATAGAGATTTTTGTTTTCAAAATGGTAATGAGATGACGTCAAAGTAGTCATCATTATCTATACAATATTTATTTGCAGGAGAGACATGACCCAATTCTTGCATTAATAGTGTGTTTGAACAACATGTTCCATATCGAATCAGTTTTTCCACAAAAATTCTCAGGTAGTTTATCTTACCAAAAAAAGAAAGAAAGCCAAATGCCTACATAGACGTCATTCATTACCATACTAGAAATGGGAATCACCAAAAAACATTGAAGAATAGCTCCAATCAAAAAAATATTTCACTGAACAATGTTTGCTCGATGTAGAACGTATTCAGATGATAAAAAATTTGGCTTTATGTGCACTTTAAATTTGTCACTACGTATACGACAAAAATACTGTTTTGTCACATTATCATTGTTATTTTTTACTATTATTCTTATTTATAATTTTTGTTAAATAGAAACTTCGACGTCGCATAGACACTTTAAACAAATCTTCAATGTGGCCAGAGAACGAAAAGGTCGAAATGAGGAGGGGGCTGATACAGGAGGCAATGTCTCCAGAAAATAGCGAGGAGGAGGACGTCGTCCAACAAAATGAGAGTGACCACTCAGAAAGTGAAGAAGTTGGCACGGCACCAGGCAAAAAAATTGTAACGCGTACAATTTCTTGGCGTTCTGAAAGATTTACAAACCTTTTGAACAGCCTGGACAGAAAATGGATGAGAAAATGCTCGGCCAAAGCAAGGTCATTGGTCAAAAAGCGCTATGTTGGCGATGCTGTGACCAAACAAGTCCGGGACGATATTCCGGATTGGATGCAAAAAAGGGCTTAATTACCTGAAACTTACTTTTTGACTTAACTATTATTAATCAGTTTGTTAAACCTGCATATTAAAACAGTTTTATTATATATGTTAAATATAATATATTGTTATACTTTTTTAATCACTTTCTAAAATGGAAAAATTATTAAAACTGTGGAAAAAATTTTATGAAAAAAATTGAATGTCACCGACTTCCTTTTAGAAATAAATTAGGTTTAATGGTGATTTCACGCCATTTTAAAACGTCATTGTTACCATAGCAACGGTCTCTACAATTTTTGTAGTTACAGTATTTGGTGCCAAACTGTATTTTCACTTGTTGGATTAACTTTCAGTGCTCTAAAATACATGTATTTATACTTTATTGCAGACCAAACTTACATTCCTCGGTATTAAAAGTAACTGTACTGAGCCACCTTAAGTTTAGTGCTAAAAAGTACTTAGTAAATGTAGTAAAGTTCATTTTATAACTATACCTATTGTAATCAATTTCAAATACTTAATATATTTGGGTCAATTTTGCTCATATCTTTGAATAAAAAAAGTTATTTTTTAGAACAAAATATCACCTAATATGTCATACTATGGTCATATATAGTGCAAACAATGCTTTAATTTTGAACTGCTTATTATTCATCATATAAGTTCGTTTTCGCAAAACATTAGCAAACAATTTGGCAATCATCACAAATCTAAAATAATACATTAATTTTTTACTGGTTTTTTTTACTTAATTCAAAGTTCATTTTTGCAACAAATAAGCATATAATTTTGCAATCATTGCAAATTTGTTAATATTCATCAATTTTGCACTTTTTAAACATCATGCAAACTTCGTCTTTGCAACAAATAAGCATATAAATTTGCGATAATTTCAAATTTTAAAAAATGATTCAAATTTGCACTGTTCTTTGAACATATTGCAAAGTTCGTTTTTGCAACAAATAAGCATATAAATTTGCGACAATTGCAAATTTATAAAAATGCATCAAATTTGCACTGTTCTTTGAATATATTGCAAAGTTCGTCTTTGCAACGAGTAAGCATATAAATTTGCGACAATTGCAAATTTATAAATATGCATCAAATTTGCACTGTTCTTTGAACATCATGCAAAGTTCGTTTTTGCAATAAATTTGCATATAACTTTGCATCCATTGCAATCGCGGCATTTGCAACTTTGCAATCGGCGCAAAGATGCTGCAAAACTCCAAATTTGCACTAGTGCAAATATGGCAAAGATGGACAAATATGAAATTTGCAGCAAATTTGCACATAAATTTGCAAACATGCAAATCCAATTTTTCGTCCCGTGTATATTACCTAGACGATCGACAACAAGCGAACGTACGTACCAAGGAACTATTAAAACTATGCACACACTGAAAGCACTAATGAAATTATATTAAGCTTAAAGCTTAGTAGCAAAGCAGTTGAATCACATCGAGTTTATTTGGCATAACTTTATTAACACAACAATACATACAATATAATCCAGGCAATAACAAAGCAAATTACAAATATTAAAATTACCTCAATACATTTAAAGTTTTCCCATTTAGCGTAAACTTGAGTCTCTTCAGCACGAAATATCAACACAGCATATTTACCCGCAAATTTACCCGTCCTTTGCAAGTTGTCGGTATTCTGTTTTCAACGTTGTTTATGTCTCGCTCATCTTGCAGATAGTTTCCAATAGCCAGCAGGTTATCAGATTGTGAGCATGAGTAATACTAGCTTTTCAGTATTAAAATTCAATAAATCATATAAATCGTTTAGAATCAGTTTGTCTTGATCGAAACGGCGGAATATTAAACCAGATTAGATCGAAATATAAATAGCACAGCATCTTTTAGTGTAGATTTACCGCCATCAATGTCTGCCTCTGCAGTTGCATGTAAGCGTTATAGTGAGCATATTTAACGTTAACGCAGTTGTAAGCCACATGACTGATCAATAACAGTGTTCAGTAAGTCACTTGTGATTTTCTAAAAGCTTCAAACCAGGTCATCGAACACTCGAGCAATAGTGACCAGAGAAGATGGCGGCGCATGAAGATGAGCCAGTGAACTCTATAAAAGGACTGGAACGATACCTACAAACCAAATTTTGAAGCCGTCATGGAGGTAGCCTGGCACCCTGGCCCAATCAAAGAATATGGGCCAGGTGAGGTATCAAAAGTCAAGAAAAAAGTCTATGAACTATCTTGAATCAAATAAAGATAGCATTAATCAGGGCTAAGGCCTACTGAAATCTAGTGGCTATAATCTGTCGAGCATATGGATGCTGACATGATCAATAAAACCATAAATATTAAATTTTCTGAACAAAACACAGAAATACGAACCGACAGTGTTTTAAAGGCATCAAAGATCACAAATATATGTGGTCTTACAATGATTCAAAAGGTATGAGGAGACTATTCATAAGAGCAAAGGCACAGCTTGACAGGGTTGCAAGAATTCATAAAATAAAGACGAATAAATACTAAATATAACCTGAATTTTCGTCAGGAGTTCCCATCAATCCAAGCAACATCTTGCTTTGTTTGGCAATATAATTCCTCTTTCAATCTATTTTTGCCAGCAAACATACCTCAGACAGAAAGGACAATGATTCTAATACATACTAGCTTCGTTATATCAATTCTAAAGAAGTTCAACTACAAAAAAATAAAAAATTCTCGCTAGGCCATTGTTCTGTTTTCTACCGCTCCTTGGACGTTGGTCAGACGTTCATGTGTTGCCCCCAGCAGCCGGAAGTTTGGCTTCATCCAATCATAGGGCCGACCTTATGGAGGTATCATTCCAGTCTTTATATAGAGTTCACTGAGATGAGCACACCGCGTGGTTTCGCAAAGCCTATCGGGTTGATGCAATAATTGCAATTTGTCGACACAAAAAATAATAACAGAGCCGAAACCTAGACTCGGCTACCACAGGTAGACCGAGTAATCAAGGAGCCTCTGCTCGAATCGGTTGAGAATCTCACTTCCATGTTTGAATTGGTTTAAAAATTTGAACCTTCAGCCCAGCATACACTAGCCTGTGTACAGCCTGAATATACACCTGTAATTCAGTCTGTGAAAACTTGCACGATAGCTTATCGAGCCCCCACTGAGTTTCTCAGATCTGAGAAGTAGGTTCTTATTGTCCAAATCACAACCCCTATCGTATTCCAGTTACACTTGGTTAGAGGAATTCTCATGAGATCAAATAATTCAATCAAATAAACAATTATGAATCATATGATTATTAAACCACTCAAAATCTACTTCTCAGATCTGAGAAACTCAGCAGGGGGTCGACAAGCTATCATGTGAATTTTCACAGACTGGATTACAGGCTCTCTCCTCCGCAGAGGCTTCTATTCGCAGGCGCGCGGACAATCGTAAAGCGCGCGGAGAACGTCGGGAAGGTGGAAAAAGCGGTGAGAAGCCTCTGCCAGATAATGTGGGGTTCTCTGGCACGATTTGCGGTTCTCTGGTAAATGGCATAAAAAACCGACGATTTGGAAGAAATTCAGCACTCCCTTGATCTAAGTATCAAAGGTTAGCATGACGATTTTCGTAAAGAAATAGTGCGATTAAAGGAATTTATTTGATTCTCGCTGTTATTTACGTGTCTGCCATTTTAAATCAATTTAGATGTAAACTATATTTCAATTTAGACTTGTTTATTCTCTTTACGATAACCATAATGCAGAAGAAGATATAGAATGCTTTGCAATAAGTGCAAGTACGCCCGAGAAGGATTTTTTAACACCGAATTCGAAGTCGGCAAACGAACCGAATACGAAGAGATTTCAGTCAAGTAACAAATCTGCCGTTCTCTGGTCATGGGAGATAGCGGCGATAGTTTCCACGAAGTACAATGTTTTCTTCAAGATCTAAGTCTAGAATGTTGTTCTGGACGTTATTAGTTCTGAATTCTTCTATGGAAATCACTTGCGGAACGAATCAAAAAATTCGAAACGCTGCTAGACTGACAAACGTTTTAATATCGAACGTTGAATCGTTGATAAACAAAGCCGACGAACATGCAGCGCTGGTATATTCTCAGCGCTAACTTTCTACATTACACCAAGCTCGCAAACGTACCACATGCACTACGTGTATACGTGAAACTTATCATAGGTAAGATCTATGTTTACAACAGTTCAGTTCTTTTGATATAAACTTTCTCGGGTAGCGTTTGTTTACATGTTTAATTGCATAATTCAAAACTGGAAAATCCTGCCCTTGTGTAACAATATTAACATTCTCGAGTTGAGAATTGTCTGCCAGCAATTTAAATGTGTCTTTTGTTCATAATTTATGGATTTCCAACTTTTCCGTAAGTTAAATTTGATTCTATATTGGAATTTCGAGTCTGGTGCCTAGTCCATCACGGAATTTGGCTGCCATATTGACAACATTCTCTGGCAGAGGCACTGATCTCAAATATATACCGTAATTATTCGAATAAACGCCGCGGCGTTTATTAAATTTTTGGCGCTTCAGGTGCGGCGTTTATTCGAGGGCGGCGTTTATTCGAGGGCGGCGTTTATTGCAAATTTTGTAACAACAACTGTGAATTTATTAAAAAACTAAGAATAAAATTCATATGTCTTTTAAATATATATAAATATATATGAAAATTGAACTGTTCACTGTCTTATATAATGACTAAGTTTCATTCTATTTCAATGTCACTGTCTCCTTCGTGGTCCGAGTCTAACAGCTGAATAATAGGGAATGCCTCTTCAACATCGGAAGACGTGTATTCTTCAGTACATAAGTACCGAATAAACGCCGCGGCGTTTATTAAATTTTTGGCGCTTCAGGTGCGGCGTTTATTCGAGGGCGGCGTTTAATAATATTTTTGCTTGTCCCTGCGGCGTTTATTCGAGGGCGGCGTTTATTCGAGGGAGGCGTTTATTCGAATAATTACGGTACTCATTATACTGGATAGAGCATCCGGTGTTCGCAGTGAAGTCGGAATAGATTAGCGGCGACCATTTCCGGTGGGACCCACTTGGGTCCCATACAATATGGCGTAAATAGGAGTGGAAGCAGTTGAACGGCGTTTTTCGCCAAATTCTGGGATGTTACGAAGAGTTACCACCGAATTGAGGTTTGTAATCTTATTTTAAGTAATAGTTTAGTGTTTAGCTAGCAAGTAGCAATTAAGTCGGTAAACAAATGTCTGGAAGTGACTGCCTGTGTATTTGTTTCTTTCTAGTAACGCGTATTATTTGATGATTTGCGATGATGTGTTTGTTTAACTTTTGATTTATTTCATGCCGATTAAACCCCAAGAAGTCATAACTGTGTCTGTGTTTAAACTAATAAACTTACCCGCTGTTGATACTGTTCACATGAAATATTCGAACTTTATAGTTTTCTCGAATTTGGGCTAATGTTCAACCAGTTCAGATGGTTTTATTATGGTTACACTACAGTATGTATTTTGCCCAAGCCCTTGTCCCTTGATAGTATTTCGTTTTGTCTACAGTATATATAGCTCAAACAAAATATGTACATACTGTATAACATTTTGAGTTAGTGGTAGTTTATTATGGTTAGAGAGCATCTTACTGGCCATTAAGAAGTTACACCCAAGTTTGATTCCTACTCGACCAATGCAGTTTTACTGTGCATTTAGCAGATTAAAATTTTATCTAGTTTGCTGAAAGCAAGAAAAGTCTTTCCAGTTACATGCATCCAGGATTACTGTAGATCTAAGGATGTTACTCTCTGCAATCTGGGTTTAACTCCTACTTGATGCACTTTAAAATTTCACCTTGGATGTACATATTAGAGGAGTGCTTCTAGTTTGACTCTACCAAACACCAGAGATTTCTTCAGGGTACTCTGGTTTCCTCCTGTAGTAACACTGACCAATGAGGGATGACTCTTGCTGGACCTCTAGGAAGAACAGTTTAGATATGACTGATAGAGTTATCAGTATCCAGAATAAATAAAGTTAGTTTACTTCAGTTTTCTTTTGTAGTAACATTGACTAATGAGGGGTGACCCTTACTAGATCTCTAGGAAGGACAGTTTAGATATGACTGACAAGGTTATCCAGTGTAAAGACTGTTTAACTGCTACAGTAGTTTAGTTCAGTTTCCTTTGGATGCATGTGACTTGAGTGCTTCCAGTTTGACTCTACCAAACAGCACAGGTTCCCTCCGGGTACTCCGGTTTCCTCCTGTAGTAACATTGGTCCTTAGATAAAGTTATGGTATATCCAGTGTAAATACAGTTACCTGTAGTTTACTTTCCTTTTTTGTTTATATTAGTTTTGTTTTGATTCTTACTGATGCTGGAAGAGGACAAGCTTATTCAATTTTTTTCTTATTTATGTACCAGAAAGGTTAGCTGTGGTTTCCTTTCCAAGATGGTAAAAACGAATTTTGCTGTAGCTTTTTGCAATGGACTTGATAAGAGCAAAAACATGATTTTCGTCAAAAAGAGAATCTACCATATGGTTGTCAAGCTCTGTGAAGATTGTGCCAGTGCTCCAGCCACCACTGGCACTAGATAGTATTTTAAAATTTTTTGACATTTTAGTCCTTTGCGGCTTTGCCTTTGTACTGTATTAGAGAAAACTTAAATTAATTTCAATAAAATTGTTTGTACTATCCAGGGCAGCTTACACTAGCTTCAATTAAACTAAAATCTTATAAACATCTATATGCATTGTTATGATCACTCATCTCAAAAAAAATCATTAATGACTGATCTTGTCTTCTGCCAAGATCAGCTAGTGATAATTTCTGCATAAAAAAGTTGTGTGGATCTAATAAGGAAAAGACATATAGATGGGTATGAAACCTAAAAAGTTGTATGATGCAAGATATTGAGGTATGATAAATGTAGTAAAGATTGAAACTTTTTCAAAAATAGCTTGAAATGAAAACACTTCTGTAGTAAATAATAGTTTGGAATCGTCCTTCTCTTTGTTTATTTTAGGAAAAAGCTCATGACTTATTATCTGTTTCAAATATAAGTCTACACAAAGTACAGTAGTGTCAGTACACTGAAGTATATAAAATATATAAAAGAATATAGTAGATTATAACCAATAAATAATTATTTCTGTGTGTAAATCAGAGCTGGCCAAACCATGCCCCTTTATTATAATTTTACTTCAATCTCAGATGATTCTACTCTTTCAAATACCAGACAATTTGACTTTGTCAAATAGAAAACCCTTGGCAATGGCAAGTCTCTCCAGCAAGCCTAGGCAGCCATGAGTTCATCACAGATATAATATATATATATATATATATATATAGACAGGGTAAAATAAAGCAAGAACACACAGGTAACATGTAAAAAATTAGCCAATAGGCAAAAATATTTTTTTTTATACAAGAGGACAAATGGACAATTAATGTATTACAAATATTGAAAATGCACACCATAAATGCTAGGTGAACAGGAATTATCTTCGTCAATATTATAGTAACAGGACTTCATCAATAATAGTAAAACAGTGAGTTAAATGCTTTAAATTTGCCTGTTTAATAAATAAAGTATAACTACAAACTTCCAATAAACATCTTCAGTTGTATAAAACCCTCAGATCGTCTGATCCAATATACGTTGAAAAAGACGGATATAGAAACGGTAATATTGTTACTTTGTCATAAAGTCACTGTCAAACTGCTAAAGTGAATACAAGATGTTATTTGTTCCTTACTTTAGTCCTTTAATAATTCTTCAAACTGTAGCCTGGTGGCTGGTGCTGATTTTCGTTCAGTAAAATCGTGAAATTTCGGCTGATTTTCCATGATCCCAGCCACTTTTAAGTTGTCCCATAGCGACAGGTACATTTTCTTGTTAAGGATGTAAAATTTAGCTGGTTTTCGTTAAAAATCCGATCATTTAAAGCGAAAACTATGATTCAGCAATAGTGATATAACTACGAAGAGGGTCCCACCGGATATGGCTGCCGCGAGATTTTTAGCCTCACTTCCGACTTCAATTTTTGCAAGGCGCGAACCAATAGATGCTCTATCCAGTATAATGAGTATATATTTGAGATCAGTGGGCAGAGGCTACTTTTCTTTCCCTCTTCCCATCATTCCTCGCGCGTCTTCTCCGCCTGCGAGCCTCTGCGGAGGAGAGAGGTTTACAGGTGTATATTCAGCCTGTACACAGACTAGGCATACACTAGAGAAAATTTCCGAAGAAGTTTCCAGTGTATGTTGAAAAGTTTTCAAAAAACATTGCTTCAGAAACCAAGTTTCCCTGATTAGAACACTGTTCTATTTTTTTAAACAAGTTTCAGAAACTTTTTCAGTTTTGGAAACTTGTTTCAGTGTATGCTGGGCTTTACTAGTGGTTGGGAATTGTTAATTCATTGCGATTTTCCCAAGCTGCTTTAACAATTACCCAATCACAAGGGAGGTTCAAATTCTGAACCAAATCAAGCATGGAAGTGAGATTCTCAATCAATTCGACCAGAGGCTCTTCCTCTCCACCTGACCTTATGCACGTGTCATCGGCTTCCCCAAGGGGGAGGACCCCGGGCTGTACCTAGGGAATGTAACGACTGTGTGGGGGCTTTGGATCAAACTTTTGCCTGCTGTGTAAGGCAAATATAGGAGCTTTGGAGCTTTCACCCCAATACCAAGGGGAAATGAGGGGGGTTTTACAAGAGACATTTACCGTATATGTACACAGAACAAGTTTTTTTTGTCTGATTTGGCAAAACTTCACTAATTTAACAGCAATTTGCCCTAAACTTTCTTTTCAAACATCATGGATGCTCAAAAGTGATCGCGAAGGTTTCGTACAATTCCGGATTTCCCATTTTTAGCATAATGTTCAGATATGTTCCCGACATCACCACATGCTTCGAAGTGCCAGAAGTGGATTGAAAATGGCGGCTTTGAAAGAAAATGTTGCGAAGGTATTAAAGTTATTATTAAATGACTTGTATATATATTAATGGTATTTCACTGTTGCAGCTATTTAATAAACAATAGCCATATTTAACTAGTCGTTGTCAGTAGGTGTTTGCATACGACTTGCTTCTGTCTTTAGGAATATTAATTTTGCTCACTCATCTGTGGTTTGACTCATTTTGTCAAATGTGAATGCTGCCAGCTCAACCACTCCATTATTAATGAAACTAATGGTGAGAGGACGGTGGGGGTGGGGGGAATATTGCAACATTACACAAGTAATTTACCAAAGTCCCCACATTTGCCAGGGGTCCCTCTTCCCTTCAAGAACCTCTGGAAGACTGGAACCAAGGTAATATATTATAATATCTGACGAAGTAAAATCTCTTACCAGCTAAATGTGATGACGAAGTGTAAAATTTTGCCCTGCAGCAACCTTCAAAACGATTTCGTGTACAAAAACGACCCAGAGCACTGAGAGCAGTACCACGAACAGCCATGTAGCGACATTCACTCATATTCCGCCAATTCTCACGTACTTTTAAATTGTTATTTAGGATACAACCATTTAATAATATACACGCCTTCTTTGATCCCAACCAAAGCAACGAAACAAGCAAGAAAAATATCTTGAAATGTATTCTTCATTAACTCTTTGATTAACTCTTTTAATATTTTAAAATTTGTAAAAATTGAAAAATGAACTTGAAGTCTTGAAACAGTTTGCGCCGCCAGCAGTCGCAACCATAACAAGGAAATACTTCATGTTAAGCTGTTAACAAGTTGCAACAAATTACTTCCTGTTTTTAATCTGTTGCCCCAAAAGTCGCTTAGAAAATGATTTTCGTTGCCCACATCCGGGCACTACTTGAAAATTTCAAAATATATAGACTTTTACTCACAGAAGACGGATTCACTTGTTGTCACTTGCAAAAACCAGCAGTTTTTTCATATTTAACGTTTGAATTTCAAAAATCTCCACTCGTCGTAAACTAGAAATCAGCCATTATTCCCCACGAGACTTCATGTAATATACGTTATAGATCTTATTTCCGGTTATAAATCCATGTCCTATATCATAGCCCAGCCTAGCCTGGTACCCTGGCCCAATCAAAGAATATGGGCCAGGTAACCACTAAAAACTTCTGCTTTCCTATTGGATGAAAATTTCGCGCGTTTTTAGTGGCTATGAGTGAAACTGCAATCGTCATAAGTGGATTTAGCCCTGATGACGCGAGAAAGAGATTAGTGGTTACCTGGCCCATATTTCTTTTGAAATTGGGCCAGGGTACCAGGCTAAGCCCAGCCCAGCTTAACCTAGCCTGGTACCCTGGCCCAATCAAAGAATATGGGCCAGGTAACCACTAAAAACTTCTGCTTTCCTATTGGATGAAAATTTCGCGCGTTTTTAGTGGCTATGAGTGAAACTGCAATCGTCATAAGTGGATTTAGCCCTGATGACGCGAGAATGAGATTAGTGGTTACCTGGCCCATATTTCTTTTGAAATTGGGCCAGGGTACCAGGCTAAGCCAGTGAACTGGCCCAACCTCGTACCCAGGGTCTTATCTCCGCTCCCCCGCCCCCGCCCTCCGCTGCGAAAAGACCCTGGTCCAGGCTGGTCACGTGCTCATTGACAAAACTAAATGCCCAGGGAGGGGTCCTTTCAGCACAGGTAAATCTTCCTGCTTTCGGCCGCCATTCTGGTATGTTTTTCAGTAGCCTTCACTTCGCAATCGTCAATAGTAGCTATTCAAATATCGTTTTAAAGCCCAAACAAGTGAAGTGTCTGGAGGCAATCTACTATGGTATTTTTCACCTTCTTCCATCGCTTTTCTACGACAAGATAAATACATGTTGTGGACGACAGGAGACAACAGTTCATCCTGTAATCATTGTGGTGTCGCCACTGAATGCGCTTATAAAAGATCAAATAAGAAGAGGTTCAGAAGGAAACATTAAAGCGACTGTATTGGGCGTGAAGAAAATTAAAGATACTGATAATGTAAACTTGGATTTTGATGACGCCGACTCTTCGTTACTTAAAGATGCGAAGTATGATATTATTTACATGCATCCCGAGGCATTTCTGTCATGCAAGCAAGGAATGGAACTACTCCAAAGTAGTCCTTACCAGCGTTCTGTTCAAGCAATTATTGTCGATGAAGCACATTGTATTTTAGAATGGTAAGCAAAAAGAAGTACAGTTTATATTTCACAAGTAATTTATTGTAAATGGCAAGTCACTATAAAGTCAGTGCATGTCCAAATTTGTTTGAAATCATCATAGATCACAGGACATTAGGATATATAACTTAACAAAGTCATAGCTGTGTTAAATAGGTATATTTGTATAAACCTTGTCAGTGTTTTTTTACAATACGTTTTGCAATTAAACAATTTTAACATTGAAGTTAATATATAGGATTATTAGGATATAAAACAATAACATATACATGTAAACATCGTATATTATGTAATTTACAAGCCCATATATAATTTCCCGTGTTTTTTTCAGGGGAAACGACTTTAGGACAGATTATTCAAACCTGGCAATGTTATGTGCCACTTTTCTTTCTGTTCCTGTTGTTGCTCTAACTGCAACTGCAAGCAACAGATATTGTGAAAATTAAAGAATCGCTGAATTTGAAAACCCCCATGGAAATTACAGCTAATCCTGATAGGCCAAATATATTTTATGGAAAGGTCTTTCGAAGTGGTAATGACCTAGATTTCTTTCAAGGACTATTGCACAACATTGCAATGAAATTGAAGAAAAGGAAACTCGGTTATCCTTTGACGATTTTATACTTACCCCAGAAGTGGTGTGGCTTTGCCTACAAATATATGGACAAACAGTTGGGTAAGGAACAATATTATCCTTTTAATTGTGAAGCCTTACCAGAGAATAGAATATTTGCTCAATACCATGCTCCCCAAACAAATGCAATGAAAGAGCAGATTCTTAAGGAACTCTCTTCTTCTTTGTCCAAATTGAGGGTTATATTTGCCACTCTAGCATTGGGAATGGGTATAGATATCCCATCAATACGTCATGTTATTCATGTGGGGCCACCACGTACAATAAGGGAGTATTTCCAGGAGACAGGTTGGGCAGGTCGTGATGGTAAACAATCAACTGCTGTGCTCTATTACAACAACCATGACATAGCAAAGAATCGTGAAGGAATCAGCGAGAATGTTAGAACCTACTGTAGACTTCAGGACAGTTGCCTCAGAAGGTTTCTTTTGAGTTGTCTTGATTTTCAGGAGCACAATGCAAAAGATGTTTGCCATCTTTGCTGTAGTTTTTGTAAATTGCAGTGTAAATGTTTACGATGTAATAAGGATATTCAACAGTGTTGATTTTAGTTACCAAATGCAAATATATCTTTATTTTGACATGTACAGTAACTGTATAACCTGGAAAACATACTAACCAAGGTGAATGCATGACTAATAGCCATATATAATTATTATACACTGGCTATACTGGAAAATTAGGAAAAGAGCAGAGCTCAATGAAAGAACTGAAAATGATGAGCTCATCCTGTGGGAGGGATTGATCATCAAAATGACATGAGATTGGCAACAAATTATTTTTTTAAACTCAATAATATGGAACTGTGCCTACAGAAATAATTTATTTTCAACCTGATGTTAAACTGATAGTTCACTCCACCAATCAGACTAGTGTTTTTAGTTTTAGTATAATTATAAGTCCACTTTTCAAATTTAGTTAGCAGACCCTGCACTGAATACAAATCATTGTGCTTTTTAATATTTTTATACTTACGAAGTTCCATCTCATTTATTACTCTAAAACTGCTAAGTTTCTAACATTTTTTCACAAAATTCCCATTACAGCTATTCACCATGGTTAATATATTTTCTAAGCTTTATTTAGGTTTGTTACCACAACAAAATTGCTGTTATATTATAGTTTTACTGTTACATATAGTTTTTAAATATATAAGTAAATTTTTAAACCAAAATTAACATCTTTTATCAATAATACACTTAACTTGCTATTTACCGTATATCTAACCAATATTACTTGTATATAATACACTATAATTACTACAAAATACATATTTACATTATTAATATAAACATTGTACATTTATTACTATTAAAGAATATTATGTATACTTACTCTGTATGTATTACAGTATCTCAATAATTTTACAATTACGGTACTAAGAGTTTCAACATCTTATATAAATGTACTGTGTCTGTACATTTTAAAGTTACAGTATTTGCCAAAGAATAAAATTTAGTAGCTCATTGGAAGAAACATTGTTGGTAAAGTACTGTACTGTACATGTACTTTCATGTACATGTCTGAAAGTGAGAGTAATAATAGACTGTATTACAAGACTAATAACATTGTACTTAAATATTAGTACAGTAATGTTTATAAATCATCCTCATGCTCCATAGGGGCATCAAACATTAGATTTTTCTTGTGTCTCTCCAGCCATCTGTCAAACTTCTCACCATCAAGTGTTATCAAAGGGTCTGACATGATGTCAGGAAATGACTCATGCTTTCGGGTAGGCTTGATGGTGAATGGCTTTAGCATGCAAAGGTCATTTGCCACTTTTCCTTCATCTGTTACAGAAGACGCATGACTGTGGGATGAAGAATGGACAGTTCTGTCAAGGAGATGGTCAAAGTTGTCAATGATCTTTCTTGCTCCTCCAACAGCTCTGCTAGCAGTATCGATGGCCTTGTCTGTTTTATTAGCACCCATTCCTTTCACCAAATTTTTGATGTCTTTATTTCGATTTTCTTGCAAAAGGTCAATCTCAATGTTTTTGCCAGCACCACCTTTCCAATTTGCAGTTGAAGCCCAAACACACTGATGCAACTGTGCCTGAGAAAGAAACACCTCGTTTTGGATGACACTTATCAGCATCTCTATGGCATAAGCATTGAAACCAGGTGATGACATAAAATGCTGAAGTAGCTGTTTGTGCAGAGTTGCAAGCCTCTCACCATTGCCTTCCTTGACTGCATCCTTAATATCATAAAATATGAAGAAGTACCTCATTAGGCATAACGAATAGTTTCTGACAAAATCTTGGTCAGCTGACTCATCCTCCTCTGTTCCAACAAGAAGGAATTGATCGATAAATTTATCTAGAACAGCATGATAGTATTGTTCTAGATTGTCTAGTTCAACATCCTTTGGGTTAGGTGGTGGTTTGTTCTTAGTGGGATGGTCATCTTTACTTTCCATGCAAAGAAGTTGACCAATCCTTCAATTGTAAAGCACTTGCCTAAACTGAGGAAGAACTGTTCACAGTCCTCATAGTGTTTTACATCCATTGTTACATTTCTTCTCTGTAGCTTTTCTCTAAAATATCTCATAGTTCCTTGTTCACGCCCAGAATTCTTATAAAGCTTATGAAATATCACCTAGAGTACAAACATATTAAAATTACTGTATACCAATTACTTAAAGCATGGATATTGATATTACATGTAGCATGAAAATTGTTTGACTGTAAAATATTTAATAATTAGATTATGAGCTTGAAATTTCTATGACATCATAGTTGATGAATGTGAAGCTGACTCAGCTGTTATCTCTTAGAGCAAATAATCTGTTTTAGTTAAGTAACACTGTAACTATATGTAAGCCCCCATGTTGTCATGCTGCATGACCACACAGGTCCTGGAACTCAGTTTCCTACTCACTATATAGTATATGCAATAGTATAGTATATGCAATAGTATACTAGTTGTGTTTCTACTACCGTAATGTATGACTGTTTTGAATTTTAGTGATGTCCACTAGATTGGCATTTTAAATTGGGAGCAACACTGCAGTTTATGGCCCTGATTTTTGATGTGATGGGAAAAATTTTGTCCACATGTACATGTTTTCCAGTTTATACAAGTCTCCCAGTACTGTACAGTATATACATGCCGTATGTTATGTGGTGTTTCCACAAAACTTATTTATATTAAATTATTCATTTGTTAATTTTACCTTAAGAAAGCTCCTCTTAGTATGCCAGTCAACAATTCTAATGGGGTAAATGTGATCAAATCTGTCTCGTGGTGTGTGACTCCCAGCTCTCAAGTCCTTTGCACCAGCCAATCGTACTCGGGTCAGTTGATCACCAAAACATGGTATTTTGACATTTGCTAATGGGTCATCTGCTTGTGCAACTGGTGGTACATGGGCAGATGGTTGGTCTGGTCTAGAAGAGGCAGGAACTGGTAGAGGAGGTGGAACATGGTCAAGAATGTTTGGTGGATCACAAAGGCCAGCTTTGGAATAGATGTCATGAACCCAAACTTCAAGCTTGTCTAGGACATCAACTACCTCGGCATACTTTTTTTCATCCTTCATTACCACTGGCAGTGGAACCACAACTGATTGAGATGCCATCTCCGCTTGGTATCGGCCATCTAGCGCTCCCTTGTGCACCTCACTTCCTCATCATCTACCTTCAATAAATCCTTGAAGTCAATCTTTGCCAGATCTTTATTGGGAACTGCATCGCTCAACTTGTCAGAGTTGACACGGTCAAACACAATGCTTGTTGCCACTGCATGAACACTTTTGTTCTTGTTGTCAGAGCGCATGTCATGGACCTTGACATCCCAATCGATATTGTCAAGGACCAGAACAAATTTTTTCCCTTCCTTTACAAGCCGTACAGCTTGATCCAAGAAGTGGTTGCCAATTTCTTCCTGAATAGAATATTTCATGGATTTTCCCAGGCAAAATCCATACTTACTCAGCCTCTCCTGAAGCTAAAAATAAAGATTAATAAAGGCAAAATTAAGATACATGTATATTTAACAGTTGAGCTCGAGTTGTATATGAGCTCATAGCCAACGAGGCGCTTTGCCGAGTTGGCTATTAGTTTGTATACAACGAGAGCGAATGGTATAACTGTTTTATTATATAGCCAATCACTGTACAAGAGACAAAATTACAGCTAAATGTTTGAAACAACAAACTTCCGGCATAGGCAACTAATACTTCCGCCATGCATAACGATGCATTCACATAGAGTTTCTCATTGAGCTGTTCGGTAAACAGCTTCGAAATGTTGTATAAATGAGTAATGTTGCTTGAGAGGCAAAAAATGTGTTAAGCAGATCAACAAAAAGATTAAAAGGTAACTTTATGAAGTCAAAAGGTGGGTCAGTTGTTTATATTAGCGTTGCTGTCGTGAAAAAGGTTTTGATTTCATGCAAAAATGAAACTGAAACACATTCGGCAGTGAAACCAAATTACTTAGTTGATTGTTTTTGAAAAAGAACATGCTTTTTACTACTCCAAATGCTTATCTAAATAAAAAAAGTCTCTTTACTGGTAATCTCCTACGAAATGTGTGTTTGTTTGGCAACAAATTAATATCAACCCGTTAATTTAGTCAGGTTTTTGAAGTAAAAAGACGTAATTTTTAGGTGAATTTTACCATTTAAGATGCTAAATTGTGTATTTGTTAATGTATTTTTACACAATGTTGTTTTTTTATACATTGGTTTGAGGGTGTTGATGTTTTTCTGTATAAAAATCCATCAATTTCAACTCATTTCGGCAGTTTAAAAAAAAAACATGCCACCATCTTGTTTTTTCTCTACTAGCAGGATATGAGCTGATAGCCTGGTAGTAGGGAACCAATCAGATTATGCAAAAGCTCATATCCAATAGCATGCTATATAATAAATAGTGTGATAGAATAATTTCTCTAAAATAAAGCATTTTACTGTATGGAGCACTTTCATAATGATGACTAATTTAGATATTCTTTTATGTGCATTTTAATATGCCTTTCTGGCCTTGTTTATGTGTCTGAATCTCTGCCTTATAATGATGCCAGAAAGGATAATTTAGATGCACATAAAAGATTATTTAGCAGTGGTCATGAAAGTGGTGTATTATTTATTACTATAGAGGTAAAATACCACAGCTTGTCAACTTGCTTGTAGAAAATCTGAACAAGTTGTAACAATGGTCAGTAAAGCTACCACAATCTTATTGGTTTCATTAACAACCTTGTAGTAACCAGTTGTGACAGGCAAGCCACATCAGACTTTTAGGAACTGATTGTAACAAATCTTTTGAAGTATTGAAGTGGTCAAATCTGTTACAATACATTTATGTTTAAAACAACTTGTTCCAGAGTCAAAGCTTTTCAAACTACAGAGAACAAGCAGCGCAAACGTATCCTGATAGCATGTGTGTTTTTGCTTCTTGATTATCTTATAAACAGTCAATTTTCTTTTTTTTTAATGTTGGAGGAAATGATTCACCGAATTTCAGACTCAGCCTAGCAATATTTGATACCATATAATTTGACAAATATATTTTGCGCTGGGTCGGCGATTATATTTTGTCAAAAACTTTTTATTGATGGAGTGAAGACAAAGCGTTTTTTACATGTAAAACCGGATATTCTCTTGCATGCGACTTTGCAATATCGCGCTGCAACGTTGCAATGTTGATTGTCAATTTGGCTTGAGCAACTTGCAAACGTCTCCTGAAGATTCCTCAGTAGATTCCTTTAATGGTTCGTCTTTCTTTTGAGTAAATATACAAATTTATGTTTAAAATATTACTGTTGGTGGGTAGATAGCATTTAATGTATTTTCAGGCATGCAAATGTAGTTTAAAGAAATGTTGAATTTCGAAAATAAATATTCCCGAAACGTTTGTAAATTGCTCACCGCAACTTGTCAATCAAACATTGCAATGTTGCGTGGGAATATTGCAATGTAGCTCACAAGAGAACACCCGGTTTGACTGTAATAGTGAAAGAGAATACTAATTTACCTCTCTATTTGCATTTCCCTCTGTTAGAAGCACTGTGTTCACTCTTTGCACACGACTCAACTCGTGACATCTTCTGAACATAACAACGGCATATACAAGTACCAAAGATGCGGTATTCTTCTCTTTGTTGAGACTGTATTGCATCATGTGCGACAAAATCCGAAACACTGTAGGACAAAGGGACATCATTTCTTTAATAATTTCTTCAAAATTTAATGAACTCAATCCAGGATACCCTCTTTCTCTGAGAATTGATTTTCTTTCTCTACGCGCAACGTCCAACAATTCATTTTCAAGTTTGGAAATTATATTTTCCATTTGCGGGTACACAGTTTCTGTGGTTGTTGACGTTGTTTCCTAAGAAAAATTAAAAACATTTTGTTTAGGGAGGTAAATAAAACATGCATGCGCAGGCATAAAAAGAAATTGACATACATACTGTAGCAGTGAACTGAATGCGAAACCAAGTTCATTGACTAGTGCCAATACAAACCTGGTTTTTAGCTGCAATTTCTTCAGGCATAAGCATTGACATAGTGGCTGTACCTGAAGTTTCTGGTACATCAACATTCTAAAAAAAGAGATGATAAACCTTTAACTATAAGAAACTTGAGTGCGTGCATTTTCATCTTTGAGACTTTTTGTCTTTGGATTGACCGGTATGGGAGTACAATGATACGCAGTGAAGAACTGATGTTTATAAATAAAGTAAGAACTGAAACAGTACACGATGATGATTTGAACGTAATTTACGACGGCACTTTGAACATTAAATACGAAGAATATCGTGACTGTTTTTTGCTGCGTATCTTCGTATATCATATAGATACTAAAATGACGAACGCAGAAAGAAGTTGACGGTACACTACTGCCGGGTCTAGTTATTAAAAAACGCATGAAATATATCATCGTCTCACCTCTTTTCCGCTCGAAGAGTGCGGGAAAGTCAATCGTTGTCGTGTACTACCAGCTTGCCCTCTTGCTTTCAAACTTTTGAGTGTACGAGAAGCAATTGAAGGTGATTCTTTGCTGCACCTCTTCATTCTTGTCCACTATGATTGCGCTTGAGCAATTGTGTTTTTGAACGAGCTGAAATTTTGAAGCCGTCTTTTACATGGCCTGCATATAAGTTGCGGCAATTCTTCCTTGTTTGGTAAAGAATCCCCGTAAAGCTGTTCAGCTAGGGCAAGTAACGCACTGTTCGCTTTGCTGAACAAAATATATCGATGCGCTGGATCTCCAACAGAATTACAAAGCCTACAGCAACTGCGGTTTTCAGAATAAGATCGCCCGTATACTTTTTTTGGCGTATGTGGAGCACCACCTTCAGCCATATCTTGTCGGACTTTCTTGCAACATTGCACCTGGGGAGCGACTTTTATATAAACTGACCTCACACGTTGCCCGAATTCCAACACGATTTATCAACAAGACAAAACTTCACTTTGCCTCTCCTCCCTTAGGTCAAATCATTCTCACTGCCCATATTTTGGGCAGCACGTGACCAGCCTGCACCAGGGTCTTTTCGCAGCGGTGGGCGGGGGCGGGGGAGTGGAGATAAGACCCTGGGTACGAGGTTGAGCCCAGCCTGGTTCCCAGGCCTCTCTTTTTAACGTCGAGCGGCAGACCGAATTGCTCGATCCCTATTCTGTGACGTCACCAAAATACGTTCGAGAGAAAAGAGGACTAGGAACTAGTCTGATCATAGTCACTGGAAAGCATATGTATATTCCGTACGTATGCCATATAAGGAATGTAGGCGTGGGCAATGGAAGAGCAAATACATGACACTCATGAGCAGATACTTGACTGAGAAGAGCAAATACACGACGTCTTGGGTAGGTTCAAGTCTTTCAACCGCGAAGCTACATTTGAGGTGGCACGATCATTCAATATGGCGGGCTTATTTGGAATTTTTACTTTGTTATCGTTGAATCGTTCACGAGGAATGATGCATGGAGTATAGCTTTATATTTAATCAGGTACGTACACTGTACACCTATATTTTACCAGATTAGAAAGTTTGCAAAATGCACGACGAAGATTGAAAAATTTTGCGTGGCTCGCAATGTAGTCCTCTCGCACTGTCGCACATGACGTTATATAAAACGGTCCATCAGGAGGACAATTTTAAAGCCCGTCGCTCCCGACGTTTAACAGAGCACGAGTTATTTATACTGTAACACCAAGAGAACAGTTGCAAGTGGTCTATATATGCGAGCGGAGATGACCGTTCACCGTTATAATTGTTTAAAATAATAATATAGGACTACAAAAATTATTAAATGAATGTTGAAGATGTGAACGTCACGATATTAACTTTTATGTTGCTATCTGATCCATTGCTAGTTTTATTTGTTTATACTGTCACTTTTTCTAGCTGAAGGTTTTACCCTTTTTGCAGGGAGGTAACTAGGTAAGTACTATTCTGACACAGACTGCTTCTCAGCTTAGCCAATTAATCCATTGCTGCCTAGACTGTCTGAGGGTTCTCCCTTGGGTGAGTAAGATTATCTGGCTAATGTTAGAGTAAAATATTAAAGTGACTGTTTTTGGCTGGTTCAGGCAGCAATGGGTTAATCACTAATGTTAATCATTTAATACTGTCTAGACTGTTGTCTGAGAGTTCTCCCTTGGATGAGTAAAATCATCTGGCATTAGACAGTAAAAATATTGAAGCAGCTAGCTGTTTTTGGCTGGCTCAGGCAGCAATGGGTTAAAAAGTGTAGTTTGGTAAGATTATGGACCAGGTGAAAATACGGCCAGTTGTACAAATTAATATATTCTCAATCGTTACAGTACATGTTTGGCAAAGATACTGCACAGTGCCAATAACTTATCAAAGGAACAGAAAACATTAATACAAAATAAGGGAAATTAATGTTAAATAGGAGATATTAATGTTACTATCTGGTTGGATATCAGATTTTCTGGAAAATTTGAAAAATATTCAACCATTATTCTAGCTACTAGTCTGCATGCACTGTGTTTGACTATAAAACAAGTTATTTGTGTAACCCTTGTTGTTGACACCTGGTGACAAGCATTATTTTGAACTTGATTGTGATAGGTCTAAATAAGGAACCCTGTCATTGGCTTTTCTATTGCTTACACAATATACACATGCACTAAATTTACAAGTTACCAACAAAAGCTTTGACAAGTATTGCATCTTGTAGCTCTGAAGGCAACTTGTTGGTTCAGCTGTTTGTGGTTCATTCAATAAAAAAATGAAGAAAAATGTAAAATCTTGTTATTGAAGAGAAAAAAAATTAAATCTACATTTCATCAAAAAAAGAATCCTTTTTTTTTCACCAGGAATACTTGTGGAATTGAAACAAAAGAAAACTGGTTTGCAATTCCTGGTAGACGTCATATCCATTACCTTTGACAGTGAAAAAACCCATGAAGATGAAGATTTTGTCTGAGAAGATATATTACATTTCTTCTCAGAATGTTCCAAATATCATAAATACACTGTATATTAAATCCCTGTAGAGGTGAAAGGCACTTTAAATCTTTACACTCACTTTTGCCTGAATAGTGAAATGTAATTTTGTGCAAAAGAGCTGCTAAGATATATTTTTCAGCAAGCATTTTTAAGCAGCCAGTCATATGACCAACTGAGAGTACGAAATTATGCTGCTTGTAGGAGTGTCGAAAACAATTATTTTGGCTCTTACTAATTTTCATAATTAAGATGCATGTAATATAACCTGGGTTTTGGTGTAATTTGTAGCACAGGCTAGGTTATTCTGCCATATACCAGATATTTTTGTGGCCAACTCTAAGACTTTTTTTTTCCAGGTTGTAATATTGCTTGAAAAATGTAGCCATTTTGGATGGAACCACCTGGCACAAATTTTAAACTCTTGGTATTCAGAGTTGTAATATTGTTGTCCAGCACATTTTTACCCAAAACATATACTGTATATGTTTGTTTAATATTTTAATGATGTAAACACTCAACTTTCCAGCAATCATAATCAAATCAGGATCTTTTTACTTGGCACTCATCTTTTTGTGGGTAAATCCCTGAATGCCCATGTTCCAGGGTTTGAACATGAAGCATAAAAATTATACAAATAGCATAATGCAACAAATAGAAAACGGTTGTTTGTTATCAGCATTTTAAAATTTGTCTTTAAGTTAGTTTATGCTTAACTAGAATTGATACAGTTTTGGAACATTAAATGAACATCACTTAACATGTGTGGTTGAATGTTTTTGTTTATATACTGTATATTTGATTCAACACCAAAGTACTTAATTACTATAAATAGAAATTATATATATCTGACAAGATACCGTATACGTCACTGATCTCTATATAACTGTTGTATAGAGATCAGTGGTATACGTACTGTAGTGAAATTATTGACTATAAATAACTGTACTTAGTGCACTTGTATGTCAAAAAAATGGGGAGGGGGGAGGGGGGGGAAAGCTCTGTGAAAAAAAGTTGAAAGTTATTCATCAGGAAATTGATGGAAATAGCCACGTCTTACTAGTCTAACTGCATGGTGTTACATTTACATGTAAAGTAAGTATTTTTTTACTTGCAGTGAAGTCTTGTCATTATTTCCTCCAGAGTACAGGTATGCAAATGAATGTGAGAATTGTATATACAGTATTACAAGTGATCATAAATTCCAAGTGCTACATTCTGAGTGCAATAAATTTGGTTTGAAATATATAGTAAATAAGTTTGGATATTCCAAATAACTTACGGTGAGGTGCCATGCATAAGCTCTGTTTAGTTCTTTTACAATTTTTGATTTAGTTTATTTGTTTCGGAGATTCAATACAGGTATCTCTCTTCAAACATTCCCAAATACTGTATTGTCATGTTTATGTACGTGACGTGACGTCACTTAGTGCTTGGAAGGTTTAGAGTGCTGCGTAGGTAGTGTTTCAGATAGAGCAAAGTGAAAAACGAAATACTAATTTGTAATGTTCTTGCAGAGAAAACATGCTGTCAGTATAGTGTTGGGTTACTTATAAAAAATGCATCCTTAAGCTACATCACAAGTTGCTCATTTTTTAATTTGCGGCTTTATATCACAAATGGACATCTTTAAATGTGATTTTCTCAGAAACGAATTGACCAAATTTTGATATTCATCAGTCAGTTAATTACTACTACACATGTAGACTATAATACGCAGCACGGCATTATTTTATATTATTATATTTTAACTGTGTATATACATAGTTTGCGCCATCTACTTTTTTAAAAAAATGGTCCCTGGTGGGCAGGATTATACTGTAGTATACCATCCTAGATAGGTTCGATTCCTATCACCTTGATAAATAACGAACAGCCAACAGCGTAATGTAGGAATTTGTCACTATAGGAATCTAAACTAGATATTAAAATAACCTATTTTAATAGCTACAGTATATTTATACATTACAGCTCTATCTGATAGACTATATACCGCTATATATGTAAATCAGAAGCACACCACACGCGATTCAACGCGTATTCGTCAACTATAAATGTTGAAATACCCTTCAATGTTACCAATTTGAACTACAAATTGAGCAAAGTCATTTGCATATCATTGTCGCAAAATTTGTTGATATAAGAAAATTTAATCCATGTTCAGAACTTAATCCGACAGAGTTCGTCATTATTATGAAACAATAGCACAAAAACTTTTGGACGCCCGAAATTCTTCGGGCAGTTATATTTTTTATAAATATCGTATTTTACATTTTTCGGTGTTAATGTAAATGATAATAAATGAAAGAGCTACATGTTTGTTTATTTTTTATTGGGAAGGCACTATGCCAAAAAGGCGCACTATAGCCCAATGCTTTGCGCCTTGAGGTGTAACTCTTGTATGAAACAAAAGAATTAGAGATAGGTACAAGTGGGTAAAATATGGTTGATTCTTCACATGTCTGTGCGTTATATTTGATGCTGTTCTTACATGATGTTGGAGCTCTTTATAAGCATGTAGTTACTACATTGCATAAACACCAAATAAAGCATTTTATTATATTCCAAGTGAACCATAACGCAGAACGACCTCACGGCCGTGGGCCTCGGGTGGACGTTTTAGCTTCGCGTTCAGTTTTAAGATTATTTATAACACGAGCGAGCGCTAATTAAACATCTATAATATTTATACTTAAATATATTTAAGCTTCGCTTTCGGTTTTCAAACATTGTTGTATAGCATCCTGCAATGGGCAATGTTAAACGGGATGCAAACTGTTTCCCCACATTTAACCAACCTAAAAATATGGCGTAAACTTGTGCTATATTTTCGTATATATTTGTGGAACAGAATTTGCATTTAGTATTTACGGCCTGATGTTGTATAACTAAGTTGTTACGCTTAGCCATGCCTTTACTGTACGAGAATGAAACGTTCGAAGTTAGAAATGTAAACATTCATGTGATAAATATTGTATTAGTGTCCCGGTTATAGCCTCAGTCCATCATTATCTTTGTTTGATTCGAGTTTAATTAATTGTTAAACAATTAAACAACAAGCATCTCTTGGGACGCGACTGACCTGATTGTTTTCCAACAATACATATTCAAGATCTTCACGACTAATTTGTATCTTATTTTGTTTTTGATTCAATTCAAAACCACTTCACGATGAAGAGCGTACTCGCAGGTAGATAAAGACTGGTTCCAATGGAACATGTTCGGAACCGTATCTGTACTATTAGGAAGTATTGGGAAGGATTTTCGTCACTATATTATCGAACGTGATCAACAAGCGATAAATCAACATTCAAGCTTTACTTTGACTGACAGTATTCCCTATGAGTGAGGTAAGTTAGTTAAATAAGCTGCACAGTAGCCTTATTTTAAAAAATCCCTTTTACCGAGTTTTACTACAGTTTGTCATGCAATGATTCAGGCAAAATTGAAATTGCATGCAACACAAGAAGTGTTACACTGTGAAACGCATTTCATGACTGGAAGAAATATTGGCGTAAACTGAGATGGTCTTAACTCTGTGAAAGTAGTTTCACATCAAAATTTCAGACAATTTAGTGCAGTCCTTCCATCTTTTGTAAAAACGGCCCGTTTTAGGCGAAAAGCCCATATGTACCCTATACTGTATATACATATGGCAGGTTTTTGAACACATAGTCGGACTTTGTATTTTCTCCTGATTTTTTTACTATAGCCCTAGCTTTATGAAAGTAGCTTCATATCAAAATTTCAGACAATTTAGTGCAGTCCTTCCATCTTTTGTAAAAACGGCCCGTTTTAGGCGAAAAGCCCATATGTATACTGTATATATTAACTACATATGGCAGGTTTTTGAACACATAGTCGGACTTTGTATTTTCTCCTGATTTTTTTACTATAGCCCTAGCTTTATGAAAGTAGCTTCATATCAAAATTTCAGACAATTTGGTGCAGTCCTTCCATCTTTTGTAAAAACGGCCCGTTTTAGGCGAAAAGCCCATATGTATACTGTATATATTAACTACACATAGCCAGTTTTTGTACAGATAGTCGGACTCTGTATTTTCTCCTGATTTTTTTACCAGGCTCTTAACTCTGTGAAAGTAGTTTCATATCAAAATTTCAGACAATTTGGTGCAGTCCTTCCATATTTTGTAAAAACGGCCCGTTTTAGGCGAAAAGCCCATATGTATACTGTATATATTAACTACATATGGCAGGTTTTTGAACACATAGTCGGACTTTGTATTTTCTCCTGATTTAAGCCCATATATACTGTATATATTAACTACACATAGCCAGTTTTTGTACACATAGTCGGACTTTGTATTTTCTCCTGATTTTTTTACCAGGGTCTTAACTCTGTGAAAGTAGTTTCATATCAAATTTTTTTATGTATATTATTAATAAGTAATAGCATCGTTTCTTTTGCAATTTGAAAAAAACACGCACTCGTGAGTTTTTCAAAGACCTCAAATAGCACTCGTCCTTCGGACTCGTGCAATTTTGGTAGTCTTTGAAAAACTCACTCGTGCATGTTTTTTCCAAATATTGCACTCGGAACCATGCTATTACCTATACAAATAACATTTGTTTGACGTATATTTGAGAAAACATTGAAGCGTGGACAGATTATTTTTAATTGCTTGTATTCATAAACACCATTAAGTATAGCGCTCAATCTACAGTCTTCTTACAACGCCAGTGGAGGTTCCATTACCTACCATACTGTATAGAAATGGTAAATTACCTAGCCATATAATAATTAACACTTATTTACTGGCGCCATAGTCAATCGAGATATGGTCTGGAAACTCGGCAAACTTCAAAGCGCCTATAATGAGCTGGGATTTTATGTTGAACCGTACCTTACACCGTGCACATCCTTTCTTTTAGGTTTATTAATATGTAAATAGCACGGTTGAGTGATTGAACTGAAACGTTGCTATTGGACAATTCGTTCCTTATACTAAAATACAATGTGTTCAGTGACAGTACACCGTGCACAAAAATGCATAAAGGCAAACAAAAAGATAGACTAAAGACTTTAGCCGAGTTTCCAGACCATATCTCGATTGACTATGATGGCGCCGAGGGAAACAGTTTGATTTGTGGCCCCGAGACTACCGTTGTTTCCCGAGGCGAAGCCGATCGAGGGCAACACCGAACAGTCGAGGGGCCACAAAACACACGAAAATAAATGTAATGTTGCCCGCTGCCATGGGTTACGCGGGAAACATCACGATTTCGGACCGCCATTGCACGCGAGTACCGCTCGCCCAATCAGAAAGCTAGAAAAACGGACTTTGACACTTGATATATGACAATTAACGTTATAGCACTTCACAACTTCTCGTAAGCTATATATCTTCTGTCAAAAATATATATGATTTACAATATAAACAGTTTAAGGTGTTTCCTCACTCTCCTACAGTTTTATAAAACAAAATTGTTTTCAAAGTTAAAGAAGTTCTTGTACATTACATTATTACATTTACATTATCTAGTTGTTAAAAGCTTACTGATAGAAACGAAAACAATAAAAACCTATGGATAAAACATGTAGCTGAAGACTGACAATTTTGTGGTTGGAAAACAGTAGCCAACCAGAATAGCAATGCGATTGATTTAAGTATTGACAAAATCTTTAAAGCGTACGGCAGATGCTAGCTTTAGCTCAAAACATAAAAGTGTTCAGACGGGCGACTGATTTTTGCCGTGATTTGACTGCAATTTTTATCGCACTTTCGTTAATGCGATTTCAAATCGCGCGTGTGCAAATACATTTAGGTGAAACAAACAAAATTTCCGTAGCAGTACTCGTTAAGTCCAAGGGTGCTTTCTAACGACTTGAGGAACTGTGGCAGTTCATTAGTATTCCCCTTTACAATAACTGCACCAACGTTTCCATTCCTGTGGCTGTCGACCATCATCAAGCTGCTGTTAGATGACAAGAATAAGACAGCTTTCTTGGCATAAATAAAGAGCGCTGCCTTCTTGCCAACCATTTCTTCCAGGTGGTGCGCTAAACGTGATGAGGGGTTGGCGTCATTCATTCGGACGATTGTTGCTGGATGCAAAACGATACTTATCAAACGACTTCTACATAAATATGATGTGGTTTCCTCTAAGGTCAGTGTACGTGCACCATCAGCAGATTCGTTCGATAATGTTATCCCGGTTCTCGTAGCATACAGAATCGATGAAAACCAGGATTGATGGAGAGGTCCATCCTCTGGGAAATTAGCTTCTGTTGCCAGCCATATGTCCCCTAGAAGAAGAGCTGTAAGTGTACTAGTGTTGCACATATTGAGGCAAGTAGCAGACTGGCCAAATCTTTCGGGAAATAGCCACAGCGACACACATGTTCCAGCAACTTTAAGAAAACGGACATTTCCACAAACTTCAGCTTCGTCTGGCTTAGATGTGGTGCCCAAGTCAGGTGCTGAATTATTAATAGAGACTGATTCAGCACATATAGTAGAGGATGGATTAACGGCGGCGCTTGCACAAGGTGTTATGGAAGAAGAGAACGACACAGGTGAGATAGATGAGGATGAATTAGGGCTAGAGTAAGTTGGGGTAGTTGTAGTATCTAATACTTCTATCACAGATGAAACCACTGCCGTCGATGAAGCTGAACATTGTGAAGACGTCTCAACACTGTCTACCCTTGCTCGTTTGGAATTAGGTGGTTGAACTTTACTTCGCTTAATGATGTCACCAACTACCAGTTGTCCTTTCAAATCTCTATTTAGCTGTTCTCCAAACTAGAAAGAGAAAAACAAACATTTATGAATACACAAATGAAAATTCAGCAAACCGGTAAAATAAGCGACAATTTGCTGTAAAAATTACGAGATCGAAATCAAATTTCTACGAGGTAATGGTTTACGAATTCCAAAGTTTTCGACGTCTGCCAATAAAGTCTGGTTTTCACTAGACGTAAGCGTAAGCATAACGACGTATACGCAAGCGCAGTAAGCACTTCATGGTAGATGAACACCTTTGAATTTCGGGAAAACAAAGTGTTAAATTGACCTTGAAGTGCTTACTGCGCTTGCGTATACGTCGTTATGCTCACGCTTACGTCTAGTGAAAACCAGGCTTTATAGGTCGTTTGCAATCACGTGACATCGTTTGCAAACGATCTACATGTATCGTGAGAAAAGATAATTTACATTTTGATGACAAGGATTGTTTGTTAGTTTTGTTTGTTTTTCTCAAGATTGTTTTATAAAAAGAAATATCTTGGTCCCATAAAGTAATAGAATCACGAGTGACAATTAGGGAGAACTCGAAAGATAGCTCTGAAATCACTCACTCTTCGCGTTCATGTCCTCGCTGCCATTCCTTGTTCTCATAAATATTTTCCACTCGTCTCCTTAAATATTAATTTACCTGTCGACTATGGCTAACAATGACGCGTCTATTTGTCTTCTCATTATTAAAATGAGTTGCCAACCTTTCGACAAATACCGAATTGTGTGCTGTCAAAGATGTTGTAAAGTAATTGTCACGGTTCCTTCTGTTGTTCAGTTGTTCAGCCGTTTCTGAATTGGTCTTCCCAGCAAGTTGGTTGACGCACGACACTCTACGTAAACAATCAGCTGGATCAACAGAATTTTTTTCATGAAATTGATCAAATAAGCAATAATGATCTGACGATCCAGTCGAAGGGTTACGTAGAAGCTGTTCACCATCAGGTCTCTCAACTTCATCTCCTGTGTCCTGTTCCGCGCCATTGGGAAACCAGGGCCAGTCAATCTCCAGCTCACCATCTTTTGCCTTTCGGATGTTCTCTGGGGTGCATTCAGCAACACGACCTTCAAATGGCTGGAAAACGTTGTAGCCTCTATTTCTGGCATGGGCGACCATCATGTTTGCCATGTCCAACACAATAACATTCGGAAGTGCAGCAAGGTTCATTACCATATCCACATGATCCCGAGGTCCTTCATGTCTCAAAAGCCACTTTAGTCCGTAGCATATTCCATGCGGGCAAGTCATTCCTAGCCACCCACCTTACACAAAACAGAAAATAAATTTACACAGTTATAAATATAATAAAAAATTTATGCCAAAACCTAACATTGTATAACGTATTAACGTACTGTACACCCCACTTCAGGTCATCCCACAGGAGTTGGACCTGCACCTTTTCGCGTGAAAAGGACACCAGTCAATGAAGCGTCAGCGAGAATGCACTTATTAATCTTTAGAAGTATAGGTTATCATATGAAGAATGACGTGATATCGGTTTTATCGCTTGGGGAACAATATCATAATTGTGTGAGGGCAGTGAACGAGGGACAATTATGATATCGTTATGAAAGTGATAAAATTGATATCACCGAGTCACGAATGTGATAACCTGTTTAGCATATACTGTGGAACCCCACTATCTCGAACCCTCAAGGGAGGTAAAGAATACTTCGAGATAGCGGGGGTTCGAGATAAATTATACTGTAAAACAGTGAAGAAATATGCTGAAGGGAAATCAACTCTTGTTCGAGATAACCGAGTTCGAGATAATGAGGTTCCACTGTACTTGCTTTTATCAGGACAGCGAGTGATAAAAATAGGCACGCTTAGGCGTACATGTATCCACTGCGTCAGATTGCTCGGACTGACTCGGGAAAATATTCTATTGTTATTTAACTAACATAGGAAAACCTTCCATGCCAACAAAGTATCTATTCGCATGCGCAGTAGATACAAAAACAATGTGCACCGCTGTCCAAGAATATAGCATTTTTATCACCCGTGTGATATTCTCTCTGACGAAGGGCCTTCGCTCGAAACGTTAGACTCCCACGTTCTCTGTTTCGGCAGTATATCTAACCTTACTATATATCGATATATATATATATATATAAAGCAATAATTCCCACATGAATTCACAAAATTTATAAAAAAAATGTCTTACCTGAACCACCCCACATTTTAGAAAAGAGTTTCAAGAAAGTTTCTTCAATGTTGAGAACAGACTTTATTCGGTTAATGATGTCCAGCTTTGAACCCTTATCACTCACGTTTAAACTTCTAGCCATTTCTCTAATTACCGGGACCTGACAAGCAATAATAAAAAAATATAAAACTATGTAGCATTCTACTGTATCTACAATGTCGTCGTGTGACAAAGCGTAACATACTTTCCCTTCACAGAACAAATCCATCAGTTTCTCAATAGAGCAGTTGTCAGATGTAGCACCAGCAGATTTAAGGTCCTCCTTGTGATTAGCTTTCCTAAATTCAGAGTTAAAAAGCTGTCGTCCTCTTCTGCACTTGGAGCCAATAAATGGGGCCCAGAACTTGTAGGTTGGCTTGATTTCCAAGGGATTCTTTTCAGTGCCTGAATGTACATGTAAATCAAAAATGATTATACATAACACAATTACAGGATTGCTTTGATAACAAAATAAGACACTCAAGCACTGACTTTATACAGTTTTACTGCAATAAATTTCTCTATTTACAATACAAAAGTTCTGTACGTAAGGAAAGCAAGGCTCTAATGAAAAACTTTTTTTTAAATTAGCCATTTTTTTCTGGACAGAAACATGTCAGACGTCATTAGCGTATTGAAAAATATTAACTACAGTACGTATACCTCTCAGTATGCCCCTGTATAATATCCCGAGATTGACTTGTTGCCAGAACATATCAGCATCAACTTTATCCGGAATTGAATTAGAATGTATGTCTGGTAGCTCAAGTTCACTTACTGTAAAAAGGACAAAATACAGCTAGTATGAACAAATCATTAATCTGAAAGTAATATACTACAGTAGTACAGCCTTTTCTAATCCTTTAAGCACTAAAACGAATGACACAAGCAATTCTAGCCTGCCTACAGACTCAAAATTTAAGTTTGCACGCAGGCTAAAACAATCCTGGATGATACAGTTTACCTGCCAGTTCAAACACTCCTTTCTTGTCCACATCTAAAGTTAACAATGGAGGAAAGTATCCACACATAAGGCACGAAAAATCATAGCTGTGATCTGAAAGAGCCTCAAAATGAAGGTACGCATTCAGCATTGAACCGCGAGGTAATTGATATGGTCGCAACTGCAGCCAGTTTTCAAGTGCTTCAACTGTTCGGCTTACAACATTGTGAACCTGAAACAACATTCAAAAGACATCATATTTTTACTACACAAAAGTTTTATTTACAGCAGCTTGCTCCTCATTCAAAATACATTTATTCACTAAAGAACTCACACACAGTGTACTGTAACGGTACCAGCATAATCGTATATACAAGTCATGTACATGTATTACTGTATCAGTATACTGTATATATTTTCAACAAACTGTATGAAGAACAATAAAATTAAAAAATGAAAGATGGAGTGATAGATACAAAGTCCATAAAGATCTACCGCAAATAGGTATAAGCAAATAGGTATATAAACAAAGTAAATAATCACAATGACACACCTGGAGATGTTTTCTGATCATATCACATAATCCAATACTAAGGATCCAGTTGTCATTGAAATTATGAACACCATCAGAAAACTCCTGATATCTGTATGGAAGCTTGCAGTTGTCACAAAACTTTGCATATAAAGAAACTCCTGAGATAAGAAAAAAACAAACCAAATATACATGTAATATAAGTCATAGTAATGTATTACGTACTATTTAAAACACGTTCTGCGAGTGTTTTGAATGGCTTAAAAAACGATCACTCGCAAGTTCGTTGGCGTAGTAATTTTGAAAAATAACGTTGTCTAAGGCGAGAAAATCAAAGCTAAAGTTTATGTAAATCAGGAGAAAATTTTATCAGATATAAAACCACGGACATGGTACTGATTTCCTTTGTGTTTTCCTCATGAATTATTAATGAGTTTTTTAAGTAATATTTATAAACCGCGCAGGAGGGCTTTATCGGATATAAAACACGAGGCGATAGCCGAGTGTTTTAGAGACGATAAAGCCCGTACTGCAAGGTTTTTAAATGGCTTCTAAAAAGAATCACTTCATACGTTCACTGGCGTAGTAATTTTGAAAATTAAGCTTATCCCAGCCGTTAAAAACCAGCGAGAAACTTAGAGCGAGTCTATATCACATATATAGATCCGATACGCTCATGATTTTTCTTTGTGTTTTCCTCATGAATTATTAATGAATTTTAGAATGTTATTTATTATTTCATACCAGATAAAAAAAGAATAAAATATTAAACTTACAAGAACGTTTGACCCAAGTATAACTAAAATAACTAATTAAAGAACTAAAGAAGTTACTTAATAAGTAACTGTTGACTGAGATGTTTAACAATCTAATCCTATAGATATTTTATTTTGTAAAAATAGCAGATTTTAAAAAGATAATGCATACTTAAGAGCACCATGCATGACGTTACTGTACATGTACCTTCAACTATCCCTTTCAGGGTCACTAGTTTGGCGTTTTGTGTGATACAGTATGGCTCAGTCAGTGGTGATTCGCAATAAAAGCAGGTAGTCTCTGTTGGAATATAACTGAAAAGTAATTAAAGCATATTATTAAGTGTATATAAGCCAATTGTTTTGTTTCAGTTACTGCACAAACTGGCTGAGGATTAGGGGGAAAATCAAACATCTGACACAAAGGCTAACCAACTTAATAGCCAATACCCATGATTACAAAACTCTACATAATTGTAAATTAAAACTGATAAGTGATAAATTCCTTAAATGTTTGCATTGTAAAAAGTTTCCACAAATTATCACTTACAGTACTGTTCAAAATTGGAGCATCAATGAACATTCTCTTCCTTCTTTGTTGCAATCTTGAGAACTAAGCTGATTGGTCAATTCTAATTAACAATTGCTAACTTTTGTAATAGTAGATTCAGTAAGCAAGTTTTCGCGATAAAGCAGACATAACCTATATTATCATATTACCACAAACAGAACAATACAATACATGCATACACATGACTTCTATCATGACTAAACTGATCCAACAACTGAACTATTTAACTAATAATTTATCTTCCAACATACAAATTAAACAACTGTGGGTCAGACATTATGCAATTATCTACAGTATTTTACCTTTTACCATAATTTTCCTTCTGAACTGTTAAGGCTAAGGGGAGTTGTGCAGGGATTTTCTTCTCACTCAACAAGTATTTAACAAACTTCACAGCAACATCTCCAACTGGAGGGTAAAACATACTGCCAGGTATATTGTTGTTATCTTCATCTACATGTAAGTGCTCATCAGCAACATTTTCCTCAGTTGCAGTAAAATCTAGGGTGTCGCCAATCTCTTCATCCATCTGCAGTATCCTAGATGCACCAATAACAGAAGGATGCCACTGCCCAATTTCCCACTTGACAAGGCACTTGTGCATGCAGGAGCGGCGAGAAGTGCAGCACTTGCAGGGGAAGGATGAGCTTTCTTTGTCAAATGAAACCACCACACGTTTACAAAATGAGCAGTAATGATCTCTCTTGATGTTGGCAAATACTGAAAAGTGGAAAAAACGAGTAGAAAAATCTGGTGTAACAGGCATTTGTACAACAAGTGGAATTCTGTTGTGGTCAGCTTGCTTCTGCCACTCCAAACATTCTGATTTCCGCTCCAATTTCAACCATTTTAAAGTATTGATCACAAAATCAAGAGAATGTTCTTTTAAGCGATCAGCAACAACTGAAGTGCCAATAAAATGGGTGGATTTCAGATGATCACAAAGAAAATTAGCTTGACCACTTCTAGAAGCAGTATTGCTAAGCTGGCGACAGGTATCCACACTACAAATTATCGAGGCAGGACTTGAGGTCTTGAATTGACAATGAATAGGATGATCCGTTCCTCGCAATTGTTTGCGAACCGGATAAATCCCATTTGTATAATCAACACAAGTTCCATTCAAGTATCTTGTTGATGTTATTCCCTTTCTTTCATCTACAGCATGCTTTGTTTTAATGTGACTTGAGAGGGAATTTGGATGGAATTCTCTGCCACAATCAGAGAATGGACATTTAACCCTGGTTGGCTGTTGTCGCATTGATCTTGATTGAGCAGATCTGTATCGGAACTCAAGCTCCTGAAATGACTGATTGTCAAATGCAGTTGTAATATCTGTGTCCTGTTGTTGCTCTTGTGACAGTGTCTGTTGTTGTTGTTGTTGTTGCTGTAGGGATTGCAAATGTTGATCTGTTTCCTGTTGTTGCTGCATTTGTTGTTCTAGCTGTTGCTGCTGTTGTTGTGCTGCTGTTGTTGCTGCCGTTGTTGCTGCTGTTATTGCTGCTGCTGTTGTTGTTGTTGCTGCTGCTTCTGTTATTATTGTTGTTGCTGCTGTTGTTGTTGTTGCTGCTATTGTTGTTGTTGTTGTTGCTGCTGCTGCTGTTGTTGTTGCTGCTGTTGATGTTGATCCTGTTGTTGTTGCAACTGCAGTTGTTGTTGTTGCAGAGTACTGTTGTTGTTGTTGTTGCTGTTGTTGTTGAAGCTGTGTTTGTTGTTGTTGTTGTTGTTGTTGTTGTTGTTGATGCTGTTGTTGTTGCCCTGAACATAATGGCTGCATTGAGAGCTGAACATTATGTGTGCTACGAATGTGCCGAATTGCTTCATTCCGACGCTTAAATCCACAATTACAGCCAAAACAGTGATAGTGGGTGATATCCTTTAAATTCTTGTCATCCGACCCACGCCGGCTTGATGGGAATGTGCAGGACAGTTTGCATCTCAGAATGCTTAAACCTTAAATCATATAAAAAGAAATTTGGGATATGTCATGACGTAAAACAGTTCAGCACAAAAAAACAAATAATTTTTCTTATGCTGGGGCCAAAGAAAAATACTGGGATTTCCTATTTCTATTCAGAAAAACTTAGGAAGGGTAGGTTGGATTTTTATTTTTTTACTTATTTTATATTTAGAGCCCAGCCATTATTTAGAGTCCAAAACCAAATATCAATTACAGTATGGTAGCACATTTGAGCACATTACTAGGTTCTGCCATTATGCAGCTTGCTATCCCAATGTGCAAATCATGCTGCAACTCAGGCCCACACTCTTCAAATAAAAAGTTCAGGATTGGCATTTTGCTGAAAAAAAAACTAGGTAGGGTCAGGAAATGGGAAATCCATATATTTTTTTTGGCCTGGCTAAAGAGGTATCTGTTGATCAAACCTGGTTGGCCAAATGGTCTGTTGGTCTATCAGCCAAATGTATGTCAGTCCAGATTATTCTGGACAAGCATAATCAACTCTTACAATTAATGGTTAAATGATTTGTGTACAGATGTTTTCACCCAATACCCATTCCCACCTGAGCCAGACAAAAACAGTCTTTTTGTTTTACTCTTGTCATAAATGCCAGACAATTGTACTCATTCAAAGAAGAATCCTCAGACACCTATCTGGATTATCCTAGGCAGCAATGGGTTTAATATATCCACAAGATTTATAGTCATAACTTTACTATTTCCACCAAGAACTTGTCAGAGATACACTCTGTACATTGAGAACACATTTTTATTTTCTAAGAACACAAAAAGTGTAGGCAGTGGCTCTGATATTCAACAAAGTGAAAAGGTGGTGAAGTGCAGATATTTTGTACAGCACAACGAGATACTGACATTTCAGTGAAGATTAGTAAAGAATATTAACCATTCAGTACTGACTGTACTGTAGAGTAACATCTTTTTCTGAATAAATGAAAAGCTACACTCAAAACGTCAGTATTTTGTAGTTTATATAAATATCAGCCTTTAACACTGTACCACAGAATCCTATTCTGTGATTGTACCATCTTTTCATTCATTTTGTGGCCACATGACTAAAATTAATATTATGCATGGATTTTCAATGACGTGAATTTAACAATCATCGTTTAAATTATACCTGGAAATTCATGAATTCTGTTTTCCCAGTGGACCTTCTTAAAATGTTCCTTTACTCGCGAAGGAAGTTCTTTAGCACATTTGTTTGGAGGACATAATGGGCAGTGATACAGTCTTCCATTGCAATTTTCAGTCCCACAGTCAGCCCGACCACAACGCAAAAGACTGAAATCGCAAGTTCCACCATTTGAATAAATAGATGGATGCGCCAATGGATGTGCATGGCTAGTTCGTTCTTCCGCCATTTTGCAATCCTAATTCAGCCATATAAAGCTAACCAACATTGCGCAAGCACTGGAAACGTCAAGTGTTTGCTCGTTAAAGTCGCGTATATGCCATTGAGCGTCGTGTATTTGCTCTTTCACATTACGCAACTCATGCCCTTTTATGGAATACGTACTATAAGTGCCTATCCTGGAAAGGTAGCCTGCGTAGCAGGCGTTACTGGATTGGGGGACTGGGGAGAGGGCTGAGAAGTAACGCCTGCAGTGGAACTCTTTGGTTTTGTCAAACACCCCCAAATGAAATATGATCTCGAGTGGTCAATGTCTGAAGCTATTAAATTAACTGTTTGTATTAATTGTAATATTTCAAAATCCATGGCATTTAATTCAGTAAAATTTCGCGTAAATTATTATTTCAATAATTCTCTTTGTATAAAAAACAATTATAGTACAAGGGAGTTAAAAGACTGAGAGTTGGTCGCAAATCTGTGGAAGGGATAAATTTATAATATTAACGGAATATGTCTGCAGTGTCCAACGGTGTCTGCTCACAAATATTTCTCAAACTGTGGACTAGAAATGTATGAAATTAACACCCGTGTGAAGTGTGAACGGTAGAGTAATCCTGTTTCTATCAATGGCAACGAATATTCATGAAAAAAACAGTAATGACAGCGAGTGTTTACCGAAATAAAACAGTTGTGAAAGGTATATAAATAGTAGTGATTATTTAACGGAAATGTCTGCGGCGTCCCACGGTATCTGCTCACAAATATTTCTCAAAACTGTGGCCTGGAAATTCATAAAATTAGGTGTGAATGGTAGAGTAACCCTGTTTCTATCAATGGCAACGAATATTCATGAAGAGAACAGTAATGATAGCGAGTGTTTACCAAAATAAAACAGTTGAGTGAAAGGTATACCATTATTAAACGGAAATGTCTGCGGCGTCCCACGGTGTTCGCTCACAAATATTTTCAGAAATGTTATGACTGACAGAGCTAGACATATGAAAGCAAAGCGTCTCACGGTGTTCGCTTTCAAAATCAAATTCAGGAACTTCCTATTATTAAGATATATTCCAAACTCTTGCATGGAGGTTTTAAATATAAAACTTACTTGAATGGTATGGGAGTCGAGGAGGCTGACACTCAGCATTTTCATTTGATCAAATCGCAAAAGCACTGCAAGATGCTGTTTAGATATTTCCTTTGATATAAATCGTTTCAGCTTTGTTTGAAAATTAGAATTGAAATTATTAATTTTACTTACTAAACTTTCTTGATTGACAGATTATGGGCGCTAAGCGAATCACATTCGGCGTAATCAATAATTAAAATCCCGTTCGTCAGGATTAGGGGGAAAGTCAAACATCTGACACAAAGGCTAACCAACTTAATAGCCAATACCCATGATTACAAAACTCTACATAATTGTAAATTAAAACTGATAAGTGATAAATTCCTTAAATGTTTGCATTGTAAAAAGTTTCCACAAATTATCACTTACAGTACTGTTCAAAATTGGAGCATCAATGAACATTCTCTTCCTTCTTTGTTGCAATCTTGAGAACTAAGCTGATTGGTCAATTCTAATTAACAATTGCTAACTTTTGTAATAGTAGATTCAGTAAGCAAGTTTTCGCGATAAAGCAGACATAACCTATATTATCATATTACCACAAACAGAACAATACAATACATGCATACACATGACTTCTATCATGACTAAACTGATCCAACAACTGAACTATTTAACTAATAATTTATCTTCCAACATACAAATTAAACAACTGTGGGTCAGACATTATGCAATTATCTACAGTATTTTACCTTTTACCATAATTTTCCTTCTGAAACTGTTAAGGCTAAGGGGAGTTGTGCAGGGATTTTCTTCTCACTCAACAAGTATTTAACAAACTTCACAGCAACATCTCCAACTGGAGGGTAAAACATACTGCCAGGTATATTGTTGTTATCTTCATCTACATGTAAGTGCTCATCAGCAACATTTTCCTCAGTTGCAGTAAAATCTAGGGTGTCGCCAATCTCTTCATCCATCTGCAGTATCCTAGATGCACCAATAACAGAAGGATGCCACTGCCCAATTTCCCACTTGACAAGGCACTTGTGCATGCAGGAGCGGCGAGAAGTGCAGCACTTGCAGGGGAAGGATGAGCTTTCTTTGTCAAATGAAACCACCACACGTTTACAAAATGAGCAGTAATGATCTCTCTTGATGTTGGCAAATACTGAAAAGTGGAAAAAACGAGTAGAAAAATCTGGTGTAACAGGCATTTGTACAACAAGTGGAATTCTGTTGTGGTCAGCTTGCTTCTGCCACTCCAAACATTCTGATTTCCGCTCCAATTTCAACCATTTTAAAGTATTGATCACAAAATCAAGAGAATGTTCTTTTAAGCGATCAGCAACAACTGAAGTGCCAATAAAATGGGTGGATTTCAGATGATCACAAAGAAAATTAGCTTGACCACTTCTAGAAGCAGTATTGCTAAGCTGGCGACAGGTATCCACACTACAAATTATCGAGGCAGGACTTGAGGTCTTGAATTGACAATGAATAGGATGATCCGTTCCTCGCAATTGTTTGCGAACCGGATAAATCCCATTTGTATAATCAACACAAGTTCCATTCAAGTATCTTGTTGATGTTATTCCCTTTCTTTCATCTACAGCATGCTTTGTTTTAATGTGACTTGAGAGGGAATTTGGATGGAATTCTCTGCCACAATCAGAGAATGGACATTTAACCCTGGTTGGCTGTTGTCGCATTGATCTTGATTGAGCAGATCTGTATCGGAACTCAAGCTCCTGAAATGACTGATTGTCAAATGCAGTTGTAATATCTGTGTCCTGTTGTTGCTCTTGTGACAGTGTCTGTTGTTGTTGTTGTTGCTGTAGGGATTGCAAATGTTGATCTGTTTCCTGTTGTTGCTGCATTTGTTGTTCTAGCTGTTGCTGCTGTTGTTGTGCTGCTGTTGTTGCTGCCGTTGTTGCTGCTGTTATTGCTGCTGCTGTTGTTGTTGTTGCTGCTGCTTCTGTTATTATTGTTGTTGCTGCTGTTGTTGTTGTTGCTGCTATTGTTGTTGTTGTTGTTGCTGCTGCTGCTGTTGTTGTTGCTGCTGTTGATGTTGATCCTGTTGTTGTTGCAACTGCAGTTGTTGTTGTTGCAGAGTACTGTTGTTGTTGTTGTTGCTGTTGTTGTTGAAGCTGTGTTTGTTGTTGTTGTTGTTGTTGTTGTTGTTGTTGTTGATGCTGTTGTTGTTGCCCTGAACATAATGGCTGCATTGAGAGCTGAACATTATGTGTGCTACGAATGTGCCGAATTGCTTCATTCCGACGCTTAAATCCACAATTACAGCCAAAACAGTGATAGTGGGTGATATCCTTTAAATTCTTGTCATCCGACCCACGCCGGCTTGATGGAATGTGCAGGACAGTTTGCATCTCAGAATGCTTAAACCTTAAATCATATAAAAAGAAATTTGGGATATGTCATGACGTAAAACAGTTCAGCACAAAAAAACAAATAATTTTTCTTATGCTGGGGCCAAAGAAAAATACTGGGATTTCCTATTTCTATTCAGAAAAACTTAGGAAGGGTAGGTTGGATTTTTATTTTTTTACTTATTTTATATTTAGAGCCCAGCCATTATTTAGAGTCCAAAACCAAATATCAATTACAGTATGGTAGCACATTTGAGCACATTACTAGGTTCTGCCATTATGCAGCTTGCTATCCCAATGTGCAAATCATGCTGCAACTCAGGCCCACACTCTTCAAATAAAAAGTTCAGGATTGGCATTTTGCTGAAAAAAAAACTAGGTAGGGTCAGGAAATGGGAAATCCATATATTTTTTTTGGCCTGGCTAAAGAGGTATCTGTTGATCAAACCTGGTTGGCCAAATGGTCTGTTGGTCTATCAGCCAAATGTATGTCAGTCCAGATTATTCTGGACAAGCATAATCAACTCTTACAGTTAATGGTTAAATGATTTGTGTACAGATGTTTTCACCCAATACCCATTCCCACCTGAGCCAGACAAAAACAGTCTTTTTGTTTTACTCTTGTCATAAATGCCAGACAATTGTACTCATTCAAAGAAGAATCCTCAGACACCTATCTGGATTATCCTAGGCAGCAATGGGTTAATATATCCACAAGATTTATAGTCATAACTTTACTATTTCCACCAAGAACTTGTCAGAGATACACTCTGTACATTGAGAACACATTTTTATTTTCTAAGAACACAAAAAGTGTAGGCAGTGGCTCTGATATTCAACAAAGTGAAAAGGTGGTGAAGTGCAGATATTTTGTACAGCACAACGAGATACTGACATTTCAGTGAAGATTAGTAAAGAATATTAACCATTCAGTACTGACTGTACTGTAGAGTAACATCTTTTTCTGAATAAATGAAAAGCTACACTCAAAACGTCAGTATTTTGTAGTTTATATAAATATCAGCCTTTAACACTGTACCACAGAATCCTATTCTGTGATTGTACCATCTTTTCATTCATTTTGTGGCCACATGACTAAAATTAATATTATGCATGGATTTTCAATGACGTGAATTTAACAATCATCGTTTAAATTATACCTGGAAATTCATGAATTCTGTTTTCCCAGTGGACCTTCTTAAAATGTTCCTTTACTCGCGAAGGAAGTTCTTTAGCACATTTGTTTGGAGGACATAATGGGCAGTGATACAGTCTTCCATTGCAATTTTCAGTCCCACAGTCAGCCCGACCACAACGCAAAAGACTGAAATCGCAAGTTCCACCATTTGAATAAATAGATGGATGCGCCAATGGATGTGCATGGCTAGTTCGTTCTTCCGCCATTTTGCAATCCTAATTCAGCCATATAAAGCTAACCAACATTGCGCAAGCACTGGAAACGTCAAGTGTTTGCTCGTTAAAGTCGCGTATATGCCATTGAGCGTCGTGTATTTGCTCTTTCACATTACGCAACTCATGCCCTTTTATGGAATACGTACTATAAGTGCCTATCCTGGAAAGGTAGCCTGCGTAGCAGGCGTTACTGGATTGGGGGACTGGGGAGAGGGCTGAGAAGTAACGCCTGCAGTGGAACTCTTTGGTTTTGTCAAACACCCCCAAATGAAATATGATCTCGAGTGGTCAATGTCTGAAGCTATTAAATTAACTGTTTGTATTAATTGTAATATTTCAAAATCCATGGCATTTAATTCAGTAAAATTTCGCGTAAATTATTATTTCAATAATTCTCTTTGTATAAAAAACAATTATAGTACAAGGGAGTTAAAAGACTGAGAGTTGGTCGCAAATCTGTGGAAGGGATAAATTTATAATATTAACGGAATATGTCTGCAGTGTCCAACGGTGTCTGCTCACAAATATTTCTCAAACTGTGGACTAGAAATGTATGAAATTAACACCCGTGTGAAGTGTGAACGGTAGAGTAATCCTGTTTCTATCAATGGCAACGAATATTCATGAAAAAAACAGTAATGACAGCGAGTGTTTACCGAAATAAAACAGTTGTGAAAGGTATATAAATAGTAGTGATTATTTAACGGAAATGTCTGCGGCGTCCCACGGTATCTGCTCACAAATATTTCTCAAACTGTGGCCTGGAAATTCATAAAATTAGGTGTGAATGGTAGAGTAACCCTGTTTCTATCAATGGCAACGAATATTCATGAAGAGAACAGTAATGATAGCGAGTGTTTACCAAAATAAAACAGTTGAGTGAAAGGTATACCATTATTAAACGGAAATGTCTGCGGCGTCCCACGGTGTTCGCTCACAAATATTTTCAGAAATGTTATGACTGACAGAGCTAGACATATGAAAGCAAAGCGTCTCACGGTGTTCGCTTTCAAAATCAAATTCAGGAACTTCCTATTATTAAGATATATTCCAAACTCTTGCATGGAGGTTTTAAATATAAAACTTACTTGAATGGTATGGGAGTCGAGGAGGCTGACACTCAGCATTTTCATTTGATCAAATCGCAAAAGCACTGCAAGATGCTGTTTAGATATTTCCTTTGATATAAATCGTTTCAGCTTTGTTTGAAAATTAGAATTGAAATTATTAATTTTACTTACTAAACTTTCTTGATTGACAGATTATGGGCGCTAAGCGAATCACATTTGGCGTAATCAATAATTAAAATCCCGTTCGTCAGCGAACGGGTTTTACAAAAGCAAAGAGCTCCACTGCAGGCATTACTTCTAAGCCCTCTCCCCAGTCCCCTCATCCAGTAACGCCTGCTACGCAGGCTACTGGAAAGGGAGAGGGCTGTGAAAGTGGGCGTGACTGAGATTTATGTTATTGTTCGCCAAATTCAAGATCACGTGACGTTGAACCTGCATGATTGAGCAATAACAAGAAACTATTTCTAAAAAGAAATAGCTGTTTCGTTCCCGTCAGCCTCTTACAAGAGGGTGTTGCATGCCGATTGGGGGCAATCATGACGAAATTTAGCTCGGCCAATTCCCGCCAGTGGTCTGACGCGACAAGGCCTACAATTTTGGAAGCAAACTTTTTTTATGGTTACGCTGTCGTGGAGAGGTAACGTTCTGCAGTGCGTATAAGTACAATTGGTTGTTGGCCTACGGGGGAACTGAACTTGAACAGATTGAATTTGAACTTGATGTCATTCAATGGAGTCGTTTTCTTGATAATCATCAACAAAACATACATCGGGACAGTCACACTTCCTGTTTCTTTTACGCCTAGTTTATACGTCGGACAATCGTCGCATTTCAGACGAATTTACAGTAATTTAATCAATTAAATGGGGAGTGAATTCGTCTAAGACGTTGTATCCGTGACATCCGTCGTGATCAGGGTGAAATGCGACGTCACGGCGCAACGAATTAAATGTATATATTTCCTGCTCTTAATTTAATTTTTTGTGTTTTAATGTGCAAAACATTACATTTGTCTGAATTAATTTCGTTTGGTAACGTTTTATTTGCCTCCTATACATGGTCAGAGGTGAATAGGAGAAATGCCCATGTGGCGTCAGTACGACGGAAATTTTGCAGTTATTTATATGTACAATCAGTGACAAAACTGTTGGGACACTTCAACCTAAAGGACAATATTTTCCGCTCCGATTATCCCCCGGCCCCCCTGTTCAATGTTGGTGACTCTTTACGCACTCGTTTCAACGCTCACTGAGTTCCTTACTTTAAATTCAACATTGAATAGGGAGGGGGAGGGAGGGATATAATTTACTACCAAAATAATTGAAAGAAATATTAGGTAAGTACCAACAATGCGAGATGTCCCAAGGTATTTTGTCACTGATCGTCTGAAAAGCTATTTTCTTTATATTGTAAAAAATGCCGTTACAGCCAACTTAGGAGGGTACTTTAAAGCCAAGAAAGCTAAAGCAATGTTATTGTAGACTAAATAAACTATTTCTCTGCAAAATTCAGTAAGGAAATATGATATTCAATAGTCAAAATGGCCCCCTGTTGTGCGTCTGTTCTGTCCACGGTTCTCACAACGGTTCTCACTACGGTTCTCACAAGAAAAACATGTATTAGAACGAAGATTGTGGTTTAAAATGACATTTTCTGCACACCCGCCTTGTGATATGTTAGTTTTCAATAAGAAAATAATGCATATTTACAATTCACGCTTTTCAAATGCGTTTTTTATAACGATGCTCGCTATATTTATATAAATAACTTGATGCTATACTATATCTTTATACTGCGGAAGTGAGAACCGTCGCCGCTTTACCTCTAAATTATTGTATTTTGTCGATGCAATACTGGTTAAAACTCATTAAAAGGAAAGTATACCATGCAGATGATATTAGAAAACAGCAGCACTGACTATTTGTAAAGAAACAAGCGTAAATTAGCAAACTAACGTCCACGGTGTTCAGTGAGCACCGTGGTGAGAACCGTTGGTGAGAACCGTGGACGTTGTGACATTTGTCATGACAACCGTACAAGCGTTGTAGTACGTTATATCTCTCTAATAATTTTCCGCAAATATTTCGCGTTTTACCTTAGTATGTATTAGTAATGTTGTACGTAATATGGTTGCTAATGAAAACCTAGAACAAGTTTCAATATGTTTTGTCCCTTTCGTGCCTTTAATAGACGTTGGTAGACGTTGAGAATTTCGGATTTTTAAACCTAGTATCACTTCTCTAATATTTGGTTTTGTGCTGAAATTAAAGTACGCATACGTTCTACAACAATTGTTATAATAAAAAAAGGTCCCTACCTCAAATAGCGTTATTGCTAATACCGGCGCAGAACCCGTTAAAGATTGCGCAATTGGCTAAAATAAACAAGTTTTAATTCTCGTTTAACGCGACGCCCGTTAGATGAAGAGTGATATTGCACAAGTTATACTCTACACATACATAAATAAATGCGCAGTCGAGTGATTGTAAATATATTAAAACTTCGCTTTAGGTAAATCGAGCATTTTTAATTGCATTGCTGATAACGCACCTATTTTAGCCGAAATATTTTTGGCATAATACGTGCAAAGACGCCTTGAGCAGTAAACTGACTTTAAAACAACAAAACTGCCTATTTAATAGCTTGAAAATGCCCATAACAATTTTGTTAACAATAAATTGTGAACATCTTTGTCAAATATTACTATTTTTAGAAAAATAACTGACTAGGTAACTAGGCTTATTTTATGAACTAAAAATGTTTTCGCAGACAGTCTGAAAAACTATTTTCTTTATATTGTAAAAAATGCCGTTACAGCCAACTTAGGAGGGTACTTTAAAGCCAAGAAAGCTAGAGCAATGTTATTGTAGACTAAATAAACTATTTCTCTGCAAAATTCAGTATGGAAATATGATATTCAATAGTCAAAATGGCCCCCTGTTGTGCGTCTGTTCTGTCCACGGTTCTCACAACGGTTCTCACTACGGTTCTCACAAGAAAAACATGTATTAGAACGAAGATTGTGGTTTAAAATGACATTTTCTGCACACCCGCCTTGTGATATGTTAGTTTTCAATAAGAAAATAATGCATATTTACAATTCACGCTTTTCAAATGCGTTTTTTATAACGATGCTCGCTATATTTATATAAATAACTTGATGCTATACTATATCTTTATACTGCGGAAGTGAGAACCGTCGCCGCTTTACCTCTAAATTATTGTATTTTGTCGATGCAATACCGGTTAAAACTCATTAAAAGGAAAGTATACCATGCAGATGATATTAGAAAACAGCAGCACTGACTATTTGTAAAGAAACAAGCGTAAATTAGCAAACTAACGTCCACGGTGTTCAGTGAGCACCGTGGTGAGAACCGTTGGTGAGAACCGTGGACGTTGTGAAATTTGTCATGACAACCGTACAAGCGTTGTAGTACGTTATATCTCTCTAATAATTTTCCGCAAATATTTCGCGTTTTACCTTAGTATGTATTAGTAATGTTGTACGTAATATGGTTGCTAATGAAAACCTAGAACAAGTTTCAATATGTTTTGTCCCTTTCGTGCCTTTAATAGACGTTGGTAAACGTTGAGAATTTCGGATTTTTAAACCTAATATCACTTCTCTAATATTTGGTTTTGTCCTGAAATTAAAGTACGCATACGTTCTACAACAATTGTTAAAATAACAAAAGGTCCCTACCTCAAATAGCGTTATTGCTAATACCGGCGCAGAACCCGTTAAAGATTGCGCAATTGGCTAAAATAAACACGTTTTAATTCTCGTTTAACGCGACGCCCGTTAGATGAAGAGTGATATTGCACAAGTTATACTCTACACATACATAAATAAATGCGCAGTCGAGTGATTGTAAATATATTAAAACTTCGCTTTAGGTAAATCGAGCATTTTTAATTGCATTGCTGATAACGCACCTATTTTAGCCGAAATATTTTGGCATAATACGTGCAAAGACGCCTTGAGCAGTAAACTGACTTTAAAATAACAAAACTGCCTATTTAATAGCTTGAAAATGCCCATAACAATTTTGTTAACAATAAATTGTGAACATCTTTGTCAAATATTACTATTTTTAGAAAAATAACTGACTAGGTAACTAGGCTTATTTTATGAACTAAAAATGTTTTCGCAGACAGTCTGAAAAACTATTTTCTTTATATTGTAAAAAATGCCGTTACAGCCAACTTAGGAGGGTACTTTAAAGCCAAGAAAGCTAAAGCAATGTTATTGTAGACTAAATAAACTATTTCTCTGCAAAATTCAGTATGGAAATATGATATTCAATAGTCAAAATGGCCCCCTGTTGTGCGTCTGTTCTGTCCACGGTTCTCACAACGGTTCTCACTACGGTTCTCACAAGAAAAACATGTATTAGAACGAAGATTGTGGTTTAAAATGACATTTTCTGCACACCCGCCTTGTGATATGTTAGTTTTCAATAAGAAAATAATGCATATTTACAATTCACGCATTTCAAATGCGTTTTTTATAACGATGCTCGCTATATTTATATAAATAACTTGATGCTATACTATATCTTTATACTGCGGAAGTGAGAACCGTCGCCGCTTTACCTCTAAATTATTGTATTTTGTCGATGCAATACCGGTTTAAAACTCATTAAAAGGAAAGTATACCATGCAGATGATATTAGAAAACAGCAGCACTGACTATTTGTAAAGAAACAAGCGTAAATTAGCAAACTAACGTCCACGGTGTTCAGTGAGCACCGTGGTGAGAACCGTTGGTGAGAACCGTGGACGTTGTGAAATTTGTCATGACAACCGTACAAGCGTTGTAGTACGTTATATCTCTCTAATAATTTTCCGCAAATATTTCGCGTTTTACCTTAGTATGTATTAGTAATGTTGTACGTAATATGGTTGCTAATGAAAACCTAGAACAAGTTTCAATATGTTTTGTCCCTTTCGTGCCTTTAATAGACGTTGGTAGACGTTGAGAAATTCGGATTTTTAAACCTAGTATCACTTCTCTAATATTTGGTTTTGTGCTGAAATTAAAGTACGCATACGTTCTACAACAATTGTTATAATAAAAAAAGGTCCTTACCTCAAATAGCGTTATTGCTAATACCGGCGCAGAACCCGTTAAAGATTGCGCAATTGGCTAAAATAAACAAGTTTTAATTCTCGTTTAACGCGACGCCCGTTAGATGAAGAGTGATATTGCACAAGTTATACTCTACACATACATAAATAAATGCGCAGTCGAGTGATTGTAAATATATTAAAACTTCGCTTTAGGTAAATCGAGCATTTTTAATTGCATTGCTGATAACGCACCTATTTTAGCCGAAATATTTTGGCATAATACGTGCAAAGACGCCTTGAGCAGTAAACTGACTTTAAAACAACAAAACTGCCTATTTAATAGCTTGAAAATGCCCATAACAATTTTGTTAACAATAAATTGTGAACATCTTTGTCAAATATTACTATTTTTAGAAAAATAACTGACTAGGTAACTAGGCTTTTTTTATGAACTAAAAATGTTTTCGCAGACAGTCTGAAAAACTATTTTCTTTATATTGTAAAAAATGCCGTTACAGCCAACTTAGGAGGGTACTTTAAAGCCAAGAAAGCTAAAGCAATGTTATTGTAGACTAAATAAACTATTTCTCTGCAAAATTCAGTATGGAAATATGATATTCAATAGTCAAAATGGCCCCCTGTTGTGCGTCTGTTCTGTCCACGGTTCTCACAACGGTTCTCACAACGGTTCTCACTACGGTTCTCACTAGAAAAACATGTATTAGAACGAAGATTGTGGTTTAAAATGACATTTTCTGCACACCCGCCTTGTGATATGTTAGTTTTCAATAAGAAAATAATGCATATTTACAATTCACGCTTTTCAAATGCGTTTTTTATAACGATGCTCGCTATATTTATATAAATAACTTGATGCTATACTATATCTTTATACTGCGGAAGTGAGAACCGTCGCCGCTTTACCTCTAAATTATTGTATTTTGTCGATGCAATACCGGTTAAAACTCATTAAAAGGAAAGTATACCATGCAGATGATATTAGAAAACAGCAGCACTGACTATTTGTAAAGAAACAAGCGTAACTTAGCAAACGAACGTCCACGGTGTTCAGTGAGCACCGTGGTGAGAACCGTTGGTGAGAACAGTGGACGTTGTGACATTTGTCATGACAACTGTACAAGCGTTGTAGTACGTTATATCTCTCTAATAATTTTCCGCAAATATTTCGCGTTTTACCTTAGTATGTATTAGTAATGTTGTACGTAATATGGTTGCTAATGAAAACCTAGAACAAGTTTCAATATGTTTTGTCCCTTTCGTGCCTTTAATATACGTTGGTATAGACGTTGAGAATTTCGGATTTTTAAACCTAGTATCACTTCTCTAATATTTGGTTTTGTGCTGAAATTAAAGTACGCATACGTTCTACAACAATTGTTAAAATAACAAAAGGTCCCTACCTCAAATAGCGTTATTGCTAATACCGGCGCAGAAGCCGTTAAAGATTGCGCAATTGGCTAAAATAAACACGTTTTAATTCTCGTTTAACGCGACGCCCGTTAGATGAAGAGTGATATTGCACAAGTTATACTCTACACATACATAAATAAATGCGCAATCGAGTGATTGTAAATATATTAAAACTTCGTTTTAGGTAAATCGAGCATTTTTAATTCCATTGCTGATAACGCACCTATTTTAGCCGAAATATTTTGGCATAATAAGTGCAAAGACGCCTTGAGCAGTAAACTGACTTTAAAACAACAAAACTGCCTATTTAATAGCTTGAAAATGCCCATAACAATTTTGTTAACAATAAATTGTGAACATCTTTGTCAAATATAACTATTTTTAGAAAAATAACTGACTAGGTAACTAGGCTTATTTTATGAACTAAAAATGTTTTCGCATGTCTGAAAAGCTATTTTTTTTATATTGTAAAAAATGCCATTACAGCCAACTTAGGAGGGTACTTTAAAGCCAAGAAAGCTAAAGCAATGTTATTGTAGACTAAATAAACTATTTCTCTGCAAAATTCAGTATGGAAATATGATATTCAATAGTCAAAATGGCCCCCTGTTGTGCGTCTGTTCTGTCATGCACGGTTCTCACAACGGTTCTCACTACGGTTCTCATCAGAAAAACATGTATTAGAACGAAAAATGTGGTTTAAAGATTGTGGTTTAAAATGACATTTTCTGCACACCCGCCTTGTGATATGTTAGTTTTCAATAAGAAAATAATGCATATTTACAATTCACGCTTTTCAAATGCGTTTTTTATAACGATGCTCGCTATATTTATATAAATAACTTGATGCTATACTATATCTTTATACTGCGGAAGTGAGAACCGTCGCCGCTTTACCTCTAAATTATTGTATTTTGTCGATGCAATACCGGTTAAAACTCATTAAAAGGAAAGTATACCATGCAGATGATATTAGAAAACAGCAGCACTGACTATTTGTAAAGAAACAAGCGTAAATTAGCAAACTAACGTCCACGGTGTTCAGTGAGCACCGTGGTGAGAACCGTTGGTGAGAACCGTGGACGTTGTGACATTTGTCATGACAACCGTACAAGCGTTGTAGTACGTTATATCTCTCTAATAATTTTCCGCAAATATTTCGCGTTTTACCTTAGTATGTATTAGTAATGTTGTACGTAATATGGTTGCTAATGAAAACCTAGAACAAGTTTCAATATGTTTTGTCCCTTTCGTGCCTTTAATAGACGTTGGTAGACGTTGAGAATTTCGGATTTTTAAACCTAGTATCACTTCTCTAATATTTGGTTTTGTGCTGAAATTAAAGTACGCATACGTTCTACAACAATTGTTAAAATAACAAAAGGTCCTTACCTCAAATAGCGTTATTGCTAATACCGGCGCAGAAGCCGTTAAAGATTGCGCAATTGGCTAAAATAAACAAGTTTTAATTCTCGTTTAACGCGACGCCCGTTAGATGAAGAGTGATATTGCACAAGTTATACTCTACACATACATAAATAAATGCGCAATCGAGTGATTGTAAATATATTAAAACTTCGTTTTAGGTAAATCGAGCATTTTTAATTGCATTGCTGATAACGCACCTATTTTAGCCGAAATATTTTGCCATAATACGTGCAAAGACGCCTTGAGCAGTAAACTGCCTTTAAAACAACAAAACTGCCTATTTAATTGCTTGAAAATGCCCATAACAATTTTGTTAACAATAAATTGTGAACGTCTTTGTCAAATATAACTATTTTTAGAAAAATAACTGACTAGGTAACTAGGCTTATTTTATGAACTAAAAATGTTTTCGCATGTCTGAAAGGCTATTTTCTTTATATTGTAAAAAATGCCGTTACAGCCAATTTAGGAGGGTACTTTAAAGCCAAGAAAACTAAAGCAATGTTATTGTAGACTAAATAAACTATTTCTCTGCAAAATTCAGTATGGAAATATGATATTCAATAGTCAAAATGGCCCCCTGTTGTGCGTCTGTTCTTGCACGGTTCTCACAACGGTTCTCACTACGGTTCTCACCAGAAAAACATGTATTAGAACGAAGATTGTGGTTTAAAATGACATTTTCTGCACACCCGCCTTGTGATATGTTAGTTTTCAATAAGAAAATAATGCATATTTACAATTCACGCTTTTCAAATGCGTTTTTTATAACGATGCTCGCTATATTTATATAAATAACTTGATGCTATACTATATCTTTATACTGCGGGAGTGAGAACCGTCGCCGCTTTACCTCTAAATTATTGTATTTTGTCGATGCAATACCGGTTAAAACTCATTAAAAGGAAAGTATACCATGCAGATGATATTAGAAAACAGCAGCACTGACTATTTGTAAAGAAACAAGCGTAAATTAGCAAACTAACGTCCACGGTGTTCAGTGAGCACCGTGGTGAGAAACGTTGGTGAGAACCGTGGACGTTGTGACATTTGTCATGACAACCGTACAAGCGTTGTAGTACGTTATATCTCTCTAATAATTTTCCGCAAATATTTCGCGTTTTACCTTAGTATGTATTAGTAATGTTGTACGTAATATGGTTGCTAATGAAAACCTAGAACAAGTTTCAATATGTTTTGTCCCTTTCGTGCCTTTAATAGACGTTGGTAGACGTTGAGAATTTCGGATTTTTAAACCTAGTATCACTTCTCTAATATTTGGTTTTGTGCTGAAATTAAAGTACGCATACGTTCTACAACAATTGTTAAAATAACAAAAGGTCCCTACCTCAAATAGTGTTATTGCTAATACCGGCGCAGAACCCGTTAAAGATTGCGCAATTGGCTAAAATAAACACGTTTTAATTCTCGTTTAACGCGACGCCCGTTAGATGAAGAGTGATATTGCACAAGTTATACTCTACACATACATAAATAAATGCGCAATCGAGTGATTGTAAATATATTAAAACTTCGTTTTATGTAAATCGAGCATTTTTAATTGCATTGCTGATAACGCACCTATTTTAGCCGAAATATTTTGGCATAATACGTGCAAAGACGCCTTGAGCAGTAAACTGACTTTAAAACAACAAAACTGCCTATTTAATAGTTAGAAAATGCCCATAACAATTTTGTTAACAATAAATTGTGAACATCTTTGCCAAATATAACTATTTTTAGAAAAATAACTGACTAGGTAACTAGGCTTATTTTATGAACTAAAAATGTTTTCGCATGTCCGAAAAGCTATTTTCTTTATATTGTAAAAAATACCGTTACAGCCAACTTAGGAGGGTACTTTACAGCCAAGAAAGCTAAAGCAATGTTATTGTAGACTAAATAAACTATTTCTCTCCAAAATTCAGTATGGAAATATGATATTCAATAGTCAAAATGGCCCCCTGTTGTGCGTCTGTTCTGTCCACGGTTCTCACAACGGTTCTCACTACGGTTCTCACCAGAAAAACATGTATTAGAACGAAGATTGTGGTTTAAAATGACATTTTCTGCACACCCCCCTTGTGATATGTTAGTTTTCAATAAGAAAATAATGCATATTTACAATTCACGCTTTTCAAATGCGTTTTTTATAACGATGCTCGCTATATTTATATAAATAACTTGATGCTATACTATATATTTATACTGCGGAAGTGAGAACCGTCGCCGCTTTACCTCTAAATTATTGTATTTTGTCGATGCAATACCGGTTAAAACTCATTAAAAGGAAAGTATACCATGCAGATGATTTTAGAAAACAGCAGCACTGACTATTTGTAAAGAAACAAGCATAAATTAGCAAACTAACGTCCACGTTGTTCAGTGAGCACCGTGGTGAGAACCGTTGGTGAGAACCGTGGACGTTGTGACATTTGTCATGACAACCGTACAAGCGTTGTAGTACGTTATATCTCTCTAATAATTTTCCGCAAATATTTCGCGTTTTACCTTAGTATGTATTAGTAATGTTGTACGTAATATGGTTGCTAATGAAAACCTAGAACAAGTTTCAATATGTTTTGTCCCTTTCGTGCCTTTAATAGACGTTGGTAGACGTTGAGAATTTCGGATTTTTAAACCTAGTATCACTTCTCTAATATTTGGTTTTGTGCTGAAATTAAAGTACGCATACGTTCTACAACAATTGTTAAAATAACAAAAGGTCCCTACCTCAAATAGCGTTATTGCTAATACCGGCGCAGAAGCCGTTAAAGATTGCGCAATTGGCTAAAATAAACACGTTTTAATTCTCGTTTAACGCGACGCCCGTTAGATGAAGAGTGATATTGCACAAGTTATACTCTACACATACATAAATAAATGCGCAATCGAGTGATTGTAAATATATTAAAACTTCGTTTTATGTAAATCGAGCATTTTTAATTGCATTGCTTATAACGCACCTATTTTAGCCGAAATATTTTGGCATAATACGTGCAAAGACGCCTTGAGCAGTAAACTGACTTTAAAACAACAAAACTGCCTATTTGATAGTTTGAAAATGCCCATAACAATTTTGTTAACAATAAATTGTGAACATCTTTGTCAAATATAACTATTTTTAGAAAAATAACTGACTTGGTAACTAGGCTTATTTTATGAACTAAAAATGTTTTCGCATGTCTGAAAAGCTATTTTGTTTATATTGTAAAAAATGCCGTTACAGCCAACTTAGGAGGGTACTTTAAAGCCAGGAAAGCTAAAGCAATGTTATTGTAGACTAAATAAACTATTTCTCTGCAAAATTCAGTATGGAAATATGATATTCAATAGCCAAAATGGCCCCCTGTTGTGCGTCTGTTCTGTCCACGGTTTTCACAACGGTTCTCACTACGGTTCTCACCAGAAAAACATGTATTAGAACGAAGATTGTGGTTTAAAATGACATTTTCTGCACACCCGCCTTGTGATATGTTAGTTTTCAATAAGAAAATAATGCATATTTACAATTCACGCTTTTCAAATGCGTTTTTTATAACGATGCTCGCTATATTTATATAAATAACTTGATGCTATACTATATCTTTATACTGCGGAAGTGAGAACCGTCGCCGCTTTACCTCTAAATTATTGTATTTTGTCGATGCAATACCGGTTAAAACTCATTAAAAGGAAAGTATACCATGCAGATGATATTAGAAAACAGCAGCACTGACTATTTGTAAAGAAACAAGCATAAATTAGCAAACTAACGTCCACGGTGTTCAGTGAGCACCGTGGTGAGAACCGTTGGTGAGAACCGTGGACGTTGTGACATTTGTCATGACAACCGTACAAGCGTTGTAGTACGTTATATCTCTCTAATAATTTTCCGCAAATATTTCGCGTTTTACCTTAGTATGTATTAGTAATGTTGTACGTAATATGGTTGCTAATGAAAACCTAGAACAAGTTTCAATATGTTTTGTCCCTTTCGTGCCTTTAATAGACGTTGGTAGACGTTGAGAATTTCGGATTTTTAAACCTAGTATCACTTCTCTAATATTTGGTTTTTGTGCTGAAATTAAAGTACGCATACGTTCTATAACAATTGTTAAAATAACAAAAGGTCCCTACCTCAAATAGCGTTATTGCTAATACCGGCGCAGAACCCGTTAAAGATTGCGCAATTGGCTAAAATAAACAAGTTTTAATTCTCGTTTAACGCGACGCCTGTTAGATGAAGAGTGATATTGCACAAGTTATACTCTACACATACATAAATAAATGCGCAATCGAGTGATTGTAAATATATTAAAACTTCGTTTTATGTATATCGAGCATTTTTAATTCCATTGCTGATAACGCACCTATTTTAGCCGAAATATTTTGGCATAATAAGTGCAAAGACGCCTTGAGCAGTAAACTGACTTTAAAACAACAAAACTGCCTATTTAATAGCTTGAAAATGCCCATAACAATTTTGTTAACAATAAATTGTGAACATTTTGTCAAATATAACTATTTTTAGAAAAATAACTGACTAGGTAACTAGGCTTATTTTATGAACTAAAAATGTTTTCGCATGTCTGAAAAGCTATTTTTTTTATATTGTAAAAAATGCCATTACAGCCAACTTAGGAGGGTACTTTAAAGCCAAGAAAGCTAAAGCAATGTTATTGTAGACTAAATAAACTATTTCTCTGCAAAATTCAGTATGGAAATATGATATTCAATAGTCAAAATGGCCCCCTGTTGTGCGTCTGTTCTGTCATGCACGGTTCTCACAACGGTTCTCACTACGGTTCTCACCAGAAACACATGTATTAGAACGAAGATTGTGGTTTAAAATGACATTTTCTGCACACCCGCCTTGTGATATGTTAGTTTTCAATAACAAAATAATGCATATTTACAATTCACGCTTTTCAAATGCGTTTTTTATATCGATGCTCGCTATATTTATATAAATAACTTGATGCTATACTATATCTTTATACTGCGGAAGTGAGGACCGTCGCCGCTTTACCTCTAAATTATTGTATTTTTTCGATGCAATACCGGTTAAAACTCATTAAAAGGAAAGTATACCATGCAGATGATATTAGAAAACAGCAGCACTGACTATTTGTAAAGAAACAAGCGTAAATTAGCAAACTAACGTCCACGGTGTTCAGTGAGCACCGTGGTGAGAACCGTTGGTGAGAACCGTGGACGTTGTGACATTTGTCATGACAACCGTACAGGCGTTGTAGTACGTTATATCCCTCTAATAATTTTCCGCAAATATTTCGCGTTTTACCTTAGTATGTATTAGTAATGTTGTACGTAATATGGTTGCTAATGAAAACCTAGAAGAAGTTTCAATATGTTTTGTCCCTTTCGTGCCTTTAATAGACGTTGGTAGACGTTGAGGATTTCGGATTTTTAAACCTAGTATCACTTCTCTAATATTTGGTTCTGTGCTGAAATTAAAGTACGCATACGTTCTACAACAATTGTTAAAATAACGAAAGGTCCCTACCTCAAATAGCGTTATTGCTAATACCGGCGCAGAACCCGTGAAAGTTTGCGCAATTGGCTAAAATAAACACGTTTTAATTCTCGTTTAACGCGACGCCCGTTAGATGCATGAAGAGTGATATTGCACAAGTTATACTCTACACATACATAAATAAATGCGCAATCGAGTGATTGTAAATATATTAAAACTTCGTTTTAGGAAAATCGAGCATTTTTAATTGCATTGCTGATAACGCACCTATTTTAGCCGAAATATTTTGGCATAATACGTGCAAAGACGCCTTGAGCGGGAAACTGACTTTAAAACAACAAAACTGCCTATTTAATAGCTTGAAAATGCCCATAACAATTTTGTTAACAATAAATTGTGAACATCTTTGTCAAATATAACTATTTTTAGAAAAATAACTGACTTGGTAACTAGGCTTATTTTATGAACTAAAAATGTTTTCGCATGTCTGAAAAGCTATTTTGTTTATATTGTAAAAATTGCCGTTACAGCCAACTTAGGAGGGTACTTTAAAGCCAAGAAAGCTAAAGCAATGTTATTGTAGACTAAATAAACTATTTCTCTGCAAAATTCAGTATGGAAATATGATATTCAATAGCCAAAATGGCCCCCTGTTGTGCGTCTGTTCTGTCCACGGTTTTCACAACGGTTCTCACTACGGTTCTCACCAGAAAAACATGTATTAGAACGAAGATTGTGGTTTAAAATGACATTTTCTGCACACCCGCCTTGTGATATGTTAGTTTTCAATAAGAAAATAATGCATATTTACAATTCACGCTTTTCAAATGCGTTTTTTATAACGATGCTCGCTATATTTATATAAATAACTTGATGCTATACTATATCTTTATACTGCGGAAGTGAGAACCGTCGCCGCTTTACCTCTAAATTATTGTATTTTGTCGATGCAATACCGGTTAAAACTCATTAAAAGGAAAGTATACCATGCAGATGATATTAGAAAACAGCAGCACTGACTATTTGTAAAGAAACAAGCATAAATTAGCAAACTAACGTCCACGGTGTTCAGTGAGCACCGTGGTGAGAACCGTTGGTGAGAACCGTGGACGTTGTGACATTTGTCATGACAACCGTACAAGCGTTGTAGTACGTTATATCTCTCTAATAATTTTCCGCAAATATTTCGCGTTTTACCTTAGTATGTATTAGTAATGTTGTACGTAATATGGTTGCTAATGAAAACCTAGAACAAGTTTCAATATGTTTTGTCCCTTTCGTGCCTTTAATAGACGTTGGTAGACGTTGAGAATTTCGGATTTTTAAACCTAGTATCACTTCTCTAATATTTGGTTTTGTGCTGAAATTAAAGTACGCATACGTTCTATAACAATTGTTAAAATAATAAAAGGTCCCTACCTCAAATAGCGTTATTGCTAATACCGGCGCAGAACCCGTTAAAGATTGCGCAATTGGCTAAAATAAACAAGTTTTAATTCTCGTTTAACGCGACGCCTGTTAGATGAAGAGTGATATTGCACAAGTTATACTCTACACATACATAAATAAATGCGCAATCGAGTGATTGTAAATATATTAAAACTTCGTTTTATGTATATCGAGCATTTTTAATTCCATTGCTGATAACGCACCTATTTTAGCCGAAATATTTTGGCATAATAAGTGCAAAGACGCCTTGAGCAGTAAACTGACTTTAAAACAACAAAACTGCCTATTTAATAGCTTGAAAATGCCCATAACAATTTTGTTAACAATAAATTGTGAACATTTTGTCAAATATAACTATTTTTAGAAAAATAACTGACTAGGTAACTAGGCTTATTTTATGAACTAAAAATGTTTTCGCATGTCTGAAAAGCTATTTTTTTTTATATTGTAAAAAATGCCATTACAGCCAACTTAGGAGGGTACTTTAAAGCCAAGAAAGCTAAAGCAATGTTATTGTAGACTAAATAAACTATTTCTCTGCAAAATTCAGTATGGAAATATGATATTCAATAGTCAAAATGGCCCCCTGTTGTGCGTCTGTTCTGTCATGCACGGTTCTCACAACGGTTCTCACTACGGTTCTCACCAGAAAAACATGTATTAGAACGAAGATTGTGGTTTAAAATGACATTTTCTGCACACCCGCCTTGTGATATGTTAGTTTTCAATAAGAAAATAATGCATATTTACAATTCACGCTTTTCAAATGCGTTTTTTATATGGATGCTCGCTATATTTATATAAATAACTTGATGCTATACTATATCTTTATACTGCGGAAGTGAGAACCGTCGCCGCTTTACCTCTAAATTATTGTATTTTGTCGATGCAATACCGGTTAAAACTCATTAAAAGGAAAGTATACCATGCAGATGATATTAGAAAACAGCAGCACTGACTATTTGTAAAGAAACAAGCGTAAATTAGCAAACTAACGTCCACGGTGTTCAGTGAGCACCGTGGTGAGAACCGTTGGTGAGAACCGTGGACGTTGTGACATTTGTCATGACAACCGTACTGGCGTTGTAGTACGTTATATCCCTCTAATAATTTTCCGCAAATATTTCGCGTTTTACCTTAGTATGTATTAGTAATGTTGTACGTAATATGGTTGCTAATGAAAACCTAGAACAAGTTTCAATATGTTTTGTCCCTTTCGTGCCTTTAATAGACGTTGGTAGACGTTGAGAATTTCGGATTTTTAAACCTAGTATCACTTCTCTAATATTTGGTTCTGTGCTGAAATTAAAGTACGCATACGTTCTACAACAATTGTTAAAATAACGAAAGGTCCCTACCTCAAATAGCGTTATTGCTAATACCGGCGCAGAACCCGTTAAAGATTGCGCAATTGGCTAAAATAAACACGTTTTAATTCTCGTTTAACGCGACGCCCGTTAGATGCATGAAGAGTGATATTGCACAAGTTATACTCTACACATACATAAATAAATGCGCAATCGAGTGATTGTAAATATATTAAAACTTCGTTTTAGGTAAATCGAGCATTTTTAATTGCATTGCTGATAACGCACCTATTTTAGCCGAAATATTTTGGCATAATACGTGCAAAGACGCCTTGAGCGGGAAACTGACTTTAAAACAACAAAACTGCCTATTTAATAGCTTGAAAATGCCCATAACAATTTTGTTAACAATAAATTGTGAACATCTTTGTCAAATATAACTATTTTTAGAAAAATAACTGACTAGGTAACTAGGCTTATTTTATGAACTAAAAATGTTTTCGCATGTCTGAAAAGCTATTTTCTTTATATTGTAAAAAATGCCGTTACAGCCAACTTAGGAGGGTACTTTAAAGCCAAGAAAGCTAAAGCAATGTTATTGTAGACTAAATAAACTATTTCTCTGCAAAATTCAGTATGGAAATATGATATTCAATAGTCAAAATGGCCCCCTGTTGTGCGTCTGTTCTGTCCACGGTTCTCACAACGGTTCTCACTACGGTTCTCACCAGAAAAACATGTATTAGAACGAAGATTGTGGTTTAAAATGACATTTTCTGCACACCCGCCTTGTGATATGTTAGTTTTCAATAAGAAAATAATGCATATTTACAATTCACGCTTTTCAAATGCGTTTTTTATAACGATGCTCGCTATATTTATATAAATAACTTGATGCTATACTATATCTTTATACTGCGGAAGTGAGAACCGTCGCCGCTTTACCTCTAAATTATTGTATTTTGTCGTTGCAATACCGGTTAAAACTCATTAAAAGGAAAGTATACCATGCAGATGATATTAGAAAACAGCAGCACTGATTATTTGTAAAGAAACAAGCGTAAATTAGCAAACTAACGTTCACGGTGTTCAGTGAGCACCGTGGTGAGAACCGTTGGTGAGAACCGTTGGTGAGAACCGTGGACGTTGTGACATTTGTCATGACAACCGTACAAGCGTTGTAGTACGTTATATCTCTCTAATAATTTTCCGCAAATATTTCGCGTTTTACCTTAGTATGTATTAGTAATGTTGTACGTAATATGGTTGCTAATGAAAACCTAGAACAAGTTTCAATATGTTTTGTCCCTTTCGTGCCTTTAATAGACGTTGGTAGACGTTGAGAATTTCGGATTTTTAAACCTAGTATCACTTCTCTAATATTTGGTTTTGTGCTGAAATTAAAGTACGCATACGTTCTACAACAATTGTTAAAATAACGAAAGGTCCCTACCTCAAATAGCGTTATTGCTAATACCGGCGCAGAACCCGTTAAAGATTGCGCAATTGGCTAAAATAAACAAGTTTTAATTCTCGTTTAACGCGACGCCCGTTAGATGAAGAGTGATATTGCACAAGTTATACTCTACACATACATAAATAAATGCGCAATCGAGTGATTGTAAATATATTAAAACTTCGTTTTAGGTAAATCGAGCATTTTTAATTGCATTGCTGATAACGCACCTATTTTAGCCGAAATATTTTGGCATAATACGTGCAAAGACGCCTTGAGCGGTAAACTGACTTTAAAACAACAAAACTGCCTATTTAATAGCTTGAAAATGCCCATAACAATTTTGTTAACAATAAATTGTGAACATCTTTGTCAAATATAACTATTTTTAGAAAAATAACTGACTAGGTAACTAGGCTTATTTTATGAACTAAAAATGTTTTCGCATGTCTGAAAAGCTATTTTCTTTATATTGTAAAAAATGCCGTTACATCCAACTTAGGAGGGTACTTTAAAGCCTAGAAAGCTAAAGCAATGTTATTGTAGACTAAATAAACTATTTCTCTGCAAAATTCAGTATGGAAATATGATATTCAATAGTCAAAATGGCCCCCTGTTGTGCGTCTGTTCTGTCCACGGTTCTCACGACGGTTCTCACTACGGTTCTCACCAGAAAAACATGTATTAGAACGAAGATTGTGGTTTAAAATGACATTTTCTGCACACCCGCCTTGTGATATGTTAGTTTTCAATAAGAAAATAATGCCTATTTACAATTCACGCATTTCAAATGCGTTTTTTATAACGATGCTCGCTATATTTATATAAATAACTTGATGCTATACTATATCTTTCTACTGCGGAAGTGAGAACCGTCGCCGCTTTACCTCTAAATTATTGTATTTTGTCGATGCAATACCGGTTAAAACTCGTTAAAAGGAAAGTATACCATGCAGATGATATTAGAAAACAGCAGCACTGACTATTTGTAAAGAAACAAGCATAAATTAGCAAACTAACGTCCACGGTGTTCAGTGAGCACCGTGGTGAGAACCGTTGGTGAGAACCGTGGACGTTGTGACATTTGTCATGACAACCGTACAAGCGTTGTAGTACGTTATATCTCTCTAATAATTTTCCGCAAATATTTCGCGTTTTACCTTAGTATGTATTAGTAATGTTGTACGTAATATGGTTGCTAATGAAAACCTAGAACAAGTTTCAATATGTTTTGTCCCTTTCGTGGCTTTAATAGACGTTGGTAGACGTTGAGAATTTCGGATTTTTAAACCTAGTATCACTTCTCTAATATTTGGTTTTGTGCTGAAATTAAAGTATGCATACGTTCTACAACAATTGTTAAAATAACAAAAGGTCCCTACCTCAAATAGCCTTATTGCTAATACCGGCGCAGAACCCGTTAAAGATTGCGCAATTGGCTAAAATAAACACGTTTTAATTCTCGTTTAACGCGACGCCCGTTAGATGAAGAGTGATATTGCACAAGTTATACTCTACACATACCTAAATAAATGCGCAGTCGAGTGATTGTAAATATATTAAAACTACGTTTTAGGTAAATCGAGCATTTTTAATTCCATTGCTGATAACGCACCTATTTTAGCCGAAATATTTTGGCATAATACGTGCAAAGACGCCTTGAGCAGTAAACTGACTTTAAAACAACAAAACTGCCTATTTAATAGCTTGAAAATGCCCATAACAATTTTGTTAAAAATAAATTGTGAACATCTTTGTCAAATATAACTATTTTTAGAAAAATAACTGACTAGGTAACTAGGCTTATTTTATGAACTAAAAATGTTTTCACTTGTCTGAAAAGCTATTTTTTTTATATTGTAAAAAATGCCATTACAGCCAACTTAGGAGGGTACTTTAAAGCCAAGAAAGCTAAAGCAATGTTATTGTAGACTAAATAAACTATTTCTCTGCAAAATTCAGTATGGAAATATGATATTCAATAGTCAAAATGGCCCCCTGTTGTGCGTCTGTTCTGTCATGCACGGTTCTCACAACGGTTCTCACTACGGTTCTCACCAGAAAAATATGTATTAGAACGAAAAATGTGGTTTAAAGATTGTGGTTTAAAATGACATTTTCTGCACACCCGCCTTGTGATATGTTAGTTTTCAATAAGAAAATAATGCATATTTACAATTCACGCTTTTCAAATGCATTTTTTATATCGATGCTCGCTATATTTATATAAATAACTTGATGCTATACTATATCTTTATACTGCGGAAGTGAGAACCGTCGCCGCTTTACCTCTAAATTATTGTATTTTGTCGATGCAATACCGGTTAAAACTCATTAAAAGGAAAGTATACCATGCAGATGATATTAGAAAACAGCAGTACTGACTATTTGTAAAGAAACAAGCGTAAATTAGCAAACTAACGTCCACGGTGTTCAGTGAGCACCGTGGTGAGAACCGTTGGTGAGAACCGTGGACGTTGTGACATTTGTCATTACAACCGTACAAGCGTTGTACTACGTTATATCTCTCTAATAATTTTCCGCAAATATTTCGCGTTTTACCTTAGTATGTATTAGTAATGTTGTACGTGATATGGTTGCTAATGAAAACCTAGAACAAGTTTCAATATGTTTTGTCCCTTTCGTGCCTTTAATAGACGTTGGTACACGTTGAGAATCTCGGATTTTTAAACCTAGTATCACTTCTCTAATATTTGGTTTTGTGCTGAAATTAAAGTATGCATACGTTCTACAACAATTGTTAAAATAACAAAAGGTCCCTACCTCAAATAGCCTTATTGCTAATACCGGCGCAGAACCCGTTAAAGATTGCGCAATTGGCTAAAATAAACACGTTTTAATTCTCGTTTAACGCGACGCCCGTTAGATGAAGAGTGATATTGCACAAGTTATACTCTACACATACCTAAATAAATGCGCAGTCGAGTGATTGTAAATATATTAAAACTTCGTTTTAGGTAAATCGAGCATTTTTAATTCCATTGCTGATAACGCACCTATTTTAGCCGAAATATTTTGGCATAATACGTGCAAAGACGCCTTGAGCAGTAAACTGACTTTAAAACAACAAAACTGCCTATTTAATAGCTTGAAAATGCCCATAACAATTTTGTTAAAAATAAATTGTGAACATCTTTGTCAAATATAACTATTTTTAGAAAAATAACTGACTAGGTAACTAGGCTTATTTAATGAACTAAAAATGTTTTCACTTGTCTGAAAAGCTATTTTTTTTATATTGTAAAAAATGCCATTACAGCCAACTTAGGAGGGTACTTTAAAGCCAAGAAAGCTAAAGCAATGTTATTGTAGACTAAATAAACTATTTCTCTGCAAAATTCAGTATGGAAATATGATATTCAATAGTCAAAATGGCCCCCTGTTGTGCGTCTGTTCTGTCATGCACGGTTCTCACAACGGTTCTCACTACGGTTCTCACCAGAAAAACATGTATTAGAACGAAAAATGTGGTTTAAAGATTGTGGTTTAAAATGACATTTTCTGCACACCCGCCTTGTGATATGTTAGTTTTCAATAAGAAAATAATGCATATTTACAATTCACGCTTTTCAAATGCATTTTTTATATCGATGCTCGCTATATTTATATAAATAACTTGATGCTATACTATATCTTTATACTGCGGAAGTGAGAACCGTCGCCGCTTTACCTCTAAATTATTGTATTTTGTCGATGCAATACCGGTTAAAACTCATTAAAAGGAAAGTATACCATGCAGATGATATTAGAAAACAGCAGCACTGACTATTTGTAAAGAAACAAGCGTAAATTAGCAAACTAACGTCCACGGTGTTCAGTGAGCACCGTGGTGAGAACCGTTGGTGAGAACCGTGGACGTTGTGACATTTGTCATGACAACCGTACAAGCGTTGTAGTACGTTATATCTCTCTAATAATTTTCCGCAAATATTTCGCGTTTTACCTTAGTATGTATTAGTAATGTTGTACGTGATATGGTTGCTAATGAAAACCTAGAACAAGTTTCAATATGTTTTGTCCCTTTCGTGCCTTTAATAGACGTTGGTACACGTTGAGAATTTCGGATTTTTAAACCTAGTATCACTTCTCTAATATTTGATTTTGTGCTGAAATTAAAGTACGCATACGTTCTACAACAATTGTTAAAATAACAAAAGGTCTCTACCTCAAATAGCGTTATTGCTAATACCGGTGCAGAACCCGTTAAAGATTGCGCAATTGGCTAAAATAAACACGTTTTAATTCTCGTTTAACGCGACGCCCGTTAGATGCATGAAGAGTGATATTGCACAAGTTATACTCTACACATACATAAATAAATGCGCAATCGAGTGATTGTAAATATATTAAAACTTCGTTTTAGGTAAATCGAGCATTTTTAATTGCATTGCTGATAACGCACCTATTTTAGCCGAAATATTTTGGCATAATACGTGCAAAGACGCCTTGAGCGGTAAACTGACTTTAAAACAACAAAACTGCCTATTTAATAGCTTGAAAATGCCCATAACAATTTTGTTAACAATAAATTGTGAACATCTTTGTCAAATATAACTATTTTTAGAAAAATAACTGACTAGGTAACTAGGCTTATTTTATGAACTAAAAATGTTTTCGCATGTCTGAAAAGCTATTTTCTTTATATTGTAAAAAATGCCGTTACAGCCAACTTAGGAGGGTACTTTAAAGCCAAGAAAGCTAAAGCAATGTTATTGTAGACTAAATAAACTATTTCTCTGCAAAATTCAGTATGGAAATATGATATTCAATAGTCAAAATGGCCCCCTGTTGTGCGTCTGTTCTGTCCACGGTTCTCACAACGGTTCTCACTACGGTTCTCACCAGAAAAACATGTATTAGAACGAAGATTGTGGTTTAAAATGACATTTTCTGCCCACCCGCCTTGTGATATGTTAGTTTTCAATAAGAAAATAATGCATATTTACAATTCACGCTTTTCAAATGCGTTTTTTATAACGATGCTCGCTATATTTATATAAATAACTTGATGCTATACTATATCTTTATACTGCGGAAGTGAGAACCGTCGCCGCTTTACCTCTAAATTATTGTATTTTGTCGATGCAATACCGGTTAAAACTCATTAAAAGGAAAGTATACCATGCAGATGATATTAGAAAACAGCAGCACTGACTATTTGTAAAGAAACAAGCGTAAATTAGCAAACTAACGTCCACGGTGTTCAGTGAGCACCGTGGTGAGAACCGTTGGTGAGAACCGTGGACGTTGTGACATTTGTCATGACAACCGTACAAGCGTTGTAGTACGTTATATCTCTCTAAAAATTTTCCGCAAATATTTCGCGTTTTACCTTAGTATGTATTAGTAATGGTGTACGTAATATGGTTGCTAATGAAAACCTAGAACAAGTTTCAATATGTTTTGTCCCTTTCGTGCCTTTAATAGACGTTGGTAGACGTTGAGAATTTCGGATTTTTAAACCTAGTATCACTTCTCTAATATTTGGTTTTGTGCTGAAATTAAAGTACGCATACGTTCTACAACAATTGTTAAAATAACAAAAGGTCCCTACCTCAAATAGCGTTATTGCTAATACCGGCGCAGAACCCGTTAAAGATTGCGCAATTGGCTAAAATAAACCCGTTTTAATTCTCGTTTAACGCGACGCCCGTTAGATGAAGAGTGATATTGCACAAGTTATACTCTACACATATATAAATAAATGCGCAATCGAGTGATTGTAAATATATTAAAACATCGTTTTAGGTAAATCGAGCATTTTTAATTGCATTGCTGATAACGCACCTATTTTAGCCGAAATATTTTGGCATAATACGTGCAAAGACGCCTTGAGCAGTAAACTGACTTTAAAACAACAAAACTACCTATTTAATAGCTTGAAAATGCCCGTAACAATTTTGTTAACAATAAATTGTGAACATCTTTGTCAAATATAACTATTTTTAGAAAAATAACTGACTAGGTAACTATAGGCTTATTTTATGAACTAAAAATGTTTTCGCATGTCTGAAAAGCTATTTTCTTTATATTGTAAAAAATGACGTTACAGGCAACTTAGGAGGGTACTTTAAAGCCAAGAAAGCTAAAGCAATGTTATTGTAGACTAAATAAACTATTTATCTGCAAAATTCAGTATGGAAACATGATATTCAATAGTCAAAATGGCCCCCTGTTGTGCGTCTGTTCTGTCCACGGTTTTCACAACGGTTCTCACTACGGTTCTCACCAGAAAACATGTATTAGAACCAAGATTGTGGTTTAAAATGACATTTTCTGCCCACCCGCCTTGTGATATGTTAGTTTTCAATAAGAAAATAATGCATATTTACAATTCACGCTTTTCAAATGCGTTTTTTATAACGATGCTCGCTATATTTATATAAATAACTTGATGCTATACTATATCTTTATACTGCGGAAGTGAGAACCGTCGCCGCTTTACCTCTAAATTATTGTATTTTGTCGATGCAATACCGGTTAAAACTCATTAAAAGGAAAGTATACCATGCAGATGATATTAGAAAACAGCAGCACTGACTATTTGTAAAGAAACAAGCGAAAATTAGCAAACTAACGTCCACGGTGTTCAGTGAGCAACGTGGTGAGAACCGTTGGTGAGAACCGTGGACGTTGTGACATTTGTCATGACAACCGTACAAGCGTTGTAGTACCTTATATCTCTCTAATAATTTTCCGCAAATATTTCGCGTTTTACCTTAGTATGTATTAGTAATGTTGTACGTAATATGGTTGCTAATGAAAACCTAGAACAAGTTTCAATATGTTTTGTCCCTTTCGTGCCTTTAATAGACGTTGGTAGACGTTGAGAATTTCGGATTTTTAAACCAAGTATCACTTCTCTAATATTTGGTTTTGTGCTTAAATTAAAGTACGCATACGTTCTACAACAATTGTTAAAATAACAAAAGGTCCCTACCTCAAATAGCTTTATTGCTAATACCGGCGCAGAACCAGTTAAATATTGCGCAATTGGCTAAAATAAACACGTTTTAATTCTCGTTTAACGCGACGCCCGTTAGATGAAGAGTGATATTGCACAAGTTATACTCTACGCATACATAAATAAATGCGCAATCGAGTGATTGTAAATATATTAAAACTTCGTTTTAGGTAAATCGAGCATTTTTAATTGCATTGTTGATAACGCACCTATTTTAGCCGAAATATGTTGGCATAATACGTGCAAAGACGCCTTGAGCAGTAAACTGACTTTAAAACAACAAAACTACCTATTTAATAGCTTGAAAATGCCCATAACAATTTTGTTAACAATAAATTGTGAACATCTTTGTCAAATATAACTATTTTTAGAAAAATAACTCACTAGGTAACTAGGCTTATTTTATGAACTAAAAATATTTTCGCATGTCTGAAAAGCTATTTTCTTTATATTGTAAAAAATGCCGTTACAGCCAACTTAGGAGGGTACTTTAAAGCCAAGAAAGCTAAAGCAATGTTATTGTAGACTAAATAAACTATTTCTCTGCAAAATTCAGTATGGAAATATGATATTCAATAGTCAAAATGGCCCCCTGTTGTGCGTCTGTTCTGTCCACGGTTTTCACAACGGTTCTCACTACGGTTCTCACCAGAAAACATGTATTAGAACGAAGATTGTGGTTTAAAATGACATTTTCTGCACACCCGCCTTGTAATATGTTAGTTTTCAATAAGAAAATAATGCATATTTACAATTCACGCTTTTCAAATGCGTTTTTTATAACGATGCTCGCTATATTTATATAAATAACTTGATGCTATACTATATCTTTATACTGCGGAAGTGAGAACCGTCGCCGCTTTACCTCTAAATTATTGTATTTTGTCGATGCAATACCGGTTAAAACTCATTAAAAGGAACGTATACCATGCAGATGATATTAGAAAACAGCAGCACTGACTATTTGTAAAGAAACAAGCGAAAATTAGCAAACTAACGTCCACGGTGTTCAGTGAGCACCGTGGTGAGAACCGTTGGTGAGAACCGTGGACGTTGTGACATTTGTCATGACAACCGTACAAGCGTTGTAGTACGTTATATCTCTCTAATAATTTTCCGCAAATATTTCGCGTTTTACCTTAGTATGTATTAGTAATGTTGTACGTAATATGGTTGCTAATGAAAACCTAGAACAAGTTTCAATATGTTTTGTCCCTTTCGTGCCTTTAATAGACGTTGGTAGACGTTGAGAATTTCGGATTTTTAAACCTAGTATCACTTCTCTAATATTTGGTTTTGTGCTGAAATTAAAGTACGCATACGTTCTACAACAATTGTTATAATAAAAAAGGTCCCTACCTCAAATAGCGTTATTGCTAATACCGGCGCAGAACCCGTTAAAGATTGCGCAATTCGCTAAAATAAACACGTTTTAATTCTCGTTTAACGCGACGCCCGTTAGATGAAGAGTGATATTGCACAAGTTATACTCTACACATACATAAATAAATGCGCAATCGAGTGATTGTAAATATATTAAAACTTCGTTTTAGGTAAATCGCGCATTTTTAATTGCATTGCTTATAACCGCACCTATTTTAGCCGAAATATTTTGGCATAATACGTGCAAAGACGCCTTGAGCAGTAAACTGACTTTAAAACATCAAAACTGTCTATTTAATAGCTTGAAAATGCCCATAACAATTTTGTTAACAATAAATTGTGAACATCTTTGTCAAATATAACTATTTTTAGAAAAATAACTGACTAGATAACTAGGCTTATTTTATGAACTAAAAATGTTTTCGCATATCTGAAAAGCTATTTTCTTTATATTGTAAAAAATGCCGTTACAGCCAAATTAGGAGGGCACTTTAAAGCCAAGAAAGCTAAAGCAATGTTATTGTAGACTAAATAAACTATTTCTCTGCAAAATTCAGTATGGAAATATGATATTCAATAGTCAAAATTGCCCCCTGTTGTGCGTCTGTTCTGTCCACGGTTCTCACAACGGTTCTCACAACGGTTCTCACTACGGTTCTCACTAGAAAAACATGTATTAGAACGAAGATTGTGGTTTAAAATGACATTTTCTGCACACCCGCCTTGTGATATGTTAGTTTTCAATAAGAAAATAATGCATATTTACAATTCACAGCTTTTCAAATGCGTTTTTTATAACGATGCTCGCTTTATTTATATAAATAACTTGATGCTATACTATATCTTTATACTGCGGAAGTGAGAACCGTCGCCGCTTTACCTCTAAATTATTGTATTTTGTCGATGCAATACCGGTTAAAACTCATTAAAAGGAAAGTATACCATGCAGATGATATTAGAAAACAGCAGCACTGACTATTTGTCAAGAAACAAGCGTAAATTAGCAAACTAACGTCCACGGTGTTCAGTGAGCACCGTGGTGAGAACCGTTGGTGAGAACCGTGGACGTTGTGACATTTGTCATGACAACCGTACAAGCGTTGTACTACGTTATATCTCCCTAATAATTTTCCGCAAATATTTCGCGTTTTACCTTAGTATGTATTAGTAATGTTGTACGTAATATGGTTGCTAATGAAAACCTAGAACAAGTTTCAATATGTTTTGTCCCTTTCGTGCCTTTAATAGACGTTGGTAGACATTGAGAATTTCGGATTTTTAAACCTAGTATCACTTCTCTAATATTTGGTTTTGTGCTGAAATTAAAGTACGCATACGTTCTACAACAATTGTTAAAATAACAAAAGGTCCCTACCTCAAATAGCGTTATTGCTAATACCGGCGCAGAACCCGTTAAAGATTGCGCAATTGGCTAAAATAAACACGTTTTAATTCTCGTTTAACGCGACGCCCGTTAGATGAAGAGTGATATTGCACAAGTTATACTCTACACATACATAAATAAATGCGCAATCGAGTGATTGTAAATATATTAAAACTTCGTTTTAGGTAAATCGCGCATTTTTAATTGCATTGCTTATAACACACCTATTTTAGCCGAAATATTTTGGCATAATACGTGCAAAGACGCCTTGAGCAGTAAACTGACTTTAAAACAACAAAACTGTCTATTTAATAGCTTGAAAATGCCCATAACAATTTTGTTAACAATAAATTGTGAACATCTTTGTCAAATATAACTATTTTTAGAAAAATAACTGACTAGATAACTAGGCTTATTTTATGAACTAAAAATGTTTTCGCATATCTGAAAAGCTATTTTCTTTATATTGTAAAAAATGCCGTTACAGCCAACTTAGGAGGGTACTTTAAAGCCAAGAAAGCTAAAGCAATGTTATTGTAGACTAAATAAACTATTTCTCTGCAAAATTCAGTATGGAAATATGATATTCAATAGTCAAAATTGCCCCCTGTTGTGCGTCTGTTCTGTCCACGGTTCTCACAACGGTTCTCACAACGGTTCTCACTACGGTTCTCACTAGAAAAACATGTATTAGAACGAAGATTGTGGTTTAAAATGACATTTTCTGCACACCCGCCTTGTGATATGTTAGTTTTCAATAAGAAAATAATGCACATTTACAATTCACGCTTTTCAAATGCGTTTTTTATAACGATGCTCGCTTTATTTATATAAATAACTTGATGCTATACTATATCTTTATACTGCGGAAGTGAGAACCGTCGCCGCTTTACCTCTAAATTATTGTATTTTGTCGATGCAATACCGGTTAAAACTCATTAAAAGGAAAGTATACCATGCAGATGATATTAGAAAACAGCAGCACTGACTATTTGTCAAGAAACAAGCGTAAATTAGCAAACTAACGTCCACGATGTTCAGTGAGCACCGTGGTGAGAACCGTTGGTGAGAACCGTGGACGTTGTGACATTTGTCATGACAACCGTACAAGCGTTGTAGTACGTTATATCTCTGTAATAATTTTCCGCAAATATTTCGCGTTTTACCTTAGTATGTATTAGTAATGTTGTACGTAATATGGTTGCTAATGAAAACCTAGAACAAGTTTCAATATGTTTTGTCCCTTTCGTGCCTTTAATAGACGTTGGTAGACGTTGAGAATTTCGGATTTTTAAACCTAGTATCACTTCTCTAATATTTGGTTTTGTGCTGAAATTAAAGTACGCATACGTTCTACAACAATTGTTAAAATAACAAAAGGTCCCTACCTCAAATAGCGTTATTTCTAATACCGGCGCAGAACCCGTTAAAGATTGCGCAATTGGCTAAAATAAACCCGTTTTAATTCTCGTTTAACGCGACGCCCGTTAGATGAAGAGTGATATTGCACAAGTTATACTCTACACATACATAAATAAATGCGCAACCGAGTGATTGTAAATATATTAAAACTTCGTTTTAGGTAAATCGAGCATTTTTAGTTGCATTGCTTATAACGCACCTATTTTAGCCGAAATATTTTGGCATAATACGTGCAAAGACGCCTTGAGCAGTAAACTGACTTTAAAACAACAAAACTGCCTATTTAATAGCTTGAAAATGCCCATAACAATTTTGTTAACAATAAATTGTCAACATCTTTGTCAAATATAACTATTTTTAGAAAAATAACTGACTAGATAACTAGGCTTATTTTATGAACTAAAAATGTTTTCGCATATCTGAAAAGCTATTTTCTTTATATTGTAAAAAATGCCGTTACAGCCAACTTAGGAGGGTACTTTAAAGCCAAGAAAGCTAAAGCAATGTTATTGTAGACTAAATAAACTATTTCTCTGCAAAATTCAGTATGGAAATATGATATTCAATAGTCAAAATGGCCCCCTGTTGTGCGTCTGTTCTGTCCACGGTTCTCACAACGGTTCTCACTACGGTTCTCACCAGAAAAACATGTATTAGAACGAAGATTGTGGTTTAAAATGACATTTTCTGCACACCCGCCTTGTGATATGTTAGTTTTCAATAAGAAAATAATGCATATTTACAATTCACGCTTTTCAAATGCGTTTTTTATAACGATGCTCGCTATATTTATATAAATAACTTGATGCTATACTATATCTTTATACTGCGGAAGTGAGAACCGTCGCCGCTTTACCTCTAAATTATTGTATTTTGTCGATGCAATACCGTTTAAAACTCATTAAAAGGAAAGTATACCATGCAGATGATATTAGAAAACAGCAGCACTGACTATTTGTAAAGAAACAAGCGTAAATTAGCAAACTAACGTCCACGGTGTTCAGTGAGCACCGTGGTGAGAACCGTTGGTGAGAACCGTGGACGTTGTGACATTTGTCATGACAACCGTACAAGCGTTGTAGTACGTTATATCTCTCTAATAATTTTCCCAAATATTTCGCGTTTTACCTTAGTATGTATTAGTAATGTTGTACGTAATATGGTTGCTAATGAAAACCTAGAACAAGTTTCAATATGTTTTGTCCCTTTCGTGCCTTTAATAGACGTTGGTAGACGTTGAGAATTTCGGATTTTTAAACCTAGTATCACTTCTCTAATATTTGGTTTTTGTGCTGAAATTAAAGTACGCATACGTTCTACAACAATTGTTATAATAAAAAAAAGGTCCCTACCTCAAATAGCGTTATTGCTAATACCGGCGCAGAACCCGTTAAAGATTGCGCAATTGGCTAAAATAAACACGTTTTAATTCTCGTTTAAACGCGACGCCCGTTAGATGAAGAGTGATATTGCACAAGTTATACTCTACACATACATAAATAAATGCGCAATCGAGTGATTGTAAATATATTAAAACTTCGTTTTAGGTAAGTCGAGCATTTTTAATTGCATTGCTGATAACGCACCTATTTTAGCCGAAATATTTTGGCATAATACGTGCAAAGACGCCTTGAGCAGTAAACTGACTTTAAAACAACAAAACTGCCTATTTAATAGCTTGAAAATGCCCATAACAATTTCGTTAACAATAAATTGTGAACATCTTTGTCAAATATAACTATTTTTAGAAAAATAACTGACTAGGTAACTAGGCTTATTTTATGAACTAAAAATGTTTTCGCATGTCTGAAAAGCTATTTTCTTTATATTGTAAAAAATGCCGTTACAGCCAACTTAGGAGGGTACTTTAAAGCCATGAAAGCTAAAGCAATGTTATTGTAGACTAAATAAACTATTTCTCTGCAAAATTCAGTATGGAAATATGATATTCAATAGTCAAAATGGCCCCCTGTTGTGCGTCTGTTCTGTCCACGGTTCTCACAACGGTTCTCACTACGGTTCTCACCAGAAAAACATGTATTAGAACGAAGATTGTGTTTTAAAATGACATTTTCTGCACACCCGCCTTGTGATATGTTAGTTTTCAATAAGAAAATAATGCATATTTACAATTCACGCTTTTCAAATGCGTTTTTTATAACGATGCTCGCTATATTTATATAAATAACTTGATGCTATACTATATCTTTATACTGCGGAAGTGAGAACCGTCGCCGCTTTACCTCTAAATTATTGTATTTTGTCGATGCAATACTGGTTAAAACTCATTAAAAGGAAAGTATACCATGCAGATGATATTAGAAAACAGCAGCACTGACTATTTGTAAAGAAACAAGCGTAAATTAGCAAACTAACGTCCACGGTGTTCAGTGAGCACCGTGGTGAGAACCGTTGGTGAGAACCGTGGACGTTGTGACATTTGTCATGACAACCGTACAAGCGTTGTAGTACGTTATATCTCTCTAATAATTTTCCCAAATATTTCGCGTTTTACCTTAGTATGTATTAGTAATGTTGTACGTAATATGGTTGCTAATGAAAACCTAGAACAAGTTTCAATATGTTTTGTCCCTTTCGTGCCTTTAATAGACGTTGGTAGACGTTGAGAATTTCGGATTTTTAAACCTAGTATCACTTCTCTAATATTTGGTTTTGTGCTGAAATTAAAGTACGCATACGTTCTACAACAATTGTTATAATAAAAAAAGGTCCCTACCTCAAATAGCGTTATTGCTAATACCGGCGCAGAACCCGTTAAAGATTGCGCAATTGGCTAAAATAAACACGTTTTAATTCTCGTTTAACGCGACGCCCGTTAGATGAAGAGTGATATTGCACAAGTTATACTCTACACATACATAAATAAATGCGCAATCGAGTGATTGTAAATATATTAAAACTTCGTTTTAGGTAAGTCGAGCATTTTTAATTGCATTGCTGATAACGCACCTATTTTAGCCGAAATATTTTGGCATAATACGTGCAAAGACGCCTTGAGCAGTAAACTGACTTTAAAACAACAAAACTGCGTATTTAATAGCTTGAAAATGCCCATAACAATTTCGTTAACAATAAATTGTGAACATCTTTGTCAAATATAACTATTTTTAGAAAAATAACTGACTAGGTAACTAGGCTTATTTTATGAACTAAAAATGTTTTCGCATGTCTGAAAAGCTATTTTCTTTATATTGTAAAAAATGCCGTTACAGCCAACTTAGGAGGGTACTTTAAAGCCATGAAAGCTAAAGCAATGTTATTGTAGACTAAATAAACTATTTCTCTGCAAAATTCAGTATGGAAATATGATATTCAATAGTCAAAATGGCCCCCTGTTGTGCGTCTGTTCTGTCCACGGTTCTCACAACGGTTCTCACTACGGTTCTCACCAGAAAAACATGTATTAGAACGAAGATTGTGTTTTAAAATGACATTTTCTGCACACCCCGCCTTGTGATATGTTAGTTTTCAATAAGAAAATAATGCATATTTACAATTCACGCTTTTCAAATGCGTTTTTTATAACGATGCTCGCTATATTTATATAAATAACTTGATGCTATAACTATATCTTTATACTGCGGAAGTGAGAACCGTCGCCGCTTTACCTCTAAATTATTGTATTTTTGTCGATGCAATACTGGTTAAAACTCATTAAAAGGAAAGTATACCATGCAGATGATATTAGAAAACAGCAGCACTGACTATTTGTAAAGAAACAAGCGTAAATTAGCAAACTAACGTCCACGGTGTTCAGTGAGCACCGTGGTGAGAACCGTTGGTGAGAACCGTGGACGTTGTGACATTTGTCATGACAACCGTACAAGCGTTGTAGTACGTTATATCTCTCTAATAATTTTCCGCAAATATTTCGCGTTTTACCTTAGTATGTATTAGTAATGTTGTACGTAATATGGTTGCTAATGAAAACCTAGAACAAGTTTCAATATGTTTTGTCCCTTTCGTGCGTTTAATAGACGTTGGTAGACGTTGAGAATTTCGGATTTTTTAAACCTAGTATCACTTCTCTAATATTTGGTTTTGTGCTGAAATTAAAGTACGCATACGTTCTAACAACAATTGTTATAATAAAAAAAGGTCCCTACCTCAAATAGCGTTATTGCTAATACCGGCGCAGAACCCGTTAAAGAATTGCGCAATTGGCTAAAATAAACACGTTTTAATTCTCGTTTAACGCGACGCCCGTTAGATGAAGAGTGATATTGCACAAGTTATACTCTACACATACATAAATAAATGCGCAATCGAGTGATTGTAAATATATTAAAACTTCGTTTTAGGTAAGTCGAGCATTTTTAATTGCATTGCTGATAACGCACCTATTTTAGCCGAAATATTTTGGCATAATACGTGCAAAGACGCCTTGAGCAGTAAACTGACTTTAAAACAACAAAACTGCCTATTTAATAGCTTGAAAATGCCCATAACAATTTCGTTAACAATAAATTGTGAACATCTTTGTCAAATATAACTATTTTTAGAAAAATAACTGACTAGGTAACTAGGCTTATTTTATGAACTAAAAATGTTTTCGCATGTCTGAAAAGCTATTTTCTTTATATTGTAAAAATTCCGTTACAGCCGACTTAGGAGGGTACTTTAAAGCCAAGAAAGCTAAAGCAATGTTATTGTAGACTAAATAAACTATTTCTCTGCAAAATTCAGTATGGAAATATGATATTCAATAGTCAAAATGGCCCCCTGTTGTGCGTCTGTTCTGTCCACGGTTCTCACAACGGTTCTCACTACGGTTCTCACCAGAAAAACATGTATTAGAACGAAGATTGTGGTTTAAAATGACATTTTCTGCACACCCGCCTTGTGATATGTTAGTTTTCAATAAGAAAATAATGCATATTTACAATTCACGCTTTTCAAATGCGTTTTTTATAACGATGCTCGCTATATTTATATAAATAACTTGATGCTATACTATATCTTTATACTGCGGAAGTGAGAACCGTCGCCGCTTTACCTCTAAATTATATATTGTATTTTGTCGATGCAATACTGGTTAAAACTCATTAAAAGGAAAGTATACCATGCAGATGATATTAGAAAACAGCAGCACTGACTATTTGTAAAGAAACAAGCGTAAATTAGCAAACTAACGTCCACGGTGTTCAGTGAGCACCGTGGTGAGAACCGTTGGTGAGAACCGTGGACGTTGTGACATTTGTCATGACAACCGTACAAGCGTTGTAGTACGTTATATCTCTCTAATAATTTTCCGCAAATATTTCGCGTTTTACCTTAGTATGTATTAGTAATGTTGTACGTAATATGGTTGCTAATGAAAACCTAGAACAAGTTTCAATATGTTTTGTCCCTTTCGTGCGTTTAATAGACGTTGGTAGACGTTGAGAATTTCGGATTTTTAAACCTAGTATCACTTCTCTAATATTTGGTTTTGTGCTGAAATTAAAGTACGCATACGTTCTACAACAATTGTTATAATAAAAAAAGGTCCCTACCTCAAATAGCGTTATTGCTAATACCGGCGCAGAACCCGTTAAAGATTGCGCAATTGGCTAAAATAAACACGTTTAATTCTCGTTTAACGCGACGCCCGTTAGATGAAGAGTGATATTGCACAAGTTATACTCTACACATACATAAATAAATGCGCAAATCGAGTGATTGTAAATATATTAAAACTTCGTTTTAGGTAAAGTCGAGCATTTTTTAATTGCATTGCTGATAACGCACCCATTTTAGCCGAAATATTTTGGCATAATACGTGCAAAGACGCCTTGAGCAGTAAACTGACTTTAAAACAACAAAACTGCCTATTTAATAGCTTGAAAATGCCCATAACAATTTCGTTAACAATAAATTGTGAACATCTTTGTCAAATATAACTATTTTTAGAAAAATAACTGACTAGGTAACTAGGCTTATTTTATGAACTAAAAATGTTTTCGCATGTCTGAAAAGCTATTTTCTTTATATTGTAAAAAATGCCGTTACAGCCAACTTAGGAGGGTACTTTAAAGCCAAGAAAGCTAAAGCAATGTTATTGTAGACTAAATAAACTATTTCTCTGCAAAATTCAGTATGGAAATATGATATTCAATAGTCAAAATGGCCCCCTGTTGTGCGTCTGTTCTGTCCACGGTTCTCACAACGGTTCTCACTACGGTTCTCACCAGAAAAACATGTATTAGAACGAAGATTGTGGTTTAAAATGACATTTCTGCACACCCGCCTTGTGATATGTTAGTTTTCAATAAGAAAATAATGCATATTTACAATTCACGCTTTTCAAATGCGTTTTTTTATAACGATGCTCGCTATATTTATATAAATAACTTGATGCTATACTATATCTTTATACTGCGGAAGTGAGAACCGTCGCCGCTTTACCTCTAAATTATTGTATTTTGTCGATGCAATACCGGTTAAAACTCATTAAAAGGAAAGTATACCATGCAGATGATATTAGAAAACAGCAGCACTGACTATTTGTAAAGAAACAAGCGTAAATTAGCAAACTAACGTCCACGGTGTTCAGTGAGCACCGTGGTGAGAACCGTTGGTGAGAACCGTGGACGTTGTGACATTTGTCATGACAACCGTACAAGCGTTGTAGTACGTTATATCTCTCTAATAAATTTTCCGCAAATATTTCGCGTTTTACCTTAGTATGTATTAGTAATGTTGTACGTAATATGGTTGCTAATGAAAACCTAGAACAAGTTTCAATATGTTTTGTCCCTTTCGTGCCTTTAATAGACGTTGGTAGACGTTGAGAATTTCGGATTTTTAAACCTAGTATCACTTCTCTAATATTTGGTTTTGTGCTGAAATTAAAGTACGCATACGTTCTACAACAATTGTTATAATAAAAAAAGGTCCCTACCTCAAATAGCGTTATTGCTAATACCGGCGCAGAACCCGTTAAAGATTGCGCAATTGGCTAAAATAAACACGTTTTAAATTCTCGTTTAACGCGACGCCCGTTAGATGAAGAGTGATATTGCACAAGTTATACTCTACACATACATAAATAAATGCGCAATCGAGTGATTGTAAATATATTAAAACTTCGTTTTAGGTAAGTCGAGCATTTTTAATTGCATTGCTGATAACGCACCCATTTTAGCCGAAATATTTTGGCATAATACGTGCAAAGACGCCTTGAGCAGTAAACTGACTTTAAAACAACAAAACTGCCTATTTAATAGCTTGAAAATGCCCATAACAATTTTCGTTAACAATAAATTGTGAACATCTTTGTCAAATATAACTATTTTTAGAAAAATAACTGACTAGGTAACTAGGCTTATTTTATGAACTAAAAATGTTTTCGCATGTCTGAAAAGCTATTTTCTTTATATTGTAAAAAATGCCGTTACAGCCAACTTAGGAGGGTACTTTAAAAGCCAAGAAAGCTAAAGCAATGTTATTGTAGACTAAATAAACTATTTCTCTGCAAAATTCAGTATGGAAATATGATATTCAATAGTCAAAATGGCCCCCTGTTGTGCGTCTGTTCTGTCCACGGTTCTCACAACGGTTCTCACTACGGTTCTCACCAGAAAAACATGTATTAGAACGAAGATTGTGGTTTTAAAATGACATTTTCTGCACACCCGCCTTGTGATATGTTAGTTTTCAATAAGAAAATAATGCATATTTACAATTCACGCTTTTCAAATGCGTTTTTTATAACGATGCTCGCTATATTTATATAAATAACTTGATGCTATACTATATCTTTATACTGCGGAAGTGAGAACCGTCGCCGCTTTACCTCTAAATTATTGTATTTTGTCGATGCAATACTGGTTAAAACTCATTAAAAGGAAAGTATACCATGCAGATGATATTAGAAAAACAGCAGCACTGACTATTTGTAAAGAAACAAGCGTAAATTAGCAAACTAACGTCCACGGTGTTCAGTGAGCACCGTGGTGAGAACCGTTGGTGAGAACCGTGGACGTTGTGACATTTGTCATGACAACCGTACAAGCGTTGTAGTACGTTATATCTCTCTAATAATTTTCCGCAAATATTTCGCGTTTTACCTTAGTATGTATTAGTAATGTTGTACGTAATATGGTTGCTAATGAAAACCTAGAACAAGTTTCAATATGTTTTGTCCCTTTCGTGCGTTTAATAGACGTTGGTAGACGTTGAGAATTTCGGATTTTTAAACCTAGTATCACTTCTCTAATATTTGGTTTTGTGCTGAAATTAAAGTACGCATACGTTCTACAACAATTGTTATAATAAAAAAAGGTCCCTACCTCAAATAGCGTTATTGCTAATACCGGCGCAGAACCCGTTAAAGATTGCGCAATTGGCTAAAATAAACACGTTTAAATTCTCGTTTAACGCGACGCCCGTTAGATGAAGAGTGATATTGCACAAGTTATACTCTACACATACATAAATAAATGCGCAATCGAGTGATTGTAAATATATTAAAACTTCGTTTTAGGTAAGTCGAGCATTTTTAATTGCATTGCTGATAACGCACCCATTTTAGCCGAAATATTTTGGCATAATACGTGCAAAGACGCCTTGAGCAGTAAACTGACTTTAAAACAACAAAACTGCCTATTTAATAGCTTGAAAATGCCCATAACAATTTTGTTAACAATAAATTGTGAACATCTTTGTCAAATATAACTATTTTTAGAAAAATAACTGACTAGGTAACTAGGCTTATTTTATGAACTAAAAATGTTTTCGCATGTCTGAAAAGCTATTTTCTTTATATTGTAAAAAATGCCGTTACAGCCAACTTAGGAGGGTACTTTAAAGCCAAGAAAGCTAAAGCAATGTTATTGTAGACTAAATAAACTATTTCTCTGCAAAATTCAGTATGGAAATATGATATTCAATAGTCAAAATGGCCCCCTGTTGTGCGTCTGTTCTGTCCACGGTTCTCACAACGGTTCTCACTACGGTTCTCACCAGAAAAACATGTATTAGAACGAAGATTGTGGTTTAAAATTACATTTTCTGCACACCCGCCTTGTGATATGTTAGTTTTCAATAAGAAAATAATGCATATTTACAATTCACGCTTTTCAAATGCGTTTTTTATAACGATGCTCGCTATATTTATATAAATAACTTGATGCTATACTATATCTTTATACTGCGGAAGTGAGAACCGTCGCCGCTTTACCTCTAAATTATTGTATTTTGTCGATGCAATACTGGTTTAAAAAACTCATTAAAAGGAAAGTATACCATGCAGATGATATTAGAAAACAGCAGCACTGACTATTTGTAAAGAAACAAGCGTAAATTAGCAAACTAACGTCCACGGTGTTCAGTGAGCACCGTGGTGAGAACCGTTGGTGAGAACCGTGGACGTTGTGACATTTGTCATGACAACCGTACAAGCGTTGTAGTACGTTATATCTCTCTAATAATTTTCCGCAAATATTTCGCGTTTTACCTTAGTATGTATTAGTAATGTTGTACGTAATATGGTTGCTAATGAAAACCTAGAACAAGTTTCAATATGTTTTGTCCCTTTCGTGCCTTTAATAGACGTTGGTAGACGTTGAGAATTTCGGATTTTTAAACCTAGTATCACTTCTCTAATATTTGGTTTTGTGCTGAAATTAAAGTACGCATACGTTCTACAACAATTGTTATAATAAAAAAAAGGTCCCTACCTCAAATAGCGTTATTGCTAATACCGGCGCAGAACCCGTTAAAGATTGCGCAATTGGCTAAAATAAACACGTTTTAATTCTCGTTTAATGCGACGCCCGTTAGATGAAGAGTGATATTGCACAAGTTATACTCTACACATACATAAATAAATGCGCAATCGAGTGATTGTAAATATATTAAAACTTCGTTTTAGGTAAGTCGAGCATTTTTAATTGCATTGCTGATAACGCACCCATTTTAGCCGAAATATTTTGGCATAATACGTGCAAAGACGCCTTGAGCAGTAAACTGACTTTAAAACAACAAAACTGCCTATTTAATAGCTTGAAAATGCCCATAACAATTTCGTTAACAATAAATTGTGAACATCTTTGTCAAATATAACTATTTTTAGAAAAATAACTGACTAGGTAACTAGGCTTATTTTATGAACTAAAAATGTTTTCGCATGTCTGAAAAGCTATTTTCTTTATATTGTAAAAAATGCCGTTACAGCCAACTTAGGAGGGTACTTTAAAGCCAAGAAAGCTAAAGCAATGTTATTGTAGACTAAATAAACTATTTTTCTCTGCAAAATTCAGTATGGAAATATGATATTCAATAGTCAAAATGGCCCCCTGTTTGTGCGTCTGTTCTGTCCACGGTTCTCACAACGGTTCTCACTACGGTTCTCACCAGAAAAACATGTATTAGAACGAAGATTGTGGTTTAAAATGACATTTTCTGCACACCCGCCTTGTGATATGTTAGTTTTCAATAAGAAAATAATGCATATTTACAATTCACGCTTTTCAAATGCGTTTTTTATAACGATGCTCGCTATATTTATATAAATAACTTGATGCTATACTATATCTTTATACTGCGGAAGTGAGAACCGTCGCCGCTTTACCTCTAAATTATTGTATTTTGTCGATGCAATACTGGTTAAAACTCATTAAAAGGAAAGTATACCATGCAGATGATATTAGAAAACAGCAGCACTGACTATTTGTAAAGAAACAAGCGTAAATTAGCAAACTAACGTCCACGGTGTTCAGTGAGCACCGTGGTGAGAACCGTTGGTGAGAACCGTGGACGTTGTGACATTTGTCATGACAACCGTACAAGCGTTGTAGTACGTTATATCTCTCTAATAATTTTCCGCAAATATTTCGCGTTTTACCTTAGTATGTATTAGTAATGTTGTACGTAATATGGTTGCTAATGAAAACCTAGAACAAGTTTCAATATGTTTTGTCCCTTTCGTGCCTTTAATAGACGTTGGTAGACGTTGAGAATTTCGGATTTTTAAACCTAGTATCACTTCTCTAATATTTGGTTTTGTGCTGAAATTAAAGTACGCATACGTTCTACAACAATTGTTATAATAAAAAAAGGTCCCTACCTCAAATAGCGTTATTGCTAATACCGGCGCAGAACCCGTTAAAGATTGCGCAATTGGCTAAAATAAACACGTTTTAATTCTCGTTTAACGCGACGCCCGTTAGATGAAGAGTGATATTGCACAAGTTATACTCTACACATACATAAATAAATGCGCAATCGAGTGATTGTAAATATATTAAAACTTCGTTTTAGGTAAATCGAGCATTTTTAATTGCATTGCTTATAACGCACCTATTTTAGCCGAAATATTTTGGCATAATACGTGCAAAGACGCCTTGAGCAGTAAACTGACTTTAAAACAACAAAACTGCCTATTTAATAGCTTGAAAATGCCCATAACAATTTTCGTTAACAATAAATTGTGAACATCTTTGTCAAATATAACTATTTTTAGAAAAATAACTGACTAGGTAACTAGGCTTATTTTATGAACTAAAAATGTTTTCGCATGTCTGAAAAGCTATTTTCTTTATTATTGTAAAAAATTCCGTTACAGCCAACTTAGGAGGGTACTTTTAAAGCCAAGAAAGCTAAAGCAATGTTATTGTAGACTAAATAAACTATTTCTCTGCAAAATTCAGTATGGAAATATGATATTCAATAGTCAAAAATGGCCCCCTGTTGTGCGTCTGTTCTGTCCACGGTTCTCACAACGGTTCTCACTACGGTTCTCACCAGAAAAACATGTATTAGAACGAAGATTGTGGTTTAAAATGACATTTTCTGCACACCCGCCTTGTGATATGTTAGTTTTCAATAAGAAAATAATGCATATTTACAATTCACGCTTTTCAAATGCGTTTTTTATAACGATGCTCGCTATATTTATATAAATAACTTGATGCTATACTATATCTTTATACTGCGGAAGTGAGAACCGTCGCCGCTTTACCTCTAAATAATTGTATTTTGTCGATGCAATACTGGTTAAAACTCATTAAAAGGAAAGTATACCATGCAGATGATATTAGAAAACAGCAGCACTGACTATTTGTAAAGAAACAAGCGTAAATTAGCAAACTAACGTCCACGGTGTTCAGTGAGCACCGTGGTGAGAACCGTTGGTGAGAACCGTGGACGTTGTGACATTTGTCATGACAACCGTACAAGCGTTGTAGTACGTTATATCTCTCTAATAATTTTCCGCAAATATTTCGCGTTTTACCTTAGTATGTATTAGTAATGTTGTACGTAATATGGTTGCTAATGAAAACCTAGAACAAGTTTCAATATGTTTTGTCCCTTTCGTGCCTTTAATAGACGTTGGTAGACGTTGAGAATTTCGGATTTTTAAACCTAGTATCACTTCTCTAATATTTGGTTTTGTGCTGAAATTAAAGTACGCATACGTTCTACAACAATTGTTATAATAAAAAAAGGTCCCTACCTCAAATAGCGTTATTGCTAATACCGGCGCAGAACCCGTTAAAGATTGCGCAATTGGCTAAAATAAACACGTTTTAAATTCTCGTTTAACGCGACGCCCGTTAGATGAAGAGTGATATTGCACAAGTTATACTCTACACATACATAAATAAATGCGCAATCGAGTGATTGTAAATATATTAAAACTTCGTTTTAGGTAAGTCGAGCATTTTTAATTGCATTGCTGATAACGCACCCATTTTAGCCGAAATATTTTGGCATAATACGTGCAAAGACGCCTTGAGCAGTAAACTGACTTTAAAACAACAAAACTGCCTATTTAATAGCTTGAAAATGCCCATAACAATTTTCGTTAACAATAAATTGTGAACATCTTTGTCAAATATAACTATTTTTAGAAAAATAACTGACTAGGTAACTAGGCTTATTTTATGAACTAAAAATGTTTTCGCATGTCTGAAAAGCTATTTTTCTTTATATTGTAAAAAATGCCGTTACAGCCAACTTAGGAGGGTACTTTAAAGCCAAGAAAGCTAAAGCAATGTTATTGTAGACTAAATAAACATATTTCTCTGCAAAATTCAGTATGGAAATATGATATTCAATAGTCAAAATGGCCCCCTGTTGTGCGTCTGTTCTGTCCACGGTTCTCACAACGGTTCTCACTACGGTTCTCACCAGAAAAACATGTATTAGAACGAAGATTGTGGTTTAAAATGACATTTTCTGCACACCCGCCTTGTGATATGTTAGTTTTCAATAAGAAAATAATGCATATTTACAATTCACGCTTTTCAAATGCGTTTTTTATAACGATGCTCGCTATATTTATATAAATAACTTGATGCTATACTATATCTTTATACTGCGGAAGTGAGAACCGTCGCCGCTTTACCTCTAAATTATTGTATTTTGTCGATGCAATACTGGTTAAAACTCATTAAAAGGAAAGTATACCATGCAGATGATATTAGAAAAACAGCAGCACTGACTATTTGTAAAGAAACAAGCGTAAATTAGCAAACTAACGTCCACGGTGTTCAGTGAGCACCGTGGTGAGAACCGTTGGTGAGAACCGTGGACGTTGTGACATTTGTCATGACAACCGTACAAGCGTTGTAGTACGTTATATCTCTCTAATAATTTTCCGCAAATATTTCGCGTTTTACCCTAGTATGTATTAGTAATGTTGTACGTAATATGGTTGCTAATGAAAACCTAGAACAAGTTTCAATATGTTTTGTCCCTTTCGTGCCTTTAATAGACGTTGGTAGACGTTGAGAATTTCGGATTTTTAAACCTAGTATCACTTCTCTAATATTTGGTTTTGTGCTGAAATTAAAGTACGCATACGTTCTACAACAATTGTTATAATAAAAAAAGGTCCCTACCTCAAATAGCGTTATTGCTAATACCGGCGCAGAACCCGTTAAAGATTGCGCAATTGGCTAAAATAAACACGTTTTAATTTCTCGTTTAAACGCGACGCCCGTTAGATGAAGAGTGATATTGCACAAGTTATACTCTACACATACATAAATAAATGCGCAATCGAGTGATTGTATATATATTAAAACTTTGTTTTAGGTAAGTCGAGCATTTTTAATTGCATTGCTGATAACGCACCCATTTTAGCCGAAATATTTTGGCATAATACGTGCAAAGACGCCTTGAGCAGTAAACTGACTTTAAAACAACAAAACTGCCTATTTAATAGCTTGAAAATGCCCATAACAATTTTGTTAACAATAAATTGTGAACATCTTTGTCAAATATAACTATTTTTAGAAAAATAACTGACTAGGTAACTAGGCTTATTTTATGAACTAAAAATGTTTTCGCATGTCTGAAAAGCTATTTTCTTTATATTGTAAAAAATTCCGTTACAGCCAACTTAGGAGGGTACTTTAAAGCCAAGAAAGCTAAAGCAATGTTATTGTAGACTAAATAAACTATTTCTCTGCAAAATTCAGTATGGAAATATGATATTCAATAGTCAAAATGGCCCCCTGTTGTGCGTCTGTTCTGTCCACGGTTCTCACAACGGTTCTCACTACGGTTCTCACAAGAAAAACATGTATTAGAACGAAGATTGTGGTTTAAAATAACATTTTCTGCACACCCGCCTTGTGATATGTTAGTTTTCAATAAGAAAATAATGCATATTTACAATTCACGCTTTTCAAATGCGTTTTTTATAACGATGCTCGCTATATTTATATAAATAACTTGATGCTATACTATATCTTTATACTGCGGAAGTGAGAACCGTCGCCGCTTTACCTCTAAATTATTGTATTTTGTCGATGCAATGCTGGTTAAAACTCATTAAAAGGAAAGTATACCATGCAGATGATATTAGAAAACAGCAGCACTGACTATTTGTAAAGAAACAAGCGTAAATTAGCAAACTAACGTCCACGGTGTTCAGTGAGCACCGTGGTGAGAACCGTTGGTGAGAACCGTGGACGTTGTGACATTTGTCATGACAAACCGTACAAGCGTTGTAGTACGTTATATATCTCTCTAATAATTTTCCGCAAATATTTCGCGTTTTACCTTAGTATGTATTAGTAATGTTGTACGTAATATGGTTGCTAATGAAAACCTAGAACAAGTTTCAATATGTTTTGTCCCTTTCGTGCCTTTAATAGACGTTGGTAGACGTTGAGAATTTCGGATTTTTAAACCTAGTATCACTTCTCTAATATTTGGTTTTGTGCTGAAATTAAAGTACGCATACGTTCTACAACAATTGTTATAATAAAAAAAGGTCCCTACCTCAAATAGCGTTATTGCTAATACCGGCGCAGAACCCGTTAAAGATTGCGCAATTGGCTAAAATAAACACGTTTTAATTCTCGTTTAACGCGACGCCCGTTAGATGAAGAGTGATATTGCACAAGTTATACTCTACACATACATAAATAAATGCGCAATCGAGTGATTGTATATATATTAAAACTTTGTTTTAGGTAAGTCGAGCATTTTTAATTGCATTGCTGATAACGCACCCATTTTAGCCGAAATATTTTGGCATAATACGTGCAAAGACGCCTTGAGCAGTAAACTGACTTTAAAAACAACAAAACTGCCTATTTAATAGCTTGAAAATGCCCATAACAATTTTGTTAACAATAAATTGTGAACATCTTTGTCAAATATAACTATTTTTAGAAAAATAACTGACTAGGTAACTAGGCTTATTTTATGAACTAAAAATGTTTTCGCATGTCTGAAAAGCTATTTTCTTTATATTGTAAAAAATTCCGTTACAGCCAACTTAGGAGGGTACTTTAAAGCCAAGAAAGCTAAAGCAATGTTATTGTAGACTAAATAAACTATTTCTCTGCAAAATTCAGTATGGAAATATGATATTCAATAGTCAAAATGGCCCCCTGTTGTGCGTCTGTTCTGTCCACGGTTCTCACAACGGTTCTCACTACGGTTCTCACCAGAAAAACATGTATTAGAACGAAGATTGTGGTTTAAAATGACATTTTCTGCACACCCGCCTTGTGATATGTTAGTTTTCAATAAGAAAATAATGCATATTTACAATTCACGCTTTTCAAATGCGTTTTTTATAACGATGCTCGCTATATTTATATAAATAACTTGATGCTATACTATATCTTTATACTGCGGAAGTGAGAACCGTCGCCGCTTTACCTCTAAATTATTGTATTTTGTCGATGCAATACTGGTTAAAACTCATTAAAAGGAAAGTATACCATGCAGATGATATTAGAAAACAGCAGCACTGACTATTTGTAAAGAAACAAGCGTAAATTAGCAAACTAACGTCCACGGTGTTCAGTGAGCACCGTGGTGAGAACCGTTGGTGAGAACCGTGGACGTTGTGACATTTGTCATGACAACCGTACAAGCGTTGTAGTACGTTATATCTCTCTAATAATTTTCCGCAAATATTTCGCGTTTTACCTTAGTATGTATTAGTAATGTTGTACGTAATATGGTTGCTAATGAAAACCTAGAACAAGTTTCAATATGTTTTGTCCCTTTCGTGCCTTTAATAGACGTTGGTAGACGTTGAGAATTTCGGATTTTTAAACCTAGTATCACTTCTCTAATATTTGGTTTTGTGCTGAAATTAAAGTACGCATACGTTTCTACAACAATTGTTTATAATAAAAAAAGGTCCCTACCTCAAATAGCGTTATTGCTAATACCGGCGCAGAACCCGTTAAAGATTGCGCAATTGGCTAAAATAAACACGTTTTAATTCTCGTTTAACGCGACGCCCGTTAGATGAAGAGTGATATTGCACAAGTTATACTCTACACATACATAAATAAATGCGCAATCGAGTGATTGTATATATATTAAAACTTTGTTTTAGGTAAGTCGAGCATTTTTAATTGCATTGCTGATAACGCACCCATTTTAGCCGAAATATTTTGGCATAATACGTGCAAAGACGCCTTGAGCAGTAAACTGACTTTAAAACAACAAAACTGCCTATTTAATAGCTTGAAAATGCCCATAACAATTTTGTTAACAATAAATTGTGAACATCTTTGTCAAATATAACTATTTTTAGAAAAATAACTGACTAGGTAACTAGGCTTATTTTATGAACTAAAAATGTTTTCGCATGTCTGAAAAGCTATTTTCTTTATATTGTAAAAAATTCCGTTACAGCCAACTTAGGAGGGTACTTTAAAGCCAAGAAAGCTAAAGCAATGTTATTGTAGACTAAATAAACTATTTCTCTGCAAAATTCAGTATGGAAATATGATATTCAATAGTCAAAATGGCCCCCTGTTGTGCGTCTGTTCTGTCCACGGTTCTCACAACGGTTCTCACTACGGTTCTCACCAGAAAAAACATGTATTAGAACGAAGATTGTGGTTTAAAAATGACATTTTCTGCACACCCGCCTTGTGATATGTTAGTTTTCAATAAGAAAATAATGCATATTTACAATTCACGCTTTTCAAATGCGTTTTTTTATAACGATGCTCGCTATATTTATATAAATAACTTGATGCTATACTATATCTTTATACTGCGGAAGTGAGAACCGTCGCCGCTTTACCTCTAAATTATTGTATTTTGTCGATGCAATACTGGTTAAAACTCATTAAAAGGAAAGTATACCATGCAGATGATATTAGAAAACAGCAGCACTGACTATTTGTAAAGAAACAAGCGTAAATTAGCAAACTAACGTCCACGGTGTTCAGTGAGCACCGTGGTGAGAACCGTTGGTGAGAACCGTGGACGTTGTGACATTTGTCATGACAACCGTACAAGCGTTGTAGTACGTTATATCTCTCTAATAATTTTCCGCAAATATTTCGCGTTTTACCTTAGTATGTATTAGTAATGTTGTACGTAATATGGTTGCTAATGAAAACCTAGAACAAGTTTCAATATGTTTTGTCCCTTTCGTGCCTTTAATAGACGTTGGTAGACGTTGAGAATTTCGGATTTTTAAACCTAGTATCACTTCTCTAATATTTGGTTTTGTGCTGAAATTAAAGTACGCATACGTTCTACAACAATTGTTATAATAAAAAAAGGTCCCTACCTCAAATAGCGTTATTGCTAATACCGGCGCAGAACCCGTTAAAGATTGCGCAATTGGCTAAAATAAACACGTTTTAATTCTCGTTTAACGCGACGCCCGTTAGATGAAGAGTGATATTGCACAAGTTATACTCTACACATACATAAATAAATGCGCAATCGAGTGATTGTAAATATATTAAAACTTCGTTTTAGGTAAATCGAGCATTTTTAATTGCATTGCTTATAACGCACCTATTTTAGCCGAAATATTTTGGCATAATACGTGCAAAGACGCCTTGAGCAGTAAACTGACTTTAAAACAACAAAACTGCCTATTTAATAGCTTGAAAATGCCCATAACAATTTTGTTAACAATAAATTGTGAACATCTTTGTCAAATATAACTATTTTTAGAAAAATAACTGACTAGGTAACTAGGCTTATTTTATGAACTAAAAATGTTTTCGCGTGTCTGAAAAGCTATTTTCTTTATATTGTAAAAAATGCCGTTACAGCCAACTTAGGAGGGTACTTTAAAGCCAAGAAAGCTAAAGCAATGGTATTGTAGACTTAATAAACTATTTCTCTGCAAAATTCAGTATGGAAATATGATATTCAATAGTCAAAATGGCCCCCTGTTGTGCGTCTGTTCTGTCCACGGTTCTCACAACGGTTCTCACTACGGTTCTCACCAGAAAAACATGTATTAGAACGAAGATTGTGGTTTAAAATTACATTTTCTGCACACCCGCCTTGTGATATGTTAGTTTTCAATAAGAAAATAATGCATATTTACAATTCACGCTTTTCAAAGCGTTTTTTATAACGATGCTCGCTATATTTATTTAAATAACTTGATGCTATACTATATCTTTATACTGCGGAAGTGAGAACCGTCGCCGCTTTACCTCTAAATTATTGTATTTTGTCGATGCAATACCGGTTAAATCTCATTAAAAGGAAAGTATACCATGCAGATGATATTAGAAAACAGCAGCACTGACTATTTGTCAAGAAACAAGCGTAAATTAGCAAACTAACGTCCACGGTGTTCAGTGAGCACCGTGGTGAGAACCGTTGGTGAGAACCGTGGACGTTGTGACATTTGTCATGACAACCGTACAAGCGTTGTAGTACCTTATATCTCTCTAATAATTTTCCGCAAATATTTCGCGTTTTACCTTAGTATGTATTAGTAATGTTGTACGTAATATGGTTGCTAATGAAAACCTAGAACAAGTTTCAATATGTTTTGTCCCTTTCGTGCCTTTAATAGACGTTGGTAGACGTTGAGAATTTCGGATTTTTAAACCTAGTATCACTTCTCTAATATTTGGTTTTGTGCTGAAATTAAAGTACGCATACGTTCTACAACAATTGTTAAAATAACAAAAGGTCCCTACCTCAAATAGCGTTATTGCTAATACCGGCGCAGAACCCGTTAAAGATTGCGCAATTGGCTAAAATAAACACGTTTTAATTCTCGTTTAATGCGACGCCCGTTAGATGAAGAGTGATATTGCACAAGTTATACTCTACACATACATAAATAAATGCGCAATCGAGTGATTGTAAATATATTAAAACTTCGTTTTAGGTAAATCGAGCATTTTTAATTGCATTGCTTATAACGCACCTATTTTAGCCGAAATATTTTGGCATAATACGTGCAAAGACGCCTTGAGCAGTAAACTGACTTTAAAACAACAAAACTGCCTATTTAATAGCTTGAAAATGCCCATAACAATTTTGTTAACAATAAATTGTGAACATCTTTGTCAAATATAACTATTTTTAGAAAAATAACTGACTAGGTAACTAGGCTTATTTTATGAACTAAAAAATGTTTTTCGCGTGTCTGAAAAGCTATTTTCTTTATATTGTAAAAAATGCCGTTACAGCCAACTTAGGAGGGTACTTTAAAGCCAAGAAAGCTAAAGCAATGGTATTGTAGACTTAATAAACTATTTCTCTGCAAAATTCAGTATGGAAATATGATATTCAATAGTCAAAATGGCCCCCTGTTGTGCGTCTGTTCTGTCCACGGTTCTCACAAACGGTTCTCACTACGGTTCTCACCAGAAAAACATGTATTAGAACGAAGATTGTGGTTTAAAATTACATTTTCTGCACACCCGCCTTGTGATATGTTAGTTTTTCAATAAGAAAATAATGCATATTTACAATTCACGCTTTTCAAAGCGTTTTTTATAACGATGCTCGCTATATTTATTTAAATAACTTGATGCTATACTATATCTTTATACTGCGGAAGTGAGAACCGTCGCCGCTTTACCTCTAAATTATTGTATTTTGTCGATGCAATACCGGTTAAATCTCATTAAAAGGAAAGTATACCATGCAGATGATATTAGAAAACAGCAGCACTGACTATTTGTCAAGAAACAAGCGTAAATTAGCAAACTAACGTCCACGGTGTTCAGTGAGCACCGTGGTGAGAACCGTTGGTGAGAACCGTGGACGTTGTGACATTTGTCATGACAACCGTACAAGCGTTGTAGTACCTTATATCTCTCTAATAATTTTCCGCAAATATTTCGCGTTTTACCTTAGTATGTATTAGTAATGTTGTACGTAAATATGGTTGCTAATGAAAACCTAGAACAAGTTTCAATATGTTTTGTCCCTTTCGTGCCTTTAATAGACGTTGGTAGACGTTTGAGAATTTCGATTTTTAAACCTAGTATCACTTCTCTAATATTTGGTTTTGTGCTGAAATTAAAGTACGCATACGTTCTACAACAATTGTTAAAATAACAAAAGGTCCCTACCTCAAATAGCGTTATTGCTAATACCGGCGCAGAACCCGTTAAAGATTGCGCAATTGGCTAAAATAAACACGTTTTAATTCTCGTTTAATGCGACGCCCGTTAGATGAAGAGTGATATTGCACAAGTTATACTCTACACATACATAAATAAATGCGCAATCGAGTGATTGTAAATATATTAAAACTTCGTTTTAGGTAAATCGAGCATTTTTAATTGCATTGCTGATAACGCGCACCTATTTTAGCCGAAATATTTTGGCATAATACGTGCAAAGACGGCTTGAGCAGTAAACTGACTTTAAAACAACAAAACTGCCTATTTAATAGCTTGAAAATGCCCATAACAATTTTGTTAACAATAAATTGTGAACATCTTTGTCAAATATAACTATTTTTAGAAAAATAACTGACTAGGTAACTAGGCTTATTTTATGAACTAAAAATGTTTTCACAAGTCTGAAAAGCTATTTTCTTTATATTGTAAAAAATGCCGTTACAGCCAACTTAGGAGGGTACTTTAAAGCCAAGAAAGCTAAAGCAATGTTATTGTAGACTAAATAAACTGCCTTCACGTACTATATATAGCACTGTGATTTTGCAGTAGCCCGAGTGAACGCCTGACCAGGCGTCTTGTTAAATCTAAAGCGCCAACGAGCAATTAGAATGCAATTTCGGAGAATTCAAAGAGGGGAAAGTTCCTACAGTACTCGTCATTCGCTTGTTCGTAGTATTGTATGATTCACTTCCCACAGGATTGTTTACGTCGTTCAGCTAATTGTGCTAGATCAGCAATATTATTTCACTCCGTTTGGGCGTTTAACCACGCCTACAACTAAATTTTTTTATGCGGAATTTTGATTTCATTGGATAAGATCGAAGTTTTGGCTTATGCTGCCAACAACACTGCACTGCGATTGGGCTATTTTCATCTGTGATGATAGTATCTTTTGTGACGTCAATGGAAAGCTAACACAGTAACAGTTTCGTTCCTGCGGGGAACGAAACAAAAAGCAAGATTTTACATTAGAGCAGCGAGGCGCGTACCTACAAGTGCTACAACGAAAGTTCTTCCATGATGGATTTAGATATAAATTCCACTTCATTTGGACATTATATGCATAGATGGTCCCTCATGAAAACTCCCTTTGCAAAGAATATTTAATAAAGTGCAGTAAATTCGAATAAACGATCAATGGTCGGACCGAACACAGTGAGAGCCGAGAGGTAAAATAATGATACAATAGTTTTGCCAACAGTACAACTAAAACTAAAATTCGCTTTTGTCTTAATATGAATGGTTGTGCTAAATTATATGTCGTAAGTTGAATATTAAATGCACTAAATGTCTGGTGTATTGCGCATCACTGGTTTGTTTCATAAACACGGTGAGGACTGGCAATTGTCGTACGCGTATCAGTTTACGTACACGTATAATTAAAGAATAACTAAATTATCAAGAAACATTGCCATCTGACAACAAAAGTGCAAAACTCCGATTTAATAATGGCACGGAGACGACAAATGCTTTTCGACTGCGTTGTTCCTTGGTTTTCTTTTATTAATAATTTGTAGGCATGCGGCGATTTATGATAATTTCAATTTATTCACACTATTTTTAATACTTACAATGAAAAATACAAAGTTTACATAGTGATACATAAACAAATCAGAGTTAGATATAAAACAAAATATTTTATGAAAGAATATACATATGTGAGAGTGTAATTAAAGTATAAAGCTTTCGAGATTAATTACTGCCTATATTTACATATTAATAAGTTTGGGGATCAGCAGAGGATGAAATATTAAGATCGTGTCGAAGTAACAAAATAGACATTGTATAATACGAGAATGAAATTCAGATCAACCTCGTTGACTTAATATTTTTTACATTGAAATATTTTTTACATTGAAACAGAAAGGGTTTTTAAATAAATCACTGGGAATATTTTCCCAGATTTTTGTAGCTGAGAATCTAAATGTTTGTTTACAATAATTAGTCCGGCGGGGAGAAAATAGTTCGCGCTACGGCTAATTTTCTAACAATGCCAGAGTGTGAATTATTGCCATGAATGAGTTAGCGCTTGTGTAATATTCTAGGATGATCATTTTAATGTTACGATAAAGTCCATCATGAAACCGAACGCCAATCATCACACAACGATGCACCACCATATATATTTGTTTACGTCTTATTTGAGAAATGCCCGACTTAAAAACTCTCACGGTCCTGTTAAAACCAATTCGATCTTTTTGAAGTGATTTTTTTGTGCACACAATCATATTATTGAATAAACTAATATTTAAAATTAACGCAGAATCAATGTAAAATATAAAATTTGTCCTAAAAATGACTGACTACAGTATACAACAATCCTGGGCAAAAGTGCTTGGGACACTATGCGAAAATCGGCAAAATCGGCAAAGTGGCCCAACAATTTTGTCCAGGATTGTCTGAAAATGACGAGTTTATGATTTTTCAATAAAACACAGCTTTTTAACTTTGTAACATTGCAAAATATATACAGTTTAATAAAAGAGCCCCCATCTCTGCTCCCCCTTACCCCCTCAATTGGGAAGGGATCACTGGAGCAGAGTCTCTGCAGAGTTCCCACCCGCACGGAAGCTCTATTTAATTTACATATTCACCAAACCTTCTATACCCCACAAACAATTTGTTGTTCATGCATGTGGGAGCGTATTTATGTCATATTCGAGCAAACTGCGCAGAATCGCCGCCCCCAAATTGTTTTTTTCTTCGATTTTGTTTAATTCGTCATTTTTAGACAATCCTGGACAAAAGTGCTTGGGACACTATGCATTAATTACTCTAGCATTCACAACTAATTTCATACATGTCCAGGCCACAGTTTGAGAAATATTTGTGAGCAGACACCGTCGGACACTGCAGACATATTCCGTTAATATTAATTTATCCCTTCCACATATTTGCGACCAACTCTCAACTCTCAGTCTTTTAACTCCCTTGTACTATAATTGTTTTTTATACAAAGAGAATTATTGAAATAATAATTTACGCGAAATTTTACTGAATTAAATGCCATGGATTTTGAAATATTACAATTAATACAAACAATTAATTTAATAGCTTCAGACATTGGCCGCTCGACATCATATTTCATTTGGGCACGGTTAATAGGGGTGTTTGACAAAACCAAAGAGCTCCACTGCAGGATAGGCACTTATAGTACGTATTCCATAAAAGGGCATGAGTTGCGTAATGTGAAAGAGCAAATACACGACGCTCAATGGCATATGCGCGACTTTAACGAGCAAATACTTGACGTTTCCAGTGCTTGCGCAAGGTTGGCTAGCTTTATATGGCTGAATTAGGATTGCAAAATGGCGGAAGAACAAACTAGCCATGCACATCCATTGGCGCATCCATCTATTTATTCAAATGGTGGAACTTGCGATTTCAGTCTTTTGCGTTGTGGTCGGGCTGACTGGGACTGAAAATTGCAATGGAAGACTGTATCACTGCCCATTATGTCCTCCAAACAAATGTGCTAAAGAACTTCCTTCGCGAGTAAAGGAACATTTTAAGAAGGTCCACTGGGAAAACAGAATTCATGAATTCCAGGTATAATTTAAACGATGATTGTTAAATTTCACGTCATTGAAAATCCATGCATAATATTAATTTTAGTCATGTGGCCACGAAATGATTGAAAAGATGGTACAATCACAGAATAGGATTCTGTGTTACAGTATTAAAGGCTGATATTTATATAAACTACAAAATACTGACGTTTTGAGTGTAGCTTTTCATTTATTCAGAAAAAGATGTTACTCTACAGTACAGTCAGTACTGAATCGTTAATATTCTTTACTAATCTTCACTGAAATGTCAGTATTTCGTTGTGCTGTACAAAATATCTGCACTTCACCACCTTTTCACTTTGTTGAATATCAGAGCCACTGCCTACACTTTTTGTGTTCTTAGAAAATAAAAATGTGTTCTCAATGTACTGACAAGTTCTTGGTGGAAATAGTAAAGTTATGACTATAAATCTTGTGGATATATTAACCCATTGCTGCCTTGAATAATCCAGATAGGTGTCTGAGGATTCTTCTTTGAAGGAGTACAATTGTCTGGCATTTATGACTAGAGTAAAACAAAAAGACTGTTTTTGTCTGGCTCAGGTGGGAATGGGTATTGGGTGAAAACATCTGTACACAAATCATTTAACCATTAATTGTAAGAGTTGATTATGCTTGTCCAGAATAATCTGGACTGACATACATTTGGCTGATAGGCCAACAGACCATTTCGCCAACCAGGTTTGATCAACAGATACCTCCTTAGCCAGGCCAAAAAAATATATGGATTTCCCATTTCCTGACCCTACCTAGTTTTTTTTCTCAGCAAAATGCCAATCCTAAACTTTTATTTGAAGAGTGTGGGCCTGAGTTGCAGCATGATTTGCACATTGGGATAGCAAGCTGCATAATGGCAGAACCTAGTAATGTGCTCAAAATGTGCTACCATACTGTAATTGATATTTGGTTTTGGACTCTAAATAATGACTGGGCTCTAAATTAAAAATAAGTAAAAAAAATAAAAATACCCTTCCTATGTTTTTCTGAATAGAAATAGGAAATCCCAGTATTTTTCTTTGGCCCCAGCATAAGAAAAATTCTTTATTTTTTTGTGCTGAACTGTTTTACGTCATGACATATCCCAAATTTCTTTTTATATGATTTAAGGTTTAAGCATTCTGAGATGCAAACTGTCCTGCACATTCCCATCAAGCCGGCAACAGCAACAACAACAACAACAACAACAACAACAACAACAACAGCAGTTGCAACAACACCAGGATCAACAGCAGCAACAACAACAGCAGCAGCAACAACAACAACAACAACAACAACAGCTGCAACAACAATAATAACAGAAGCAGCAGCAACAACAACAACAACAGCAGCAGCAATAACAGCAGCAACAACGGCAGCGACAACAGCAGCACAACAACAGCAGCAACAGCTAGAACAACAAATGCAGCAACAACAGGAAACAGATCAACATTTGCAATCCCTACAACAACAACAACAACAACAACAACAACAACAACAACAACAACAACAACAACAGACACTGTCACAAGAGCAACAACAGGACACAGATATTACAACTGCATTCGACAATCAGTCATTTCAGGAGCTTGAGTTCCGATACAGATCTGCTCAATCAAGATCAATGCGACAACAGCCAACCAGGGTTAAATGTCCATTCTTTGATTGTGGCAGAGAATTCCATCCAAATTCCCTCTCAAGTCACATTAAAACAAAGCATGCTGTAGATGAAAGAAAGGGAATAACATCAACAAGATACTTGAATGGAACTTGTGTCGATTATACAAATGGGATTTATCTGGTTCGCAAACAATTGCGAGGAACGGATCATCCTATTCATTGTCAATTCAAGACCTCAAGTCCTGCCTCTATAATTTGTAGTGTGGATACCTGTCGCCAGCTTAGCAATACTGCTTCTAGAAGTGGTCAAGCTAATTTTCTTTGTGATCATCTGAAATCCACCCATTTTATTGGCACTTCAGTTGTTGCTGATCGCTTAAAAGAACATTCTCTTGATTTTGTGATCAATACTTTAAAATGGTCGAAATTAGAGCGGAAATCAGAATGTTTGGAGTGGCAGAAGCAAGCTGACCACAACAGAATTCCACTTGTTGTACAAATGCCTGTTACACCAGATTTTTCTACTCATTTTTTCCACTTTTCAGTATTTGCCAACATCAAGAGAGATCATTACTGGTCATTTTGTAAACGTGTGGTGGTTTCATTTGACAAAGAAAGCTCATCCTTCCACTGCAAGTGCTGCACTTCTCGCCGCTCCTGCATGCACAAGTGCCTTGTCAAGTGGGCAATTGGGCAGTGTCATCCTTCTGTTATTGGTGCATCTAGGATACTGCAGATGGATGAAGAGATTGGCGACACCCTAGATTTTACTGCAACTGAGGAAAATGTTGCTGATGAGCACTTACATGTAGATGAAGATAACAACAATATACCTGGCAGTATGTTTTACCCTCCAGTTGGAGATGTTGCTGTGAAGTTTGTTAAATACTTGTTGAGTGAGAAGAAAATCCCTGCACAACTCCCCTTAGCCTTAACAGTTCAGAAGGAAAATTATGGTAAAAGGTAAAATACTGTAGATAATTGCATGATGTCTGACCCACAGTTGTTTAATTTGTATGTTGGAAGATAAATTATTAGTTAAATAGTTCAGTTGTTGGATCAGTTTAGTCATGATAGAAGTCGTGTGTATGCATGTATTGTATTGTTCTGTTTGTGGTAATATGATAATATAGGTTATGTCTGCTTTATCGCGAAAACGTGCTTACTGAATCTACTATTACAAAAGTTAGCAATTGTTAATTAGAATTGACCAATCAGCTTAGTTCTCAAGATTGCAACAAAGAAGGAAGAGAATGTTCATTGATGCTCTAATTTTGAACAGTACTGTAAGTGATAATTTGTGGAAACTTTTTACAATGCAAACATTTAAGGAATTTATCACTTATCAGTTTTAATTTACAATTATGTAGAGTTTTGTAGTCATGGGTATTGGCTATTAAGTTGGTTAGCCTTTGTGTCAGATGTTTGATTTTCCCCCTAATCCTCAGCCAGTTTGTGTAGTAACTGAAACAAAACAATTGCCTTATATACACTTAATAATATGCTTTAATTACTTTTCAGTTATATTCCAACAGAGACTACCTGCTTTTATTGCGAATCACCACTGATTGAGCCATACTGTATCACACAAAACGCCAAACTAGTGACCCTGAAAGGGATAGTTGAAGGTACATGTACAGTAACGCATGCATGGTGCTCTTAAGTATGCATTATCTTTTTAAAATATGCTATTTTTACAAAATAAAATATCTATAGGATTAGATTGTTAAACATCTCAGTCAACAGTTACTTATTAAGTAACTTCATTAGTTCTTTAATTAGTTATTTTAGTTATACTTGGGTCAAACGTTCTTGTAAGTTTAATATTTTATTCTTTTTTTATCTGGTATAAAATAATAAATAACAGTAATACATTACTATGACTTATATTACATGTATATTTGGTTTGTTTTTTTATTATCTCAGGAGTTTCTTTATATGCAAAGTTTTGTGACAACTGCAAGCTTCCATACAGATATCAGGAGTTTTCTGATGGTGTTCATAATTTCAATGACAACTGGATCCTTAGTATTGGATTATGTGATATGATCAGAAAACATCACATCTCTATACTGATACAGTAATACATGTACATGACTTGTATATACGATTATGCTGGTACCGTTACAGTACACTGTGTGTGAGTTTTTTAGTGAATAAATGTATTTTGAATGAGGAGCATGCTGCTGTAAATAAAACTTTTGTGTAGTAAAAATATGATGTCTTTGAATGTTGTTTCAGGTTCACAATGCTGTAAGCCGAACAGTTGAAGCAATTGAAAACGGGCTGCAGTTGCGACCATATCAATTACCTCGCGGTTCAATGCTGAATGCGTACCTTCACTTTGAGGCTCTTTCAGATCACAGCTATGATTTTTCGTGCCTTATGTGTGGATACTTTCCTCCATTGTTAACTTTAGATGTGGACAAGAAAGGAGTGTTTGAACTGGCAGGTAAACTGTATCATCCAGGATTGTTTTATCCTGCGTGCAAACTTAAATTTTGAGTCTGTAGGCAGGCTAGAATTGCTTGTGTCATTCGTTTTAGTGCTTAAAGGATTAGAAAAGGTTGTACTACTGTAGTATATTACTTTCAGATTAATGATTTGTTCATACTAGCTGTATTTTGTCCTTTTTACAGTAAGTGAACTTGAGCTACCAGACATACATTCTAATTCAATTCCGGATAAAGTTGATGCTGATATGTTCTGGCAACAAGTCAATCTCGGGATATTATACAGGGGCATACTGAGAGGTATACGTACTGTAGTTAATATTTTTCAATACGCTAATGACGTCTGACATGTTTCTGTCCAGAAAAAAATGGCTAATTTAAAAAAAAGTTTTTCATTAGAGCCTTGCTTTCCCTACGTACAGAACTTTTGTATTGTAAATAGAGAAATTTATTGCAGTAAAACTGTATAAAGTCAGTGCTTGAGTGTCTTATTTTGTTATCAAAGCAATCCTGTAATTGTGTTATGTATAATCATTTCTTGATTCACATGTACATACAGGCACTGAAAAGAATCCCTTGCAAATCAAGCCAACCTACAAGTTCTGGGCCCCATTTATTCGCTCCAAGTGCAGAAGAGGACGACAGCTTTTTAACTCTGAATTTAGGAAAGCTAATCACAAGGAGGACCTTAAATCTGCTGGCGCTACATCTGACAACTGCTCTATTGAGAAACTGATGGATTTGTTCTGTGAAGGGAAAGTATGTTACGCTTTGTCACACGACGACATTGTAGATACAGTAGAATGCTACACAGTTTTATATTTTTTTATTATTGCTTGTCAGGTGCCGGTAATTAGAGAAATGGCTAGAAGTTTAAACGTGAGTGATAAGGGTTCAAAGCTGGACATCATTAACCGAATAAAGTCTGTTCTCAACATTGAAGAAACTTTCTTGAAACTCTTTTCTAAAATGTGGGGTGGTTCAGGTAAGACATTTTTTATAAATGTTGTGAATTCATGTGGGGATTATTGCTATATATATATTTCTAAAATTCATTAATAATTCATGAGGAAAACACAAAGAAAAATCATGAGCGTATCGGATCTATATATGTGATATAGACTCGCTCTAAGTTTCTCGCTGGTTTTTAACGGCTGAGATAAGCTTAATTTTCAAAATTACTACGCCAATGAACGTATGAAGTGATTCTTTTTAGAAGCCATTTAAAAACCTTGCAGTACGGGCTTTATCGGCTCTAAAACACTCGGCTATCGCCTCGTGTTTTATATCCCATAAAGTCCTCCTGCGCGGTTTATAAATATTACATATATATATAGATATATATATCGATATATAGTAAGGTTAGATATACTGCCGAAACAGAGAACGTGGGAGTCTAACGTTTCGAGCGAAGGCCCTTCGTCAGAGAGAATATCACACGGGTGATAAAAATGCTATATTCTTGGACAGCGGTGCACATTGTTTTTTGTATCTACTGCGCATGCGAATAGATACTATGTTGGTATGGAAGGTTTTCCTATGTTAGTTAAATAACAATAGAATATTTTCCCGAGTCAGTCCAAGCAATCTGACGCAGTGGATACATGTACGCCTAAGCGTGCCTATTTTTATCACTCGCTGTCCTGATAAAAGCAAGTACAGTGGAACCTCATTATCTCGAACTCGGTTATCTCGAACAAGAGTTGATTTCCCTTCAGCATATTTCTTCACTGTTTTACAGTATAATTTATCTCGAACCCCCGCTATCTCGAAGTATACTTTACCTCCCTTGAGGGTTCGAGATAGTGGGGTTCCACAGTATATGCTAAACAGGTTATCACATTCGTGACTCGGTGATATCAATTTTATCACTTTCATAACGATATCATAATTGTCCCTCGTTCACTGCCCTCACACAATTATGATATTGTTCCCCAAGCGATAAAACCGATATCACCTCATTCTTCATATGATAACCTATACTTCTAAAGATTAATAAGTGCATTCTCGCTGACGCTTCATTGACTGGTGTCCTTTTCACGCGAAAAGGTGCAGGTTCAACTCCTGTGGGATGACCTGAAGTGGGGTGTACAGTACGTTAATACGTTATACAATGTTAGGTTTTGGCATAAATTTTTTATTATATTTATAACTGTGTAAATTTATTTTCTGTTTTGTGTAAGGTGGGTGGCTAGGAATGACTTGCCCGCATGGAATATGCTACGGACTAAAGTGGCTTTTGAGACATGAAGGACCTCGGGATCATGTGGATATGGTAATGAACCTTGCTGCACTTCCGAATGTTATTGTGTTGGACATGGCAAACATGATGGTCGCCCATGCCAGAAATAGAGGCTACAACGTTTTCCAGCCATTTGAAGGTCGTGTTGCTGAATGCACCCCAGAGAACATCCGAAAGGCAAAAGATGGTGAGCTGGAGATTGACTGGCCCTGGTTTCCCAATGGCGCGGAACAGGACACAGGAGATGAAGTTGAGAGACCTGATGGTGAACAGCTTCTACGTAACCCTTCCACTGAATCGTCAGATCATTATTGCTTATTTGATCAATTTCATGAAAAAAATTCTGTTGATCCAGCTGATTGTTTACGTAGAGTGTCGTGCGTCAACCAACTTGCTGGGAAGACCAATTCAGAAACGGCTGAACAACTGAACAACAGAAGGAACCGTGACAATTACTTTACGACATCTTTGACAGCACACAATTCGGTATTTGTCGAAAGGTTGGCAACTCATTTTAATAATGAGAAGACAAATAGACGCGTCATTGTTAGCCATAGTCGACAGGTAAATTAATATTTAAGGAGACGAGTGGAAAATATTTATGAGTACAAGGAATGGCAGCGAGGACACGAACGCGAAGAGTGAGTGATTTCAGAGCTATCTTTCGAGTTCTCCCTAATTGTCACTCGTGATTCTATTACTTTATGGGACCAAGATATTTCTTTTTATACAACAATCTTGAGAAAAACAAACAAAACTAACAAACAATCCTTGTCATCAAAATGTAAATTATCTTTTCTCACGATACATGTAGATCGTTTGCAAACGATGTCACGTGATTGCAAACGACCTATAAAGCCTGGTTTTCACTAGACGTAAGCGTGAGCATAACGACGTATACGCAAGCGCAGTAAGCACTTCAAGGTCAATTTAACACTTTGTTTTCCCGAAATTCAAAGATGTTCATCTACCATGAAGTGCTTACTGCGCTTGCGTATACGTCGTTATGCTTACGCTTACGTCTAGTGAAAACCAGACTTTATTGGCAGACGTCGAAAAACTTTGGAATTCGTAAACCATTACCTCGTAGAAATTTGATTTCGATCTCGTAATTTTTACAGCAAATTGTCGCGCATGTTTTTGAAGTTTTATTTTTTTAGATTATTGTGTGCTAATTTTACCGGTTTGCTGAATTTTCATTTGTGTATTCATAAATGTTTGTTTTTCTCTTTCTAGTTTGGAGAACAGCTAAATAGAGATTTGAAAGGACAACTGGTAGTTGGTGACATCATTAAGCGAAGTAAAGTTCAACCACCTAATTCCAAACGAGCAAGGGTAGACAGTGTTGAGACGTCTTCACAATGTTCAGCTTCATCGACGATTGGTGCAGTGGTTTCATCTGTGATAGAAGTATTAGATACTGCAACTACCCCAACTTACTCTAGCCCTAATTCATCCTCATCTATCTCACCTGTGTCGTTCTCTTCTTCCATAACACCTTGTGCAAGCGCCGCCGTTAATCCATCCTCTACTATATGTGCTGAATCAGTCTCTATTAATAATCCAGCACCTGACTTGGGCACCACATCTAAGCCAGACGAAGCTGAAATTTGTGGAAATGTCCGTTTTCTTAAAGTTGCTGGAACATGTGTGTCGCTGTGGCTATTTCCCGAAAGATTTGGCCAGTCTGCTACTTGCCTCAATATGTGCAACACTAGTACACTTACAGGTCTTCTTCTAGGGCACATATGGCTGGCAACAGAAGCTAATTTCCCAGAGGATGGACCTCTCCATCAATCCTGGTTTTCATCGATTCTGTATGCTACGAGAACCGGGATTACATTATCGAACGAATCTGCTGGTGGTGCACGTACACTGACCTTAGAGGAAACTACATCATATTTATGTAGAAGTCGTTTGATAAGTATCGTTTTGCATCCAGCAACAATCGTCCGAATGAATGACGCCAACCCCTCATCACGTTTAGCGCACCACCTGGAAGAAATGGTTGGCAAGAAGGCAGCGCTCTTTATTTATGCCAAGAAAGCTGTCTTATTCTTGTCATCTAACAGCAGCTTGATGATGGTCGACAGCCACATGAATGGAAACGTTGGTGCAGTTATTGTAAAGGGGAATACTAATGAACTGCCACAGTTCCTCAAGTCGTTAGAAAGCACCCTTGGACTTAACGAGTACTGCTACGGAAATTTTGTTTGTTTCACCTAAATGTATTTGCACACGCGCGATTTGAAATCGCATTAACGAAAGTGCGATAAAAATTGCAGTCAAATCACGGCAAAAATCAGAGTCACCCGTCTGAACACTTTTACGTTTTGAGCTAAAGCTAGCATCTGCAGTACGCTTTAAAGATTTTGTCAATACTTAAATCAATCGCATTGCTATTCTGGTTGGCTTCTGTTTTCCAACCACAAAGTTGTCAGTCTTCAGCTACATGTTTTATCCATAGGTTTTTATTGTTTTCGTTTCTATCAGTAAGATTTTAACAACTAGATAATGTAAATGTAATAATGTAATTTACAAGAACTTCTTTAACTTTGAAAACAATTTTGTTTTATAAAACTGTAGGAGAGTGAGGAAACACCTTAAACTGTTTAGATAGCTTATGAGAAGTTGTGAAGTGCTATAACGTTAATTGTTATATATCAAGTGTCAAAGTTCGTTTTTCTAGCTTTCTGATTGGGCGAGCGGTACTCGCGTGGCATGACGCTCCGAAATCGTGATGTTTCCCGCGTAACCCATGGCAGCGGGCAACATTACATTTATTTTCGTGTGTTTTGTGGCCCCTCGACTGCTCGCTGTTGCCCTCGATCGGCTTCGCCTCGGGAAACAACGGTAGTCTCGGAGCCACAAATCAAACTGTTTCCCTCGGCGCCATCACAGTCAATCGAGATATGGTCTGGAAACTCAGCTAAAGTCTTTAGTCTATCTTTTTGTTTGCCTTTATGCATTTTTGTGCACGGTGTACTGTCACTGAACACATTGTATTTTAGTATAAGGAGCGAATTGTCCAATAGCAACGTTTCGGTTCAATCACTCAACCGTGCTATTTAAATATTAATAAACCTAAAACAAAGGATGTGCACGGTGTAAGGTACGGTTCAACATAAAGTCACAGCTCATTATAGGCGCTTTGAAGTTTGCCGAGTTTCCAGATCATATCTCGATTGACTATGGCGCCAGTAAATAAGTGTTAATTATTATAAGGCTAGGTAATTTACATTTCTATATAGTATGGTAGGTAATGGAACCTCCACTGGCGTTGTAAGAAGACTGTAGATTGAGCGCTATACTTAATGGCGTTTATGAATACAAGCAATTAAAAAGAATCTGTCCACGCTTCAATGTTTTCTCAAATCTACGTCAAACACAGACTAGTTCCTAGTCCTCTTTTCTCTCGAACGTATTTTGGTGACGTCACAGAATAGGCATCGAGCGAGAGGACTAGCGGAAAATGTTCATCTTTATCTATCATCACATGAATCCTGCTGGAGCTCGGATTCTTTAATCTTTATGAACGAGGGCACTTAAACAAACTTCTTCTTGAGAGCAGACAGCAAATGAGTAGGTTTCTTTGTTTTACATTACGTTAAAAGGTTGTTACATACGAGGCTTTATAAAGTAGTGTTCGGCGTGGGAAGTGATTGTGTTGAAACACATTTATACAAATCGAAATATGCTATTTTAACGTTTCGGCAGTAGACCAACCTTGCTATATGATGTTATAAAGAATTGTGCAGACCGACGTGAGTGTTATCTGCCTTGGTTTTCCGCCAAACGGCCGTTTGGTGCCTGTATAAGTTGGGGCCAGTTTTGGGGCCAGATTTGGGGCCAAGCAAAATATTTTATTCCAGGCCTCTCACAATTCGGTCTGCCGCTCGACGTTAAAAAGAGAGGCCTGGGAACCAGGCTGCGTCAAACAAATGTTATTTGTATAGGTAATAGCATGGTTCCGAGTGCAATATTTGGAAAAAACATGCACGAGTGAGTTTTTCAAAGACTACCAAAATTGCACGAGTCCGAAGGACGAGTGCTATTTGAGGTCTTTGAAAAACTCACGAGTGCGTGTTTTTTTTCAAATTGCAAAAGAAACGATGCTATTACTTATTAATAATATACATAAAAAAGTTTAACATGAAGAGAAACTTTCCAATCAAATTGCTTTGTGCAAATAACATACATGAAAAAATTTAACAGGAAGAGCTTTTTTTCTAGTCAGAAATGATTTTGGTACAAATTTAAAAAAATAAAAAATTTGCACTGTATTTCCTTTTTTCTGCACTGTATTTCCTCAAAACTGCACTGCTCTCAGCCAATCAGAATAAATAATTCATGTATATATAGAGGATATTACATGGTCGTGCGGAGATACGAATTTTATTTTCGAGTGTTGTCAATATCTCTCGCGAGTGAGCGAAGCGAACGAGTGAGAGATATAGACAACACGAGAAAATAAAATTCGTATCTCCAAGCGGCCATGTAATGTTCTGTTTATTATATAGATCAGTCCGATAAACTACGAAAAGCATACAGGTACGTACGTACAATGGAGTAAAGGTTATCTAACACTTTTATTTGCAAAACACTCAACAAATTACAATACGTAAATTACGCATATAAAAAGTTTGAAAAACATTTTTCACAAGCATGTCCGTATAGTTCGTAGAACAAAGCGTATAGCACAGGTAAATAATTTAGAATAAATACAATTTTATTTACCCTAATAAAGAGTTCACTCTTAAACTTTACGAAGCGGATTCTTGGCTGCTGTCACTTTCAAAGACGAGGCGTCTATACTTCCGTTTGGAGCCACAATCTGGACTTTCTATTTTATTCTTTGTATTGGCCAAGTTGATGTTGAAGACTCCACCAGTTATAAAGTTTCCGTGGAACATTGTTTGTAACTTGTTCTCGTTAAAGGAATTTAGGTCCACAGAAGATGAAGTGGATGAACTTAAAGGAAATTGGCAATGAACCGGCGATGGCGAAGTTGTTGTTGCATTAATGTCGGCGGCGGCGGTTGTTGTAGATATAGTAGACGAAAGGATATGTGAAATGTTTTCTATTTGTTTCTCTCGAAGGGAACTGTAATTGTTAATTGACTGCAAGTTTTTGTGTCCCGTTATTTGAATAATCTGGTTAGGTGGAACGCCACTATCCTGGAGCTTTTGAACTAACGTTTTTCTTCCACTGTGGTTTGTTTTGGCGGGAATTCCAGCAGCTTGTGTCATTTCCTTTCATGATACCGTTTAACTTGTTTATCCCCATAGGCTGAGCTTTGTACCAATTTGCATCTTTGTCCTTCAATGCAGTATCTGTTTTAAAGTAATTTACAGACAAGTAGAAGGTGGCATTCGCTTCTAACATTGTTGGTGGTCGTTTTTCCTTATAAACCTTGTAAACATGTACCGGGTCACGTTCAGCAGACGTTGTAGTTTCGTTGGCATACATTCGTGGTTTAATCGCTCGTTGGTTGCGTGGATCCTCTCCTGTTCTGGTCTTGGTCTGCCGTTCAGAGTATTCGAGATATTCTTTCCCATCGAAGGTAGTTTTGAGAACAATGTCGCCCCAACGGAGTTGTTTTTGTTCTTTACATCCACGCAGGCCAAAGTGAATCATGTTGTTTTAGCCATACTGTGTTCTGCAGGGCTTGTGGTGAACTTATTCCCAGTAATTTTTTCTCAAATAAAATGCCGACTTCCTCATCAGTAAGAGCCGATGTTGCATTTGGTTTGTTTCCACGACCGTGTCGCTTTAGCTCCTTTTGTTTGGCTTTCAGAGCATCTCTAGTTTTTTTAAATTCGCTGTCCTTGAAAATGGATTTGCCATAAGAAACTCTACTCAAATGACGTTCAATGCTTGAAAGTATTCCACGGAGCGATGAAGGCTCATACTCTTTTCCCACCTTGGTCCTTGCTGCTACCACAAACTGGCTCAGATAATTATTTAACTCCGGTGGAGATATCTCCGCTATGTCTCTCGTTTCGTTACGCTCTCCCACCAGAAACATTTTGACAATGTTTATGTCGTAGAAGGTCTTTTTCTTTGTGTTTTCATTTTCTTCCTCGTTAATTAATTTTCTCGACATCACTGTCAGTAACAGAGAGAAATCTTCTTGGATATTCCTCCAATTCTGAGTTGAAATCGATATCAAACTTTGATAATTCGCCTGCAAAAACTTCTTCCGATGCCATTATAATATAGTTTTGAAAAAAGAGCGGAGCCTCTAGGCTGCCTAGCAACGGTGCAAACTTCTTATTGGTTAATTTAGCACTGACGCCATCGATATCTTCACATGTGAACGTATCATTTATATCCTCACATGTGGAGATATCTCTTTTTCGCAACAGAAGAAAACCTTGTATTTCATCGATATCTATATAATAATATTAGATATGAAACTACTTGGTTATATGTAGTTAATATATACAGTATACATATGGGCTTTTCGCCGAAAAGAGGCCGTTTTTACCAAAGTTGGAAGGACTGCACCAAATTGTCTGAAATTTTGATATGAAACTACTTTCACAGAGTTAAGACCCTGGTAAAAAAAATCAGGAGAAAATACAAAGTCCGACTATGTGTACAAAAACTAGCTATATGTAGTTAATATATATACAGTACATATGGGCTTTTCGCCGAAAAGAGGCCGTTTTTACAAAAGATGGAAGGACTGCACCAAATTGTCTGAAATTTTGATATGAAACTACTTCACAGAGTTAAGACCCTGGTAAAAAAATCAGGAGAAAATACAAAGTCCGACTATGTGTACAAAAACTGGCTATATGTAGTTAATATATACAGTATATATGGGCTTTTCGCCTAAAACGGGCCGTTTTTACAAAAGATGGAAGGACTGCACCAAATTGTCTGAAATTTTGATATGTAACTACTTTCACAGAGATAAGACCCTGGTAAAAAAAAATCAAGAGAAAATACAGAGTCCAACTATGTGTACAAAAACTGGCTATATGTAGTTAATATATATACAGTACATATGGGCTTTTCGCCTAAAAGAGGCCGTTTTTACAAAAGATGGAAGGACTGCCCTAAATTGTCTGAAATTTTGATGTGAAACTACTTTCACAGAGTTAAGACCATCTCAGTTTACGCCAATATTTCTTCCAGTCATGAAATGCGTTTCACAGTGTAACACTTCTTGTGTTGCATGCAATTGCAATTTTGCCTGAATCATTGCATGACAAACTGTAGTAAAACTCGGTAAAAGGGATCTTTTGAAATAAGGTTACTGTGCAGCTTATTTAACTAACTTACCTCACTCATAGGGAATACTGTCAGTCAAAGTAAAGCTTGAATGTTGATTTATCGCTTGTTGATCACGTTCGATAATATTGTGACGAAACTGATCCTTCCCAATACTTCCTAATAGTACAGATACGGTTCCGAACATGTTCCATTGGAACCAGTCTTTATCTACCTGCGAGTACGCTCTTCATCGTGAAGTGGTTTTGAATTGAATCAAAAACAAAATAAGATGCAAATTAGTCGTGAAGATCTTGAATATGTATTGTTGGAAAACAATCAGGTCAGTCGCGTCCCAAGAGATGCTTGTTGTTGAATTGTTTAACAATTAATTAAACTCGAGTCAAGCAAAGATAATGATGGAGTGAGGCTATAACCGGGACACTACTAATACAACGTTTCATTCTTGTACAGTAAAGGTATGGCTAAGCGTAACAACATTGTTATCCAACATCAGGCCGTAAATACTAAATGCAAATTCTGTTCCACAAATATATACGAAAATATAGCACAAGTTTACGCCATATTTTTAGGTTCGTTAAATGTGGGGAAACCGTTTGCATTCCGTTTAACATTGCCCATTGCAGGATGCTATACAACAATGTTTGAAAACCGAAAGGGAAGCTTAAATATATTTAAGTATAAATATTATAGATGTTTAATCAGCGCTCGCTCGTGTTATAAATAATCTTAAAACTGAACGCGAAGCTAAAACGTCCACCCGAGGCCTCAAGGCGCAAAGCATTGGGCTATAGTGCGCCTTTTTGGCATAGTGCCTTCCCAATAAAAAATAAACAAACATGTAGCTCTTTCATTTATTATCATTTACATTAACACCGAAAAATGTAAAATACGATTTTTATAAAAAATATAACTGCCCGAAGAATTTCGGGCGTCCAAAACTTTTTGTGCTATTGTTTCATAATAATGACGAACTCTGTCGGATTAAGTTCTGAACATGGATTAAATTTTCTTATATTAACAAATTTTGCGACAATGATATGCAAATGACTTTGCTCAATTTGTAGTTCAAATTGGTAACATTGAAGGGTATTTCAAATTTATAGTTGACGAATACGCGTTGAATCGCGTGTGGTGTGCTTCTGATTTACATACTATAGCGGTATATAGTCTATCAGATAGAGCTGTAATGTATAAATATACTGTAGCTATTAAAATAGGTTATTTTAATATCTAGTTTAGATTCCTATAGTGACAAATTCCTACATTACGCTGTTGGCTGTTCGTTATTTATCAAGGTGATAGGAATCGAACCTATCTAGGATGGTTTACTACAGTATAATCCTGCCCACCAGGGACCATTGTTTTAAAAAAGTAGATGGCGCAAACTGTGTATATACACAGTTAAAATATAATAATATAAAATAATGCCGTGCTGCGTATTATAGTCTACATGTGTAGTAGTAATTAACTGACTGATGAATATCAAAATTTGGTCAATTCGTTTCTGAGTAAATCACATTTAAAGATGTCCATTTGTGATATAAAGCCGCAAATTAAAAAATGAGCAACTTGTGATGTAGCTTAAGGATGCATTTTATATAAGTAACCCAACACTATACTGACAGCATGTTTTCTCTGCATGAACATTACAAATTAGTATTTCGTTTTTCACTTTGCTCTATCTGAAACACTACCCACGCAGCACTCTAAACCTTCCAAGCACTAAGTGACGTCACGTCATGTACATATAAACATGACAATACAGTATTTGGGAATGTTTGAAGAGAGATACCTGTATTGAATCTCCGAAAAAAATAAACTAAATCAAAAACTGTAAAAGAACTAAACAGAGCTTATGCATGGCACCTCACCGTAAGTTATTTGGAATATCCAAACTTGTTAACTATATATTTCAAACCAAATTTATTGCACTCAGAATGTAGCACTTGGAATTTATGATCACTTGTAATACTGTATATACAATTCTCACATTCATTTGCATACCTGTACTCTGGAGGAATTAATGACAAGACTTCACTGCAAGTAAAAAAATACTTACTTTACATGTAAATGTAACACCATGCAGTTAGACTAGTAAGACCTAGCTATTCCCATCAATTTCCTGATGAATAACTTTCAACTTTTTTTCACAGAGCTCTCCCCCCCCCCCCCCCCCCCCCCCCCCCATTTTTTTTGACATACAAGTGCACCAAGTACAGTTTTTTATAGTCAATAATTTCACTACAGTACGTATACCACTGATCTCTATACAACAGTTATATAGAGATCAGTGACGTATACGGTATCTTGTCAGATATATATAATTTCTATTTATAGTAATTAAGTACTTTGGTGTTGAATCAAATATACAGTATATAAACAAAAACATTCAACCGCACATGTTAAGTGATGTTCATTTAATGTTCCAAAACTGTATCAATTCTAGTTAAGCATAAACTAACTTAAAAACAAATTTTAAAATGCTGACAACAAACAACCATTTTCAATTTGTTGCATTATGCTACTTGTACAATTTTTATGCTTCATGTTCAAACCCTGGAACATGGGCATTCAGGGATTCAACCACAAAAAGATGAGTGCCAAGTAAAAATATCCTGATTTGATTATGATTGCTGGAAAGTTGAGTGTTTACATCATTAAAATATTAAACAAACATGTACAGTATATGTTTTGGGTAAAAATGTGCTGGACAACAATATTACAACTCTGAATACCAAGAGTTTAAAATTTGTGCCAGGTGGTTCCATCCAAAATGGCTACATTTTTCAAGCAATATTACAACCTGAAAAAAAAAGACTTAGAGTTGGCCACAAAAATATCTGGTATATGGCAGAATAACCACAGGTTATATTAAAACACACATATAAACACAGGTTATATTACATGCATCTAAGAAAATTAGTAAGAGCCAAAATAATTGTTTTCGACACTCCTACAAGCAGCATAATTTCGTACTCTCAGTTGATCATATGACTGGCTGCTTAAAAATGCTTGCTGAAAAACATTTCTTAGCAGCTCTTTTGCACAAAATTACGTTTCACTATTCAGGTAAAAGTGAGTGTAAAGATTTAAAGTGCCTCTCACCTCTACAGGGATTTAATATACAGTGTATTTATGATATTTGGAACATTCTGAGAAGAAATGTAATATATCTTCTCAGACAAAATCTTCATCTTCATGGGTTTTTTCACTGTCAAAGTTAATGGATATGACGTCTACCAGGAATTGCAAACCAGTTTTCTTTTGTTTCAATTTCACAAGTATTCCTGGTGAAAAAAAAAGGATTCTTTTTTTGATCAAATGTAGATTTAATTTTTTTTCTCTTCAATAACAAGCTTTTACATTTTTCTTCATTTTTTTATTGAATGAACCACAAACAGCTGAACCAACAAGTTGCCTTCAGAGCTGCAAGATGCAATACTTGTCAAAGCTTTTGTTGGTAACTTGTAAATTTAGTGCATGTGTATATTGTGTAGGCAATAGAAAAGCCAATGACAGGGTTCCTTATTTAGACCTATCACAATCAAGTTCAAAATAATGCTTGTTACCAGGTGTCAACAACAAGGGTTACACAAATAACTTGTTTTATAGTCAAACACAGTGCATGCAGACTAGTAGCTAGAATAATGGTTGAATATTTTTCAAATTTTCCAGAAAATCTGATATCCAACCAGATAGTAACATTAATATCCCCTATTTAACATTAATTTCCCTTATTTTGTATTAATGTTTTCTGTTCCTTTGATAAGTTATTGGCACTGTGCAGTATCTTCGCCAAACATGTACTGTAACGATTGAGAATATATTAATTTGTACAACTGGCCGTATTTTCACCTGGTCCATAATCTTACCAAATTACACTTTTTAACCCATTGCTGCCTGAGCCAGCCAAAAACAGCTAGTTGCTTCAATATTTTTACTCTGTCTAATGCCAGATGATTTTACTCGTCGAAGGGAGAACCCTCAGACAACAGTCTAGACAGTATTAAATGATTAAATTAGTGATTAACCCATTGCTGCCTGAACCAGCCAAAAACAGTCACTTTAATATTTTACTCTAACATTAGCCAGACAATCTTACTCACCCAAGGGAGAACCCTCAGACAGTCTAGGCAGCAATGGATTAATTGGCTAAGCTGAGAAGCAGTCTGTATCAGAATAGTACAGTACTAACTCCCTGCAAAAAGGGTAAAATTAAACCTTCAGCTAGAAAAAGTGACAGTATAAACAAATAAAACTAGCAATGGATCAGATAGCAACATAAAAGTTAATATCGTGACGTTCACATCTTCAACATTCATTTAATAATTTTTGTAGTCCTATATTATTATTTTAAACAATTATAACGGCGAACGGTCATCTCCGCTCGCATATATAGACCACTTGCAACTGTTCTCTTGGTGTTTAATACAGTAATAACTCGCGCTCTGTTAAACGTCGGGAGCGACGGGCTTTAAAGTTGTCCTCCTGATGGACCGTTTTATATAACGTCATGTGCGACAGTGCGAGAGGACTACATTGCGAGCCACGCAAAATTTTTCAATCTTCGTCGTGCATTTTGCAAACTTTCTAATCTGGTAAAATATAGGTGTACAGTGTACGTAGCTGATTAAATATAAAGCTATACTCCATGCATCATTCCTCGTGAACGATTCAACGATAACAAAGTAAAAATTCCAAATAAGCCCGCCATATTGAATGATCGTGCCACCTCAAATGTAGCTTCGCGGTTGAAAGACTTGAACCTACCCAAGACGTCGTGTATTTGCTCTTCTCAGTCAAAAGTATCTGCTCATGAGTGTCATGTATTTGCTCTTCCATTGCCCACGCCTACATTCCTTATATGGCATACGTACGGAATATACATATGCACTGCAGGCGTTACTTCTAAGCACTCTCCCCAGTCCCCTCATCCAGTAACGCCTGCTACGCAGGCTAGTGGCTGAACAAACATGGACACCGCAGGTTTATGTTTAATTCATTGCGAAGAAGAGAACGGATCGCTTTCGAGGTTTACTGAGGTTTCGTTTAAAAGGTTTCTGGATTGTCGAAGGCAATGGCTAGAACTTGATGGCCGTCAGAGGGATATCGCTGTGCGAACAACTCAGGTTATTGGCATCAAAGAAGAGGAGAATTTTACCCCTGCTGTCAGACCAAAGAACCATTTACTACTTCCTGTCTGAATTATTTGCAAGAATAAGAAATTATATTATAGCGAGCAAGTACGTTGATTAATGTTTATTTTATGTTATTCAACTAAATTGTAAAAATCAGGCTGTTTCTAGGGAAATGGTGCTGCATTACTGCCAAATTGAGAACCCCATTGAAGTGAACAAGAATGGCTTATTGCATTTAAAACCCGTAGACCCCCTGTTGGGGACCTTGGAATTCAGAAATTATTGACGCTCCCCTGGATTTCCACATGCCACTAAAATACCCCCTGGAAATGCTAAAAATACTGTTATTTTGTGGGGTCCCCCTGGAATTCCAGGTCATTTTTGGAAAGACAGCCCCTGGAATTTTATTTTTTGCCACCCCCTCCCCCATTGGAATTTCCACGTGCTAAAACTTGTACCCCCTCCTGGAATTTCCAAGGTCCTCAACAGGGGGTGTACGGTTTTAAAATGCAATAAGCCAATAGTGTTTTGACTTTCATACACCATCACTGAGTTTATATATCAAACTAGTGAGTGGTGATGGCATGTTTTGAGTTTAATTTAGATATATGATAAAAATTTAAACTAAAAAATGAATAAGAAATATATAAATAAATACAGTCTGTTTGCTTTTTCCCCAAATTTTTGAATAATGTGATATTCAAATATATATTATTTTATTTTATAGACAAGCAGAAAGCGGAAACTGGATAAACTGATTTCAGCCGAAACTATTGATGGAGGTCAGTTAAGAAAAGCAGCAACATTGAAAGCAGATGACAGCATTCTGTTATAAATTCAAGATAAGGATTGTGTAGCCTTAGAAGTGAAATATCATAGACGATGCTATGAAAAATACACTTCCTTTCTTAGACATCAGAAAATAAATCCAGAATGTGAAACTCTTACAAAACATGAGCACAAGTATAAAAAATCATTCAACATTTTCTGTGAAGAGTTTGTTAAAGTGAAAATAATTAATGAAGATAATATTTTTTATATGAGAAAGATTAAGGAAGAGTTTGTGAAAACAGTTGAACAAGTGGAAAATGCTGATGTATCAAATTATAGCACCTTCCGCTTGAAAAAAATGATGCAAAAACGGTTTCCCCAGCTTGTTTTTCATACCCCCAAAGCTCGCAATAAATGTGAGATTGTTTATGCTCATGATGTGAAACAAAGTAGTGTGATTGAAATTGCAGCTGGTGGGGACACTTCACAGTGTTCGTCAATGGAAAGTGATGATGAGGCAGGTGCAAGTTGCTTGGGATCAGAAGCGACATACAAGAAAGCAAGTGCCACATTGAAAGAATTTTATAATGTTGCACTAACCTTAAGAACTGAATTGCAAGGGAAAAAAGATGTCAAATGGTATGAGACATGGCCTCCTAGAGCTTCTAATATCACTTGTGAAAGCGTGAAAAAGCTGGTGTCACCAATCCTGTTTAATTTTGTGGCATGGGTCCTTTGCTTTTCTGACGAACCAGAGCAAACAGAGTATGTAAAAGTACATGAGAAAGATGCCATCAAGATTTTCTCTATCTGCCGAGATTTGGTTAATATGTTTAGTAGAGGGAGAATGCAAACACCAAAGTCTCTGTCACTTGCTATGGCTGTTAGGCAGATATCAGGTTGTTCAGGTTTAATCAACATATTATGCGGACTTGGACATTGTGTTTCTCCACCATCAACTATGGCGTATGACTCAGCTATTGCCCAGTTAACAATCAACACATCCAACATCATCCCAAGAGAATTTTTGCATAAAGAGCATATTAACCTTGTCTATGATAACATTGATTTTGGGGAAGAGTCTACCAGAAAAGCAGACACATGTTACAAATGGCATCATCATCCCGAAACTGATACCTCATAGCCAGTCCAGCTTAGAACTTCCAGTGGAACATACAGTGCCAATAAAGAAGACACAACGCACTATAACTGTGCATGCCCCTAGCATTATACCTTATAATATTGGTGCAAAGAAGACACCCAAATTTGATGGTTGTGCATTAGATCTTCCAGTGATGGAACTTGCGGCCCAAAAACATGCAAATGTCACAGCTTATAAACTAGATTTAGCCTATGTTTTGATTAAGATATTTGCTACCAGTGAAGAAGACCCTTGGACAGGCTGGACTGGATTCAACACATTACTTAATCTACACAAAATTCCTACTGTGTCAAGAATTGGTTACCTTCCAATTGTGGATGCTTCTCCAACTGAGTATTCTACAATCCAGCAAGTCCTGAAGACATGTATTTCTATTATTGATAAATTACAATTGCAACACGATGTTATTGTTTTTTATGAAGCTGTATACGCTAAGGTGCAACATATCAGATGGAAGGATCAGGTCTTTTATGACCGGCTCGTTGTTCGCCTTGGTGAGTTCCATGCCAGCATGTGCTACCTTTCTGCCATATCAAAGCTTTTTGAAGATGGAGGCCTAAAGGTAAGTCAAAGCTTCCTGATTACTCAGGATATTCAGTGAGATGCAATGAATGGATTTCTAATGAGTAGCCGAATTAATTTAAGCAGTTTACAGTAGTACAGAACTTTCTGTTTCAGCATTATGTCATGTTGATTAATTTATGTAGAAAGGATGAATTTAGATGCAAGAATTAAGGACGCATCCCTAAAATTAAACTGCAGTACGTCTTGTGGATCTGTTCTGACGAAATACATCCAAGTGTCTTGATAAGCCATGTATGTACCAGTATTGATTTTTTATTTTTTTGTGTGTCTTGCAGGATGTGTTTATAGAATCTGGCATTGTTAAAGAGGGGTCCATTAACGGTGTTTTGTCTGGCAAGCACTACAACAGGTCTGTTATGTGCCAGAAAATGATGCTTCTTGCTTCGTAAGGCAGCGGCTCAGATTCGAAGCATTCCTAGATTCCATGGATGAAGAAGAAAAGCAAGGAATTTGTTCGGCAGTTCTCAACATTATGGATTCCTTTCCTGAACTAACATTCTATGACTGTCTTGAAAGCCCAGAGATGAAAGAGATTTCTCCCAGCTATGATGCATTCATACAGGAATCATCCCAGAAGTCGAGAACATTTGAATTTTGGAGCATGTACATTAAAATGACAGATAAATATTTTAATGGATGTCAGATGGATGTCAGATTGTTCTGTGAAAGCGAAATAGGTTTATCCAGTGACTAGTCAGTGATGGTTAAAAAATAACCTCTCAGTCTTACAGTGATCATGGTTAAGTACTTGGCTATGACTGTCCTACAATACATTAGACATAAATCTGGCCTAGAATTCTAAATGTATTTTTTTTTCTACAGGTGTCTTATTAATGTTCATTAGAGCCACGAGAGAAATTGACTGGGATCTTCATTTAGCAGCGTTTAGATGTATGCTTCCATGGTTTTTCATTTGTAATCGCGTTAATTATGCTAGGTATGGGACTGCGTATTGGTTAGAGACGACAGCACTGCACAAGACACACCCAGGTTCGTCGTTATCAGGCAAATAAGTCTTCTTGCTAGATCTAGCATTCTGGTCACTGATTACATGTAGCAAAGGTGTTGAAAATTATCAGAGTTGTCTTTATGCATAATTAAATCTGAAAATTGCGATCATTTTTGTATCTATTAATAGTGTAAGAAGAATAACGATATAATATCTACTATAAATGGTTTGAATAAAATGAAATTTACTGTAGACTGATATTTTTTATTAATTTAACAGAAATTTTCCCAGGACTATCGGAAAGTTTTGCAGTTCAGCGTCAAAGTGAGCATGGATTTTCTGCAGTTTCTTGCGACCAAACAATAGAACAAATTCTTAAGCTTAGGCGAAAATAAAGAGTCCTTGATAGGATTTCTGTGTGAACACTGGCGCACTTACATACATGTCATCCCGCTTTGGTAACCTCACAACATTGTATGTGACATCGAAAGAAAAATGCTACCGTTTCTCCATTGGTGCGTCAAACGAAGATCGTGGGGTATGCAATGAATTACCATTCCTAGCAAGTAATCATGAGGAGGCAGACACTGGTCTGTTATTACATGCAAAACACGCCGTGGGTACTAACGATAGGGTGATCGTCAAAAGTCCTGACACCGACGTCTTCATACTCTGCATTGCAATGCAACGGGCCATTGGAAAAGACATCTTCCTTATGACTGGAACAGGGAACAAATTTCGAGTGATACCCATAAAGGTTATTTTATGCAAAACACTGCGATGTTCTTGCAAGAAAGCTCAACTTAAGTGTACTGATATCTGCTCCTGTGTGGATTATATAAATGCAACGGATGAGGAATCGGAATAAGAGCTCGGGGGAGAAATTAGCGGTTCGGACATGGATGACGAGATAGATGATTATATTCAATGAAAGTGGAACTTAGACTACGTGCACATGATTCAGGGGCGTAGACAAATTTTAACAACTGAGGACTTAATGCGTGAAAATCGAATTGGCGAGAAAATGTTTTTCACCCTAATAGGGGGGTCTGTAATCACCTTATTTTTTATACTATTGTGAAGTTATATTGACATTGTAGATTAAGACCCTGTTTACATGGAGGTAAGGTGACCCTTCTAGAAGGGTTGCCCTAGCAGAAGGGTCACCCTAGTCCGAGCGTTTATATGATGTAGACCGGTGATCTTTCTAGCAGGGCTGACAATTCTAGCAAGGTCACCCTACATTTGCGTGGCCACTAAGCAAATTGATACTGGCGGACAAACAAAGAGTTTTTAATATTTTCGAAAGAGGTCGCCTGTTAGATAGACTGAGGCATATGGTCAGCCATTGTTGTTGACAATGCATTGAACGAGCGCTAGTTTTGACCGCTAATTGCCACTGAAATGTGACCCATCTGGGAGGGTTACCCTACCAGAGCCATTTGTAATAATAATAATAATAATAATAATAATAATAATAACATTTATTTATACCGCGCAAATTCAACTTTAAGGTTTTCAAATGCGCCTTACAATAATTTTTAACATGGCCGAGTCGAAGGCATATCAAAGGCGCTCAGGCAACCGCCACACGACACATATAGGCCCACGAATTACAGATAAGCCCTAGGTGTTGATTTTGTTGTATTGTATGGCTTAAGTAAACAAAAAAATAGTCTTGCCGCCAACCTCCTAGAAGGGTCACCCTACCTCCATGTAAACAAGGCCTTAAAGTTAGGGAAGACTTGTCTATTTTTACTTGTCTTAAAAAAACTGGGGGGGGGGCTTCAGCCACCCAAGCCCCCCTTGTTTACGCCCCTGTGATGCCGGTACGAAACAATGACAGCAAATTACAAAACATTGTTTTGTTTAGATTGTGTGCAGACGATGCCATTTAACTTTTGTGCCTATTCGAAAATGTTGAGAAAATGAGTCCTACAAACGAAGGTTACTACGTTTAAAGACGTGCATAAATGACCACGAATCGTACTAAAAAAAATTCAATTTGTTGTATATTATTACATGAAGTCTCACGGGAAAAAATAATGCCGCGCAGATCCCCCCTGTCAAGAGGCTGGAAATAGTATCTATATCGTATATTACATGAAGTCTCGTGAGGGATATGGCGGATTTCTAGTTTATGGCGAGTGGAGATTTTTGAAATTCAAACGTTAAATATGAAAAAACTGCAGGTTTTTGCAAGTGACAACAAGTGAATTCGTCTTCTGTGAGTAAAAGTCTATATATTTGGAATTTTTTAAGTAGTGCCGGAATGTGGGCAACGAAGCTGAAAGATAATCGGCCATAGATTACGGCCTATCGAAGCTTCGAACTTTATTTACAAGCTGTTCGAAGGAAACACTTTGAAACTCTAAGATTTTTCGGACAAACAGAAGTAGTGTTAGACACTTTGGCGTCCAAAGGGATGCCGCATCATTAAATATTCAACTTATTATTTATTCATTCTCAGGCTACTTTGGGACCTCAGTAACCCTAATCTCATTATTTATGCTTACATCGTTATTTCTCAGGCTCCTTTGGGACCTCCTAACCACTGATCTATTAGCCTGCGGGCAGGCCCTCCTGTTGCTGTGAAATGTGGGCCTGCAACAAAGCATGGGGTTTTTTTCATCACTCGCGGCCGTCAGAGGCCGCGTATTTCTATTGGTCGAATTTGGCGGCCGCGAGTTTCTATTGGTGGAACAAAATTAATCCAGAATAAATTATTTTTAAAGTGCCTATATGGCCTGTGGGATCTTTACACATTTAAATAACTTAGGTTAAAAGAAAATGTTTCCCGAAATTTTTCTCAAAAATATTAAATCCCCACCCAGTAACAGCGCTCGGTAGGTACTTCATGTATGCCTATTATAAGGTTCTGACATATCATATCCTCAAAGGTGCTTTAAAGTGCTTTAGACTGCTTTAGAGTGCTTTAGACTGCCTTAGACTGCTTTAGACTGCTTTGGACTGCTTTAGACTGCTTTAGACTGATTTAGACTGCTTTAGACTGCTTTAGACTGCTTTAGACTGCTTTAGAGTGAATTAGACTGCTTTAGACTGCTTTAGACTGCTTTAGACTGCTTTAGACTGCTTTAGACTGCTTTAGACTGCTTTAAGCCTGGTTTCCATATAGCCGTAAGAGCCGGCGGCAAGGGGCGATGGTCCAATCATAGACAGTGTTGAATTAGCCAGCAATAAAAAGCTGTATGCGATTGGACCATTGCCTCTTGCCGCAGCCATGCCGCCTGCTCTTACGGCTATATGGAAACCAGGCTTTAGAGTGCTTTAGACTGCTTTAGAGTGAATTAGACTGCTTTAGACTGAATTAGAGTGAATTAGACTGCTTTAGAGTGCTTTAGACTGCTTTAGACTGCTTTAGAGTGCTTTAGACTGCTTTAGACTGCTTTAGACTGCTTTAGAGTGAATTAGACTGCTTTAGAGTGCTTTAGAATGCTTTAGACTGTGTTACTGAGTCCTGCTCAATAATCCAAAAACAATACAAAGACAAGAAAGTTCCAACTCAACTGTTACGAGGTAAGTTCATAATCGATTTCAAGCATATAATGACAGTTCCGCATTGTTCTGTTTATTTACAATATCAGCTGAAGCTCATCCATCTGACACGGCTAGTTCATCCACCTCTAGCAAACATAACTTGGTTACGCGACGTGTAAGTATGGTAGTGTTCATCTTATATTCTCTCATTCGCTGATGTTTTGCTCGCGTTGACACGGCTGAGCTTGTCTTCACTTTAACAATACGTACATGACCATCCCGACTTGTCATGACTTCTACGACTAGCGCCAAAGGTCATTGTCCTCTTGGGTAGGTTTCATCTGCCAAAAGAACTAAATATCCTACTTTCAAATTTCTCTTAGGCAAATACCATTTCTTCCTTTCCAATAAGGTTGGTAAATACTCTCTTATCCATCTGCGCCAGAATAGGTTTGCTAAGTACTGTGCTTGCCTCCATGCACGTTTGCAATTCAAATCATGCTTGTTGAATGTCCCTGGAGGTGAGCTCGAGCCTGGACGTAAATACAACAGATGATTATAGGAGTCAATGGTTCTTCATCCATTGGACTGTCGCTGTCGCGTGTAAGTGGTCTGGAGTTCAAGATATACACCACTTCTGCCATCACGGTCAGGAGAACCTCGTCAGAAACCAACTGTTCCCTTAGTATGGCTCGCAAAATCTGTCGCACTGACCTGATCATTCGCTCCCACACGCCGCCCATGTGGCTCGCTGTCGGCGGATTAAAAATCCATTGAATCTTCCTCTGTGTGCAAATGTTGTGAATCTTGTTCTGGTTCCATTCTTCCATGCTTTCGTTCAGCTCCTTGTTGGCCCTCACGAAATTTGTGCTTCTGTCGCTTCTAATTTGTTCTGGATACCCACGAATACTGATAAATCTTCGAAGAGAGTTTATCATGGAATCTGTATCCAAGGAATGTGATGTCTCGATATGGACTGCACGTGCAGTCAATACTTTTTCACAAGTGACCGTCCTCGTTTCACTTGAAGTGGACCAAAATAGTCAACCCCTACGTAACTGAACGGTGGTTTGTTCGGGGTAACTTTGCTCTGTCGTAAACTCGCCATGAATTGTTCTCCTAAGCGCGCCTTTCTCCGTTGACAAATTATGCATACTTTTATTACTCGTCGTACTGCTGATCGTCCTTTGACAATCCAAAAAGCTTTTCTTGTTGACGAGAGAACGGATTCTTGGCCCATGTGACCAATTTCTGCATGATGGTGACGAATTATCATGTCCGTTAGCGAATGTTTATAAGGCAAGATAATTGGGTGCTTCATTTTGTCATGAACTGCAGCGTTGACCAGTCTGCCTCCAACCCTTAACAATTCTCCGAGTAGCTGCGGACTCAACTGGTGAATGGATGTTCTGGCCTTTCGAAGAAATTTGTTCATGGTTCCCTTTGCATGTTGCACGTCCGGAAATGCTACGACTTGAACACGCCTGAGAATTTCCACTTCGGCCGCGTTTAATTCTTCTACAGTAAGATGTACGAATTTCCTCATCTGGCACGTCACTTGGTTTAGCTGGAGTGTCACCTGCTGTTGACTCATTATTCTTATGTCTTGCCTTGACCCGAAGATAATCCTTAAAGCGTAACAACCACGCGACCGCACACTTCAACTTCCACCAACTACAATCATTTTCAAAAGTCTTGGGACATTTGCGTCCTTTTTCGGTTTTCCAACTCCCCCGGCCCCCTGTTCAATGTTGTATACCATGTTTACGGTGAACTTTTGCCGGAATTGTTAATTTGTTTCATTAGACAACATTGTAAAGGGAGGGGGAAGGAGGGATTGTGTACATATCGCAAAATAGACGATGTTGAACGAGTATATTTAGAAAAGCTCAAGTGTCCCAACTACTTTTGAAATTGATTCTAGAGTAATGCGAGATTAAAGTATCCAAAACATTACTTTGAACTGTAGTGATATAAATCTGGGCTTCCTTCCTAACTTCTGGGTCATCATCCTTCAGAACTGGAACACCTTTCAGCTGAGGCCAGTGGTCTTCTTCTTCCCAGAGGAAATCAGTATTCCACTTGAGGCCAAGGGCACTTTCAGTAGGAAGTCGTTCCAACTCCAAATTTGCCACTGACTTAGCTCTTTCCGTTTCTGGGATTGTAGCCAACACTTCTCTGTTATTGCTGCACCATTTCCTTAGACGGAGACCGCCTCTTTCCAGCAACTCTCGCGTTTGACTCACTAAGGTTTTCGCCTTGCTTGTGTTACTTGCCGACTTCATCATATCATCCACATATATATAGCGCTTCACCGTCTCTACTGCTTCCGCATCAAACTCTTCTCGGTGCAATTCGGCTGTTTTCCTCAGGCAGAAATTAGCAACACTGCATGGGTGAAGATGTGGCCCCAAACAAGTGTCTGTTCATTCGATATTCTTGCATCTCTCCCGAGAGATCTGCATTTGGCCACCATAAGAACCGCAATGCATCACGATTTCTAGGTTCCATCAGAACCTGGTGGAGGCGTTTCTTCAAAAGCAGACCTCTTCTTTCCGCTACTATCTTGTTATTGGGCAAATATGGTGGATCATTCCGCCAGCTAGGGCAACGCGACCTGGTAATGCCCGTGAACTCTTTCCAGAGTTTCTTCCATCATTTGTAATGCTCTTTTATCTTCGACCGATGCACAGACCTTTGTATCCACAAGCGAGCCTTCGAAATCCGTTCTCCAGAATCTTTCCAACTGATGGTTTAGATCTTCATCCAGGCACTGGCGTTCGACGTCTTCTGGGTTTTCTGGTTTATAATTCAACTTTAATCCACAACCATTACTGGTAGGAACTCTTTCAGCAATGTTATCAATTTGTGTAGGGAATTCTATTCTTTCCTTCGATTTCGGTGGGCTATACTGGGTTTCAGACTCAAGATCACCGATAGAAATAACAGTGTTATCCACCGTACGAACAAAATTGGTTGATGAACAAGCGCTATCTTTCTGACCACCAACAGGACCTATCACCGTCCATCCTAAGCTGTTCCTGATTGCTACAGGATCCCTTTCACCTCCTGCTCTGTATTCCAACGGTAAAAACAAAGCAGGTTTCTCTTGAAGTCCAATTACCAACATGACTTCTCCAACTTCCAATTCTATTAATTCCAAATCACGCAAATGAGGCCAGGTCTGAGTGTCTCCCTTTCTTGCAATACAGCTCTTCGAAATTGGCACCTGTTTCGCTGTTCTGACATTTGACAACTCCACCAATGTAGTCTCATCCATAGAGGTCACTACAATGTTTACTAATTCACTCTCCACCTTAGTTAATCCAGTTATCCCTGATAATGTAAAGTCCAACTTTGAACCACTGACAGCAAGTTCTTTCTTTAATCGTTCATGGCATAGTGTTACTTCAGACCCACTATCCAGAAGGGCATAAGTTTCAATTGCTGGCTGATCACTTCCCTTCGCTCGAACTTTAAGAGGAACAACGCTGAGGCAAACTCGCTCGCCGACCCCAGTTGGAGCAGTTAATTTAACTTCTTCTTGCTTGATGGTTTCTTCTGTTATATCACTGCCAATGTTGGCCTCCTTGGTTTCTTTACTCTGCTGATTCTTACCACTTCCTTTACCAACAGGATCCAATGTATGGGGGTGTAACAGAGTGTTATGCTCCTTGCTGCATCGTTCTCTTTGGCACCGAAAATTAACCTTAGGACATTCTCTTGCATAGTGGCCACTGCCAAGACACTTCATACAAAGTCTGCTTTCTTGAACCAATTTCCTCTTGTCTTGATAAGATGAGTTATTAAACTTGTCACATCTCCAAATTCTATGTTGACCCGAACATGCTGAGCAGCTTAGATTTCCAGGATTTACTTGAGGTGGATTTCTTTCCTTACCAATTTGGTGCTTATATACTCCTGCAGTTAAAGAGGATGATCTTGGAAGAAACCGTCCATGCATTTCCTTTCTCCTTCCCCTTGAAGACATTTGTGCAAAGATCTTCTCCAAATTCATTGTTCACTAACTTAGCTCTTTTTTTCACAAATTGGAGGAAATCTTTAAAACTGGGACCTTGAGCCAGACTCGATAATTGTGCCTGCACGTTCAGTCCATTTAGCTCTCATGAATAATGGCAGCTTTCGACTTAACTCACGTAGAGTGTTAACTTAACATGATTTAACTCACTTTCATACTGTGGTCCCATACTTGACAGAGTCCTATCAGCAACCTCGAGATGTCTGTTAAACTCCAACAAATTTGGTCCATCTGCTTGCTTCAAGGGTGGTAAATTTTCCAATTTCTTGATATGTGCCTTTGCTATAATGTGTGGTTTTCCAAAGTTCTCAAGTAAGGTGTCTTTGCTGTTTTATAACCTTCTTCTGCAGGTAAATTAACACAACTTTCAATTGCTTCGCGTGCCTTACCAGTACAATGTTGAATCAGTAGCTGTAATCTTGTGGAATCATCAGGGCTGTCCTTCTCTAGACATGTTTCAAAATTATGCATGAAGGAAATGTAATTTATCGAATCTCCATCAAAGTGCATGTACTTAATTTTTGGCATAGAAATAACTTGACGTAGAGCTTGCACCATCTCTTCTCCACTGTCTACCTTCTTTATCACAGGCTGTTCTGTTTGTTGCTCAGGTGGGTGTCTTCTAGAGGCTTGAGACCTTGATAACTGGGGTGGTTGTCTTTGCCATTCTTGCCCTCTAAATGGTTGTGTAGACTGTAATGGTACTTGTGCTTGCTGCCATAAACCTATTCTTGAATTTGCTGTTGATATTCCAATATTGGCATCTTCCATTGCAGTTGTGACTTGCGCCTTTGAATTTGAGGCTATACTTGTGGGAATAGCACTTAACTGTACATCTTGCAAGGCTGTTGGTTGTAGCATGTTAAATTCTGGTAGTTCTGATTGGATTGATCTCCACCCAAATTGGTCAGTTATTTGTGAGGTGCCAGCTTTTGCATAACTCCCAGGCAGTTTTGTTGCGTGTGATTGTGGTGTTGCAAATGGAACATGGGGTTGGCTTGAATAACCTTTCGATGTAACCGTTATGTGATGAGACTTGGATGGTTGGTATACCTTTGTGGCAGCTGCATCTTCGTAATTGATATCTTTAACCATCGAAAACACTGGGGTGGATTTGGTGGTTGTTGGTGCTGAAGTATTTACTGTCACAACTCCTTTATTATTCTTTGGTAACTGTCCTGGGTTTAAGTAATCACTTAAAGGTGGTCGTGTTGAAGGGACTTGGTCTGTTTCATCACATAATATATCATAATATGTAGGATTTAACCTATGCAATTCAAATTGTGAGTGCTTACTAATACTAACATCACCACATTCTTCATCACATTCCCCATCTTCCTTAGCTTCTTTGTTGTAAACATTAAGGCTCACTATTGCTCGCTCTTCCTCCATTTGGGCTTCCATAATTTCTTTCTCATAATTTAACTCTGCCATTTTCCTTTTAAGTTCACGCTGTTTCAATAACTGGGTTTTCCTTAACTGTGCAAGTGCTAACTTTTCTTTCTTCCGTGACACTGTTGAGGACATGGCACTAGAACACAATGACTTATTTGCTCGACTCATTCCACTTTTTTCACTTGAGAAAGAGCTAACTTCTTTTCCCCTTTCTCTCGCTTCGAGCTTTGATCTTTTACACCAAGACTCGATTAATTCATCAAAACGTATCTTTCTTGTCATCTGTTCGTTATAATTAAGACACGCTCCTTTCTCTTCCTCTTTAGAAACAAGTAATTCAAGATATTGTTCATGTGTACTTACAAATTCGCGCCAAGATTCATCATAAACCTTTTCCCTTGACTTTACATCGTCCAAAGTGCCACCAGCATAAATTATATCTTGAATCTCTCCCTGTGTTCTTGTAAGGGTGTTAATCAATACTATTCGAGACTTAAACAATTCGTTTACCCTTGCAACTTCATGATCCGTACTTATTAATACACTTGAATCTCTCGAACAGATGCCTTTCCTTAACGCTTCGGTATTTCTTCGGCCAGCCTCTGACCTTGCTTCACGACCGATGTCTGCTTTATCATGCAGTCCCCTTGGCCACGATTGCATCGACATAAGTTAATCGTTGACTCAATATAATCGTTGTTCTCAAAGCAAACGATATTAAGTTTATATAAACTATCCAAACATGTAGACAGTTTCAATCCACTCGAAGGTTTTCTCAAATGTGTTCTCACAAATCACAATAAACAATCTAAACAGCGATTTACTGTAAAGCTCAAGGTAAATATCTTCTCAACGCACAATAACAATCCAAACACGTATAAAAGATCGATGTACCTGAACGTCTTCTTGAACGTTGTCCCTGACAAGAAATACGTTCAATGTGCCTCAATTCTTCCAAATACAAGTTATGCGTTGTCCCTGACAACAAATAGGCGATCCAAAACGTAAATTAAACCTCAAATTTTCCAAATACAAGTTATGTCGTCCCAAACAACAATAAGCAATCCAAACACGTTGTGTTGATCGATAATCACGTTGAATTTATAATTAAGAAATGTGGTAATAAACGGTCTTTTGTTTGTGCCATTTTTTATTTGTGCCAGTGTAATAGGGCAAACGGCCATATAAACGTTTCATGATATTCTATAGTACAAACATGGAGTATCACGGAAGCCAACTAATTTATGATAATTATAATTGTGCAAAGTTTCATTTGGAAATTCCCCAAAACAAAGGTGCATGTATTTTTTTTCAGTATTTTGGAGCGCCGACATTAAATTGGCCGAGCTTGAGAAGAATGCGTTGAGAAGAACTTTTGACGTCATAGACTCAACAAAAATATAAACGTTACACGTAAAATACCACCTTTTCTTCAACGAATTTTGAAATGAAACTTTGCAAGATTACTACCTAGTCTATACCTACCATAACATCTTTAGGATTATGCAAAAACATTGCCAACAATATTTTCATCAGAGAGCCTCTTTAAGTGTGAAATAGTAAAAAGTTCAAATCGCAGCCACGCCCACAAACGTTCAACTTAACAAACGTCGACAATTGTTGAAAGTGTTAAAATACAACTAATAAACAAATCTAACGATTTGCTGCTTAAGCGCTCTCAAGGATCTCAACGGTTCTCTTGTAGTGAAAACTATACTGACAGATTTTAAAGATGTATGTTGTCAATAGTATGACCATAAACATTTTGTCATCACAAACGTGATGAGTACCATTTCTCTGAAGAACTTTAAAAAACCCCACAAAATATCTTGTTCGATTCATCAATATTTTTGCGAATTTGCGACCTCGCGACATAAACGAGCGAGACTGCCTACAATTTTTGACATATTCTGAGGTGATCCCTTTGTAATAGTCAAGTTTTCTTCAGTCTAATTCACTCTAAAGTAATCTAATTCACTATAAAGCAGTCTAATTCACTCTAATTCACTCTAATTCACTCTAAAATTAAGCAGTCAAAATCAGTCTAAAGCAGTCTAATTCATTCTAAAGCAGTCTAAAGCAGTCTAAAGCACCTAAAGCAGTCTAAAGCAGTCTAAGTCTAGTTCACTCAAAAACAGTCTAAAGCAGTCTAAAGCAGTCTGAAGCAGTCTGAAGCAGTCTAAAGCAGTCTAAAGCAGTCCAAAGCAGTCCAAAGCGCTCTAAAGCACTCTAAAGCAGCCTAAAGCAGTCTAAAGCAGTCTAAAGCACTCTAATTCACTCTAAAGCAGTCTAAAGCAGTCTGAAGCAGTCTGAAGCAGTCTGAAGCAGTCTGAAGCAGTCTGAAGCAGTATGAAGCAGTATGAAGCAGTCTGAAGCAGTCTGAAGCAGTCTGAAGCAGTCTGAAGCAGTCTGAAGCAGTTTGAAGCAGTCTGAAGCAGTCTGAAGCAGTCTGAAGCAGTCTGAAGCAGTCTGAAGCAGTCTGAAGCAGTCTGAAGCAGTCTAAAGCACTCTAAAGCAGTCTAATTCACTCTAAAGCAGTCTAAAGCAGTCTAAAGCAGTCTAAAGCAGTCTAAAGCAGTCTAAAGCAGTCTAAAGCAGTCTAAAGCAGTCTAAAGCAGTCTAAAGCAGTCTAAAGCAGTCTAAAGCAGTCTAAAGCAGTCTAAAGCAGTCTAAAGCAGTCTAAAGCAGTCTAAAGCGCTCTAAAGCGCTCTAAAGCACTCTAAATCAGCCTAAAGCACTCTAAAGCAGTCTAAAGCACTCTAAAGCAGTCTAAAGCAGTCTAAAGCAGTCTAATTCACTCTAAAGCAGTCTAAAGCATTCTAAAGCATTCTAAAGCAGTCTAAAGCAGTCTAAAGCAGTCTAAAGCAGTCTAAAGCAGTCTAAAGCAGTCTAAAGCAGTCCAAATCACTCCAAAGCACTCCAAAGCACTCTAAAGCAGTCTAATTCACTCTAAAGCACTCTAAAGCAGTCTAAAGCACTCTAAAGCAGTCTAAAGCAGTCTAAAGCAGTCTAAAGCAGTCTAAAGCACTCTAAAGCGCTCTAAAGCACTCTAAAGCAGTCGAATTCACTCTAAAGCAGTCTAAAGCAGTCTAATTCACTCTAAAGCAGTCTAAAGCAGTCTAAAGCATTCTGAAAGCAGTCTAAAGCATGCACTCTAAAGCCCTCTAAAGCACTCTAAAGCAGTCTAAAGCAGTCTAAAGCAGTCTAAAGCAATCTAAAGCAGTCTAAAGCAGTCTAAAGCAGTCTAAAGCAGTCTAAAGCTGTCTAAAGCAGTCTAAAGCAGTCTAAAGCAGTCTAAAGCAGTCTAAAGCCGTTTAAAGCAGTCTAAAGCAGTCTAAAGCACTCTAAAGCAGTCTAAAGCACTATACTGTTATACTCTACTGCCAGACTATATAATGCTCACATCGTATTCAACAATGCGAGTTCGCCTTGCTGTTCAAGTACTTAGCAACAGTGTGGCAACTGCTCTTCGACATCACATTCCAGAGGAAGCTGATGAAACTGCAAGGCTTTGTGAAATGATGAATACGTTTTTTGACTGCACAAATGTACGGTCATCAAAGGAACACCTACGGAAGAAAAATTCTGATGTTCAGCCATTCGCTGTCTTAACAAACGACTTATTGAACATGGCACATATGAGGTGTGATATCCGCCAAAATGCATCATTGAATTTTGTCATTCAAACATGCATTTATGAAGTTAATAATTTTATTATGTACAATGCATTAATGGCATTATGACATCCATGCAATTCCGTTATTTGATCATGATCTCAGACTCATTTCGTTATGCGCTTGTGGATTTCATTCGGCAAAATTTCATTCGGCAAGATTTCATTCGGCAAGATTTCGTTCGGCAAGATTTCGTAACTCTCACCGTAACTCTCGATATAGTTACAACAAACAATATCTTCACCCTCATTTCTTGTCAAAATACATTATAGACATAGCCCGGTTGAATATTTCCGATTTTCGGTAATTCGACCAGGCATATTGTTTTGACGGTAACTCTCGCTACAGTTACAAAAAAAAATAGGTACACCGTACACCCTCATTTCTTGTCACAATACATTACTAGACATAGCCCGGTTGAAAATTTCCGTTTTTCGGTATATTCGACCGGGCATAGTTCTGTGGGGGCTCTAAAATCTTTTTTTCTGTCTTGAGAGTTGGGAGGGTGCATGCTTTAGAATTCTAGTTGGTTTAAAAGGGGGCAGCGCAACGGCGGCGGAACGGGGGGAGCTATATCTCCCCAATATTTAAAAGAAGGAGGCTAAGTCCCCCCCGCAATATCTTCGACAATGGGGCTAAAAAAGGCCAAATTTGCTGGGGGGGTGGGGGGGGCGGCAAAACACAGTTTTTGTATCTGCGCAACGCGCAGATATATTGCGCGACGACGATTACATCAGGGCCAATCAAAGCTCAGAATTTTTGGTGTCACCTACGAGCTGTCAGTTTGAACGATGGGAAAAATTATTTTTAATCCGATCGTGTTTACAATATTATCAGCCATATCACGAAGTCCTCCGACACGACAAAGTTTTGGATTAAAATACTACGATTTTCAGGGTTCTATTCTATACGATTTTTTCAAAGTCACATATCTTGTACATTAATTTAACGTTCTACCTAACTGTACGAGTTTTGTGAATGGCACAAACCTACAGACGATTCAGGGATACTTTAAAATGATTGCGTTTGACCGTACCCCAAGTGATAGCATAATAATGCAATTTGATATTTGCGCTCATCTCAGTTCAAATAGATTTTTCTCCGTTGCTATTCTATACGATTTGTTCTAATTCACATACGTTGTACAGAATTTAAGGCTCTATCTAACCGTGCAAGTTTCCCAAATGGTACAAACCTACAGACGATTCAGGGATTTACTTTAAATATGACCGCGTTTGACCGTACGCCAAGTAAATAGCGAGTTCAAATAGCCTTTTCTCCGTTGCTATTCTATACCATGTTTTCTAATTCACGTATGTTGTACAGAATTTAACGCTCTATCTAACTGTAGAAGTTTCGTGAATGGTACAAACCTACAGACGATTCAGGGGTATACTTTAAACACGCGGTATCCGGTGGCTCAACTGCAATGAAGATATATCCCGCAATACGGCTGTTAGCCGTTAAATTATATATTTCCGACAAAGTTTTTGACTAAAACACTATGATTTTTCAGGGCTCTATTCTATACGATTTTTTTCTAATTCACATTTGTTGTACAGAATTAACGCTCTATCTAACGGTATAAGTTTCCAAAATGGCACAAACCTACAGACGATTCAGGGGTATACTTTAGACCCACAGCCGTATTGGGATATATCTTCATGCAGTTAGCCGTTAAATTCTATATTTCCGACAAAGCTTTGCACAAAAACATTTCGAAGACAGGGGATATTGCTGATAAAACTGGTAAGTATTTTTAACGTGACTTATAGTAAACTTGTGAGTGTGATCTCTACCACAGTTTTTGTGAGTCATGATAAGAAGTTATTTTGCTCAGAGAACGTGTACTTTCCCTTTAATTGTCCGATAAGATCTCGCTAAAATCTTATATAAGATCTACGTGTAAAAATCTCATAAGATTTTTCTTAAGATCTTACAAGATTTTCCAAGATCACACAAGATCTTGGTATGTTTGCATGGCGGCGCAGATTTATAGTCACAAATGTGATAAAGGATTTATCATCGCAACCGAAGTGTTTTTAGACAATCTCTGTGATAACGAACTCAGTATATCTCAGTTTTCTTAGGTGCAACCTCGGTGATCTTGAACTAAGATCTAACTAATAACTGACGTAGTTACCGAGGTTGAGGTAACTAACCTATATATAGCCCGGTTATTACTAGTGTTTTTTAATATTATTTGAATAGACTTTGATGTGTATAAATGCTAAATGGTACTAGTATGTGCTATCCACCCACGCTACGCGTGCGCTTCGTTACCAGTATTCTACCCGTCGTAGTTGTGTTTCATGTCTATTTTCTATAATGTTCTTATCTGAAGTATGCAGTTATTGTCCGGTTGCATTCCCGGTTGAATGGCCAGAAAATGGAAGTTTTACATCGTTTTGCTCCGCCATCTTGCATTTTTAAAATGGTGTCCAGACCTCACCCCGCCAAGTACCGGGCTCTGGAACGAGCGCTGCCAGATTGGAGCGCAGCCCGAACGAAATCTTCCCGAATGAAATTTTGCCGAACGAAATCCACAAGCGCATAACGAAATGTCTGAGATCAAATAACCGAATTGCAGTTATGGATGTCATAATGCCGTTAATGCATTGCACATAATAAAGGCAAAATGAAATTATTAACTTCGTAAATGTATGTTTGAATGACAAAATTCAATGATGCATTTTGGCGGATATCGCACCTCATAGGCACACACCTAAACACTAGCTGTTGCTCAACACTTAACCAATTGCGAATCTGCACAACATTTAGTTAACTTAAACAATTTATTTTATCGGTTAAATGATACTCCTTCTTCTCCTTGAATTTAAATTTTATAATCCTACTTTTACCGTTGTAATTTAACACTAAGCCTATCATCAGTTTTATTCCCTTGTAAATATAAAGAACGTATATATTTAATTTTAGTCACTTGGTCTGATGATGACTTTGAAATAAAGTCGAAATATAACCGTTTCATCTTTGTCTTGTCTTAATCCATATCTTGGGTTTTCAAGATGTTCGTCTTCGGATTGTGTTTTATATTATAAATCAATATACATTTGCCGCAAAAGATCAGAACATCATACGCACTATCTACAAGCTTGTAGAAGCCATGATCGAACAGAACCGCAAGGAACTGAACGAAGTCCGGTTAGGCATAGTTTCGGCAAAACTATCAACCAATCAGATTCAACAATCCGCCTCATTTTTGCCAATCACAATGGGTAAATCGGCCTAAATCCTGCAAAAAATCTAAATCAGTCACCGCTCGCGTTTTGGGTGGTTTGGACCAATGAGAATGGCTAAATCGGCCTAAATCCTGCAAAAGTCTAAACCAGTCAGCGCACGCCTTTTGGCTGGTTTGGACCATAGTTAATAGAAAATAGACATGGTTTGGAAACCAGGAAAACTTCAAAGCGGTTAACAATCAAGCTACGATTCATGTTGAAAGGTACATGAAGGTGCCAAATCCTTTGTTTTAGGTTTATTAATATTTAAACAGTACGGTTGAGTGATTGAACCCAAACGTTGCTATTGGACGATTACTTCATTATACAGAAAACACAATATGTTCAGTAACTGTGAAAGTGCAAAAAGTTCCATAAACCTGAACAAAAACATAAAACAATGACTTTTGTGAGATTCCAAACCATGTCTATTTTCTATTAACTATGTTTGGACCAATGAGAGTGGCTAAATCGGCCTAAATTCTGCAAAAATCTAAACCAGTCAGCGCTCACGTTTTGCCTGGTTTGGACCAATCAGAATGGCTAAATCGGCCTAAATCCTGCAAAAATCTAAACCAGTCAGCACTCGCGTTTTGGCTGGTTTGGACCAATGAGAATGGCTACATCCTGCAACACCTAACGTAGCGTTACGTGATGTTACTTCACTTCTAAGCATAAATATTAATAATACGTTAGTCATCTGACTTATTATTTGACAAACGCTAAATCTGCCCCTGCTGTATTTTCGTTAACTCGTTAAAATTAGGAAAGTTTAAAATGAATACTAGTAGATGACACCCCCCCCCCACCCCACCCCCCACCCCCCATCCAGTGTCCAAAGGGATGCCGCCTCATTAATATTCAGCATGACTCACGCATGACTCACGCATGTCTCACGCATGACTCACGTATGACTTACGCATAACGCGTATGACTCACGCATGAAGATAAGGGGAAGATAAGGGGAAGATAATAGGAAGATAAAGGAAGATAAGGGGAAGATAAGGAAGATAAGGGGAAGATAAAGGAAGATAAGGAAGATAAGGGGAAGATAATAATAATAATAATAATAATAATAATAATAATAATAATAACGATTTAATGAAGCATCTCTACGTGGTAGCTCTACATCTTCAGTTGCAAATAAATAGATTGGTAAACAGGAAAAAAAACAAGTATGAAATATTACCTATAACTATGCTTAATAGTACCTATACTAATGTTTATAAGTTCAAAACTAATGCTCATAACTGTAAAATTACTTAAATATATACACATATATATGTCCGTATCTAAGCGGATTCTGCTTTGCTTTAGTAAATAAAACTCGTTTTAGATTATTTGTAAACATGTTAATGTTGCTTTCATTTCTTAATGTCGGGTCAAGTTCATTAAATAATTTAGCATAGCTATCTTGAAACGTTCCTGTCTCTAGTGGAATTTCCAGCGTTATCGAGGAGCTAGATCGTAAAGCTCTACTCGTATTCCGTATATTCAACTTGGAATACTCGGGCCAATTGGGGTCCCAAATGGCTTTATGTGCTGAGCGAAGAAGATGGTATTGTGTTCGCTCAGTCAATGGGAGCCATCCAAGTGATAGAACGTCCACTTCTCTGCAGTATCTGTTGTAGACAAAACTGGCCGTGACATTTTGCACATGCTGGAGTTTTTTGTTGAGATAGGCTGGTATTGGGTAGTGAACCACATCGTTATAATTGATCTTTCAAAGAACAAGGCTTTCTGCCAATTGTTTCTTTACATGAAAGGGAGCAAGATTTTTCAGTTTCCGCAAAATTGATAGCACTCCATAGCAAGATGATATAAGGGGAAGATAAGAGAAAGATAAAGGAAGATAAGGAAGATAAGGGGAAGATAAAGGAAGATAAAGGAAGATAAGGGGAAGATATGGAAGATAAGAGGAAGATAAAAAGAAGATAAGAGGCAGATAAGGAAGATAAAGGAAGATAGAAGAAAGATAAGGGGAAGATAAAGGAAGATAAAGGGAAGATAAAAGGAAGATAAGGGGAAGATAAAGGAAGATAGGGGGAAGATAAGAGGAAGATAAAGGAAGATAAAGGAAGATGAGGAAGATAAAAGGAAGATAAGGAAGATAAGGGGAAGATAAGAGGAAGATAAAGGAAGATAAGGGGAAGATAAGGAAGATAAGGGGAAGATAAAGGAAGATAAGAAAGATAAGAGGAAGATAAGAAAAATAAGAGGAAGATAAAAGGAAGATAAGGAATAAAAAAGGAAGATAAAGAGAAGCCGCAGCTGCTCGGAGTATCTCCGAGCCAAGAGCCGAGGGCTCGGAGTCAAGAGGCAAGGGCTCGGAACCGCTCGGAGTCAAGAGCCTAGGACTCGGAGTATCTCGGAGCCAAGAGCCGAGGGCTCGGAGTCAAGAGCCGACGGCTCGGAGTCAAGAGGCAAGGGCTCGGAGCCGCTCGGAGTCAAGAGCCTAGGACTCGGAGTCGCTCGGAACCAAGCGCCGAGGGCTCGTATCCGCTCAGAGCCGGCAACGCGGTTTCGCTATGGTAACACTGCTAATGACCTTCTCGCCCGAACATGCCCACGCATGAATACCTCCTCATACCCCTTATTATCCTCCTTTAACCCACCAAAACAATTAAATATTCTACCATATATGCAAATCCGTGGTGTTTTGCTCATTAGTGACATTTAATGAGTTTCTAATGGATTTTATTTAATAGTCGAGTCGGTTTGCATTGTTCTTCATAGGTATATAAATCCGATACAACCTTAAAGCAAGGGGAGGGATTTGATATCTCTCCAGGGAAAACTGGGGTTAATGAATAGAATTGAATACGTACAAATACATCTAATTAAAAATTCACAGTATATATGTACATATATACCGGGTATATATTCATATATATACCACTTTGTACACTTAGCGGTATATATTTGATTATACACCTGGTATATATATTATATAAAAATGCTAAAATACTAGAAACAACCAACGTATTTCTACAAAACGCGGTATAAATCATTCCTTAGCGGTATAAATCGTTGCACAAACAATATATATCGACAACAAAAATCATTTAATTTTTAACACTCAAACAATTTAACTTAACATATGAAATTCTTCTTTATAACAAACGTGCAGTTCGAAAATGAAACACCATGTGTTTCCTTCGTACTATTTGATAAAGGACTTTCTTCAGAACTTAATTTACACACTTTTTTGAACGTGTCCGAATTATGGTTATCGCTAACTGCCACTCTCTTTCTACTTGCTAGAAATTTTTCATCACTTTTCACATCTTTCACAAATTGACTCGTGGAATCAAAAGCTTTCGAAATCTCTACTTTACTCGACACACTAGGCCTTTGGTGAATTTGAAGTGAGCGAGCATCCCTGTGACCCGTTCTTTGCATAACAAATTTATCTGGTATTCCTTTGGCTAATCCCCGCGTAGCTGTTGTAGCTCGAAGACTGTGGTTGGTGAAATTTCCTTCAATCCCCGCTTTTTCATACATGCGACGCACAACTGTTCCCAATTTGTTATGGCCTACAGGATTCGAAGTAAACCAAACTATAAAAACATCAAAGATATATTACAAATTAGAAAAGAAAAAAAGTAATTCAAAAACCACAAACCTAATGATTTTTAAGATAGTAATATACAATTTAGCAATCTTCCTGCCAATACATTTTGAGGTAAATATAAAACAGTATATACCTTCATCTGAACTATTGTACTTTCGCTTTGGAGTCAAGTAAAACGAGTCCTTTTCCAAGGCTGACTTTGGACATTTTGACACGTATTTCTTGTACAGCTGCACCGTGGCCGGACATTTTGCCGAAAGACAATTTGCCGAAAGACAATTTGCCGAAAGACATTTTGCCGAAAGACATTTTGCCGAAAGACATTTTGCCTCATTTCGATAATGTTCTATCACTTTTCGTTTAATACCTCGGTGCTTTCGTGTACTTGTCTGTGGCACATATCTCCTTACTTTTCCAATTTCGCTCATTAGCCCACTCAGACCATGTATTAACCGTCCAACAGGTGCTTGTTTTCGTATTAATGGGTATCCTTGTCTCATTTCTCTTCTCCAACTCTGCAGTCTGCATCGGTGATAACAACAACTTCCCTCTAATCGCGCCATTGTTCTAGTCTCTTGTCTGAGTCGTCTCTCTCAACCAAGCATTGGCCTCCAGTAACTTAATTTCCCTCAACACTTACTGTCTTAATTAGTAGTGCTTCAGCTTCTAATAAGCTACTGAAATCAGAAGTCTAGTTCCAAACGTTCACGAAAAATATTCTGCGTGATAAAAACTTCTTCATCGCTTTCTCCATTCTCGCAATAGTTAATTACTTCACCAAAATTCAGACTACGCCTTAAAGTTGTGAAAATTTACTTAACCTCCTTTTCACAATACACCAGTTATAGCTAATAACGGTTCCCTAGATAAATCTTTCTTTCAAATTTGATGATAGTCATATACATATTACGCCATTACTCCCATTATGATCAAAGCAAAAAACAACCAAATGTGTAAGACTTCTGAAATCTTAACTTAATGGTCAACCAGGCACAGTGCTAAAAGTGATAAAATAATTGCCAAGGGACAAACTAAGAATGAACGACTGAACTCACAAAAGAACATAAAGCGCTGCCCACTTAACAGGGCACCGCAGTTCTTTCAAGCTCTTTGTTGAAAACCTCTTCAACTATTAAATAAGTAAGTTATATACCTTGGATGTCGGCTTTATGCCAGATACATTCCCTCGGGGCCTGCGGCCCCTCGGGGTATGTATCTGGCATAAAGCCTCCATCCTCGGTATAGAGTGTATCAAAAAAATTCGAACCCTTAGAAAATGAATTAGCATTCTTTTCAAACAACCTATTGTAGTAGTTTGGAAGCCCTAAAAGCGCTGCGTTATAAATTAATCAGCACACAAGTTAAACGAAGCGAAAAAGCTTTTAAATACTTTCACCATGCATACACTTCAAGTTATCTTAATTTCCCAGGTGTATAAGACCGTGTGTTTTACGCATCTGTGGGTTCAGCGAAGTGCTTAGGGCTTTCAAACTACTACAATAGGTTGTTTGAAAAGAATGCTAATTCATTTTCTAAGGGTTCGAATTTTTTTTTATACACACTGTATAACTCTTACTTCTCCTTTGTGTCCTACACGTAAGGGTCTGATTTTTTTTTATGAGCTACCAAACCATAGCATCGAATTATTTAACTAAGCTCTGCAATATTCCGAGGTAGACTCCTACAATTAAATATATTTAGACTAACAACTCGCTAAGAGTTATCATCCAAAGCGAAACTTGATGAACTTTGCACAGTTCTTAAACGTATAAACACCACAAAAGCGAACCAAATATCTAATATAATATTCACATACAAGCTTTACGTTGCTATGTGCCAGTGTTCAATACGTTTTAAACCCCTTAGTTCACGGCTTTTCGAATTGATTCCTCACACTATCTTAAGTTCTTCTTATATACGGCTTCTCAAAGTGATTCCTCATTCTATCTTCTCACGATTTCTTCACTTATAAACAAGTTGGTTGACCATTTAGGTTCTAACCCTAATATAATATTCAGCTTATTCAGATAATATTCGAGTTAAGTTATCTCAGCAGATTCAGACATTTAGATCGCTCCAAACTCTCTATACTCACACAGATGAGGTTTCAGATAAAAAAACATAAAGTGTCTCTATCAATTTCTCTCTCGTTCCTTGGAAATAACGTCTATTTCGTTAAAGCTTGCTGTACACATGCTCTTTCTACCTACGTGCCCAATCATGTCACAGGCGTTCGTCATGCGTGAGTCATTCGTGAGTCATTAATATTCAGCATGACTCACGCATGACTCACACATGACTCACGCATGACTCACGAATGACTTACGCATGACTCACGAATGACTCACGCGTGACGAATGCCTGTGACATGATTGGGCACGTAGGTAGAAAGAGCATGTGTACAGCAAGCTTTAACGAAATAGACGTTATTTCCAAGGAACGAGAGAGAAATTGATAGAGACACTTTATGTTTTTTATCTGAAACCTCATCTGTGTGAGTATAGAGAGTTTGGAGCGATCTAAATGTCTGAATCTGCTGAGATAACTTAACTCGAATATTATCTGAATAAGCTGAATATTATATTAGGGTTAGAACCTAAATGGTCAACCAACTTGTTTATAAGTGAAGAAATCGTGAGAAGATAGAATGAGGAATCACTTTGAGAAGCCGTATATAAGAAGAATTTAAGATAGTGTGAGGAATCAATTCGAAAAGCCGTGAGCTAAGGGGTTTAAAACGTATTGAACACTGGCACATAGCAACGTAAAGCTTGTATGTGAATATTATATTAGATATTTGGTTCGCTTTTGTGGTGTTTATACGTTTAAGAACTGTGCAAAGTTCATCAAGTTTCGCTTTGGATGATAACTCTTAGCGAGTCGTTGTTAGTCTAAATATATTTAATTGTAGTCTACTTGGAATATTACAGAGCTTAGTTAAATAATTCGATGCTATGGTTTGGTAGCTCATAAAAAAAATCAGACCCTTACGTGTAGGACACAAAGGAGAAAATCTATTAGAAACTCATTAAATGTCACTTGGTAGAATATTTAATTGTTTTGGTGGGTTAAAGGAGGATAATAAGGGGTATGAGGAGGTATTCATGCGTGGGCATGTTCGGGCGAGAAGGTCATTAGCAGTGTTACCATAGCGAAACCGCGTTGCCGGCTCTGAGCGGCTCCGAGCGACTCCGAGTCCTAGGCTCTTGACTCCGAGCGGCTCCGAGCCCTTGCCTCTTGACTCCGAGCCCTCGGCTCTTGACTCCGAGCCCTCGGCTCTTGGCTCCGAGATACTCCGAGTCCTAGGCTCTTGACTCCGAGCGGCTCCGAGCCCTTGCCTCTTGACTCCGAGCCGTCGGCTCTTGACTCCGAGCCCTCGGCTCTTGGCTCGGAGATACTCCGAGCAGCTGCGGCTTCTCTTTATCTTCCTTTTATATTCCTTATCTTCCTTTTATCTTCCTCTTATCTTTCTTATCTTCCTCTTATCTTTCTTATCTTCCTTTATCTTGCCCTTATCTTCCTTATCTTCCCCTTATCTTCCGTTATCTTCCTCTTATCTTCCCCTTATCTTCCTTATCTTCCTTTTATCTTCCTCATCTTCCTTTATCTTCCTCTTATCTTCCTCTTATCTTCCTTTATCTTCCCTTTATCTTCCTTTATCTTCCTTTATCTTCCTCTTATCTTCCCCTTATCTTCCTTTATCTTCCCCTTATCTTCCTTCTATCTTCCTTATCTTCCCCTTATCTTCCTTTATCTTCCCCTTATCTTCCTTTATCTTCCTCTTATCTTCCCCTTATCTTCCTAATCTGCCTCTTATCTTCCTTTTATCTTCCTCTTATCTTCCTTTTATCTTCCTTATCTGCCTCTTATCTTCCTCTTATCTTCCCCTTATCTTCCTTTATCTTCTCCTAATCTTCCTTTTATCTTCCTTTATCTTCCTTTATCTTCCCTTTATCTTCCCTTTATCTTCCCTTTATCTTCCTTTATCTTCCCCTTATCTTCCTTTATCTTCCTCTTATCTTCCTTATCTGCCTCTTATCTTCCTTTTATCTTCCTCTTATCTTTCCATATCTTCCCCTTATCTTCCTTATCTTCCTTTATCTTCCCCTTATCTTCCTTTATCTTTCTCTTATCTTCCTTATCTTCCTTTATCCCCCCCTTATCTTCCTTATCTTCCCCTTATCTTCATGCGCGAGTCATACGCGTTATGCGTAAGTCATTCGTGAGTCATGCTGAATATTAACGAGGCGGCGTCCCTTTGGACACTGGATGGGGGGGGGGGGGGGGGTCATCTACTAATACTCATCAAATTTATATTTTCACAATCAGCAATTACTGAGCGCACTAGTCAATCTCCCAAAACATACCCTCATCATCTAATGTAACTTTAAAGCAGCGAACTCCATATGTACCTGGAAGGGCGACTGCCAATAAAAAAGTGAGGCAAAACATAGCGGCAATGGGGAATTTTTGGACGTCCTAGGCCCAAGCGCAATCATCTTAGATGGTTAGTCTTAGTCTGTTTTCTCGCGGCCGAACGACAGGAAGTCCAAACGTACACCCTCTTGCACGCGAGCAGAGTTCAGTATCTAGCAGAAACCACAACTTATTTACGTAGTATTGAATACTTAACGTATATTTTTCGACATCCAATATGGAGTCCTAAAAGGATTTCGTTGCATAGTTTCCACGAGTTAACGTTGTCCTAAATACGTGAAAATGTTCTGAATGAAAAAAATGATCTTTGTACGTGGAACGGGAACGGCTTAAGTACTCTTGGGGCTAAAAATTATTCATCTTCGTTGTGTGAGAAAAATTATATTGTATTAAGGACGTTGTCCTCGACGTTCACGTTGTATTTGCTCATAGTTAATAGAAAATAGACATGGTTTGGAAACCCGGAAAACTTCAAAGCGGTTAACAATCAAGCTACGACTCATGTTGAAAGGTACATGAAGGTGCCAAATCCTTTGTTTTAGGTTTATTAATATTTAAACAGTACGGTTGAGTGATTGAACCCAAACGTTGTTATTGGACGAGTACTTCATTATACAGAAAACACAATATGTTCAGTAACCGTGAAAGTGCAAAAATTTCCATAAACCTGAACAAAAACATAAAACAATGACTTTTGTGAGCTTCCAAACCATGTCTATTTTCTATTAACTATGATTTGCTTAAGCTCTCTATAATATTATACAGACGGCCATCACTTGAAGCTAGTAAAAACCGCCCGATCTCGCCAAAATTGCATCAGTACATCTGTCAAGAACTTGGCTTTCGGTTCATTGCTCTTTCGACTCAAACGTTCATCTTCGTAGCTTGAGAAACGTTCATACAAACTGAGGTGACACAGGCCGTTCGTAGTACGCATACGGCGAGAGCTTTTGTGAAGCCAAATCCGGTTTGTATATAAACGTTTCAGTCGAGCTACAAAGAAGATGAAAGAGCAATACGGCTTTGATAGCAATTTTCACGTGATCGAGCGATTTTTGTGTATTTAACGGAGTTTTAAATGAGGATCGTCTGATATTCTCTATGAAAGTTACCAGCCTTTACTTATTTTTAGTACGAAGAGCTTATAATTAACCATGAGTGGAACTCGTCGAAATATAGTTGAAACTCGACTCGGATGTCAGAAAGACGCAAGCATGCATCAACGAATAGAAATGAAATATTTCATGCATTTTAGAGTGATACTCGATTTGAATTTGTGCCAACGAGTAACATACGCAGCCCCTCGGAAAGTAAATGAAATCGAAAGGAAACACAAAAGAAATACAACACTCCGCGCGTGGAAGAGGGTGTAGTTTGGGCCGCATGTGGTTCGGCCTTCGTCCAGTGATCGACTGGAGTCATCCTTCCAGGTATATCTATATATAGTCATAGTTAATAGAAAATAGACATGGTTTGGAAGCTCACAAAAGTCATTGTTTTGTTTTTGTTCAGGTTTATGGAAATTTTTGCACTTTCACGGTTACTGAACATATTGTGTTTTCTGTATAATGAAGTAATCGTCCAATAGCAACGTTTGGGTTCAATCACTCAACCGTACTGTTTAAATATTAATAAACCTAAAACAAAGGATTTGGCACCTTCATGTACCTTTCAGCATGAATCGTAGCTTGATTGTTAACCGCTTTGAAGTTTTCCGGGTTTCCAAACCATGTCTATTTTCTATTAACTATGATATAGTTCACTGCCTTAAAGGAAGACCCCTGAAAAAAACGACACCAAAAAGACGACCCAAAGACGAAACCTAAAAAGACGGTCCCTAAAACGACAGACCCATCAAAAGACGACCCATAAAAGGATGATCCCTAAAAGGATGATCCCTAAAACTACGGTCCCCAAAAACTACGACCCCGAAAACGACAACCATAAAAAGACGGCACCCTAAAAAACCAACGTCTCAAAAGACAACCCTTAAAAGAACGACCCATAAGAGAACGACCCCCCAAAAAACAACACATAAAAAGATGACCCAAAAAAAGACCTGTGTCCTCAAAAGGACAGACCGCTAAAACGACGACCCATATAAAAGACAACCACTAAAAAGACACTTAAAGACGACCCCCTTGCGCAAAGACGATACGAACACTCACTTATTTTAGCTTTTAAATGTATTAAGCTTCAAGGCCCTAAATATATTTCGAACATGTTTAAAGTAAGATCGTCTAATTATAACCTTAGGAATAGTGGACAGAACTTTGAACAAGCAAGTTATAATACATTGTATTAACAAAATTCTTTTTCCTACATTGTTAGTCATATATGGAATGAACTCTCTTCGCATATTAAAAACTCAAAATCTTTGGCTGCTTTTAGAAACAGCATAAGTAATTTGGATTTTACCAACAAAATTAATCTTGGTTGTAAGTGCATGCGTTGTACTTGAGTTTTTTTTAAATTATCTGCATAGTTTTACTTATGCTTTTTGTATTATAATAGATAACTATACATTTTAAAAATTTTATTGTAAAATAGCTAGTTATATTAATTGTTGTAATTTTTAAATAATTATTGTCGAGCATTTTTAACACGAGCCTCTGGCTCGGGAGACTGGGCAACCACTCCCTATGCCACCGACGTTAAATAAATATTCGTATTCGTATATTCGTACGACCCTAAAAACACGACTCCTTAAAAACACGACCCCTAAAACACAACCCCTAAAATGACGACTACTTTTTAAAAGAGTTTTTTTTTTTCTGTAAATCAATTACAAAACATTTGGCCGCTTGTTTCTCTGAAGATGATTCCAGTTTATTCTAATATTCAATATCAACTTTATTAATAGGACATAAACTTTAGATGTAATACTTACAAGAAACTAGTTTATTCCAATTTTAGCAACTAAAAAAAATTTCTCATTAAATTTCAAAGTGAAAGTTCATTATAGATGAGAGTAATTCACAGAAAACTATTTCCTCACCAAAAGATCCATCCATATTTATTTTACAACTTGTGTAGCCTATACAGGTTCCACTACAGACAAATGTGACACACAAAGCTGGTGGATTCAAACCAATCAACTAACTCTCCATGTCAATTATTTATTGTTGTATGCACTTCATTGCATCAGTTGCATGCAGCTCCTGAACTCAGAAAGATAACCAAAACACAGCCCAATAATCATTTATACAAATGTACCATTTCAGGAAACATCTAGAAAAAATAATTCAAAAGAAAAAACATATTAAAATCAAAACGGATCCCATATAGGCTCATTGCCAGAAATACGCGACATACGATTGCGCAACACCCCGTCGGGACCAATGTGGCTCATTGAACTCGCACAATTTGTATATGAAATTACATAGGGGCGCGCGTATTTGTTTGAAATAGACAAAGAAGATGTACCGTTTCTCGAAATGCGAAATCAGATCTTATTAAGGTTAATGTTGAAGAATATCATGGACTAAAAATTGAGCGCTATTGGCAAATTTTCGGTTGTCCCTCAGAAAATATATAAAATCGTGTTGGTTCTCTATGGTTTAGTCTGTGTTAGTACGAATTAAACTCCTAGTTACATATTTAAAACCATTCGTGAAGTCGTAACATCCACAAAATCAAACATGCGAAATCGGTTTATGCGAGTTCAATGTCTGAGGTTGCTGGTTTAAGTAATAGCTTAACATTTTACCCTACTTTCGCTTGTCCATTTCGCTGTTATATTATATAAAGCATAATATGACCAACAAACTTCTGGGTCGACAATCGAAACATCCACGTTTTAAAATTGCCATAACTCCGCGATATTCTGCAGTATCGCAACTCTTTTGGTATTGAATTGATGCTTTTTGTCTGCTTGTTTTATTTACCATGGTTTGAAAATCGACGCACGCATTATTTTAGACATATTTGCCTCTGAGTTATAGGTTTTGAACTACTTTTGGACCATCCTAAGGAAGCCAAAGCCAGACGAGGGGCAGCGGGATATCGGGAATTTGCCGGATCGTATATCAGGAAATATTCCGATTACTCATGCGCTGTACGTAAAACGCTGACAAAGACACGTATGTCTTGCAGACTCAAATGTCGCGTATTTCTGGCTATGTACTACCATTTCGATCAACCGTTAGTCGCTTTCTGTGTTTATGTTTAAAACGTTGGGCGTTGTTGACAAGGCCTTTAGACTTTTGGAAAAGTCATCTTGGGACCCCGTTATTGGAGATTTTATCTCTGTGGTCAGTCCCTGGCTTTGTGTTTACTTTATATCACTATTTATTTCCTTTATAAATATTTGTTGATTGTTTGTTTGTTTGTATGTGTGTATTGTCTAGCAAATTTTGTAAAAAAAAAAAAAAAAAAAAATTAAGTCTAATCATTGGGTTGATTTGAGAGTAGAGTGAATGTTATTGTTGGTATTGCATTTTTTTGCGGACAAAAATAGGAAGACTACATTCATCGTTGTCCAAACACATTTATCGTTATTCGAGCTCATGCATCAATCTTCAAACATCCAGCGTTGTCCAAACCAAATCCATTGATGCTCAAACACATCCATCGATGCTCACACCCATCCATCGATGTTCAAAAACAATGCATCCATCGATTTTCAAAAACACCACCATTACATTGATTTTATGTTGCCGCCAAATTAAGCGTCTCCCGCCAAATGAAGCATCTGCCTCCAAATTAGGCATTTGCCGCCAAAATAGGCATTTCCGCTTCTGTGAAATATGGCTGCCAGAGATAAAAACATAAACAGCGAAGACTCGCGTGACGAAAATATACAAGCATTGGTTAGCAGTGTGTTGAACGTTGTAACAAATTTAAGCCAGGTGTCAAATTAAAACCTCAGTGATGGTCTCCACAAACTTGCTGCCGACGCCTTTCAGGTGTACCGTCTTGTGTCGTAAAAGCCATAGACCAGTGTGTGGCAACTGATAACGCAGGTGTCCTGATGTGAGCTAAATTCAGAACGGAAATCTCATGTAGAACAAACAGAAGGGTAAAAGCTCACTTGATTTTCAGTATGAATGCAAACTGTGAAAGCATGGCCTATCGATCCTTTATCTCTTACCACAAAGACCATGCATGGCCTATCGATCCTTTATCTCTTATCACAAAGACCATTTGGTTCACGACCATTTTCCTATTGCAACTCTCTCATAATGTACTTTCAACTCGTGTAACATAGAGCTCTAGTCATTGCCTCAGATCATTGATCAGACAAACACGGCTGCATGGGAAACGATTCCTCTACTCGTTGCGTCAAAACTGCAAGCGTTCTTTCATGTTCACGGAAAGCTGTATTACGCTGTTCCCGACCATCCACTATTACATTCGTTAGTGAAATAGAAAACTCTTTGATAATTGGAAGCGAAATACTTGCACCATTTTGCCTTGGCGTTTTAGTGGCAGATGCTTAATTTGGCGGGAAACGCTTAATTTGGCGGCAACATGTATAGAATCGATGTATGGCGTTGTTTTTGAACATCGATGGACGGGCTTTGAACATCGACAGATGTGTTTGATAGGTTTGAACATCAACAAATACATTGTTTTTTAACATAGATGGATGTGTTTGAACATCAATGGATTTGGTTTGGACAACGATTAATGTGTTTGAACACTGATGAATGAGCTTAAATAACGATTAATGTGTTTGGACAACGATGAATGTAGTCTTCATATTTTGTCCACAAACAAAAACGCCATATGTTGGACTCTTTACGGGCTGTTTACATGGGAGCCGGACTGGACAAGTAAGCGGGACGGGACGTTTTTTTCATCCCGGGTTTATATGAGCATGTTTTCAGGCGGGACAATTGCGGTCGGGACGTTTCACAACACAGCTAGAAAGATATAAAAACCACAGAATAACAGAGAAATAAATAGAATTTGACGTATTATAAAGAGCTGCTGTCCTCCTACTAGCCGTTATCACTCATTTGCATCGAATAAACAGCTTAAGAATCAAAATAAATACTCGAACGGTATCCATCATATCGTCCCAGTTAGGCGGGACAGAGCATTTATGACGAAAATTGTCCCTCTCGAGCCGGGAACCGGGTTTAGGAAACCGGGATCCGGGTTAGGCGGGACGGGACAAAAACGTCCCGGCGAACACATTTTTCATATATAAAAGGGAAAATATAGTAGCGATGAGATCCCGCATAAAGTATTTATGAAACCAAAAAATAGGCCCTCGAAACGTGCACCTATTTTGTAGTTTAAACTACGCTGATTATCTGCGCTATTTTATCTTTGCACTACGGTTTTAGAAAATGCTTCTTTTGGAGTTTGAAAGTGCTTATTTTGGACTTGTTTTTGACCGGGGCCTGGACCCGAAGGAAAACGGCTTGTGACGTCACTGGTTGTACATATGTCTTGATCTTAGCTGTTTTATATAGTTTTATCTGCATGTTTTAAAGTTTAGCTAACCGTGATTCGTGCTGTCAACCATGCGCAAAACTTATCATTCGATTAGTAACTCAAACCAGGAGAGTGAGGATATTTTACAATTACGGAGTGAATTTGAGGAAAATCAAGGAAGTTTAAACCTTATAAAAGCTGCCATCAACCTCATACTAAGGTGAACTATTTATTGTTAGTTGCCATAAGCGTGCCGTTTGAAGACGGTAATAATGTGTTAGACCTTTTTATGGGGAGTTGAAAAGTTGTTCAAATTATATTCTTTTGCCTTGTTTTATTTCACATTTCTTATAAAAATACCCTGCTAATAAAACGAACCACCGCTACTGAAAATTAGCCTTTATAGGCGCTCCGCAGTGCAGGTTTACTTGAGTTCAGGAAGGACAACTGGTTCATCTTTTTATGAATAACGTATTATACATAATTTGTGCTCATCGCATGCATATTTCAGAAACATGGGTATATTTGAAGCACCAACTCAACTCACGGTGGTTGAACAATGATACAAATGACTGTTCAAACAACGTTAAAAGAATTCCGGATAGTTTACATCCCAAATTATACAGCATCGCTAGGCGCTGATTTGCCGGTGTGAAATATCGTATTACGCTACTCGATGTAAACATAAGATCAAGTCATCAACTGTACTTCATAAAGTGAGCCAAAATAACGAATAATATCAAATAGCTGAAGAAACCGTAAAAGTATCCCTGTTTCTTTGATACTTAATATTCCATGTGTTGTTAATAATAATGCAATGAGACGAGTGTCAAACATGAAAAGTACATATACAGCCTGTCTACCTTCGCGGGTTGAGATTTCCTTTCTTTGCGACTGTAGCTTAACGCAATCTAATCCGACGGTACAAACCGGGATTTCATTACTCCCTTCTTTAACAAAATCCTTGTTGTAAATTTATCAGGCTCTTTCAGTTTAGAGTCAAGCCGTTGTTTACAAACAGTAATTCAGAAAGAGTGGAGCAAAATACAGAACAGTTTGACGGCTTTCATTAGGAAAGGTGCGGTTGCACAAAGCCATTCAATTTTTGTCCATTTTGGAAAATAAAATTATCACTAGGAAAACAGTTTAGGGACAATCCTTGAATTTTAAAGTTGTTCTTTCAACTCATCTCGTTTGGGCCACTAGCAATACAGTTTTTTCAAAAGATTCCATTTTACCAGTGAGTTCTGAATCTGGTCTACATATTTCTCTTTCTCAGTGACGTCACAAAACAAGGACAAAAATTAGTCCAAATGGTCAACTTTGAAGGCTTGTAGATCAACTTTCTAAAATCGTGATGTAAAAATAAAATACCGCACGATGATCAGCGTAATCTGAACTACAAATTGGGAATGTTAGTTGAGACACGATTTTTTCGTTTCATAAACACTTTAACGTCCATGTTGGGGAGTTTAAGATTCAGGCAACGGACTACGACTACAGGCGATAATTAAACAGTAGAATTTTATGTCAGACACAAAGAGTGCTTGCAAATGACGGTCCAAAAAGTAACCTACACGCCGACGTGACTTTGTAGTACAACGTAGAAAAAGTGAAGACAACGCGGAAACTGAGTCACCACAGAAGCAGGAAAGTTAACCTTATTCTCGCGATTAAGCAAGTCTTTTCTTCAGAAATTTCACAAAACTACGAGTCCGTGCAATTGTGTATTTTGAAATTTAAATGTATAAATACACCACCATTTACTGCCACTGTTAAACTTTCTACCGTAGTCCGTTGTTTGAACCTTAAATTCCCTATTAAGTATCATTAGTAGATGAGGCCATAAAATGAGATACTGTATTTTAAACCGTGGCTTGATTTGAGAGTACAATGAATGTTATTGTTGGGTTTTTTAGGTAGTCGCGACCTTAGTATCCATTTTGACCTATTATCCACTCTCCTCCTGGGGAGTGGAGAGCTCCACTCTCCTCCTGGGGAGTGGAGAGCGATGCGAAGTCTGTATTAGCTAGTGTTTCACACTTTCACTGGTCTTAGCCTTTCAACTACGACAAGTATGTCGTTAAACCTTGTAAGTTTACCCCCCGGAAAGTTTACACTATGTATCGAGTGAATTTTCGCGGAATGTTTACACTATCTATGTATCGTGTGAATGTATCGTGCGAAACTTTGCACTAAAAAGGAATTGAATTGTTTTCGACGCCAAACAAGGCACCGCCCCTTTAGCAGTGTTTATTTGATACCTCACTGCAAAACCAATTTACAAACAACAATCGAAATAGAGTAAGGTTATATATACAGCCGAAACAGAGAACGTAGGAGTCTAACGTTTCGAGCGAAGGCCTTCCGTCAGAGAGAAACGTAAAGAGTGTAAACAAACGATGAGCTTCTATACGAAAGGTAATCATGCGACCAAAAATAAGCCAATCATATAAAAATAATAACAAATTGATGAGATGCAAAAAATTAGCCAATTAACCGTTTTGGAACCATCCACCACATTACTTCGCTTGGCAGAACTTGTACTCACTACTCACCCTCAACAATTTTTCATTTGATGGTGAACATTACCAACAGATTGGTGGAGTAGCAATGGGTACCAAAATGGGCCCTAGCTACGCAAACTTATTTGTTGGTTATGTTGAAAAACAAATCTTTGAACGATACACTGGACCCTTTCCTGATCTCTTTTAGAGATACATAGATGATTGTTTCGGAACAGCATCGTGCTCACGACTCACGTGTGAATTTAGAGATTTTTATTAATTATGTTACTGATTTCCATCCAGCACTCAAATCCACATGGGAAATCAGAGAAACCCGTGTGTCGTTCCTGGATATCTTGGTATCGATTAGTGATAATGCGCTCATGACTTATGTCTCTTATAAGCCGACCGATTCACATAGTTACCTTTTATTTTCATCCTCTCATCCCAAACACACTAAACAATCCATTCTATACTCTCAATTTCTGCGACTTTGCCGTCTATGCAGTGATGACAAAGATTTTGAGACCAAATGTTTAGAAATGAGATCCTTTTTTGTCCAACGTGGCTATCCCACCCACCTGTTAGACACTGCTATTAACAAAGCATCAAGTATTCCGCGTCCTGACACTTTAAAGTGCCTATGTCATCCTCAGGGACTTTACATATTTGTACTAATTGGAACATTCTGAGAAGATTTGTAATATATCTTCTCAGGCGAAACTTTCATCTTCATGGACTTTTTCGCTGTTAAAGTTGGCGATTTTGACGTTAGCCGCGGGAACAAAAAAACTGGGGTCTAGTAAGCGGAAGTGACGTAGAATGGGGAAGCGGGTTTCAGACCAAAACAGTGTTTATATAGCGAACACGAGGCAAGCTGAATAATCTGTTTTTTCCGCCGTATTACTGTTTGGATTCGCTCGAACGTTCATCGAAATATAGTTCAGTGTCCTCTAGCGCTACTGATCGAGATAACAGCCAGAATGACTCGGGATACGTCCTGGAGGTCGAAGACGACGCAAATATGTCTACCACTGACTGACGATCACAAATGAGGATGAATGGTTTGTCCAACCGTATATCAAGACGAGCCAATTGCTGATGCAGAGTAGATCGAGAGCCGAGAGGTATAATGAGCAAAGAAGACTCGAAGAAGATAGAATACAAAGGCTACAAACTCGCTTAGATAGACGCGGCGCTGTAAGTAATATTTATAAAGCCCGTACTGCAAGGTTTTTAAATGATTTCTAAAAAGAATCACTTCATACGTTCATTGGCGTAGTAATTTTGAAAATTAAGCTTATCTCAGCCGTTAAAAACCAGCGAGAAACTTAGAGCGAGTCTATATCACATATATAGATCCGATACGCTCATGATTTTTCTTTGTGTTTTCCTCATGAATTATTAATGAATTTTAGAAGTGTATTTAATAGTGTAATATTTTAATGTCTATCAAATCGTTTATGTTTTGCGTCGAATTGTATTTACATTATTTGTGTCATTTGTATATTGTCGATGGATTCACGGGTTCCTACTCGCTATATTTTTCCTAACATGTGTAAATGTGGAAATTGCAGTACAAAACTGCTTGTGAATGCGAAAGAATGTCGATGTTGCATGGAGATGAAGCTTGCGTTGAAGCGGTTAACAGTGAACAAAAGCGTGCTGCGTAGGCAGTATTGAAACAACAATCGAAATATAGTAAGGTTAGATATACTGCCGAAACAGAGAACGTAGTAGTCTAGCGGAGAAACTTTCAGAGAGAAACGTGACGAAGGGCCTTCGCTCGAAACGTTAGACTCCAATACGTTCTCTGTTTCGGCAGTATATCTAACCTTACTATATTTCGATTGTTGTTTCAATACTGCCTACGCAGCACGCTAACTGTTTACTGTTTATATAAACCGCTTCAACGCAAGCTTCGATCTCCATGCAACCAATGCAACATTGACATTCTTTCGCATTCACAAGCAGTTTTGTACTGCAATTTCCACATTTACACATGCTGGGAAAAATATAGCGAGTATGAACCCGTGAATCCATCGACAATATACAAATGACACAAATAATGTAAATAAATGCAATTCGACACAAAACATAAACGATTTGATAGACATTAAAATATTACACTAAATAATACACTTACCAACTGTCTACCTCAGCGCGTCTAAGCGAGTTTTGTAGCCTTTGTATTCTATCTTCTTCGAGTCTTCTTTGCTCATTATACCTCTCGATCTACTCTGCATCAGCAATTCGCTTGGCCTCATTTGTGATCGTGTCAGTGGTTGACATGTTTGCGTTGTCTTCGACCGCCAGGACGTATCCCGGAATAAAGTATGTGTCCGAGTCATTCTGGCTGTTATCTCGATCAGTAGCGCTAGAGGACACTGTGAACTATATTTCGATGAACATTCGAGCGAATCCAAACAGTAATACGGCGAAAAACCCCAGAGATTATTCAGCTTGCCTCGTGTTTGCTATATAAACACTGTTTCGGTCTGAAACCCGCTTCCCCATTCTACATCACTTCCGCTACTAGACCCCAGTTTTTTTGTTCCCGCGGCTAACGTCAAAATCGCCAACTTTAACAGCGAAAATATCCATGAAGATAAAATTTTCGCCTGAGAAGATATATTACAAATCTTCTCAGAATGTTCAATTAGTATAAATATGTAAAGTCCCTGAGGATGACATAGCATAGGCACTTTAAAACAACCTTTAGAAAGAGTTTCTGATAATATAATACCATTAGTTCTCACATTTCATCCTTTCAACTACAAAGTTAAGGATATCATTAGCCACAATTTTCATATCCTAAACAATGATCCTGAAACGTCAGCTATTTTCAACTGACAACCCTTTAATCTCTTTTCAGCATAATAAAAATCTTCGTGATGGTTTAGTGCGTAGTGCCCTTAGAAAAAATCTACTGGCATCAGCGGGTACTTTTTCTTGCTCCCGTACCCGTTGTTATACGAGTTCCTTTCTTAACTCTGCTACATGTATTTTGGGACCTAAATCTAATTTTGTTATTCAGCATAACTTTACTTGCATCTCTTCCAACATCATTTACTGTATTTCTTGCAATAAATGTTGCATGCTTTACATCTGTGAAACTGGCAGACGTTTATCTGACAGGTTTGCTGAACATCTTCGTTCCGTGAGGAACAATGATGTTGACAAGCCTGTTGCCCGTCATTTTAATAGTGCCAACCATTGTATTTCAGACATGAAAGTTTGTGCCATCTCACCCATTTCTGGCGGTAATGACAGCCACAAAAGACTAGAAACGCGTCTCATTCCATTCATCCTCACGGACTCAACGAACGTTTTTCTTTTACTTAACACCTCTGAAGACGTTGTTTCTGTTTAGCAAGGGCGGACATAAACAGCGTTTTCACTTTATTAATTTATCTATTTTTACTCTCGCTCATCCTTTTTACACCCCCTCCTTTTTTGCTCATCGACGGTATGAATAGTAAATGTCTTTCGCATCTCATTATCGATTTGTTATTGTTATTTTGATCGGCTAATTTTTTTGCATCTCGTTATCAATTTGTTATTGTTATTTTTATCTGATTAGCTTATTTTTGGTCACATGATTACCTTTCGTATATAAGCTCATCGTTTCTTTACACTCTTTATGTTTCTCTCTGACGAAGGGCCAGTATATCTAACCTTACTCTATTTCGATTGTTGTTTCTACACTGCCTACACAGCACGCTACTTTTATTTCACTATTCAATTTACAAACAGATATACTGTACATGAGGAGACGACCACATTGGCCCACGGATTGCAGTATCCAGGCGCGCAACGAGGGGGTGGTAGGGGGAGGGCGGTCGCCCCCCCCCCCTTTCTGTTTTTTGGGGTGCAAGGAAAATTTTGAAGGTCAAAAATTAGTTCTACTTTCTGCTCTTTTTGAAATTATCAAAATAAAGTTTTCTCAAACCATATTAAAAATGCAAAATGAAAGTCTAATCTCATTTGGACCGAAATCACCGAGATATTTCTTAAGAATAGACGATTGAACGGTTAAAACATGTGATTCAAAACCTTTATATTTTGGTCAAAAGTGTCCTCAGAATGCAGGAAATGCTGTTTTAGGGCCTGTTTATATAATCCCGGTGTACCGGGATGTCCGGCGCAGGCTATAAACTTTGCGTTCAAAAATTCTGGTTGCAGCCTAGGCAGTACCCTTCAGTCAGATAGATGCAGGCAAAACAAATTTTGCATACTTTTCTTATCTGACTATGACAATACACAGTTTAATCAACAACTTACAACTTAATGGTGCTTCTCCAAGTCTTCTTTGAACCTGGTCATAACTAAACTTCACAAATGCATCGTATTGTTCTAAAAAAAAAGAAGGAAGAAACACTTAAAATACAGATGACACCAAGTACAGGTAGTTAGATTATTATATTAGCTGTCAAAGCTCTGGCCAACCTCGTCCCCAGGGCCATTTGTGGGGGCTGGGCCAAGAACAAATGGCCCTGGCACAGGCTGAGCTATCACCACATCTGATTGGTCGAGATAACATTGGATGCTTTAGGTAATCTTATTGGTGGAAACAAGGCGGGCGGCAGGCTAACTCGCGGGCATTTGTTTTTGGGCTCAAATTATATTAAATAAGTGATACCAGAATTGCTGGCTGTTAAAAACAACTTCAAAATGAATGAAAATGTGAGGAAAGCTGGCGGAACACCCGTAAAAACGTCGGAAGAATATGAAATGATGGGTCGTGTCGTCTGTGCCCTGGCTGCCATACAACGAAGTCCATGGGACGGCAATTTAGAGTGTTTTCTAAATCGGGCGAACGAAAGACTTGGTGAACAAAGTCAACTATTTTGGCTGCGAAAGGAAAGTACACAACAGGGCAGAATTTACGTGTTTGACCATTGAGAAGCAGGCTTTTTTCAAACAAGAATTCTCGACTAAACGAAGCCTAAATGTTTTTCAAAACGCTGAATTGAATCCACCGAAAACTCACGAAAACAAGGCGGCCCGGCCAGACAACGGTAATCCAGTTTCTTGCGAATTTGGTACAACGGTGAAGCAAATGATAAATAATAAGCATTTACAGATATTTATTAAAAGTCTATTTATTTTAATAATTCGACAATGTATTTGAAAATGAATGTTTTAATTGTTTTCAGTTTGGGTCAGTCAAGCTGAACTAAATATTCAGAAAAAATTGAGCCTGACTAGGCGCGATAAACTTAGTGAAGACTAGGTCCGAGTCAAAAATGCGTCAAAATATGGCGCATTTTCTGCAGCCTGTACAAGGGCCATTTGTTCCCGCCATTTTGTTTTTTGCCGCCATCTTGGCCCAGCCCCCACAAATGGCCCTGGGGACGAGGTTGAGCTCTGGCTGTTTATACATGCAACACATCAGACACAATAGGGCATTTTACACGGGGCAAAATAAGCCGCGGCTTAAATAAATCGTAGCAGTAGATCGTATATAGATCGTATAAAGATCGAGCCAAATACACTAAAATTCTCATATTCTACGACTCGTTCAGTAACTACTAACTACCCTATTAAAGTACTTGTAAGAATCCCATTAAAAATAATGAATAGTTTTAACACAAAAGGATCAGTACTCGTTCCACAAACTCGTCTCCTCTTCTTCTCGCACGAACTCACGAAGGAAGTAAATGAAACTTCCCAAACGTTGCACGATTCAGTGGGCTTATTATGTTGTGGGCTTCTTCGGTATTGAGATCATATCCTGGAGCGTCGACAAACAAACCCGGGACGGCGCGATTCTGACAATAAAAATTCAAAATGACTTATAACTTTATATTCATGAAAGCCAACGGTTTTCTCATCAGAAGAGTTCAAGAATTCGTTTGGATTTTGGACTAATGCCAAATTATCAAAAAACAAATTATCCGGTATGCGGCTAGCCTGCGAATACAGCCGCTCAGATCGGGACCCCCGAGAGAGAGACGTCTGCGACTCGAGAGTAAAAATTCCGTACTGGTGAGTTCGTCCTGAATCAGGACGAAGCTGCTGATTGGCTTAGAAGCTTAGGCGGCGTTCAGACTGAGTGCCCTTGCCCAGTGCCCGGGAACGGGCACTAAATGCACTGGTGTTCAGACACGTTCTCAAACCTTGGATGCTTTTGGTGCTTCTTGCCAAAATATTGGCACAGTTTATGTATGTTGTTTTGGGCACCTTGCCCAGATTTGGGCACCTTGCTCAGATTTGTGCTCGTGGCCAGCACGATGCCCGGGTACTACCTCTCAAGGTCGTGCCCGTGCACCATGCCCGGTTTTTTGCTCGGGGACGATGTTCAGATTAGCCTAGTCTCTAGGCCTTCCTCGGTTAACGCGTTTCGGAAGTGATCCGAACGGACCCGCTGGGGAAGGCCTAGCAAAATTCGTAAACACTTTCACTTTACAGCTTGGTTGTTTATCGAGGAAGAGTTGTGATATTATGATGTTCTAAGTGTTATTCGACATTTAATATTCCATCTGCATAAAATAATACAAGCCTGCTCACCTCGGATCGACGAAGTTTCACTAGCCTAGCTTTCTTATCACTAGCTTTCCTTCTGCAACCGCCAAAAGTTGAAAGTTAAATTTTCATTCCGAGCTCCAATTGGAATATATTCCATAATTCCCTTCTTTCGATCGCCAAGATCTTTTGTAAAATCTTCACAGACATCCTTGTGCTTTTATACTGTCGCTCAGTGTTGTATGCTAGATCCCAGAAACACTCGAAGGGCCAGAACGATTCTGGGCAGGACCTTTTTGCGAATGTTGCTAGGCCTTCTCGTTTCGTTTTTCACTAGTTCAGACTAGTGCCCGTGCCTGGACGACACCAGGGCGCTTATATACTGGGCGGCGCAACGCCAGTCAATTCGCTGATCGACGTGATGCGGAAGTAGACTGGCACGAGCGAGTTTTGAAGAAAATTCGAGCAAAAGCAGCAATTCGTGTATCGGTAGATTATCACTATTTTTTCGTTAAGTTTTTCATGTGGAAGAAATTACTTCTATTACTGCAGCAGTGTGTATTTTGTGTAGAAACTCGTGTCAAAGAGAATTTATTTTGGATAATGTCCATTCCTTTTAATGCCTTTCATGGAGGCTAAACTTCACCACGAGCGCATTGTATGTTCTTCTACTACCAACGGCTAGAGATTCAGGTATGTTGAAGTTTATTATCTTACTCTTGTTTGTTAAAATTCTTGTTAAAATCGGAGATGATCATTTTGAGATATTGTGGCTGAAACTCGACCTTTATCAATGCTTGATTTCTAGCGGTTTAACCTTTTAAATTTTGTAAGAAATATAAACAAGACGTGTTGTTTTGACATACGGCGATTCTCTTTAACCGTGTCATTGTATTCCTTAAGTTTCCGGACTGTTGAAACAAAATGATTGTAATTTCTAAACAGATTCATTTCTTTATTCGATTTATTATAATACGAGTTTTTGGAAGTATAGTCGGCGCATTGTGTGTTAAAATGTTGCCAACACCGTGAGATTTTACTGTGACATAGGTAAGAAGTATCATTTTCATATTTGGTAGAAATAAAACAATTTGTGATTGATCAATTTTTTATTTTGACCCTGAAACTTGGTGTACTGTGTGGAAGCAAGAGGTTTCTTCTATCGAACATTGACCTGTGCTTATGCATGGCGTTTGCAAACTTAAAAAATTATGTCGCGTCAGGATTGTAATGTCGTAAGCAAGTTTCAGCAATTTTCAGAGTAAAAGGAAACTAACCTTGTCACATATTCTTCCACGTATATAAAACGAGCTAAATCCTCAAAAGAACTTATTTCTTCAATTGGTCAAAGCACGGCCTTATCTATCTTATACAATACCAGCAATTCAATTCATAAGAATCAATTGTACTTGCTCATGAAATTTCTTAAGAAATTTTAACTTTGCTTCGCTGTTTCTGTTAAAAACAACCTAGGTCGAGCTGTTATCTGAAAGCAATCAACCTGCAGCATTTGTTGAATCTATACCAACCAATCTGCAACAGGAGATTATTAGATTTACAAACTGTAACATGTTAATTCAAGGTACTGTATGTTAAATCATTACATGATAACTATCAAATCCTAAATCCAAGAAATGAGTACCAGTTCTAAGCATACTCGATATGATCATTATGCCTTATTGCCTCTTTATCACTGTCAACTGTCTATCAAGTGGTTGAATAATTACTCTCTGACAAGCATATATCTTTTCATTTTTACAGTCTCTAGGAATGTTACTCCCAGTTGACCAAAAATGCTGCAGAATTTGTGGAGGATAGTTTTTTAGTGAAAAACAGTCAGTTCTAAAGAATTTGTGGTATTGGTGGAAAAATGATTTGTTCCCATGAGTGGTTTGTTTTTGCAAAAGTTTTCTTCAAGTCAACTGCTTTCTTCGAGCTTCACCTTCAACTTCAACTTCATGAAAACAAGCTTGAAAGTCTTGAAATAACTCCGAGATGTACAATTCACAAATTCTTATTTTAAACCAAATTTAGTGGAATCCAATGCTGGTGCTAGTGCCAATGTAATAATTTTTTATTTATTTATCTGCTTTGTGTAAAAAATAGTTGCCAGAGTTTGTAAACAGTTATTAAATTTTCAATGAAAATACTTGAACCAGTTGTACTCTCAATGTTGAATGCTTTGATACCTTATCTTGTGTCATCCGACTCAAACTTGAAAAAAAAATTTAAATCCACTTTACTAGCTATATTTATGGTTTTGTTTTAATTTTATTTTAATATTACCGCTTTATCAACAATTTTTTGCTTATGAATCGATATAAGGAAAAGAGTCATGTTATCAATCATTGTAACAACCGCTGACCGGTGAATATCAATTACTCGTTGCCAGGCCCCGCATCACACGTCGATCAGCTCTCCCATTCCCGTTGCACCGCCCAGTATATAAGCGCCCTGGACGACACTCAGTCTGAACGCCGCCTTAGGACTCAGACGCTCACACCAAGATCAACGTCAATGCTCAGTTTCTGTCCTAAATTCTAAAGCGAAAGCCTAGTTATCGCCAAACAAAGGAAAACGGAGAGCTATTCTTCTCACTACGAGTTCGATTTGCGATTAATTGCAAGATTTCCTATCGAAATTGAACGATTTTCCAGTCATCAAGCGGGACTTCCTGTCTGTCTGGACAGGAAGTCCCGCTTGATGACTGGAAAATCGTTCGATTTCGATAGGATATTCTTGCAATTTATCGCAAATCGAACTCGTATAGTGCGAAGAATAGCTATCTGTTTTCCTTTGTTTGGCAACAACTAGGCTTTCGCTTTAGAATAGAAACTGGAGTCTTTCTAAGCTTCTAAGCCAATCAGCAGCTTCGTCCTGATTCAGGACGAACTCTACATCATCAGTACGGAATTTTTACTCTCGAGTCACAGACGTCGCTCTCGGGGGTCCCGATGCGAGGCGGCTGTATTAGCAGGCTAGTATGCGGCTGGATGTTCGAAAATATCCAGCTGGGTATTCGAAAATATTCAGACGGAACCGGATAGTGAGATTTTTCACCCCTACTGGTGCACCCCTATTGATTTCTTAAATAAGCACCACCCTGGATTAAGTCCCCCCCCCCCCCCTTTACAGATTTTTACTGTCTAACACCAGACGATTTACTTGTGAAGTGAAAATCTCTGGTAGTCAAAAGGTTAAATCAGGACACAAGTTCTAAGAAACAAACTTTGTTTTTTTACTGAAAATCATTCATATATCCATGTGTCAGAGTGTTTCTTTCACTTTTACCGGCAGGCAGCTCAGCATGTGCACGTAAGGTCTCTGCAACCACTGTGTGTATTGTCATGTATGATACACACATTCACTATTGATAACATACAGTACAGTACAAACAATTCGTAAATGTTCTTTTTCGCATGTTCCAACTTTTGTTTTTATCATTACAGATACATGTACTCCTGTATTTTACTGAAAAATTGTTAAATTTTATTGATATTTTGTAATCCCCCCCCAATAACCACTCCTCCTTTCGGTCCTTAAAATAATAGCACCCAATAGTAATTGATATGTGTTTTAGAAAACCTCCTCGACTATTAAAAAGTATAGGTTAGTTACCAAACCCGAGGTAACTACGCCAGTTCGGGCCTCGGTAAATAACTTACGTAGTTACCGAGGTTGACCTTAGTTGTTACCGAGGTTGTGTAACCTACTGTAATTAGTTCAAGATCACCGACGTTGCCTACGAAAACTGAGATACTGAGTTCGTTATCAGAGAGGTTGTCTAAAAAACACTTCAGTCGCGATGATAAATCCTTTGTCACATTCATGACCATTGATTAACGCTTATTTTCCCAACCACGCATAAATCAAGTTAATTGCCCCGAGCTAATATATGGTTGGGAGTAACAACCGCGGTACATCAAAGAAAACCGAGGTGATCGTGAACTAAGTCAGTTTGCGGCCCCTCGGGCTGTACTTGTCTAAAAAAGCCTCGGTTCTCGGTAATTAACTCTTACTTGGTTAAGGAAATACTCACCAGTGGTAAGAAAACAAACCCACGAAGTTTAACACTATTATTTTTGTTCACATTTTGAGAATATCAACGCTTGGTTTGATGTATCAAGAAATTCAAAGACCAAAGGACTGAAAAGGGGCTTTGGAAAGCAGTGGAAAATCATGAAAAATGGTGGAAAACTGTTATTCCAAAGCAAACTATGCCAACAAAATTCTCTTTCAGTAAATGTCATAAAAATTGTCATAAGGGGAACAGACTCCAGTTAAAAAATAAACAATTTTTATGTGTGGTTACAAGTACATATATAAACCAAGGGATTTGGACAATAGGACGTAGAGGTTGATACTCCCTGGGCTTTTTTGCTCTCGATTACCGTCATCAAACTGTTACGGCACGGGCGGGTTGGTAATGTTGAACTCGCGTCAACATATACAGTATATCCGTACACTTTGCATGTAACGTTCTGGTTGTTTTCGAGCGCTGGTCACAGATTCCCAGTTGGTTCGATCTGCTTACTTTTTTAAAAATAATTTGAGCTGTACCAGTTTTTTCAATGCCTGATTGTGGCCGAGCTTCTATTTTCTTTTTAAATTTGCTTCAGTGCAGACTCAAATTAAATTAAATGTTTACTTTCCAACTGTCAAAAGTGTGACAATAGAGCTATTTTAGACCATGATTGGTTTCAGCCTAAAACCTTATTGAAAAGCGTTTCACAAGCGTAATTATACATTTATATCCAAAATATAAGCCAGACTGTAGCTCGATACTGGAATAAACACATACTTGCTTTTCAGTGAAGTATTTTTTTTCCCTTCACGAAGATGATACACTGTAGCCAACAAAAGACTTTGACACTTAACTCTAAAAAGCCGTAATTTTAATTACTTGACAAGACAGTTAACCATTGGAAATATTAGGTCATACCTAACGTACTTCAAAAATATTTAACACTTGTGACAAGTCAATTTCCTGTCTATTTGTAATATTATTTCGAGCAGCGGTTCGCACATTTTGGACATTATAACAAGTTTTACAAAACGCAGGATCTTGAACTATGCATCAAACGAAAGCTCATTCAACATCTAAGACATTACGTACTTTCAGGGCCGGAGCTATGGGGGGGTTTGGGGGGGTGTGACACCTCCCCAAGAATTGCTTTATTTGTTCTATAGTCGGCAGACAAGAGATTGCAGTCGGCACCCGCCAGCTATCAGTCTCGGCGAATACTAGTACTGACGAGTGACGATTATGAGGCAGTCGGCAAAATTGAGCGTACCACCCCCCTGCAGAATTTTCTGAGGACGGCCCTGCGTACTTTAACAATGCGTAGTCCTGAAATTACTAGGCATCTTGCTTCCACAAGTGACAAGATTTGGCCCGTGCCATACATACAGTATATGTAGCCGTCATAACAAAATGCTCGCCGGAGTGGTGATTAAAGTGCCCCTAACCCCAAAATCAATCTTCAGCTCGTCAAATGTACTCATTATTTGTAGTGTTTTAGTGAGAGAAAAAAATTCAATTTTGGTGGCCCAGAGCCGTCGGAATTTTCTATAACCAGGAGCCTGGGTCTAGCACGTCTTTTTGAAGTCATGCAAGGAGTCGGTATATAGCTTTGATGTTGTTGCTTCGATAATCTGAGCTGCTTTGATTTACATATCGATCGATTCGTTTGGCGCTTGACAAACTTCACATTCTAAAGTTCTTAGTATTGTCTAGCAATCATGTCTAGCAGTGAATCAGTTATCAGTCTGATGACTCGGACATAAACTTTACACTGTGGTTATAGTTCCAACACTGAATGTTTAGGTTCGATGGCTATACAGATCCGACATTGATATAACGTGTGCACAATAGTTTATTTTACACTTAGTGCTCGTCGTCGGATCTTTTCAACAACAGCACAGGGACCGACATTATCACTCAGTTAGCCTTAGATCATCGAGACATCGTAGCATAAACACTTGGGAAGACTGACACAATGCAGCGATAATAGAAATATAGAAACGAGAAGATTAATGCAGTTACCGAACTAACAAACTTACGGCCGTGATTGAATTTAAGTCGGTCAATCTGTAGATTTCGTTTTCGGCTTTGAATCAGACTAGGTTCTGTCAAATATGGAAACTTTCTTTTAAATTTTAATAATTTGAGAGACTGAAATGTTTGAGCAGGCGTTAGTGGGGGAACTGAGAATGTCAACGACAATGCATCTTTCAGACGAGAAACATCAGTATGAATAAATTTTCCACGCCAGTTAAATTTTCTTTCTAACCTTTTGCTCAAAACTCAAAAGATTAAATAATATCAGGACTTGAGATGGTTGGTTGAAAAGATTCGACAAGCACTAAGTTAAAAATAAACTGTAATATATTTCGCACGCGTTATGTGAATGTCGGATCTATAGCCATCGAACCCAAAGATCCTGTGTTGGAACTTTTACCATGGCGTAAACTTTATTCGGGAATATGGTGTGATAGAGGATGCAGAAATCAATGTTGATGAAAATCAACATGAATATTCAAGCCGAGAGGAAGGTATTAAACTCTGAAGAACCTTTGGCCAATGAAGACTGGTTGGGAAATTACAACAGAGAAGAACAGGAACAACTAGAGTTCGAGGAAAAGCTAACGAAAAGATTAAATGATTCGGTAGAAATAAGCGAATGGTGTTTAGCGATGTGTTTACACTCTGGTCTTTGGCCATGAATACTTGGAAATACACAAATCCCGAGATGATCAGGCCTTAATTTTTAATAGTTCAGTTTTGTTTGACCAGGTAACACGCAATATCTTCTCTCGAATTCCTCAGGCTTGAAATGATCTGAGCAAAGCCTTGAAGTTTTCGAAGGTTCGAAGACACGTTTTGCCTTCACTAAATGTGAAACAACCCAAATTTTTCTTCAACACAACTAAACACCATATTTTCACAAGCTTTCTAACAATACAGTAAATGCAAATATTATACAATTATTGGATGAGGTTGAGCATGATATCAAGAATTATCAAGGCCGAGGTTTGTGTTATCTGCCGAAGCTGAACGCTGAGGCGGATAACACAAACAGAGGCCTTGATAATTCTTGATATCCATGCGATAACCGAATTCAATAATTGTTTTATTATACAATTATAAATGTAGAAGCCTTTATAAAGATTTTTACAAAGTTAGGTAAAATAGTAAATATTCATGCCGTCTTCAGTTCGAGGTTCGCTAACTTTTTTTGCTTTCAAATACAATTTTCTCTTTCAAACACTGCTTTAAACTCTGTATGTGTAGCTCGCTTGTTTTTTCTTGGTGGTTTTAGCGTCAACAAAACGTGCCAAATCCGCCGGATTAATCGGCTTCTGATCTTCACTCCTAAGGACAGCCGCCATGTTTGTTTTGTTCAAACCACTGGCCAGCACGTCATAGCTACAGATATCAAGAATTATCTGTAGGTTTTTAGCCAATCACAGTCGAGATTGTATTAGTATTGTATAATAAATGTAGATATCGACATTTATAGCATGAAGCCTTGAAGGCGCTAGTCTACGAGTATCTTGCGTGACGTCACAACATACACTCGTTCCAGCTTCCTCGAAATGAATTATTTTCACAGAAGTGTGCCAGCTAAGATCGCAGTTTTGCCAATTTCAAACTGCCATAAAAATTGGACTTTAAGAAATCAAATTTTGTTTTCGCAGAAAGACTAGAAATTATGCCACGATTTGATATAGCTAAAAAGGTTTTTGGGATTAGAGGCACTTTAAGAATAGTAGTACCCAAACATAAGCGATCTAAGATTAAGTTTTCAGCACGATCCAATCATGATCTAGTACACATATTCAGGTACTCAACTGAGACCAGAACAAGAAATTGTGTACTAACTCGCACACCGTTCAAACAGAGGTTTGTATGTCTGTGGTGCAGGCTATGGTATGATGACCAGCAATGGCTGGTCATGGCTGGTGTGCTATGCAAATAGAAACAAAGAAACATAAGCTTAATTTTATACCTCCAAGTTTTGTGCTCAACACTTTGTCATATTCTTCTCGTAGTTTGTTTTCTCTCTCCTTCAGCATTCTTTCACATATTAATTGAACTTGTTTAAGAGTAAATAGTGGTTTGTTACTGTCACCAGTCGATGTTGATGTTGATGAAACACTAAGTTGTAAATGTCCTGCATTAGTCTCCAAGAATGAGGTTGAAGTTGGTAAAACTGCCATTAGTCGTTTTCTTTTCTGTAACCTTCTCCATTCTTGTTCTACATTTTGAGCAATTTGTTCTAACAAAGAAATGACAATTCAACTAATCAAAATGAGATAATACAATTAACAAATCCAAGTTTACCCTCTCTGGTCCTACACTTAGGGCAAACAATCAGTCTTTCCCGCATGATTAAAAAAATCAAATTTACTGATTTGATAAATTCCTACTGTATACAATTTATGATCTGATCAGCCAACAGAGGTTAACAGAGGTTTCTAACACTTGAATTTGGGGCAAAATGCTAGCAAGCTATATATAACAAGAGCTAATACTGTAGACCAGTAACAGAAATGTCATAATAGTCAAGGATTGAATTTACTCAGTTTAGTAAAGTAGCATTTAATGGACAACATTGCTTTGGAACACGGTATAAACACCGACTCCAGGCTTTTAGCCAGAAGGCAGGCTTTTAGCCAGAAGGGTGTCCAGGCACTACAGAAATTGGACACCCTCTCTCAAAATCCTGGCTATAAGACTGACCGACTCACTGAAGTGTTGGTTCAAAGGGCAGATGTGCTGCGGTGTCAAGCCAACTGAGAATGTTGTTCACATGTGACCCTCCATGGGAAAACGTACCTTATCGATTTAGCGAATGGCATGAAAACGCCGTTCGAAACGCTATTGAACGCTGTTCAAATGCTTAACCACAAGCGTTCGAACGCCTGACTTGAAGCGTTCGAATACCTAGCCAGCACCGTTCGAACGCTTAGTCAGAACCGTTCGAATGCCTAGCCAGAACCGTTCGAACACCTAGCCAGAACCGTTCGAACGCCCAGCTAGAAGCGTTCAAACGCCTAACCAGATGCGTTCGAATGCCTGACTATAACACCGTTCGAAACTTGGATTTTGAACGCCTCACCGATAGGACCGTTCGAACGTCTAACTTGAACGGATCGAACACCTAACTAGAAGTATTTAAACGTCAATAACTATTTTGCTCTCACTCAAGATGTGCAAACGCTTAATATTAAACTCGAAAGCTGTTTATTAGACTGATAAAAGCCTACAATAAAAATGTGGTCTCTATTGCTAATAATTATTTATAATAATTATGATCTCAACTAGGCTGTTGCGGTATATCGATAATTATCGGGTTTTTTCAAATATCGGTTATTCGGTATTTTAAATTTGAAAATATCGATATACCGAAAATATCGAAATCTTACCGAAAATATCGAAATCTACGATATTATCGGTATTAGACGCGCGAAAACCGATTATCACTGCTTGGCTCCCTGACCACCATGCGGAAGTCGTCGCAGATATCATCGCCATCACAGTCGCCGCGCGATAGATTGCAGAAGGAGATGGATAAATACATAAAAATCGAAACAATTGATGGTGATGACGACCCTTTGGTGTGGTGGAAATGTCATGTTCGCGACTTTCCTTCGCTTAGTCCGCTAGCACGGAAATATCTGGCAATTCCTGCCAGCAGTTCGCCGTCTGAGAGACTATTCAGTAAAGCCGGTCAAATTATAACTTCGCAGAGAGCCCAGCTAAAGCCAGACCAAGCAAACATGCTCGTGTTTCTGGCAAAAAACTTGTAAATATATTATATATATATCATTGTAAATTTATTATAATATATTATATATATATCATTGTAAATTACATTAAAGCTCGATTCACACTTCGAAAAAGGTGCTTTTTCTTTTGTAAAACGTTATTCTTATGATATCCTGACGTCTGGTGAAAATTAGGCTTAAAATATAGTTAATTTCCATCGCAGAAAAATATCGATATATCGATATTATCGGTATTTTTTTTTCGATAACCGATATCGGTATTTTTTCAATACCGCAACAGCCTAATCTCAACAATAAAAATACAATCACTGTGGCTTTACTCAAGATTGACGTCTCGAATGCAGCTTTGGCAGGCTCACAGTATTTCCACTGTGGTAAGTATAATTATTATGTTGCAACTATAAAGTGTGCCCAAAACTTGCGATTTCTATTACACTGTAACATGAGACAAAGTAAAACAATAAAATAGCAATATTTTGGCTTTGCTGCCAAGTTATGTATAATCGAAATCAGGTACATTGATCATTGATGACAGAAAACAAACTGAACAAGGGTCAAACAATACGGGAGAAAAAAGTCGCGGACGTCTCATATAAAACGGTACATTTGTGATAAGCCGTGGCTTATTTTTGACTAGCCCCCTACTCTGGGATTATTTAAGCCGCAGTTTATTACAAATCGATCGACGATCGTATATATGGCAAGTTTACAACATAGTTTGTAAGTCGCGGCTCATATTAAACATGACTTATCCCCTATAAATGGCCATAATGTCAACAATGTATCAAATGTCAGGACATGAGAACGTTTACCATAATTTGGAAACGTTTAAATTATAGTCTGTAGAGAATCGCGTCGAATGCTTGTAGACCTGTAGACAGCAGTTCAAAATCTTTGAAGGCTGTTCAACGCTTGTAGATAGCCGTTCGAAGAAGTTCGAACTTGTAAGAAGTAACGCTTGCACTTAGAGATGAGCCGATTAATCGGAAACTAATCGGCAAAGCCGATTAATCGGCCAATTTAAAATAATCGGTAATCGGCCGATTATTTTGAATAATCGGCAAAATAATCGGCATTTCAACTTCTTCACACATGGTGCAAATACATGCCGAGTGAGTCATAACGAACCGATGGCGAGAGCGTTAGAGATTGTTGATGATGCAAATACTTATACGCGGCCGCCTTACAAAATCTTCGCTTATTTTTGTTGGCTATAAAAAAAGAAGAAGAACCTGAACAAACCGGCTTTTTATTTATACAAAAAAAATGTTCGAAAATATAATTTTTTTTGTCACTATCAAAGTGAAAAGGTTGTGAACAGCCAAAATTTTGAAGAACAAATACTGACATTTCCAGCGAAGCCCTTCATCACTATCAGAGTAAAACGTTTTACTTTGATGAAGGGCTCCGCTCGAAACGTCAGTATTTCATTCCTCAAAATTTTGGCAGTTCACAACTTTTTCACTACACTGCCTACGCAGCACTCTACTTTTTGTCACTTGTCACATATCCGCAACAAGAGTTGCGGTGCCGCAGTATTAAAGGAGAAGGTGAGACATCTTAAAAGTTTAAAACCAAGACAAAAAAATCGTCAATAGCGTGAATGTTTTCCAAAATAAAGCGATCATCGTACAATGCGCGACGAGTTGAGTGTTGCCTTAGAGCAAAGATTTGAAACAATCTTTGAAGACAACAACTACATTTTGGCCACAACGGTGGATCCTAGGTTCAAGACGAAGTTTGGAAGAAGTGATGGTCGTACTGCGCTGGTAGATGAAGTTTGTCGTCTCACAGGATCTTCGATTGAGGAAGTAAGTCAAGTAACGAATGATAACATCTCCACCCAAGAAAAGAGTCGCAGCGCTGGACCTCATAAGGACCTATGGTCCTGCTTTGATGAGATTATTGGGTCGAACGACAGCACTTTGAATGGCATCAACGCTTTTCTCGCCCTTCCGCTACAGCCATTGCAAGCATGCCCTTATGCTTGGTGGCAGGCAAAGAAACTTGCTTACCCTAACGTGTTTAAAGTTGTGCTGAAGTACCTGAGCCCTCCCAGTTCAAGTGTCTATTCTGAACGTGTCTTCAGCGAGGCAGGGAACATTTCTACGGAGAAAAGAAGCAGGCTAGCACCGCATAAAGCTGATAACATTTTGTTTCTGCATCATAATTTGCCGAAGTTGAACTTTGAGTATTGATGAATAATTTTAATGATTTTGTATTGTGTGTGTGCAGAACTCAGAATTGTGTCAAAAAACGTGTTTACTATAATAAATTAATATTCCAACAAAACAAAACAAATTAACATTCACAATTCTCTTGTTTTTTTCTCGTAATTCTTCTGTGATAATTGCTTAGCATATACTGGGATTGCTATTTATATTTTATAAGCAAAAAGCGAAATTAATTCTCAAGGTATTTTCTGTGAAATTTGAAAACAAGAATTACAAAACGGACAGAGATGAATAGTGAATACTGCGCTATTGCTTAATTTGTAAACAAACAAAACGCGCAATAAACGTTTAGTATGCAACACGATCCATTTTCTTTTCACTCTTCTAGCAAAACCTTGATTTCTGTTATATTTCCAAAATATTGTTTTTCCCTGGCAAGCTCAATAAACATTGCGAAACTGCGCGGGGATTGGTAACCAACAACTTACCGATAATCGGTATATGCCGATTAATCGGCCGATTAGTTTAAATAATCGGCCACCGATTAATCGGCTTCAGTAATCGGCAATTTTCGTGATCGGCTCATCTCTACTTGCACTTCAAACGCTTGAGGGCTGTACCCAGCCGTTCGAACGCTAGTACATGGAGCAAGCCATTCAAACTCTAGTAGCGAGGCGTTCGAACGCCAACTGGAATGCGTTCGAACGCCAACTGGAATGCGTTCGAATGCCTAATGGAACGCGTTCGAACGCCAACTGGAATGCGTTCGAACGTCTAATGGAATGCGTTCGAATGGTTGTGGCTAGCCATTCGGATGCTTGAACTTTGCCATTCGAATGCTCGCAAGGAACCGTTCGAATGTTTGTAATGCACTGTTCCGTTCGCATTTTTTTTTTCCCATTTGAACGCAATTTCGATAAGGTACGTTTTCCCATGGAGGGTCACACATGTCTCCCTGGCTCAGTTATGAGTCATAAATCTGAACCCTCAGTCAAGTATATGATGGTGTTTTTGTTCATTTGGTTTACGGGTTTGTTTGTTTGTTTTTTTGAGGGGGGGAGATGATAAAATTGATCCTCCCAGCCCACAACACCAGACATTCCAGAATCAACGCTTGTTTTCAGGTGGTGATATACAATGGCCTATACTATGGGGAAAAAAAGTGAAACAGGACTACAATACATAGACTGGTCTATATCATAAACCAATTGTTTCCATCGAACACTTTATCATTTATAAAATAATGTTAAAAGCGTCAAGATTTGCCCAAACCATAAATATTAACCAATGTACAGCAGAGGAGAGGAATCGTGGAGTACACTTTAAGGCCAAAGCTTTATTAAAAATCCACTTTAAAAAAATTATATTAGAAGCCCGGCCTTCCAACCTTCTCTGTCAAACCATGGATAGTAAAATGAGTGGATTGGAAACTAATAGTCATGTGAGGTGTTTCCAGGCCGCCGATTGGCTGAAAAGCGTTTTTCTTTGCTCGAGAGATGTTGAAACCTAGTTGCAAATTGTGATGTCACGAATGGCGTGAGTACGCTTGTTTTACAGAGGTTTTTAGTGAACTTTTCTTCAAATTCTTCATATCCTCACATTCAGATGACTATGTTGACGTTTCAAATGATTTTATCACCTTACAAACCTGCCTAAGCCACAATCGAGCATTCGGGGTAAGTGTTGTTGATCTTTGTTTTGATGATTCCTGTGTTATTTTGAAGAAACTGGCGTCCCCAAATTGTGCTTTGTTTTGCTCGGAATTTGGGATGCATATTTTAACTAGTAAACCTTCATATCTTCTTTTAAAATGAGTAAGAATAGACGGGCATTTTGTCGTATTGTGGCTTTGTCGTATTTACAGACAATTCGATTATCATTTTAGGCTGTATTAATCCCAAACTTTGAATATACTCGGGGTTTTTAAGCTTGTCAATTGCAACCAGGTTGTTATGCTCACGCCATCAAGTTTCCAATCCAGTCTTTTTACTATCCATGGTCAAACCTTCCTAGTATTATTAAAAATTCGAAGCTTCCTTTTGTATACACTAAAGTTTGGCCACAACCGTGTCAAACCAGGTAAATCAACCCTAACGACACATAAAAACACAGCCAACAATGCTGTATGTTGTTTTGGCCTCAGTAAGTCAACAGAAACAATCCATATTTTTAAAGACTACAGAGAGAAATAGAGAGTTCCCAAATCCAACATGGCGTCGCCACTGTTGTGCTTTCAAAAGACTCATAATAATTTAAGTGAAATGATAGCAAGCACTAATTTCATAAACTCGAAAGAAGGTGTACACGTGTGGCTTTCTATCCAGGGACAAAAAGTTGGAAATATCTAACTAAACCTGTATAAATATTTAGCAAAAGAAAATCAAGCAATCGTGACTAAGACTAATTTGTGATTAATTTCTCACCTGATGTCATTTTCGGAGTTACGTCCAGAAATTTCGACGGTTCTCTTGTCGTCGCCGTTGGACTGGATTTTAAAGTCATATAACGTCTCCTCTTCTGACATGGTTGCTGTTGTGGACTTAAAACGGGATCGAAGTCGTACGAACGCTTCAATGTTGCACACGCCATCTTTCACCTTTAAAGCGAAACGTCTATCTACTTTAAATTAAGTTCGAAATTGGCCAAAAATTTCTCGCAACTTGTCAGGAAGACGAGAGAAATTCGGTTGACAACAAAGGTAAACTATGTCTGAAGTAAATGAGAAAGAATTCTCGTTGTTTAATATGGAGATGGCTTCGCAATCAAAGTGATTCTACTCCCGGTAAATCCTCCGTTCTGAAACCCTTTGCCTTCTACTTTCTCACGATCTTTCTTGTTCAATAATTTTGGCTAGTTTGTTTTTTTTCTGACAGGCAACAACCAATTATATCGTCTGAATTGGCTGACGTCACATTAGTTCTCAGACTGCGCCCCCGATTTTCTAATTTCTTTCACAATCTGCCTCAGTCGAAAAACGGAAAAACAAGTACCATGTCACAGAATAAGGAAGGGTCAAAGAGGAAAAGCGAAAAGGACGAAGCAACAGCATGTGTTCAGCCTTCTTCGAAAGGAGCTGAGAAGAAGAAGAAGGCTGATTCAATTGTTTCTCGTCGTCTGGAAGGAGAATGTTGGGAAGGAGCCCGTAAGGTTACAGGCCTTCCACCTGTAAATGGTCACACGGGTATATTTGGCTACCATATGGACGACTGCATGTGTTCCATGGCAGGTTGGCCGTGTCGCAGAGAAGGGTCAATATGGAGCTGTTGTGGAAGCACTAACAGAGATTCACAATGCTCAGAATCCAATACCAGCAAAAAGTGAGAGTTATAATATTAATATCAGGATAATATCATATTTTTATGACACTTGATAATTTTTGTATAATTTAATAATTATCTCCAGTGATGACATATCTGATGTGATATAAAGACAGCTGAAACAATTACTTAACTTTTACAGTCAACATGGAAATACCTTCCCACTTCCACTTCTGTATAAAAGTCACCAATTCTTAATGTATATATTCGTCTGTTGGCATCGATTTGGGATAAACATCCATTGTATTATGAATAATTTAATAATGTTGAAAACTGTACATAAATAGTATAAGTTAGCTTTAAATGTAAAGCTAAATTATTCTATTTATGCACAGTTTTCAACAAAAAAAATTCTCAGGCTTTGGTAGCGGCTACAGAAATACAGTAATACGCAACAAACTACAGAAGAAGTGGGAAGGTATTTCCTTTTTGACTGTAATAATAATATAAACAAACTTTTATATTATATTATCACAAATGATCATCCAGCAATATTTTGCGATGTAGGATAATGACACATTATAGTTATGGATAGAAACCTTTGGACAGGTTGCACCAGATATATTCACTTGTCAATTCAGAATTGCAAAATTATATTTTCAATACATTTAACAAAACACCTTTTGGATTTATTTTCACCCAATATGGAAAATATTTTAGTATTGAATATTTTCAGTTATATGCTTGACCTTCGGTCTTGCCCAATATTGAATTATCTACTTAAAGTGTGTACAAAGTGAAAAATTCATCAGCATTATTATTGTTTTAATGAACAGAAGAGCATAACAGAAGTAAAAACTTTCAAGATAATCTGATGTATAGTTCTGGAGTTATGAACTCTCAAGGTTTGCTTTGACTACACTGTAGGTTCATTTTTGGAGACTAAAATCCATTGTTTCAGGACGAAATACATGTGTCCCTTGGGTTATTTCATCCCTTGGGGTGATTTTTGCATCTACATTGCTATAGCAACAGTAGATGTTATGTACCCGTAAAAACCTATCTGGCTGGCTGAGTATTGTCACTTTTGTGATGTAGTAGGTTGCTTCTATCAGATTCATCAGTGCGCGAAACGTTATAGAGCCAATATAAGTGAAGGTTTGATGATGTTTTCCAATGTAGCAATGAAGTAAGTAACAGTGTAATGTGATCTAGTACATGTAGCATATATCTGCTTTCTGTTTCTGTGCTTCGTCCATCTACATTCTTGTCTGCGAACGATTGAATCAATCCTAACCTCAATCATAATCCTAACCCCAATCCTAAACCTAATCCTAACCCTAATGCATATTCGTGCACGAAACACAAAGTAATAACCGTTAAAACTGCCGGGGAACTTGCCAGGATTGTGTAGGATGGTGTAGGACATAGCGTAGGATGCCATAAAATATGGCGCATGCACATTAAAGAAATGCGGACAAGTTGTCACACAAGTTCCACTTCTGGTCATCTTTCTATTCTGTGGCTCTGCTGTATTCGTGACTGGTTTCATTGTGCATGCATGTCAGTTGCTTGGTTACAATCTTGAACCCAGTCCCAATCAGAGCAGAAAACAAAACAAGAACCGGTTATTATATACTGGCGCTTATATACTGGGCGGCGCAACGCCAGTCAATTCAATTCGCTGATCGACGTGTGATGCGGAAGTAGACTGGCACGAGCGAGTTTTGAAGAAAATTCGAGCAAAACCTTTCGTGTATCGCTAGATTATCACTATTTTTTCGTTAAGTTTTTCATGTGAGAAGAAATTGATTGGATTTGCAGATAAAATATTACTTCTATTACTGGAACTGATGTACATGTACGTGTCTCAACTTTGGAAACTACAAAACCTCTTGTTGGCCTTTCTACTTGTTTTCCTGTTTTTATTTCTCCCGATATTTCTGCAGCGACAAACTCCTTCAAAACTAACTACTGATAAACCTACCGATAACTATTCATGCCGAAACACTTTTCCGCTATCTGTTTTTGTTACCCGTCTACGTATTAACGTCAAGTGACTTAAAGTAAAGTAACGTTATTATTCGTGGGTTATTTAAAAACACCTGGAAAAAATTTCTGAAACTAAATAAGCTGGACATATTATGCCTTGAAATCCTTCAATCTACGATACCGATAAATTTCAAACGAATTTATGTAGTTTGTCTATTCAGTCTAGTTTTTTATGTTTATGTATTTAAACTACGGGGGAGCGCCTCGCATGGGTCCTCGAGTCCCGTTCGCGCTCTTCCCGTTTGGATATCTTCATATATATTGTAAACTGTAAAGTATCCAATAAAGTTGTTTAAAAGTATGTATTTTGTGTAGAAATTAGTGTCAAAGAGAATTTATTTTGGATAATGTCCATGCCTTTTAATGCCTTTCATGGAGGCTAAACTTCACCACGAGCGCACTGTATGTTCTTCTACTACCAACGGCTAGAGATTCAGGTATGTTGAAGTTTATTATCTTACTCTTGTTTGTTAAAACTCTTGTTTGTTAAAATTCTTGTTAAAATCGGAGATGATCATTTTGAGATATCGTGGCTGAAACTCGACCCTTATCAATGCTTGATTTCTAGCGGTTTAACCTTTCAAATTTTGTAAGAAATATAAACAAGACGTGTTGTTTTGACATACGGCGATTCTCTTTAACCGTGTCATTGTATTCCTTAAGTTTCCGGACTGTTGAAACAAAATGATTGTAATTTCTAAACAGATTCATTTCTTTATTCGATTTATTATAATACGAGTTTTTGGAAGTATAGTCGGCGCATTGTGTGTTAAAATGTTGCCAACAGCGTGAGATTTTACTGTGGCATAGGTAAGAAGTATCATTTTCATATATAGGAGAAATAAAACAATTTGTGATTGATCAATTTTTTATTTTGACCCTGAAACTTGGTGTACTGTGTGGAAGCAAGAGGTTTCTTCTATCGAACATTGACCTGTGCTTATGCATGGCGTTTGCAAACTTAAAAAAATATGTCGCGTCAGGATTGTAATGTCGTAAGCAAGTTTCAGCAATTTTCAGAGTAAAAGAAAACTAACCTTGTCACATATTCTTCCACGTATTAAAACGAGCTAAATCCTCAAAAGAACTTATATTTCTTCAATTGGTCAAAGCACGGCCTTATCTATCTTTATCTTATACAATACCAGCAATTCAATTCATAAGAATCAATTGTACTTGCTCATGAAATTTCTTAAGAAATTTTAACTTTGCTGTGCTGTTTCTGTTAAAAACAACCTAGGTCGAGCTGTTATCTGAAAGCAATCAACCTGCAGCATTTGTTGAATCTATACCAACCAATCTTCAACAGAAGATTATTAGATTTACAAACTGTAACATGTTAATTCACGGTGCTGTATGTTAAATCATTATAAATATTATTGTGCCTTATTGCCTCTTTATCACTGTCAACTGTCTATCAAGTGGTTGAGTAATTACTCTTTGACAAGCATATATCTTTTCATTTTTACAGTCTCTAGGAATGTTTACTTCCAGTTGACAAAAAATGCTGCAGAATTTGCTGAGGATAGTTTTTTAGTGAAAAACAGTCAGTTCTAAAGAATTTGTGGTATTGGTGGAAAAATGATTTGTTCCCATGAGTGGTTTGTTTTGCAAACGTTTTCTTCAAGTCAACTGCTTTCTTCTTCACCTTCAACTTCATGAAAACAAGCTTGAACGTCTTGAAATAACTCTGAGATGTACAATTCACAAATTCTTATTTTAAACCAAATTTAGTGGAATCCAATGCTGGTGCTAGTGCCAATGTAATAATTTTTTATTTATTTATCTGCTTTGTGTAAAAAATAGTTGCCAGAGTTTGTAAACAGTTATTACATTTTTATTGAAAATACTTGAACCAGTTGTACTCTCAATGTTGAATGCTTTGATACCTTATCTTCACTATTAGTGTCATCCAACTCAAACTTGAAATATTTTTTTAAATCCACTTTGCTAGCCATATTTATGGTTTTGTTTTAATTTTATTTTAATGTTACCGCTTTATCAACAATTTTTTGCTTATGAATCGATATAAGGAAAAGAGTCATGTTATCAACCATTGTAACAACCGCTGACCGGTGAATATCAATTACTCATTGCCAGGCCCCGCATCACACGTCGATCAGCTCTCCCATATCCCGTTGCACCGCCCAGTAACCGCCCAGTATATAAGCGCCCTGGTTTTAACCTTCTTTTGAAGGTCTAAATTGCCGGCGGAACTTGTCAGGATGGCGTAGGATCAAGATGCGCGAGGCGACATGCGCGAGGATATAAACTTCAAAGGTTTCCGACACAATAAGGATTAACCAGAAGTCCGACTCCGTGTCGGCACCTTTGATGTAAGCGTCCTCGCGAAATGTCGGCCTCGCGATCCCGGCGCCATTTTGAAAGTAAGTGCCCGCGGGAAATTACCCTCTCGTCCTTGCGACCCTCGGGCTCCTGTATTCAATTACTCTTGGCCTTCGTGTGACCTTTTAATTAACTTTATATTGTTATCTAGCTATATAAATAATATTTAGTTAAGTAAACAAGTAATTTACTTTAGAAAACGATTCTTTGGCGATAGAATTCTTTGACCACGAGGTTATTAAAACTTCAGTGAGCGGATACTACGAGTAACAGTCCGGGCAAAAAAAGTCCTGCACTCGCAAAGCCGGGTTTTACATTTCTCGATTTTGCCGACACATTTGTTTATAGAAAAAGATTGCTAACAATTTCGGAACTGCGCATTGTTGAAATACATCGGGTACGTATGTTGTTAGAAATTTTATAAGCTTTCATTTGGTATATAATTCAAATTTTAGTGTTACCTGTAACTTTTTAAAATGTTCAAAATGTTCTCACCATTGTTCGTAAAATAAGAATTATATAATGGAAATGGACTCCTCACAAGTGTTATAGAATTTTGGATTTTGTTTTTAAACACTAAACGCACAACCCTGAACTGCATAGTGCTATTCATGTCAGAACTTTTAATTTTCTTGCTGGGAAGTATCTCAAAATATGAAAAAAACATAATTGATTTTGTCTGGACCATCTGAAATTTATGTATTTTTGTATCTACTGCGAAGCAGTCCCATTTATCGACTGAAATAGCTTGTGCTGTCAACAGCGCTGACAAACTCATGAAAGAGCACTGCTTTCCTCGAGAATCGCCACTGAAACGTTCATGGCCTTGATGAATACTTCCCCGTGAAAGTAAAGACATATTTATGAATTGTTCTTACCGTGAATTTCCTGACAAAGAAGACAAAGCTGGACTTCTTTGAAAATATCTTCGAAAACGTGAAGCGTGTCAGGCCAACATGCGCACTAAGCCACTTTAGAGAATCTAGAGATTGCGCAATTGCCGACACATCCATCCATCCACATCCAAAAATCCAAAGAGATCGAGATATTGTCGACTATACATAGCTCGGCCAAAAGACTGGGCACGAGTGAACGCAAAGGCACGTCAAGATTAGTGTTGCTGCCTCCTGACGGGGGCAGCAAAAACTTTTATGGTCAATGGTGAGAACATTTTGAAGTTTGAACTATACACCGAATGAAAGCTTATAAAATTTGTAACAAGATACGTACTCGATGTATTTCAACAATGCGTATTTCCGAAATTTTTAGCCATCTCTATAAAAAAATGTGTCGGCATCATCGAGAAATGTAAAACCATGGATAGTAAAATGAGTGGATTGGAAACTAATAGGCACGTGAGGTGTTTCCAGGCCGCCGATTGGCTGAAAAGCGTTTTTCTTTGCTCGAGAGATTTTGAAACCTAGTTGCAAATTGTGATGTCACGAATGGCGTGAGTACGCTTGTTTTACTGAGGTTTTTAGTGAACTTTTCTTCAAATTCTTCATATCCTCACATTCAGATGACTATGTTGACGTTTCAAATGATTTTATCGCCTTACAAACCTGCCTAAGCCACAATCGAGCGTTCGGGGTAAGCGTTGTCGATCTTTGTTTTTGATGATTCCTGTGTTGTTTTGAAGAAACTGGCGTCCCCAAATTGTGCTTTGTTTTGCTCGGAATTTGGGATGCATATTTTAACTAGTAAACCTTGATATCTTCTTTTAAAATGAGTAAGAATAGACGGGCATTTTGTCGTATTGTGGCTTTGTCGTATTTACAGACAATTCGATTATCATTTTAGGCTGTATTAATCCCAAACTTTGAATATACTCGGGTTTTTTAAGCTTGTCAACTGCAACCAGGTTGTTATGCTCACGCCATCAAGTTTCCAATCCAGTCTTTTTACTATCCATGGTAAAACTCAGCTGCGTGAGTACAGGACTTTTTTGCCACGGACTTTTACCCATAGTATCCGCATACTGAAGTTTTAATAACCTCGTGGTCAAAGAATTTCATCTCCAACGAAACGTTTTCTAAAGTAAATTACTTAACTAAATATTATTTATAGATGTATAGATAGCAATATAAAGTTCATTAAAAGGTCACAAATTCAATAAGGCCAAGAGTAATTGACTACAGGAGCCCGAGGGTCGTAAGGACGAGAGGGATAATTTCCCGGGGGCACTTACTTTCAAAATGGCCGACTGGCGCATGCGCATAAAAATAATGGGACACTTTTTTTCGCGAGTCGGACTTCTGGTCAATCCTTATTCTGTGGTTCCGACGCGAGTTGGACTTCTGGTCGTATTTCTATTCTGTGGTCCTAAATCTTGGACGAAGCCAAACACGAATACAGCAGAGCCTACTTTTCTTCCTCTCTCTCAGCGAAGAAATAAGGAAAAGAAGGCTCTGCTCGCAAGGTAGAAAACAAGTTCATGAGGACAGGGTGCATAAAGAGTTGGCTGATGCATGTAAACAAGTCCGTTTTCCCAAATAACAACGGCGATCTAAATACTTTCAGTAACAAAGCATACAGTGCTGGATTCGGGACATTCAAGCGATCATTTCGATATAAAATTTGTTTATATGGAGCAAAAACACACGGTTTCCAAATCACTGTCAAATGTAATACGACGCCTACATGAAATCTAGACATACAAACAGTTCAACATGTTCATATTTTTGCATTATTCAGTGATTATTACTTGTGTTTTGTAGTTGTTATTACTCAGTATAAATAGTATATACGTTTTTTTATGTACTGTGGCGTTTGTTTCTTGCAGGCACGTAGCTACGGGGGGGCGAGGGGGGCCACCGCCCCCCCCCCCAACATTCTTTCTTGCCCCCCCAACGAGAGACTGCATGACCAAAAAAATCCGCAGCGTGAGTGGATAAGTAATTGAAATGTGAACGCTGTCGCGTACTTGCGTATAAACGTAAAGCCTGGTTTCCATATATTCGCTACGATCGCTCAAAAATGAACTTGGCGATCGTAGCGATCACTGGAAACCACTGACGCAACGATCGCGATCGCCGAGATAGAAAATGTTCTATCTCAGCGATCGTGGCGATCGTTGCGTTTATATGGAAACGGTGATTTTGCGATCTTGGCGACCGAGCTAATTTTTGAGCGATCGTAGCGATTATATGGAAACCAGGCTTAAAAAGCGTAAACCATGTCACAGACTTGGGGGGGGGGGGGGGGGGGGGGTAGCGTGATTGCATCAGTTGTCCTACATAACTCTACTTTTGTACCTTTTCACTTGCCCCCCCAAAATAAAACTTGCACTCCTAGATTTCTTAGTCTAGCTACGTGCCTGGTTTCTTGTACCTCTTCAGGTCAACTTCTTTATGTATTTATAAATGTAAACACAGCATGCGTATTCCCGTGTCATTCGCAACTCGATCGTCCATTCTGTCTTCATGAACTAACCTTCTTTGTGTTTGTTAATATCGATAGTTTGCATATTTGGAAGTTTTAAATAAACGTTTCACTGTGATTCAATGACACAACTCCGGTTTCGAAATCGCTTCCAATGAGGCATCTTTCTTATGCTTTTATACGCTGTTGATGTTCCATGGCAATCCGTGCTCGATTTTGCGAGTTCTTTCTTTTTTAAACCAGCTTCGCCTTTGGCCAAAGCGTTGGTAGGTTTTCCAAGTAAGTTGCTAATATGGTTGATCAGTGATCTGCCTGACACAACCACAGAAAGGAACATGACTGTCGTTCAATTTTCGAAGTGATCGAAGACTCGAAGTCTAGCCTCCATATATGGGAAGTATTGCGCAATTTTGGCATTTTGTGGCACCCCCCCCCCCCCCCCCCCAAAAAAAAAAAGAAACCTAGACTCGGCCCAGAGGTAGCACGCAGGCTAGCCCAAGTCGGCCTACCATAGGTAGCCCGAGTAAATATCGAACAATAATAATCAACGACAAATAAACAAAAATAAACAGTACTAAAATATTTGAAACCAAGATCATTCTAGATGTACTAGACATGACACATTTAATACTGCAAGGCAAAGGTGAAATGTTGAACCTTTGTTGTCATCTGTCTGCATTTTTGAATGCGCTGTGTTGTTTACTTAAAGAAATAGTACTTTCAGAAGACTTCAAGGAAGCGGCATGTCGATTTTTCTGCTTCTTTCCTGTCACAAATTTCTTGTCCGATAAAGAAACCCCCGTTCAAGTTAACTTGTTACGTATCTTTTAGTTTTGATCGTTTTAAACGCCACCTATAATACCCCATATTAAATTATGGTCCCTCACCGATTGTTTAAAATATAATAGGTACGGATATCGACTAACCTTTTTAAAATGAACTTGAAAATTTGCATTTTATATCAAATATATTTATCAATGATGACTGACCATAATTTTGCCGCATGAGAACTGCCACTGGTCAAAACAACGCTGCACAGTAAACCTCACAGTTGATAATGAAATGGAAGACTGTTTCAAACTCTCAATATAAACATTAAAATACGTATGTGTTTCACCTGTACGTTGTTGAATACCACACGTGAAAGCTGCCGTTATATTTAAGTGAATACGTCCAGTTAAAAGCCTCGCGATTCGAATGCTTAAAACGAATATTCTCCCACAATGACACACGTTGCCAGCGCTACAAAGCCAGTAAAATATCGATCTTTGAGATTTGGGCATTATTAAATTATATCTCGTTTCGGATTGTTTCTCCAAGCCGTTGTGCGCCTTTCGTGAGTCGTGGCATTTCATCTGGCCAGATGTTTTGCATTTTGTATAAACACTACTACCACTGACCTATATATATAACTGGACTGCGGGTGCTGGCCAAAAATGTGTCCCCATTTTCACTGGACTGCGTGCTCCTATTACCTTTGAGTTAGGAAAAGTGTCCCCAAAATCGTTTTCAAAATGGCGGCATTTATGGGTCCTTTTGCTAATGGTGCAGGTCGCTGACCGATACCTAAGGACCGGACTGATTATAGAAGATGAAAGCTTTCCGACTCGGACGGGTTTTGACGGTCTTCACCGTCTCAGTCTGATATAGTTTGTCGTCCGGTTTCTTGTTTTAACGACGGGAAAATAGACGGACGAACTTGCCGTTTACAGGATTTTAAAACACCTGACAACTGATGAGTTTCTCGTCTGCTATTAACACTTGGAAAAGGTTGATAAAGACACTCTAAGAAGAACTCGGTACGCCTTGCTTCTTTACGATTTTCTCGTGATCTTCAGCGATAGAGCTGGCGACTTCATAAAACGAAATCTTTGTAGCTTTATATACGATGGCTTATTAGGGCCATCACCCTTTTTTTTAATTTCGCGACTTTTTTAAAAAAAGCGCTGCAATTTTATTAGAATTGCACACTTTTTTTTTTTCGCGACTTTTTAAAATTACACACTTTTTTTTTTTTTCGCGACTTTTTAAAATTGCACACTTTTTTTTCCGCATTGTTGTATTTCAAAATGGCGAACTCGCTGTCGTTTATGTTTTTCCTTGGCTTGTTTTTATTGTATTTGCGGCTTGTACAAACTGTTATTCCATCATATCCACCAGTACTTTCACCTTTACAACGTGTCCATGGTCCAGAAAATCGGACATTTTAAGCGAAAGCTATTTTCCCCGAGCCCGGGCGTAGGGCCGAAGGCCCGGAGCCCGGTGAGGGTGCTAATCTCGACATGCGTGTAGTCCACTTTACACGCGTGGAGAAAAAGCGAGGGAGACGAAATCTGGAAATAGTTTATATATATATATATATATATATATATATATATATATATATATATGTATGGCACGGTGTCACGCGGTAAGAATAGTTGGACACTGGTGACAGTGGTGAGTAGCGACGAAGAAAACTATAAACTCTCAAACAAATAGTGTTTTGCTTTCGTTTATTTAAACGAAACGAAATGAAATGGAGCACGAAGAAAAGGATACAAACAACCCGTTTAATATATCTTGAAGAGAAACCAGAGAACTTGAAGAAACCAAACGCCGTATGGTAAACAAAAACTCGATCTGCAGTGTATGTAGCCCTGGTTTGAAGACACTCCGTGAGTCCATGGTCAAATCATCTTAAAGTGGTTAACGGTAGGATTCTTGTTGTTTTCAAGTTTTCGCTTAACCTAAACAATATTCAGCTTCACGTTTTCGTGCTTTCCCTTTGCTCATCCAAACCATAAGTCAGCTTAACTAAAGCTAACTTAAAACACTACCTTTAAGGCTTATATTAACCGTGGTGGACGTGCATGCACTTTTTATTATTAAAAATACGCGTGGGCTTTGTTGGTTTTCTTGGCTGTGTTTCGACTGAAACGTTGTCTTTTGAATTCTTCTTTCTGGAATCCGATTCTACTGAATTGTTTTTATCTCAGACTCTATTATAAATGTAATTTCTGAGCTGTTAATTACTTTTAATACTGCCTTTGCAAAATGTACATGCATAGAGAAGCCATTTAAAGGCTTGCTAAAACTAATCCCTTTTGAAACCTCCTAAAAACAATATATTTTTTACAACCATGCTTTGATATGTTCAACTTTCATTAAATGATTTAAATCAGTTTTCTCATCCTATCGACCTATCCATAAATTGTATAATTTAATATCCCAAGGATTTAACATCATTTGTTTTTATATCGGTTTGTTTTTGTATTGGCTGTATATTAGGAGTGCATATTTTAATCAGGGGGTGGGTGGGTGTTTTAAAAAAGAATGTAAAAGCGGGCGAGGGGTTGTTGCATTCATGTATTTCTAGTAATATAACAATGGAGTTGATGTTTGCGGGCATAAATATGTTTTTGGCCCGACTCAGGCTCATTTTAGCCCAAGGGTTAAGAAGGGCCAAAAACATATTTATGCCCAAGAACATCAACTCTATTACTATAGATTATAATAATTTTAGTGGGCATTAAGAAGAAAATTAAAGACAGTATACGGTATTCAAAATGCAGTATCTTGAACCAACCCAGACATGGCCAGACAATCTCCGTAAAATTTATTATCCGCTAGATACATTTCGCCGACACTTGTAGCTTTTTTAAAGCTTTTCGCACATATTTATTTACACGACCAGCAAGAACATATTCATAATACCATTCTTCGTAAATGTTGTAAAGCTCTGAGCTATAGTAAGCGAAATATTAGCTTTCAAGTAAACTAATTCGGGCAGTCGGCCAGTCGCTTCAGACAATAAACGCCTTTGAGCTTTTGTTTACAATCTTAAATTTCTCTAACACTTTACATGCACTGAGTTTCACGCTTATTTGTTTGCATCGGCAGCAAGAGCATAGTCAAAACAATATTCGTCGTACATTTCGTGAAGTTCTAGGCTATACTTTTCATAATATTAGCTTTCGACTAAACAAATTACAATAACGCATGATAGCAAAATACACCACAATGCCCAGCGATAAAATTGTTATTGATCTAGTTGTTTCAATGCCAGACGAACCGTTAACGTACTCTGACGACAATAATTCCATAATCATTTCTCAGCCGCTGATGCATTTGTCGATATCCAACAAAATTTCACTCCCACTGAGCTCATATTCGATGGCAACAATGACTGCCTCCATGTCGTATTGGTTGCTCCTTCGTTTTAAATTTAAACTCTTCAGTATCCTCTTAATAGCTTTCGCTTAAAATGCCCGATTTTCTGGACCATGGACACGTTGTAAAGGTGAAAGTGCTGGTAGATAATATGGAATAACAGTTTGTACAAGCCGCAAATACAATAAAAACAAGCCAAGAAAAAACGTAAACGATAGCGAGTTCGCCATTTTGAAATACAACAATGCGGAAAAAAAAGTGTGCAATTTAAAAAAGTCGCGAAAAAAAAAAAAGTGTGCAATTTTAAAAAGTCGCGAAAAAAAAAAGTGTGTAATTTTAAAAAGTCGCGAAAAAAAAAAGTGTGTGCAATTCTAATAAAATTGCAGCGCTTTTTTTAAAAAAGTCGCGAAATAAAAAAAAAGGGTGATGGCCCTAATAAGCCATCGTATTTATATGACCATGTGTATTGACAGTTGTTTATTTTATTGCCAAGCGGCGTACGCCGGCCGGCACGTTTTTAATTCAGACTGCTAGAAAGCTACAACAGTATTGTCTAGGAATATTATTATTATTGTAGACACTAGTTCAGAACTACTGTACAATAGACTCTCATAGTTTACATGAGCCGGGCTAACCGGGCTGACTCGTGTCACGAAATTCTTCCCTCGGCCACAAAAAGAGATTTTAATCAACGTTAGGATTGGTTTACATCTAAACTAAACCAATTCTTCTTTGTACATTTAGTTTATGCGAGTTTCAAAACCACAGTGAGATCCTAATCAATCGCTTGAGCCCAGTTAACCGGGCAAGCCCGGCTCATGTAAACAGCCCCAAATAAACATAAATAATATACATGGATGAAAAAACCACCGAAATATTTTGTCTACACAAACTCGAGATCGTGAGTAGTGATACCCCCCACTATAGACCCCAAAGGGATGCCGCCTCATTAATTATTCAATTTTTATTTATTTATTCTCAGGCTCCTTTGGGACCTCCTAACCCTAATCTCATTATTTATGCTTACATCATTATTTCTCAGGTTCCTTTGGGACTTCCTAACCCTAACCTCGTTATGCTTACATCATTGTTTCTCAGGCTCCTTTGGGACGTAGTAACCCTAACTTTCCCCCTAGACCCTAGCTTTTATCCAACACCCCGTGCAAAAAAAAACCCTCTCCAACTGATTTCCGAAGTTCGCCATTATCAAAAGGCACTGGACTTACTCACAAGTAATAGTAATTAGCTTTTCATTTATACACTTTATCCTACTGATAGTCAAACAGTTGTGGGACCTGTAGGTGTACAGAGCATGCGTACAATAAACTCAAGACAAAATAGACGTTCTTTACAAGGAACTAAAGAGAAATTAGTAGACACACTTTATATTTTTATCCTAAATCTTGTCTGGAGGAATAGAGAGAGTTTTGAACAGCCTAAATATCTGAATCGGCTGAGATAACGTATAGACTTGAATTAATAGTATATCATGAATATTATATTTTTAGAACCTAAATATTCAAAGAGAGTAAGTCATCCTAGAATCATTACTAACTAAACTCTCGTTTATAAAGCAAGTCAAGATATCGTAAGAAGAACTTAAGATATATTTTAGATGAGGAATCACTTCGAGAAGTCATGAAAAGAACGATTTTAAGTGTCGAAATATAAACTAAAGGCAAAGCGATTTATTACTTTGAAAGCGTTGCTACGCTTTCTGTTACTAAGTGTGATATTTGCATATTTATCCTCAGTGCACGTGCAGGAGACAAAAGAGAAACTCATTAGGGGTCATTAAGGAGATTAAGCGCTTAGGCAAGTCTAGGCGAGAAGGTCATTAACAGTGTTACCATAGCAAAACAGCGTCGCGTCCTTCATTCGTCTCAGGCTCCTTTGGGACCCTCTACTGTTACTCAACCCCCCCGTGTAATACGTCATAATCGATAGTTCTCTGACTAATTCCCGAAGATCGTCATTATCAAAAGATGCTCGACTTATATCAGTAATAGGAACCAAATTTCATTTATGCTCTTTACCTTACTGATCGACAGTCAGCAGTTGTGGGGCATGTTATAATATTCAAACAGAATAAGTCATCCTAGAATCATTGCTTACTAAACCCTTGTTTATAAGTGAAGAATTCGTACGTGAGAAGATAGAATGAGGAATCACTTTAAGCCGTTTAAAAGAAGAACTTAAGAACTTAGCGTGAGGAATCAATTCGAAAAGCCGTGAGCTAAGGGGTTTAAAACGTATTAACACTAGCACATGCATAGCAACTGAAAAGCTTATATATGAATATTATATTAGATATTTGGCTCGCTTTTGTGGTGTTTATACGTTTAAGAACTGTGCAAAGTTCCACAAGTCCGGCACAGTGGCATCAGCTTTCTGGGGTTTCTGAAGTATACACCTCCTATTTTAAATCTTTAGGCATTATGAGAATATTTCGTTTGTATTCTGTCAACGAATTGGTGGCTCTTAAAAGATTATAGTTTTTAGAATGTGATTTGTTTAAAGAAACGTTTTTGTAATATGACTAAATAACGAAATAAAGTTTAAAAAATATATAATTTCATATTTACAATCACATAAAGCTCCTATTATTTACAAACACGCAAAAGTTAAAATCCATACGTGTCAAAATTATTTACAATCACTTGCCGTTTAATCGCAGATTGAATTTATTCTTGGACGAGAAGGTCATTAGCAGTGTTACCATAGCGAAACCGCGTTGTCGGCTCTGAGCGCCTCCGAGCCCTCGGCGCTTGGTTCCGAGCGACTCCGAGCCCTAGGCTGTTGGCTCCGAGCGGCTACGAGCCCTTCCCTCTTGACTCCGAGCCGTTGGCTCTTGGCTCCGAGCCCTGGGCTCTTGGCTCCGAGATACTCCGAGCGGCTGCGGCTTCTCTTTATCTTCCTTTTATCTTCCTCTTATCTTTCTTATCTTCCTCTTATCTTCCCCTTATCTTCCTTATCTTCCCCTTATCTTCCTTTATCTTCCTCTTATCTTCCTTTATCTTCCTTTTATCTTCCTCTTATCTTTCTTATCTTCCTCTTATCTTTCTTATCTTCCTTTATCTTCCCCTTATCTTCCTTATCTTCCCCTTATCTTCCTTTATCTTCCCCTTATCTTCCTTATCTTTCTTATCTTCCTTTATCTTCCCCTTATCTTCCTTATCTTCCCCTTATCTTCCTTTATCTTCCTCTTATCTTCCTTTTATCTTCCTCTTATCTTTCTTATCTTCCTCTTATCTTTCTTATCTTCCTTTATCTTCCCCTTATCTTCCTTATCTGCCTCTTATCTTCCTTTTATCTTCCTCTTATCTTCCTCTTATCTTTGTTATCTTCCTCTTATCTTCCTCTTATCTTCCTCTTATCTTCCTTATCTTCCCCTTATCTTCCTTTATCTTCCTCTAATCTTCCTTTATCTTCCTTTTATCTTCCTCTTATCTTCGGCTTATCTTTCTTATCTTCCTCTTATCTTCCTCTTATCTTCCTCTTATCTTCCTCTTATCTTCCTCTTATCTTCCTCTTATCTTCCTTATCTTCCCCTTATCTTCCTTTATCTTCCTCTTATCTTATCTTCCTTTATCTTCCTTTTATCTTCCTTTATCTTCCTTTCATCTTCCTCTTATCTTCCCCTTATCTTCCTGCGAAGATAAAGGAAGAAAAGCGGAAGATAAGAGGAAGATAAGAGGAAGATAAGAGGAAGATAAGAAAGATAAGACGAAGATAAGAGGAAGATAAAAGGAAGATACAGGAAGATAAAAGAAAGATAAAGGAAGATTAGAGGAAGATAAAGGAAGATAAGGGGAAGATAAGGAAGATAAGGGTAAGATAAAGGAAGATAAGAAAGATAAGAGGAAGATAAAGGAAGATAAGGGGAAGATAAGGAAGATAAGGGGAAGATAAAGGAAGATAAGGAAGATAAAAGGAAGATAAAGGAAGATTAGAGGAAGATAAAGGAAGATAAGGGGAAGATAAGGAACATAAGAGGAAGATAAGAGGAAGATAAGAAAGATAAGAGGAAGATAAGAGGAAGATGAAAGGAAGATAAGAGGCAGATAAGGAAGATAAGGGGAAGATAAAGGAAGATAAGAAAGATAAGAGGAAGATAAGAAAGATAAGAGGACGATAAAAGGAAGATAAAGGAAGATAAGAGGAAGATAAAGGAAGATAAGGGGAAGATAAGGAAGATAAGGGGAAGATAAAGGAAGATAAGAAAGATAAGAGGAAGATAAAGGAAGATAAGGGGAAGATGAGGAAGATAAGGGGAAGATAAGGAAGATAAAAGGAAGATAAAGGAAGATTAGAGGAAGATAAAGAAAGATAAGGAAGATAAGAGGAAGATAAGAGGAAGATAAGAAAGATAAGAGGAAGATAAGAGGAAGATAAAAGAAAGATAAGAGGCAGATAAGGAAGATAAGGGGAAGATAAAGGAAGATAAGAAAGATAAGAGGAAGATAAGAAAGATAAGAGGAAGATAAAAGGAAGATAAAGGAAGATAAGAGGAAGATAAAGGAAGATAAGGGGAAGATAAGGGGAAGATAAAGGACATACCGTTTCGTACGAGAACAGAGTTGGAATGAAGGCCGCGACGCGGTTTCGCTATGGTAACACTGCTAATTCTCGCCTAGACTTGCCTAAGCGCTTAATCCTATTAATGACCCCTAATGAGTTTCTCTTTTGTCTCCTGCACGTGCACTGAGGATAAATATGTAAATATCACACTTAGTAACAGAAAGCGTAGCAACACTTTCAAAGTAATAAATCGCTTTGCCTTTAGTTCATATTTCGACATTTAAATTCGTTCTTTTCATGACTTCTCGAAGTGATTCTTCATTCTATCTTCCTACGATTTCCTCGCTTGTAAACGAGGGTTTAGTTAGCAATAATTTTAGGATGACTTTCTCTGTTTGAATATGTAGGTCCTAATATAATATTCATAGCTTATTCAGATAATATTCAAGTTAAGTTATCTCAGCAGATTCAGTCATTTAGACTGTTCAAAACCCGCTATGTTCCTCCAAACAAGGTTTCAGATAAAAAATATAAAGTGCCTCTATCAATTTGTCTTTAGTTCCTTGTAAAGAACGTCTATTTTGTTAAAGTTTACTGTACGCATGCTCTTTGTACCTATGTGTCCCACAACACCCATTCCTCACGTTGTAACCAATAAACTATTGTAATTGTAAGAGCATTGTACGCAATAAATTATTGCATTGTAATATGCGCCTCGCATCCCACAATGTTTGGTAACGACGGTGGACCATAAATTTGCGAACACATTAGGGGTGGATGGATGGGGACGAGGTGGATAACCCCCCCCCCCGACACTTTTGGGGTTAGGGTTAGGGTAACCCCCGGGAAACTCATTTTTTGTGAGGCTAGGGTTCTGGGGTTCGGGGGGGGGGAGAGGTTTTCATTAATAACCTCTTCTAGCATTACAATGCAATAATTTATTGCCTACAATGCTCTTACAATTACAATAGTTTATTGGTTACAACGTGAGGAACGCCTGCGCACAAGTGTCGACTGTCAGTAGGGTAAGAGCCAAGAGCAGGGCTCGGAGCCAAGAGTCGACGGCTCGGAGTCAAGAGCCGACGGCTCGGACTCAAGAGCCGACGGCTCGGAGCCGCTCAGAGCCGGCAACGCGGTTTCGCTATGGTGACACTGCTAATGACTTTCTCGCCCGAACATGCCCACGCATTAATACCTCCTCATGCCCCTTATTATCCTCGTTTAACCCACCAAAACAATTAAATATTCTACCATATATGCAAATCCGGGGTGTTTTGCTCATTAGTAACATTTAATGAGTTTCTAATGGCTTTTCTCCTTTGTCTTCTACACTGATTTTTTTTATAAACTACCAAACCATAGCATCGAATTATTTAACCAAGCTCTGTAAAATTCCGAAGTAGACTCCGACAATAAAATATATTTAGACTAACAACTCGCTAAGAGTTATCATCCAAAGCGAACCTTGGTGAACTTTGCACAGTTCTTAAACGTATAAACACCACAAAGCGAACCAAATATCTAATATAATATTCACATACAAGATTACGTTGCTACTTGCCAGTGTTAATACGCTTTAAACCCCTTAACTCACGACTTTTCGATTTGATTCCTCACACTATATCTTAAGTTTTCTTATATACGGCTTAAAGTGATTCCTCATTCTATCATTTTTCACTTATAAACAAGGGTTTAGTAAGCAATGATTCTAGGATGACTTATTCTGTTTGAATATTATAACATGCCCCACAACTGCTGACTGTCGATCAGTAAGGTAAAGTGCATAAATGAAATTTGGTTCCTAATACTTATTTAAGTCGAGCATCTTTTGATGATGACGATCTTCGGGAATTAGTCGGAGAGCTATCGGTTGTGACGTATTACCCGGGGGGTTGAGTAACAGTAGAGGGTCCCAAAGGAGCCTGAGACGAATGAAGGACGCGACGCTGTCTTGCTATGGTAACACTGTTAATGACCTTCTCGCCTAGACTTGCCTAAGCGCTTAATCTCCTTAATGACCCCTTATGAGTTTCTCTTTTGTATCCTGCACGTGCACTCAGGATAAATATGCAAATATCACACTTAGTAACAGAAAGCGTAGCAACGCTTTCAAAGTAATAAATCGCTTTGCCTTTATATTTCGACATTTAAAATCGTTCTTTTCATGACTTCTTAAAGTGATTCTTCATTCTATCTTCCTACGATTTACTCGCTTATAAACAAGGGTTTAGTTAGCAGTGATTCTAGGATGACTTACTCTGTTTGAATATTTAGGTTCTAAGCGTTAACCCCTAATGAGATTTATTATACGGGGAAGACAATACACCCAATATTTCATTGTACTCTTTACTGATTTGATGGTTCTTAAAAGAACCGTTTTTGAAGAATGATATGGACTCAGCGAGCTGCTTTTGTGTTAGATAACCAGCGCCCAAAAGCTTCCACCTCCACTTTAGCGCAGTGATGATATGCGTAGCACTCTTGTCGCTTCAATAAACTCGCCCCAAATTAATCGTTTATCGTTTACAAATGCAATGGCATCTTTACAGTACAACTCCCACCAGCAACTATACGAAATCACCGAGCTTATATAGCTTCATGTATACTATAATTATCCCAATCTTGCCCAATCATGTCACAGGCGTGAGTCATTCGTGAGTCATGCGTGAGTCACGGTGCGTGAGTCATGCTGAATATTTAATGAGGCGGCATCCCTTTGTATGCTGAATGGGGGGGGTGGGGGGTGTTATCTACTATCGTATTCTACTGATATTCCTATTTGGTCAAACAAAAAATCCAGCAGGCCTCTTGAGTCGTTCCACAAGAAATTAACAATGACCAACCGTGCATGCATTAACTCTTTCCTGTCCGAGTTGGTCTTTAGTATTTTATTCTGGCTAACGCCAGACGATTTTATTCACCTCTGGGGAAGTCCTCGGACAGGAACGATTTATAAACTATGGCTTGTATACATGAGCCGGGCTAGCCTGGTTAACTGGGCTCACGCGATTGATTAGGATCTTACTGTGGTTTTGAAACTCGCATAAACTAAATGTACAAAGAAGAATTGGTTTAGTTTAGATGTAAACTAATCCTAACGTTGTGCCCGAGGAAAGAATTTCGTGAAACGAGTCAGCCCGGTTTCCTTTATTTATTCACCTCTGGGGAAGCCCTCGGACAGGAATGATTTATAAACTATCTCTCTAACTCTTTCCTGTCCGAATTAGTCTTTAGTATTTTATTCTGGGGAAGCCCTCGGATAGGAATGAGTTATAAACAATCTCTCCAACTCTTTCCTGTCCGAATGGACCTTTTACGGTTTTAACTTTTAGGAAAAACCCGCAATGCATTCTGGTAGTTGGGTACACTACACACGTAAAAATCTCACAGCTTGTCAACAGGATGTGTTCGCAACAGGTCCGTAGCAAGGCTGTTAACAGGTTGTAACAATGCTGTTCATTCAAGAAGCTGCTACAACCTTGTTAGCATCAACCTGTTAACAACTTGTTGAGTGCAGAGCGGTAACAGGTTGTTGGAACAACTTGTCATCAGCCTGTTGGAGTCATCAGCGTTGTTACAAGTTGTCAACAGCCTGCTACAGACATGTTAACAAGACTGGGACAGCCAGTGCGAACACATGACGGTGACAGCCTGTTGAACAGCCTTGTAACAACTTGCTTGCAGGTCTGTAACAGCTTGCGCGTTTTTACGTGTGTACTACACTTCACTTCACTTCCAGGTGAAATGGCTGCCGCGAGGCGAGCACTTTTACTTGGAAGAATAATTGATTAGTTTTAACCGCTTTTATCTTTCGAGAGTAAACTTTACTTATTGCAGCATAACTAGGGGGGTATTTACTACATTCTGTGGAAAAGGTAATGAACTTACTACAGTTGTTGTCGAGAAAGTCAATTCAGAGTGATCGACTGAGCGAACACGCTTCGAACAAAAACATTTATGAAGAAAGGTCTGTGCGAGCGTTTGCAGGTGAGTAATAGATAGATAACTTTATTTAAACACGCTTACAACGTCAACAAAAGCTGATTTCCACGATGGGCGTGTTCCACTGACCCATATATAACAGTTATACGACCGACCACTCATGTAACGGTTATATAACGATTATATACAGGTCAGTGGAGTGCACACTAAGTAAAGAAAATTTATATGCTATAGTACAAAGTAAGTAGTGGGTGTGCTCCACTGACCTACACATAACAGTTTTTAACATTCACAGTTATATATAGGTCAGTGGAGTGCACACTAATAAAGTAAAGAAAATTTATATGCTATAGTACAAAGTAAGTAGTGGGTGTGCTCCACTGACCTACACACAACAGTTTTAAACATTCACAGTTATATATAGGTCAGTGGAGTGCACACTAAGTAAAGAACAAGATAATTTATAATTTACTATATATAGTAATAAAAAACTTAAGTGTCAAGGTTATTTAGAAGTGTCGATATTTACATGGTCATAATATTTACATAAAGCTTATTCAAAGGTATGAGTAGCGATTTTATGTTTGAAGTATGACAGGGTCTTGCTCTCCCTAATTTCTGTGGGCAAAGAGTTCCATATAGATGCTCCATCATATATGAAACTCTTTTTCATATTATTCGTACGCGGTTTTGGCAAACAAACAGCATTTGAAGTATTACGAAGATTGTAATCTGTTTTTTCTTTCTTATAAGTAAAATCTTTTGCTAGACTCTTTGGTCCCATGTTGTTTAAAACTTTGAACATGATTTTAGCTTTTGATTTTTTTCTTTGCATTGAAGTAAGCTTATCAAGTGGCGATCAATAAAATATTTTGCTATGTGGATATTTGTTTGTAGTTTATCTGTACAGATCATGTCGTTTTCGCAATTGTGCACGTCTCTTTAATGCCTTTTTTCGCTTATTGAGACTGACAAAGTTTGGCCATGCTTCCGATCAGACGTTCGATAAACAATACCCCTACTAACAATGTTTTGGTTCTTTTTTGGCCCGAAAACTAAGCTTGTCCAGTGAGCAAAAATTCTGCTTTTTACAAGAGCTGCAACTCAAAAGTGCTTTCGCAACTTTTGCAGCCGTTGTTTTGCTTATTTTCTTTGTGTCTTGATTCGTCTCCTCCCAAGTAATTTAGTACGTTCTAAAATATTATGCACTTGTCAAAGTTTAGCCCCAGGGTAGGGGGGACGATCAAACCCAGGGGGATTTGACATTTTTTGAAAATTTACATCAAATTCCTTACCCAGGGGGCAAACATGTGTGTCAAATAAAGAAAAAAACTTTTCTGTGGTTCCACCATTGTATCAATATAAATGAACCTATCAATGTTTTAAAAGCCCCAGGGTGGGGGCAACCCACAGGGATATTGACTTTGTGGGGGAAAATTATCAAATTCCCCTGCAGTAGAATAGCCTTGTTGGTCCTCCCCTCCCTGGGAAATATCAAGTGCTAAAATATAATATTAAGATCATTTTATGTGGCAAAAATCCCGTCCCTCGAGCTTGTCAAGAAAGTCAAATTTCCCTGTCTTGGGAAGTCCCACCCTGGGGCTTAACATTGATAGGTGCATAACAATTGATTCAAGGAGAAACAAGATTAACAGCATAATAAAGCAGTCAGTACAAAATCTATGTATGTGGTAGTGTTCAGGGAGCTGGATGTTTTTAATATTACGAATACATGATAAACTAGAAAAACCAAACTAATTGCTCTTGTAGTCAATCAAGAACATTTAACCCCATTTCAAACCTTGCACTACTGAAGAGGGCAGTAATTCCAGTCCATCTCTTCTGAAACCTTAAAAATTAAATACAGTTTCGGTCAACAAACTAACAAAGAATATTAAACTGATATTGTCAAAGAAACTGAGCACAATTTCAACCTGAGTGATAATAGAACACAAAAATACAATAAAAACAACTCATATTTACCTGGTGGTCACCAGACTCCCATGCAAAATTATCAAATATCCCCTCTCTCAGGATGGTTGTTTTTGTCAAATTTCTAACCCACGGGGGCATGGAGGTTAAGTCCCATTGGGTTGCCCATCCCCCCTCCCCTGGGGCTTAACATTGACAGGTGCATTGGTTTTAATATGTCATAAAATAATTTAAATTCAACATTGTTTATTTACTAAATATTAAAAAAAAGTGTGGAGTTTTTCTCTGTACGTGTTGTGTACATTGATCTTTTCTCAAATAGTTTTAGTTACAGTACTTAGATATTAGTAAGTAAAAACTCAAGGTATAAATATAAACTTTATTTGTGTTTGTGCAGTGTTCTAGAACTATAAATACAACCTAGTTAATACAGTAGCTTATTACAGTAATATAATATTTTAACCTAAAATAACATTTGTAGTGTTTGGCTTAACTTGTTAAACATGTTGATAGTTGAATAGTTTGTAAATGAAATAATTATAAATATTTGTACTGTATATACATATTAGGAATATATTTATAATATTAAAATAGTTAAATTAGTTAGAATATAATTTATTAATATGAAGGATGAACCTTGCACTTGAAGAAGGCAACAAACTGTGCCAAGTTGAGACAAAGCGATGGACAAGAGACTTGAAATTCTTCCACCTTTATTTACCTATGAGCTGTTGCAAAAGCATCTGGGAACTGAATTAGCCAGTGACAGGGAAATTTGACTTTCTCAAGGGATGGGATTTTTGACACATAAAATTATCTTAATATTATATTTTAGCACTTGATATTTCCCAGGGAGGGTATTTTGACCAACAAGGCTATTCTACTACAGGGGAATTTGACTGCAATTTGTCCCCCACAAAGTCAATATCCCTGTGGGTTGCCCACCCCCACCCCACCCCACCCTGGGGCTTAACATTGATATGTGCATTTATATTGATACAATGGTGGAACCACAGAAAAGTTTTTTTTCTTTATTTGACACAAATGTTTGCCCCCTGGGTAAGGAATTTGAAGTAAATTTTCAAAAAATGTCAAATCTCCCTGGGTTTCATCGTCCCCCCTACCCTGGGGCTAAACTTTGACAAGTGCATAATATTTTAGAACGTACTAAATTACTTGGGAGGAGACGAATCAAAACACAAAGAAAATAAGCAAAACAACGGCTGCAAAACTCGCGAAAGCACTTTCGAGTTGCAGCTCTTGTAAAAAGCAGAATTTTTGCTCACTGGACAAGCTTAGTTTTCGGGCCAAAACAGAACCAAAACATTGTTAGTAGGGGTATTGTTTATCGAACGTCTGATCGGAAGCATGGCCAAACTTTGTCAGTCTCAATAAGCGAAAAAAGGCATTAAAGAGACGTGCACAATTGCAAAAACGACACGATCTGTACAGATAAACTACAAACAAATATCCACATAGCAAAATATTTTATTGATCGCCACTTGATAAGCTTACTCACCTGCAAACGCTCGCACAGACCTTTCTTCATAAATGTTTTTGTTCGAAGCGTGTTCGCTCAGTCGATCACTCTGAATTGACTTTCTCGACAACGACTGTAGTAAGTTCATTACCTTTTCCACAGAATGTAGTAAATACCCCCCTAGTTATGCTGCAATAAGTAAAGTTTACTCTCGAAAGATAAAAGCGGTTAAAACTAATCAATTATTCTTCCAAGTAAAAGTGCTCGCCTCGCGGCAGCCATTTCACCTGGAAGTGAAGTGATACCAGTGTTTCCACAATGAAATGTCGAAATTTCCTTTTCCGGTCTTAAAAATTCCTTTAATTTCCTTGAAATGAGAATGTAATTTCCTTGAAATTTCCTTCAAATTCCTTGATTAACAGAAGGTCATTTTTTATAGTATTGTCGTGTTTTAGTCTGCCAAGTCTCAAAACTCCATCAGATTTTACATCAGATGTAACAATCGCAAGCTTAAAGGCTTAAAGTTATTAAACACAGCTGGCAATGCATTCTGGGAAGGTGTTAGATTGGCTACTAGGCTCAGGCCCCGGGATCGCGTAACGCCATAACATTTCTTCAAACTTTCTGATTTTTAATTTTTCCTACCTGAGCACTTTTCTTTTATTTATTACTCGGGCTACCGCAGGTAGACGAGTCTAGGTTTCACGATTATTTTTATTTTTATTATTTTTTTGCGACGCGTTATTAGTCCTCCGCGCGGCCGCTGGCGATATTGACCAATAAGCTTTGCGAAACTGAGGCATGTGACTATCTATGCATGTGACCAGCTAGTGCATGACTGCATGCGAGTGCCCTTTCTCGTCTCGGATGTGTTTTGTGTGTTATGTTCACAGACATAGTTATTGGGCAGTAATGTCGCTGGCAAGTATCTTGATATTATTATATACGCTTACAATCGCACACGCCGTTCATTAAGTGAACTTGCAGGTGACACTTTGTGTTTTCTATCGGAGAATTGGATTGTGTTTTGACTTTTGTCTGTGACCAGTGTGTTTAATAGACTTTAGATCTTAGCACTGCATGTGACAACCTGCGCATGTATATGATTGCAAAACACCTTCACCTAACACCGCGGAAAAACGTCTGCGCATGCGCGTGTACTAGAAAAAATGGCGGGGAATTTAAATCCCATCTTCGTAAACAAAAACATGGCTTTTAATTATTCAAGGTAAGTGAAACAAACAAAAAAATACACTAGACGGGTAGTTTGGACATTAATAAAAAGTTTTCTAACATTTAAAATCTAAAAAGAAACAGAATTTAAATTAAAAATTGTCGTTTTAGACCGGGAGGCGTGCGAACATTTCTTGAAAAATTGTCGAATACCGAACTTAAGACACAAGAGTTAAGCAAACTATCAAAGAGTTAAGCATTTGCACACGCTTAAATTGTAGAGTAAATCATTACCCTTAAATATAGTCAACGCAAAAATTATGCATGCTACGCAAAAAAAGTTATCCAACAAAACACAAGGCAAACGCTTGCATAGTCAAAAAGTTTGTATCAAAACATTTCGTAAAACATAAAAGAACACACACTGGAGCAACTGTTTCGATGGCACCCAAGCAGAATCTGGAAAATCTTCTTGCTTGGATAAAGGCTCGAATAAGCCAGACAATAAATTTGTGTACAGTCACCTTTGTGAAGTATCTTCCTTGAATTGAAAGTGATGAATGATTCTATTAAATTCAAAATGTAAATATATGTAAATATGTAAAGTATAATATTGAAGAAAATCGTTATTAAATATCAATCCTAAAAGTTTGGAATACAAACCTACCTCTTTAGAATCAATGCAAACCTTTTTTGTCCTCCGATCGCAAAAAATTGTGCTTTAAACTTTCCCAAATTCACACACAAACCAGTAAACTTCCTCAACCGCCATCGTTGAGAACAAATTTGACGCGTGCAATATGCTCGAATCACGCGCATGCGCAGACGTTTTTCCGCGGTGTTCCTTCACCTACTATATATAGCACTGTGATTTTGCAGTAGCCCTAGTGAACGCCTCACCAGGCGTCTTGTTTATTTTAACCAATTCAAAAACAGTAAAGTGCAAGTTAAAGTGTTAAACATTCATAAATCTTAAAATGAATCTTAAACAGTACACTGTACACTACCTGTGACAGTGTGACTAACAGTACAGTTAGTACACCATGTCACCATAACTGCATATCATAGTCATACATTCATACTAAGCAAGTAAGCATACTTGGCTAGAAGTGTAAAGTAAACTACGTCTAAATGTTGAAAGATCTTAAATCTTTTCCAACAACTTAAGAATAAAATTGCTTTACAGTTTACACGTCAGTGACGTCATGTGATGTGCCAGTTGGGGGTACTTCATATAATAATAATATAATATTTTCAAGTTGGGACTCGAACAAACTAAAAACATACAAAAGTTTGACATTTGAAAATATTGTTTTACTTTTAGCAAAATTTCCTTAGATTTCCCGAATTTTCTTAGATTTCCTTGAATTTTCCTTCATCCTAAAAAATTCTTTTTTTACAGTCAAATTTCCTTGAAATAGGAAATTTCCTGGAAAGTGGAAACACTGAGTGATACCCAACTACCACAATGCATTGCGGGTTTTTCCTAAAAGGTAAAAGGTCCATTGATCTTTAGTATTTTATTCTGGGGAAGCCCTCGGATATGAAACGGTGTCAATTGTTGACCTTAGCATAAAAGTAGAATTAGTTCCTATATGTATATAATTATAGAATGCATAACTTCCCATAGGCATAGCCATGCATAACTTCCCATGTATCCATGCATAACTTCCCATAGACGTGCATGCATGCGTAGCCATTACCATATATGGATATACGGATGGCCAACCAAGGGCAACATGTAAATATAAAAGAAGTAAGAAATTGTGAAATAAACAGAGTTCTGACTGAACGTCTTGGCGTGTGTTTGTTGGCGGAACTCGGCACGTTACAAATCTGGTGGCAGCGGTAAACCATGTCTAGTGCTATATTGCCCGGAAAGTTTGACAGTGGAGATTTGGGCGCATGGCTTCGTGAATTCGACGCGTGCTCAGCGGCGAACGGATGGAAGGTCACCGACGACACCGACGACAAGATTCTAAAGTTGCCCGCGTTCCTGCGTGGACAAGCTGCTAGCCACTTCTATGCCATCCCTGCCGACAAGAGAACGAGCTATGCCTCCGCTATTGCCGAACTCCGAAAAGCGATGTGTCCGGAGACTCACCGCGAGAACTTCTACGCCGAATTCGAAAGGCGCGTCTTACGACCAGGCGAAGATCCCGCAGTATACCGATGGGAGCTAGGAAATCTACTCTCCAAAGCCGACCCGACCTTATCGGCCGACGCGACAACAGCCCTGATTTCACGCCAATATATGCGCGGTCTTCCTGATGCTTTGAAACTAAAGCTGTTAGAGCATAACCCCACGCCAACGCTTGACGAGATGCTCAGTTTTACGCAACGCTATCGAGCCGTCGAAGGCTACGCTCTACCCCGTGTAGATGGTGCGACAAGTTTTCCTGCGAGCGTTGCCTCTACCCAAAGCGACCCAAACGCCACAGCCTCAAGCAACTCGCAACTGTCTCAATTAGTATCCATGGTCGCCAGCATCGTTGAAAAACAGCAGTCCCTCGAAGATCGACTGTCTAAGGCGGAGCAACCGAAAGCCGACAAGGGCAACCGCCCTCGAGGAGCCTGTTTCAACTGCGGTAGCACTGGTCATTTCGCCCGTGAATGTCGTAGTCCTCGAGGAAACGCGAGAAGGACGCAATCACCCAACGTGAGACCTTTGATTTGTTTTGCCTGTGGTGGAACTGGCCACTTTGTACGAGACTGTCGCAACGCAGCTCATTTAAACTACTAAGGGATGGTCCAGATTCTGGTGGGAGACGTGATCATCCCGTTGTGAGTAGCAGTAGTGATAGTTTTAGTAATATTACCCACCCATTCGTTGATTGTTTTGTTGATGGCGTCCGTGTGCGTGCACTTTTAGACACGGGGTCCATGAAATCTTTTATTAACCGTACTGTACATCGTATTATTGACTTTGATGATCGAGCTATTGACAATTCTAAGGGTCATCAATGCATCTCCATCACTGGAGATAATTTGAACGTTATCGGACAGATAAATAGTGAGTTAAAGTTTATTCATTGTAAACATCCCTATTCTGGGGATTTCTTAGTTAGTGATAACATTCAGTATGAATGTGTTTTAGGATGGGATTTTATAACCCAAAATAATCTTGTATTAACACGGGATGCGCGGGCGGGTTACCTCTTAGTGGGCCGTCATGGAAATACACCCATTCAGGATAAGCAAGAGTCTACAACGGCAAACCTTGCAGGGGTCATCCACTCTCGGGAGGACCACATTTTGACTGATAGATTTCTCTGTCAGTCCACGTTTAAAAGTAACTCGGCAGTTACTTTGGTTGATGACGCCATGGTCCCACCTAGAACTGAAATGATATTGGAGGGGAAGTTGGCCAGAAGTGTCAATGGCCAAATAGGAATGATAGCGCCACATGCCCGTATCGGAAACGATACTCGGCCGGGATTTAGTTTAGCGCATGTTGTGGTCAAACCCGACCAAAACAGGGTTGTCCCTTTGCGAGTTCTCAACATGTCCAACGACCCCATCGAATTGGCAGCAGGTGAAAATTTAGCAGAATTTTGTCCGTTGGTCGAGTCGCACAACACCTCTTCAACATCCACACCAAATATCTGCGGCGCGATAAGACAGGAAAACGCTAACACATTCCCTAGCAAAATCGACTCAGTCATTGATACTTCCCTAGCTGGTCCGGACAGAGAGCGTGTTAAACAACTCCTCTATAAGTTTTCGGACGTGTTTGAAGAAAGTTTAGGTCATACAACGTTGCACACACACAAGATTGATACAGGGAATAGCCCACCAGTTAAACAACGGCCACGGCGATTGCCATACGCGTATCGAGACGAGGCGAAACGGCAAACTAATGAAATGTTAGAACAAGGTATTATACGTCCTAGTACAAGTGCTTGGTCAAGCCCCATTATTCTTGTTAAGAAGAAAAATGGCGAGCTGCGGTTTTGCGTAGATTATCGGCAGTTAAACTTAGTCACCGTCGGCAATGCACACCCTCTGCCTCGCATCGATGATATTCTTGACTCGTTAGGAAATGCGCAGTACTTTACCACTCTAGATCTTCGGAACGGATACTGGCAGTTATCTGTAGATGAAGAAGACCGACATAAAACAGCATTCGTCACTCAAAGCGGATTGTACGAATTTAACCGCATGCCTTTCGGTCTTTCAACAGCGCCGGCTTCATTCCAGCACAGTCACGGGTGGTACCACAGTCCCAGAAACCCAAACCCAGAAAGAGAAAACTATCGAAGTTTTCTATTAACTGTGATTCCAGAGAACTATGGAAATTGCGCTATCCGGGTTGACATATTCGATATGTCTGTGTTATCTCGACGATGTTATTGTGTTCGGCCGTGATATCGAAGAACATTGTTGCCGGCTAGAGACCGTGTTGCTTCGCTTACGACAGCACAACCTTCGTGTCAAACTATCAAAGTGTAGTTTCGCAGCACCTGAAGTGGCCTACTTAGGTCACGTCGTTTCTCAATCAGGAATCAAGCCTGACCCCCTCAAATTATCCGCCGTGAGTGATATACCGCCCCCACAGTCAGTGTCAAAAGTTAGAAGTTTTTTAGGTCTTGCTGGTTACTACCGAAAATTTATTCCGGGATTTGCAACTGTCGCCGCGCCGCTTGTTCGCCTCACACAGAAAAACACGTCCTTCAACTGGACCGACGAATGTGAATCTTCTTTCAATCAAATCAAATATTTGCTTTGTTCCGCCCCTATTCTATGCTATCCTATGTTTGACCGCGAGTTCATATTGCAGACCGATGCTTCGGATTTCGGTGTTGGTGCCGTTTTATCTCAGATCGACGACGAAGGTCGCGAAAGAGTTGTCGCATATGCATCAAAAGCTCTTTCTTCTCGGGAACAAAACTTTTCGACCACCGAGAAAGAAGCTTACGCCATCGTATTTGGAACCAAGCATTTCCGAGTCTATTTGCTTGGACGTCACTTTAAAATCATCACCGATCATAACGCCTTACGTTGGCTTCACAGCATGGAGCCCAAAGGTAGATTAGCGAGATGGATAATGGATCTACAAGAGTTTCAATTTTCTGTACAACATCGTGCCGGTCGTCTGCATAATAATGCCGACGCGCTATCTAGACTTGTACAACCTCCTTTAACTGACCGACTTGCTTGCAACGCAAATCAATTGAAATTACCCACCACCCATCTTGAGAGCAAACCAGATCTCGTTAAAACTGAAATACGCGTTAAACTTTCCAACGGCCGCATTGCCATAATTAAACTCGAAGGCACTAAACCTCTTAATGTCAATTCTGCTAGCACTCTCGCACCGCAGACAACTAGGACTCTCTGTAGTACTCCTGTCACAATCAACGATGGTGACGTGCATCATCACGCAACCAGTGACGCAATTACCTCAAATGCTTGTGAGAAAAATACTTGTGCCATATCCGTCAACCCTACACTAAATCTCAAACAGGCTCAGCAGAACGACCCGTTTCTTTCTAAAATTATCAGCATGAAAACTCGTGGGTTGCGCAAACCCATTACAGAAAGCACCGATGACGTGCGTTTCAAATTTTTATGTAAGCTCTATGATCGTCTTTTTGTTCGAGACGGGTTGTTGGTACGATCACTAGGTCATAAACAACCGTATCCAAACTATGTTATTATGATCCCTGAAGGGCTACGAGAGGAGATTTTGAAAGCGGTTCACGATAGTCCGTTTTCCGGTCACTTGGGTATAACACGCACGGAGGAGAGGGTGAGAAAGAGATTTTACTGGCCGGGCATTCGTAACGACGTCGCTAGGTACATCAAGCAGTGCCTTGTGTGTACATGCAAAACTTCTCCGACAAACATCAATCGAGCGCCACTAGGTACTATAGCTGTAGGAGAACCATTCACATTCTGGGCTATGGACTACATGGGTCCGTTACCCGAGACCAGTCGAGGTAACAAGCACATTCTTGTAGTCGTTGATCACTTCACGAAGTGGTGCGAAGCTTTTGCAACTCGAGACCAAAAGGCAAGTACAGTGGCACCAATTTTGATTAGCCGAATATTTTCGCGATTCGGACCGCCCACCGTACTTCATTCAGATCAAGGACGCAATTTCGAAAGCACCTTGATGCATGAAATTTGCGACGCTATGGGGATTACTAAGACTAGAACAACAGCATACCATCCACAATGTGACGGACAAACAGAACGCCAGAACAGAACAATACAAGCCATGCTTTCATCATTTGTTTCTAAGCGAAGGGATGACTGGGATCTGTGGTTAGATAGCATGACATTCGCATACAACACGAGCAAACACGAATCTTTAGGGGTTTCACCCTATGAAGTGGTATTTGGGTGTACCCCCCGGCTTCCAATAGAACTTGAGCTAGGAATGCCACTGTCAAACCCGTCAACACACAGCGATTATACACATTCACTTAGGTCGGTCTTTCGAAATATCCGACAAATTGCTAGGGAGAATCTCACTAAGGCAGCAGAAAAACAAGCTAGACTTGACCAGGGGACAAATACCTGGCAGCCATTTGATGAGGGGCAAACGGTCATGTTGAGAAGGCCCAAAGGTTGGAAATTTGGTAGTAAGTGGAGGGGACCTTATGAGATTACAAAACGGTTGGGTGTTAATTATAAGATTAGGTCAAAGGGTGGCAAGGAGATAGTTGTTCACCACAACAATCTCAAAATAAGTTACATCCCGTTTAACCAGGGTGAACTCGTTTGCCCAACCACAGAAATAGGAGAGTTCCAGGTGGTAGATAATGCGTCGTCTCAACCCACGGTGATCCCAAGAGCAAGGCCTGCCAGACTTAGACAAACTATACGACCTCCCGACCGCTATGGTTTGTAGAGTGACAAAATGTATTGTGATCATTTTAAGATGTCCTCGGGACGAGAACATAAAAGGGGGGGAATAGTGAAACGGTGTCAATTGTTGACCTTAGCATAAAAGTAGAATTAGTTCCTATATGTATATAATTATAGAATGCATAACTTCCCATAGGCATAGCCATGCATAACTTCCCATAGACGTGCATGCATGCGTAGCCATTACCATATATGGATATACGGATGGCCAACCAAGGGCAACATGTAAATATAAAAGAAGTAAGAAATTGTGAAATAAACAGAGTTCTGACTGAACGTCTTGGCGTGTGTTTGTTGGCGGAACTCGGCACGTTACAGATAGGAATGAGTTATAAACAATCTCTCTAACTCTTTCCTGTCCGAATTGGTCTTTAGTATTTTATTCTGGCCAACGCCAGACGATTTTATTCACCTCTTGGGGAAGCCCTGGACAGGAACAAGTTATTAATGAAGTAAGAAAATCGCTTTGTATTTACATAAATATTATTTTTTTCCTGCGATAAGTACATGTCAGTGGTCACTACCATTAGCAGAAGGACCCATAAATGGGTTATACGTCCATGTCCACCATGTCCTATTTACACGAATTGCCATCCTTAGGTTAGGTTGTGTGTTGGGGTATGGCTTTCATGAAGTACTTGGGTTATGTAGGACATGGAATTATTACCATAAATGCCAGTAAATGCCGCCATTTTGAAAGTGAAAATGGGAACACATTTTTGGCCAGCACCAGCACCCGCAGTCCAGTTATATATATATAAATATAGGTCAGTGACTCTACCCTACCCACACTAAATTTATTTTGTACTGCCCATATTTTGGGCAGCACGTGACCAGCCTGGACCAGCGTCTTTTCGCAGCGGTGGGCGGGAGAGCGGAGATTCTCTCCTCCGCAGAGCTAGGTTCTTTCTGAGATTTCGGGGAATATTGTCGGAGATGTGTCGGAATCGCCAGCTGTCCATATTAAAAGTACTGCGGGCGAAACGCCAGAAAGGGAAAATATCAAAACAACCCTGCCAGATTTCTGTCGGTTTCTTCCAGGACTTGCTAATTCACGGATAACTAAGCCATCCATGTCTATATTAGTAACACATTTGTTGGTAAGTGATTATCACATGTTTATAATGTCTATTTTGTGAAAAAGACAAAATATACTCAATTTTGCCGTTTAATATATCAGACGAGCCAGAGGATAACATCCTTACATCGCGACGTGTATCTCACATTGAAACAACAAACTTTCCTAATTTGTCCACACATTCAATTAACAATGGTCACGTAACCTTCTGCTATATTTGACATGTTTTCCACAACGTACATTTCCAAAAATTGATACCCCCCTGATGCCGCCATATTGAGACAGAAATCTGGTAGAGGTTCTTTTTTCGGTTATAAATCCATGTCCTATTTACACGAATTTTTGGCCTTAGGTTAGGGTGTGTGTTGGGGTCAGGCTTTCATGAAGTACCTGGGTTATTTAGGACATGGAATTATTACCCTTTTTTCTCTTTCTCTTCCGCCCGCACTCTTCATGTCCAGCTGGCGATTCCGACACATCTCCGACGATCCCCGAAAGAACCTCTGCGGAGGAGAGGATAAGACCCTGGGTACGAGGTTGCCCTTGGAGCACAGGAGAGACCAACTAAACTCTACTCACATGGTCCAAACTCGAGAACAGGGTTATTACGTCTAACCGGGCTTAACTATTGGTGAGAGGCAGCGCCCTAACAGCACACGCCACCCGTGCTCCCCTATACAAATATATATATTATTAATATATAAAAGAAATCAACAACTTCATTAACTCGCATTTTATAATATATACAACTTATTAAACAGTACTTGTTCATTACGTACATTGAGAATTTTGTTGCAATTACTTGGAAATTTTGGCCCAGCCCGAAATGGTCTGGTCTATATTAAACTTCCAACTCTCTAAGAATGTTTTGTATTCGAGGAAATCCAGTCAAGTGTATATGAAAAGGATTTTTTTTTAAATCAAAAGAATGTTTTTTGCGTGACCTTCAATCTTATTCCATTTTTGAGTTATGAAGCTTTATGTAATTTGGGCTATGACGCCAAACGTGTGACGTGCATTACACTGAAAAATCAGGTTATGTGGTAGCCCTTGCAACACATTTCGTTCATCTCGCATCCAGTCTAAAAACAAAATTTTCTATTTTCGCCATTGCAGGGTACTTTTTTGTTTTTTTACTGTCTTGCGGCATTGTGAATAACACATTTATTGAAAACTCCAAAAATTGCTCGTTTGACTGGACTTCCCTTTTAACTGTTGGAGGGGGAAGGGTTCATAGACTAGTGATGTTATTGTATAATATTCGTTCCGTTGGCGATCATAGAAAATAACCCAACAAGCTATATACTAGCTAACTACTTAATAACCGAGAGTGAAATATTAAACCGAGGTCTTGCTGTATTGCCGAGCGATAGCGAGGTTAATACGCTCAAGACCGAGGTTTAATATTTTACCGTAAAGACCGAACGGTCGAGGTTATTAAAGTGGCAGTACGATCGAATTTTCACTTTGCGTTTTTTTTTAGCCAAAATACTTCTTATGGTCCTAATATGACTTACCATGTATTTAGAAACGATTTTAGAAAATGTTTTCTATCAGAATTCAAGCATCTTTTACGAGCACTTGGCTTGATTTCGAAATTTTTTGGAGCCTGCAATTTATTAATAGCGGTAGCTCGTTGTGACGTCATCTACTCAACACTCTACAAGAAGGTTCATATATCCTACTATATACGTACATAGTTTAAATGCGTCTTCCCGACTTATTGTACTTTTTTACATGTAATAAAGTTTCTTGAAAAGCAATACAAAATTATGCCACCATCTCCTTGTGTTGCTCAAGGGTGTAGTAACTGCGCTGATCGTAATGCTGGCATTTCGCTTCACCAGAACCCCAAAACTAAAAAGCGTCTTGTTTGGGTTTATTTTAGGTTAAAACATATCGCGCTAATTTTAACCACGGTGCTTTGTTATTTGCTCTGCGCATTTTGCTGATCTTTGTTTTGAAAGGCGTCACGTAAGGGGCCAAAGGTGCGAGCCTTCGTTGCCTAAAAGATGACTTTAAACCTGTCAATATGGAAACCAAAAGTCCGTCGTCGAAGAGAAGCCAACGAAGAGTAACTGCACAAACTTGTTATGACTCGTGTTTCATTATCGGATCAAATTTGTTCACACACGTAGCTAACAATACAAATATTGCGTGGACCTTGAAAATTTTATAGGCCGTTAAAGAATTGTTTCAGTTAGCAAAACGTGCAAGAAAACGCCAGAAAGGCTAGCAGCGCCGAACCTGCACCTGAAATGTCATGCACCAGATATGAAGCCCTAAAGAGGTAAGTTGGTTATGTAAGGTAAATCTCAATTTTTCCTGAACATCATAACATGTAATAAACAGTTACACCGAATGAAGAAACCCGTACCGTACAAGAATGTACAGATGCAAGAGAAACATTGGAGTTTCACAGGTAAATGTACTCCTGCGCGCCGCCGCTGTAAAATGACACTATGACAGTATTCAATAACAATATAATGCATGTAGTTTGTTTTGACAACCACTCAACCAGTATATTTTAATTTTAGGGTAGTCTACTGGAAATCGAAAGAGAAAACAGATGCCTGAAGAAGGCCCAGTTACTCAAAACAAAGAATAGTTTAAGTAGAAAGACGGCAGTACTATTCAGATACAAATAAATGGGCCGAGCAGTTCGTAGACAGTATATAAACAGATACAAATGTTACATATATTCATGATATATTATAATAAAATACAACTATTGGAATACTATGATATGGTTCAGCTACATGTAAATGCATATACAGTATGGTGACAATGACGTATTTAGATTTTATCAATTATATTCTAGTTGTTACACGTAAATACGACAGAGGGAGTCAATGCATGGATGTTCGAAATGTAATCAGGTCTGCGTCGGACGTCGAACACGGCCGTGTGTAAAATATATCCGTGGCTCATAACAATAAAATGGGTAGTAAACAAACGACGTTGAATCCTGGGTGTTCGGTAATACAGCGAGTTTGATTCTCCTTATCGTCCAAGCACTGTTAGTTTTTTTCGGCACAGCTCCAATCTCACAACTGTCAACAGCAACGACACCTTCAAAAGAGCAACACGAACACTTTAATGCACCTAGAAAACCATTCGCTTGTTTTGGAAACTACAAAATCGATGATTCTCTCAATAATAAAATTTTAATAACTACGTACCATGATTGCACTGGGACTTCATGGTTTAATAAAACGTCTTGAAAAATGAAAATTCCTGCTGTTCTTGTTCTCTTGTATTCTCCTTCATATTCTAAAATTATGTGCGCTTCCTCTGGTGCGCTTCTTCCTCATAGTCATTACAAGCGGCTCTAGATCGTTGTCAAACACTTCATTGTTGACCCCATCCATACCAGCAATGTCCGCATAAAGTTCGCTTTCGCTGTCAGAGTTTCTAGAACTCGACTCGGAAGGTGAAGACGTTTTTAACAAAACAGGTATAACAAATCAACAAGACGTTCTCTATAGTTTGGCTGGTTTATCACGCGTTTGTGCTGAGTAGATGACGTCACAAAGTAGTACCGCTGACTGATTTCGCGGACTCCAAAAATGCAATGGCGGAGTGATTTTATGCCAAATTATACGACATTTAATCGATGTTTATGCACTCAAATCAACCTAAAAGTTGCTTTTACTCTTATATTTGTATAACTTCTAAGCATAAGAAGTGATTAAGCCGCAAAAATCGTCAACGATTTTCGGTCGTACTGCCACTTTAAGTAAGTAGTTTATTATATGGCATATTATTGTATTTCTTGGTCTTCGCTTCCTTTAACTTTGTCAAAACACCGGTACCGAACTAGCGTCATTTTCTTCTGTTTCTTTCTCGTCTGGATACTATATTAGAATTTACTTTTGCAATGTTCTTCGTCGTCTATTTCATCTATTTTCGCCGTTTTTCGGCAATAAACGTTTCTTAGTTTATTCATGCATAATTATCTTTGATGTGCCGCGGTTAATAAATAGGTTATTGACCTTGCATATTAAATGACCTGCTATATCGCTTTAAAACTACGTCTAGAATACCATTTTTTGGTTAAATAACCTCGGGGTTAATAACCAGCGTAGTGACCTCGGTTTCGCTCACTAACCTATACTTATTATGATTTTTTGTTTGTTTCTAATCGTAGAGCATTTGACAATTTTCATAATGCCCGTGCGCATTACGGAGAAATCTCGCCCCGTCAGCAACCAATCACAGCGCGTGATTTTACCGGAAGTAATCCGTGCCATATAATATAATAAAATAAATTGTTTTAAAGTTCGCGCATTACGGATTTACGGTAAAGAAAAAGCGACCATCTGAAAAGATGCCCTTTGGATATCATGGCTGTTTATTCATTTTCCTATTGAAAAATATGAAAAAATGGCGATGTTTCGACAAAGCATAATATGAGCTTTTATTATATACAATAGAGTGATTTAATGATTTTTCCGCCACTAATAAAATCGATAATCTCACAAGTGTGATTATTCATAACTTCACATGTGTCAATTATCATATGAAACGCATTAGAGTATACTGCTCTCTTTTTGTGGGGCAATATGAGAATTTTTCATCTAATAAACAGAACTTTGCTCACTTGTGAGATCCTGATGAACACTCGAAATACATCTCATACTTCCGCGCACATCCATGTATTCTCTATTCAATTTTTTCAAATCCGATATCCAACTTAGTCGCGCGCTCTGATTGGTTAGTGAGGCGGAGCGGTCCGACATCCTCCTATCCGGACCTCGCAACCAGCCTGCTTGCTGATTGCAAAAAAAACTTGAAGAACAAAATCATTTTACAGTGATTTTGATCTACTATTAAATAGAAACATAGGTACACACTGCGTACATGCGTCTACAAGTTTGAATGTACTGCGTGTTACATGGTGCATTTCCCCGTGAAATTGCAATGGTTTGTGAACCAAAGGAAGCGAGACAAGGTACGTATACCTCCCAACCGGTAAATAACATACTACGGTTCCGGTTTCAGCGTGGACAGGCGTAATTTGACAACACACGTTTCACGCGGGAAACTAACATGTTGCTAAGCGGAAACTGTAACGTTACTAAGGCCAAACGGTATTGTTTCTTCGCACAAACGTCGCGTTGTGGGGTTTGTCAGCGTAATAGCCGATCGGAAAAGCACTGTGGAGTTCTTAGCTTCACTTGACGAAGATTTAATTGTGTATAAAGATGAGTTATAAACATTTCCGCATTTGCTTTGAAAATTTGGCGCTCGTTTCAAATTGAAACAATACCATTTGGCCTTAGTAACGTTACAGTTTCCGCTTAGCAACATGTTAGTTTCCCGTGTGAAACGTGTGTCGTCAAATTACGCGTGTCCACGCTCAAACCGGAACCGTAGTATCTTCTATTTTCACCAAATGAGCGAATATTACCGTGACATCATTATTCTAAAATCCAAGGTGTCTTCCCTCCCCCATAATAGACGGCCGGCCAACCTCGATAAAAGTGTCTCAAAAACACCGTTGATGGCATTTTTTGTTACAAGCAGGCAACCATGCCAGATCGTATCGGATAGTATATACTTTGAACGTGAGTGGGGTTGCCAGCCGTAATTTTGAATTTATATACTAAAATTTATGTTTTTTTGAAAACACATTGGAATGGATGGGATTTCTGTGGAGTCATGCAAACTACGTTGGTGTTCTATTTTGAATGGCTCACTTCAGAATGCATCCAATCAGCGTGCGTGAAGTTATGATTAACCTAATTCGCATAACTCACAATGATAAACAAACAAGAAATATGGCGTAAATACACCTAAATATAACACTTCGAAGAAAAGCTACAACAACATAAGCTTGCAAAGAATCAGAAATTTATTGGATCTGGCAGCTACAGGAAAGTCTCATATTCGTAAATTACCTCGTTTTATTTTGATAATTTGCCGATACCGCCATGCATCTACTGTTATAAAGCTGAGCTTTTGTACTACAGTGTAGTGTTACTTATATTGTTCCTTAGACATTTAACTCACCGGTTCTGGCGGTTCAACAGTGCTATCTTGTGATACACGAAAGGCAACCGGTCTAGTCATCTTGATCAATGTCTAAGCTACATTTCTATGGTGGTTGCCTACTTGTAACAAAAAGTTGGCTGCTTGTTATGGCTGTTCTTCGAAGTGTTATATTTAGGTGAATTTGCGCCATGTTTCTTGTTTGTTTATCATTGTGAGTTATGCGAATTAGAATAATCAAAACTTCACGCACGCTGATTGGATGCATTCTGATTTAGCAATTCAAATAAAACACAAACGTATATTAGACGGCTCTTTACAGATATCCCATCCATCACATTGTACTTTAAAAAAGCTCTATATTTTAGTATATAAATCAATAATTACAGATGGCAACCCCCCTCACCTTCAAAGTATGCACTATCCGATACGATTTGGCATGGTTGCCTGCTTGTAACAAAAAATGCCATCAAAAGTAATATTTTGAAGCCTTGGCCGGCCGTCTATAAGTTGTTTGTTATATGTAGCTAGATTTTCGCCGACTTTCTGCCGTATTTAGGCTGTTTAATTGCATTTTCACTGAACGGTTGTAGGTCGAGCAGGCAACAATTGACCATTTTTTGTTGCACGCATTGCCCGCGTGTGTGGGAAACATTTGATTTGTCAGCCACGTGACTTTGAATGAACCGATGGCAGACTGAATTACATCCAGCGAAACCTAGCTCTATAACAATACTGTTTGTTTTCTCTATATCCGCCAGCCAGACATGTTCGATTCATTCACATGTTAAAAAATTTTCATTCGTTCTGGTTGCTAAAAACGTTTGCTATTAATACAATTTCCTAAAATATTTCTACCTACTTGACACCTAAATATTAGTAGTCAGCTAAAATTTCTTGAGTAAAGGCAAGAGTCGTAAAATGATCAGCGAGATATTTACAAAAGTATACCTAAAAATATGAAAATAAAACAAATTAACGCAATTGTTTTTGTATAAAGCACTTTAAAATGACTATAAGGCTAAAATTAATTCTGTCTCGTTTGAAAGAACACTTCAATAAAATATTAACACAATAAAATATTAAAGAGGCCGTTTTGGGCTGGCCTGGGCAACAACGAGTTGAACTGTAAAATACAACGTAAAAAAATCCTTCATTTTATTGAATTAGACGATAGTGTAAATTACCCACAGACAAAATTAGGACGGAAAATATTGATGTTTTTGTAATTGGAAATCTTGTCAAATTCAAAATGGTGCATTGTCGGATTTGCCTACGGAAAATGTCGAGTGTGACGCCACAGTTAAAATTGCACCAAATTTGTCATGAAATACGCTTTGCAGGCGTTTCGTTTTATCCCTCAAAAATGGCATACTGAAAATGTTTTACCTGCTACACAGGCAGTCATAAAACAGGCTATTGTCCCAGCAGCCAATGCCCGAAAAGCTAGCACAGCCAAATCAGACTTCCTGTTTGGAGCCAAGGGTCCCAGGCCACCGAGTTGTATCCCGATGGAACTGAAGTTCGAAAAACCACATAACGCGTACGTTACTATAATTGTGGAGCGTTCCTGAAAGACAAAAGTGATAGCTATTACAATACGTCTGTACAATAAAGGCGGTAGGTAAAAAAAATGACGGGTAGCAAATATTACTTAGGGCAGCCGTTATTTTCGGGTAGCAAAAATGTGTTGGTGTGACAAGCTACATATTTGACATATTTATGATGCAAATACAAATTAATTACCCCATATATACACATGCATGCTTATTTGGCGAGTTTCACGGAGTTTGTCTCTGTATAGTTATACAAAGACACCAATTTGAACTGTGTATTTAAAGCCTTACCTTACATTACATACATGCACGTAAAATTATATATAACATGTTACTTTCGGGTAGTCCTTACTAGCGAGGTTCAGATCACACTTCCACTACCGCTACTGCTACCGTAAATGTGGTTAAGCTGATGTAATGTTCGTTTTTCTTCCTGTAGTCGAAGTTGGTTTTAATCCTAGTATCGTAAAACGCTTTCTTTTTGCACTAGGTTTGAGACCTGCGACCATTACTGACCGTAAAAACAATATTTGACAAGCTTAATTATATTTACGGTAGCGGTAGCGCATGGAAGTGTGATCTGAACCTCGCTTTCGGGAGGACCGCTACTTCCGAAAATATTAGGTGTCGAAAATTTGACGTTACTTTCGGGCACTACTTTGGAAAATCTACGGTATTATAGCTACATGACGACCCAAAGTAGGCATTTGTTGTCCTTCTAGATCTCCCTTTCCTTATAAACCGCTTGAATAATTTAATGGATAACAATGATAAAACATATACAGTTCAAGTACGCCACGAGCGTGTAAATTGTGTAATATCTCCCATACAACAGAACATTGTGTTGCAAGGTAATGCTCACTTTGATGTCATTTCATTACCATTTTGGAAATACAAACCTCGATATAACAACAGACAAAGGGGGTGTTTACACGAGGCCGGCCCGAACTCAGGCCGGACTGATTTCGGGTCGGTTGCTTTTACTTTTGATCCTTTTACTATAGATGAGTCCGGCCTGAGATTCATGCAGTTCACGCCGGCCTAATCGCAGGTCGCCTGCTAGACCGAATTGAAGCACTTTCACCTCTCAAACTCAACACGCTTGTTTTAAATAAGATTGGTGTCAAATCCATATAAAATGATTCTACGGCAGTCACGACTGCTGACGTGCAAAACTGCTCAAGCGCCACTCGTGTAAAATATAATAGACACGAACACAACACTCTACAAACCGACTCAACATGCCAGACCATATTAAAGTTGAATATAAGGCTTTTAATATGTATTCGCACCTTCCGCTAGGCAGACAATAAATCCTTTCGTCCAGACCATATTTAATTAGCAATGCAGCTAAGCCCAGATAGTCGTTGTTTCGAGAAGAAGATTGATCGCTCCTTTGCGTTTCTCCGCCATTGTTGTATATTCGCCAGTCGCAAACAAAACCACGCGTGCCCAGTGCTATTCTAATATATTCCGGGGGGGGGGACTTCTTTCATTCTCGATATATTCAGATATATTAATAATGCACCAGGATTTTACACGTCTTTCAATAAATACCCATATATAAGGTACAAACCTGTCTGTTATCGCTCTTTAGGGCTTACGAGCTTTAAGCGATATAAATATTTGTCGTATATGAAACAGCTAGTGTTTCACATTTTCACTGGTTTTAGCCTTTCAACTACGACAAGTATGTATGTCGTTAAACCTGGTAAGTTTACCCCCCGGAAAGTTTACACTATCTATGTATCTATGTATGTATCGTGCGAAGTTTCGCCACTCATCACAATACTGCAGAAACTTTGCACTAAAAATGGAGGGACTGCAAATATGACTTTCTTACCGTAAGTACTGGTAATTTGTTGTCTGATTTATTCTCAATTAACGTCTTTAGATCAGTGTAGGCAATGAATTCATTGGCAAATGTCTTGGTTCCCAATAGCTCAGCAACGATCCCACAATCCTCCCAGTCGACCCCCATGATAAATGCAAATGGCCGCAACAACCACGAGCAGATGAACTGAAAACGGCAAAAGGATTGTACATAAAGGTCATATCTCGGCAACAATGACTTCTTGTTTTGGCAGGCTCACGCAGGAATGGGTTAATAATCACTTGTTAACCCATTACTGCCTAGGGGTCTGAATCTCCATCTGACGGGTAAAACCGTATGGTGTTAGACAGAGTAAAATAATGAAAGGGCCGTTTTTAGCTGGCTCATACACGAATGCCGGTTAATCACTTGGTAACCCATTGCTGCCTGCAGGGATGTCTGAGGGTTCTCCCTTGACAAGTAAAATCGGCTTGCGTTCAAAACATTGAACTTTCGGCAACGATTTCAGGAAGTTTTGCGTTACTGTCGCGAGGCATAATATATAGACGAGCAATTTTCTCCTCGCGACGGTAACGCACCGATTCTATCACCATTGCATGGGTTGCCGTCGCGAGACGAATATTGCCCATTTCTCCATAGCTTAAACAGTCGGGCGAGTAAAAGCAACCGTCTTCGGGCGGGAATGGATTACATGAATTTTTCTTGCACGCAAGCCAGATATATGTGGCTATACAAAACTTAAGGTTTTCGTTAAGGTTTGCAGGATCATTTCTATAAAGCGCTCTCAATTCGTCAGAAATTATGCCACAAAAATAAAATAGATATCGTTAGAAAGCTATGAATTTGTAAAATACAACGGTGTCTTTGGTTTCGCGATAAAATGCACAAACCGTTAATAGTTGTGAATTTTTTAATTAAAACCAGAGGGATTCACTCGGGGCGACTCGAGTAAAAAGCGTTTTATTTTGTTCAAAATCTTTTTTTTGTACTTTGATTCCGAGATAAATTTCCAGCAAAACGGTGTCAGCGTTTTTTGATATGTCGAGTTTTGCTGATTTTATTGACGACCAAAGTTAAAAATGCTGTTTTCCGACCAACGTTCGGACAAAATAAGGCATAAATTCGAAACCAGGCAATAAATAAAAAAACGCTGACACCGTTTTGCTGGACATTTATCTCGGAATCGAACTGCGAAATTTTTTTTTGAACAAAATGAAACGCTTTGTTCTTAAGTCGCCCCGAGTGAAGCCCTCTGGTTTTAATTAAAAAATTCACAACTATTAACGGTTTGTGTTTATCGCGAAACCAAAGACACCATTGTATTCGACAAATTCATGGCTTTCTATAACGATATCTTTTTTATTTTTGTGGCATAAATTCTGACGAATTGAGAGCGCTTTACAGAAATGACCCTGCAAACCTTAACGAAGACCTTAAAGCACTCGCTCGTCCAGGGCTAGAAGAGATTCACATAATTTTTCAAGCCCTGCATGCCGCATGATTTCCTATAATACTCCCATGTTCAATTCGAATTCCATTGTCCCCCAAGCGAGAAAGTAGAGAAACTATTATAATAGGCAGGTAAATAATGAAATTCGTCGTATAAAACGAAGTCGCATCGTCGACTAATGGACGAAGTTAATATAAATTAAACTCGTCCGAATTTAATGCAACGAATAAACCAAACTTAACATATTAATGTAACGAGTTTACTCAAGCTTAATGTCCGATGTGAGTAGTAAAATTAAATGGCCTTTTGATGTTCGTTCAAGCATCTTAATGAGAGAAAAATTCGAAATTTTCCGCAAAACGAGAAAAATTAGAGATTAAATCTCCCCGTGAAAACGAGAGGCAATCATGGTATTGGATAAATGCTACCTTAAAGCTGACTTCTGGGTGATCAACCATGGAGCCGAGGTAAGACAAGACAGCATCAATGAATGCAATAAATGCGAGAAAGGCAATCAAGTTGGCTGCAATGTTGGCAACCAGCGCAATGGCATTCGAAGCTCCAGAAGCTGCAGCGTCAATCACGTTTTCTTCTTGCCTGTAAAGTCAAAAAAACATCAAATAAATACCCAACGCAGCCAAGCGAATAATCCGACATACCGTAGAGTTCTAAAAGTAGCGCCCCGCCTCGTAAGTAACGGCTACCCGGAAGTGACGCCCCCAAGTAAACGTCAAACGTTTGACACCTAATAATTTCCAAAAGTAGCGGTCCACCCAAATAACGACTACCCAAACGTAACGCGTTACATTTACCCAATATAACGTTTTGTCTGAAGAAGACGCTCTAAATCAGTAATGGACTGGCATGATTTATCTAGCCACAAACCCTGAGAGCCTCTGGAACCATTAAACGCGTGCATGCATGTAATGTAAGGTTTTAAATACAGTTCAAATTCGCACGTGTCCTTGTATAACAAGTGTGGTAATTCATTTGTACATCTGCATAATAAATATATCAAATATCTAGTTGTCATCCCAACACTTTTTTGTCTCCCTTAGTGATTAAATTGTCCCCGAAACCTTCCCGAGGATTGAGGAGCATTTAATCACTAAATTAAATCACACGGTGAACGAAGAAATAAACAAAAGAATAGACACATGCGCAATGACAAACTAATATCCCATAATTTTGGAGGCTTAAACAAGAATAAATATAGAATGAATTAAGCTTTGCTATGCAACAATCTTTAGAGGGTTGTTCAGACCAGTCAATAGGAGAGACTCCCTGGACCCTTCTGTTAACAGTGTTCACACCCTTTCTCAGCATTGTGCCAGTCTACTATAGCTTCTTCATTAATTAATAGTAATGAGGGACGTTTAGTTTAATTGTACCCCATGAATACTAAATGAGATACGTTTAGGTTCTAAAACGTCTCTCATTCAGTATTCATGTGGGAAATACGATATTAATCGTCCCTCTCGAAACAAAAGGCGATGTTGGTATTTGCTCTGATGAAGGCATGAGTCGAAGCTAAGCAATAGTCACAACTTTATTTGGCGCAATCATTGAAAAATCTGATAAACTGTCAAACTTACATTGGGGGAACGTCGATGTTACTGGACGATTTGGTCTCCGATTCTTCTGTTTCTGGATACATAAGTTTCGATATTGCCAAAGCAGCAGGGGCAGACATGACAGAGGCGGATAACAAGTGTGAAGCAGGGACACCGAAGGATATGTAAGCTGCCAACACTCCACCAGCTATAGTGGCAAAGCCGCCTGTCATAACGGCATGAAGCTCAGACATTGTCATATTACTTATAAATGGTCTGACCAGTAACGGTGCTTCAGTCTAAGAAAAGACAAAACCATGTGATTACGTTTTTCGAACTGACACGGTAGTACCGTTAGCAGAATAATATTTTGGGCTCGCTTGTTGGAAATTTGACTGTGTAACATAGTGAACTCTGTATTAACCTGGGAGGCTGACAGCCACTAAAAAAAGGGAGGCCAATGGACAGGGATGTCAGTTTGAGGCCTTTACGCATGCCATAAAACGGCAAATTTGTTTACGTATACTGCTGCGAAAATCTAGATCAGCCAAGAAGCACCACAAAAACAACCGAATTTCTATTTTTACACAGGGTATGGAAAAGAACAAGTGCTTCACACGGTATAAGATAAGTAAGAGATAAATACCGCGAGAACGGAGGTATTCAGACATCCATCCATGTATAAATTCCAAGGGGCGTATAATGAAGCTAGAATTTATGCACATAAAACCCTCCCAAATCGCCATATAAATCTCTTGCATTTCTAATGAAGGATCTATGAGAGATAAAATCTCATGAATAACAAAGGAAACCGACCGACTAAAGTCATGCAACTTACCAGCTACATTAACCTGTCAAAAGCACGTTTTAAATGAGTAAAAATTATGTCCGGTTTCACGTTTTCAGACTGACGTTCTTAAATCGAACTTTTTGTTACATTTAGTCAGGTCTCGTCACTCGTTTTCTTCAAGCTACTTATTACCTGTGGTAGGCCTTCTTATTTTTTTGGGTGTCACGATTTTGCATTCTTGCACTTTTTACTTCCGCTATATACTATTCATACTAGTACTTCCGGTGAGTTGTTAGCCGTGTGATGGAGTGAGGCCGTGAGGCATGTTGTAAGTTCTTTGCTCCTTTTACTTTTGGAGTTGGACAAAAAGTTGAACAGTTTTGCCTTTTGATCAAGGTGTTCTTGCACGTTGTTGGTAGTTTTCGAAATAGACGACTGGCTGACTTTGTAGTTTAACAGTGATCAGATGTGGCTGACAACTGTCTTGATCGTAAATATGTTCACCAGTGTGAAACAATACAATACAATCATTTATTTATACACATAACGCCTAGGAGTTATACAAACTCGTTAAAACACGCACGTGTTATAAATATCAAATATTAAGATTACCTATAAAATTATAAAGGAAATAATGTTCTAGACTACAATAGGAATTAGTTAACAATGTAAAATATTAGTTATTGTACAAAAACGGGGTTAGTTCTATATCATTGAGCATTTTTCTAAAAGTGCATGTTTGTATTTGGTACTGCTCGAATTTCAACCGGCAGATTATTCCTGGTAAGGTGACTGGTAATGTAAGAAAAATAATTTTTTTAGTTTTAACTAGCGAGTTTAGCAAGCTTCATTAGAAATGGTTCCCCCAAGCTGTTAGACTAGCAGCTAATCATAGGGATGGCTTTTATATTTAACAATTAGACAACGAGACCGAGTTTTCTATGAGCTGTTAGTATCAACCAACTCGTGGTCTATTACAAATCCGGCTTTCTGATTGGCTGAGCTACCATGGTCTATTGGTGATAGACCATAGTAGCGTTATCCAATGATAAACCTTCTTATAGCTGGAATACTCCTATTCTGACCAATCAGAAGCCACGGCATATTTACGCTGCAAGCAAAACCTGGAAACTAGGCTAAAAAATCAAACATGGCGTCTGCTAAAATTTTTGTACGAGTGAAGAAAACATTGGGTCGAAAGTAATGGAAATATATTCAGTTTGACATTTTCGAATAAGAAAATGAATTCGCTTATGCCTATGGAGTATTTAAAATTTCTCGTGGATTCGTCCTTGGATGGGCAAAAAGAAAGTGAATGGCAGTAGTTGTATGTCCACGATTCCCGTTGTATCTACACTCGTCCTCGTTTTCTAATTGTTAAATAGTCAACGAGGCGAAGCCGAGTTGACTATCTGCTCGTAAAAAACGAGGGTGAGTGGTCTAATTGTTTTAGTATCAACCATGCATAAACAACTTTTCTTTAACGTAAATAAGTCTTTGTTTCCAAATTTCAAATTTTCAAATTTTACCTTTTTGTTTGCAGAAGTCTCCCCATTCAAAATGTAGAGTAGTTCGATGGCACATGATAAACAATCGCTCACAAAAAACGAGATTATTATTACTTCGCTTCAAATTTGGTGTAGATATACTCCTTAGGCATAAGCGAATTCATTTTCTTATTCAAAAATTTCAAACTGAACAATTTTCCATAACTAATGTTTTCATGATTTCATCACTCGTATATGAATTTCAGCGGACGACATGTTTGGCCTATAATTTCCAGGTTTTCCTTGCAGCGTGAATATGTCGTGGCTTCCGATTGGTCGGGATAGGAATATTCCAGTTAGGTTTGTCATTGGATAACGCTACTAGTGGTCTATCACCAATAGACTACTATAGTAGCTCAGCCAATCAGAATGCCGAATTTGTAATAGACTACTAGTTGGTTGATACTAACAGGCAATATTTAAATAGCTCGACATTTTCTAGTGTTTTCAAGCTAGCCAGTAAAGTCGCCAGTATAGGTCGGGTTAGCGCATAAGCTAGACGGTAAACTCTGTTTCTGACTAGAGTTCGTTAAAGTTCTTGTTTGGGTGATAGACAACTCGCAGGCAGCCATTAAAAAGCCAATGAGCCAATTAAAAACAACAAAAATTGAAAAGAGTCAATCACGTTCTCCAGCGGATGCTAACGAACTCCTCATTCTTAAAAACCTTAGAGACCTTTAAATATTACAAGAAAAACTTACTTGACCAACGAAAATATTCCCAGCTGCATTTAGTGACTCGCTACCAGATGTTTTCATGGTAACATGCATCACCCATGCGATCTTTTTGATAACTATAGGCATGATTCTTAAGTAGTAGAGCACAGAAATAGCTGAACTGAAGAAAATGACGACAGGAAGCACCTAGAGGAATAAATACAATTGAGATGTATAGAGTACACCAAGAATATACTATAACTCTAACACTAAAGTGCTGATATATAAGTCTGTTTGCAGTTTTCCGTTCCCTTGCTTCGTTGTTGAGATATTTCAGGTTGTTTGAAATGTAAATTAAACATTTTGACGTCTTACGCGAGATCTTTGTTTTATCAAACATCGCTTGAAAATTCTACATGTTTTGGTATTGTGGGGAAAACATACCAGCACGCTTCCTTCGACTTAATTTGGTTTTATAATAAGCAAAGATATATAACTTTCTCTGATAAGTCATTATGCACACGTGACGTCAAGATAATTAATTTGTATATCAAACAAACTGAAATATTTCGGGTGAAGCAAAGAAACGATAAACTTCAAAACATGCTACTTTATCATTTTAAGTATTTTTTCAAAAGACAGACTTAAATTTTGTTTCATAAACACTTTGTTAAGGCATTTTTCAACTAACGTTTATTGGTAACTCTATAGGTGAGACGATATATTGTCGAGTGCGAGTGATACTAATCTGTCGGCAAAATCTATTTAGAAGGGAACATTTTTTTAGAGGCAGGATTTTTTTTAAGGCAATTCTAGACGCAAAATTTGGCAGTGCGGTTGATCGCCCGGAAAATTCAGTACATGCATGAACTAACATAGTGATATCCGACAATGATCAGATATTGATAAGAATATTCGTGGACTATAACTATGTGCACACGGTAAGTGTACTGTTAGGGCGCTGCTTCTCACCTGCAGTCCAAAGTTAAGCCCAGTTGGACGGGGTTAGTACTTGGATGGGCGACCGTTCTGGGAATATATAACCCCGTTCTCGAGCTTGGGTAGAGTAGAGTAGTAGTTAATAATATTTATTCAGGATACCCACATCATCGAAGTGTATTTCAGTGGGGTCCTTCAAAAATTATGTACAACAAAGTAACAATACAATGTTAAATAATACATACAAATTACAACACAATAACAATACAACGTTTTCAAAAAAGCGGATATAGACTTCCTCAACAATTACAGAATGCGCCACCCTCCACCACCGATGGCAAGCTCAGCCTCCTAACTTCTACTGAAATACAAAAGTATGCAAAATAGCTGAACCTGTCACCATCGGCGGAAAGTGACGCACCCTGCATTTATTTAGTTGATATGTATTTATTTAGTTGAACTCTTCTGTGCTTGGATCTCAATGGCTTATTTTATCATTTTTTCCCAATAATTAATATTGGGTCTTAGCTTGTCATACAACAAGTCCATAAAATGTTCCTGCTCATTCTATTAAAATAAAGCGGTTTACACTCTCTCATTCGTGATTAATACATTGTTCGGCATGATCAACACTGTTCGTTGCTCTGTGGGAAGCTAAACACAGTTTAACCCGTTCTTAAACCATTAGACACTTGACAGACTATGTATTTTATTTTATTTGATGATGTTGTGTTAACAACCAAGGATACTAGTTAAAGCAGCAAGCTCTCAGAGGACAAGAAGATTGTCATTTAAACTTTTAGTCGCCATCTTGAATTCAGTTTAGCGTTTCATGATTTTGACTTATATAGTAGTTTAGACCTGCATGTTCGCACGAGAATAAAAAGTAAAACGACACATTTGAAAACGTTTACAATAGTGAAAACGATTATCAGATATCGTTTCCAGTATTAAAAACGTTTTCGTCAATTGACGTCGTTTTCATCCGTTTTCGTGGGAACAGGCACGCGGTGAAAACGATGCCTTTTGAAACGCGTTTAAAAAAAAACCGCAAGGAAACGACACCGTGTGAACGCAGTCATATATCTGGCTGAATAGATGTAAAGTCTAATTTTCTAACCTTAAATGCAAAATAATGTGCTTTAAATGCTGTTCCAAATAAAAAGATGGAACCCATGTCACTGTAATCAAGGAATACGTTGATCTGGTCACCAAATAGTTTGAAAACTGTGTACCCAGCTGAGGTGCGTAGTATAACTAAACCAAAGATGAACTGAAGAGCTAAACCCCAGATGACAGGACGCCAGATAATCTAAAATAAAAACGAAGGGACTGATAGCGTTGAAGACTCGTTCAACGCGTGCAATGTCTGTACGGGAAAGTATTTTCCTGAAATCGGTTAACACTAGAGCAAAAGTTTCCGGAGGATTCGTGACGAATTCGGAACGTTTTAGTACCAGATTCGTTTTGCCGTTGACGCCCAAGAGAATGAATCCTGAATAAAAATTTCCCGGTTTGGTCACGTATCCGGAGATTTTGAATCTGGAAGAAAAAAGTGGAAACTTTGTATGCGAATACTTTTGAATCCAAAACAAAACGTACTGTGAACGATTGTTCCGATGAATCCAGATCCTTTTCCGCCCGCAGTCATATGAGTTTGCGGTGGAACCAACATGGTCAATAAAGAATTTCGGGTGCGGTGTAAATGGCCGATTCCGAATATTGTTGTAGTGTAAACGTATAACGAATCCGCGGATACTCGGTACGAAGTGAATCCGGTCGGAGACATTTACAAATCTGGAAACTTTTGCTCCAAACGTAGTCTGAGATTTTTGTACAGTTCGAGCGACGAATGAGCGAAATTTGCGCGATAAAACCGAAAACAAATACTTTTCTGTAGCTCTGGAGCAAACGAGGTTAATAAGGAATTTATTATACGGCTATTGCATGGTTCATTTTCTTTTTAAAATTTGAACGTTGTTTTTGTCTTCGGGATTTGCTGTTACCTTACCTGTTAGCTTTCTCATCTCGCTTCTTATTTACACTAGTGATCGCCTCTCATTTGTCATGATTTTCGGACTATATATTGACTGGTTGGTCAATATATATCGCAAGATCCCGACCGCTCCCGGGAACCAAACAGCATTCATTGTTTCGCGCATAAACCAAAAAACGAACCAGTCATATAAAACAAGTAAGTAGTACATGTACATGCAATGTATGACAGCTGATCACCCACTTAGAAAACCATGCACAAAATAGTGGTCAGACTGTCAGTCATGCACAATTGTCTGGCCAATCTCGTCCCCAAGGTGTTCGCGCCTTATCTAAAATGTCTAGAAGTTCCCCCTCTGACGAGTAAAATACTAAAATTGTCTGGAGTTAGAACGAGTAAAAAATTAAGGGTTGTTTTTAAATTATCTTGCAACTGAATTTTTGTAGAAGAGTAGTTACGGGGTGATTTTCTCCAGTTATTCAACCCAATAATTACCTTTTTTCGATGCCGGGATAGCAAATAAGCAATGAAAATATAAATGACAAGTCCGAGAAGAGACAGAAATCTAATAGGTTTCTTGCGAGTGTCCACAGCAAGGAATACCACAATACAAATAAGCAATGCACCGTATATCACCCTGAAAAACATGTACGGAAAAGCAACAGTGGAATTAGTCAATATTTTTTTATATACACGATACTACCATTTGCGTTCAAGCGTTTAGCGAATAAGTAGTTGTTTTGAGTTTTGAAACAAACGTTTTCCAATGACAACTACAGTATATATACGTTTGACAGATCAAATCAATAACGAACAGAGGGTGTAACGTTCCGTTGTTATTGCTTCCGTTTCAACGTTGCGTTGATATTTTCTCGCGGGCCACGGCAAACATGGAATACAAAATAGATGCGTTCGGCAGGCCATATCGAAGTCAACTACCCTGATCAGACGATCTGCTTTCGCTGATTATTGCGATTCTCGCAATTAAGCCAAAGACAAGTTATGCCAAGCAACGCTGCCGTGTAAAAAGAACGATGACAAGTATTGACAACGAAAAGTTACACCCCTTATTCGTTATTGATTTGATCTGTCAAACGTATAGTTGTCATTGGACAACGTTTGTTTCAAAATTCGAAAACAACTAGTTATTCGCTTGAACGCAAATGGTAGTATAAAAATGTATGTAGTTGAATTGAGTGAAATGCCAAATATCACTTTGTGTTAACTAAAGGTGACATGACAAAATACGAAGAAAAAAAAATCTAATTTCAATTTTGTAACAAAGAAATAATTTTCTATCAGAGCAAATTAAGTGAGAAAAGAATGTGAAACATGAGATTTTTGCCAGAGAAATTATACTTTAAATTATCAATCAGTCGATTTTATTAAAAGTGCATATGACACGAAAATTAAGTTTGTCTTATTTGAAAGAACGCTTAAAATGACAGAGTAACATATTTTGCAGTTTTTCGTTTCCTTGCTTTGTCAGTTGAGATATTTCAGGTTGTTTGATATGAAAATTAAACATCTTGACGTCACATGTCCATATATCTTTTCCATTGTCAAACATAATCACTTGAAAATCCTACATGTTTGGTGTTGCGGGGGAAACACACTTCCTTTTAATTACTTTGGTTTCAATTGATAATAGCAAAGATATATCACCTTCTCCAATATAAGTCATTAGGCACACGTGACGTCAATATGTTAAATTTGCAATATCAAACAAACTGAAATATCTCGACAACGATCAAGCAAGGAAGCGAAAAACTTCAAAAGATGTTACTTTGTCAAGTAAGCCAAACTTTTTTAAACTTTTTTTTTGACATAAGCGACGTAAAAAATTTGATGAACCTGGCTGTCATTCTATAACATTTGTATAGTTGTTTTTTTCATCAATGTTGTACTTATTTATAAACTAAAAGATTTGTTGAAATCCCATAAAATGCATTTTAAGGAAAGATTTTACAGAATTCCAAAGATTATAAAACATTATAAAATACAAAATAGTGGATAATTGCTTCTTCCACACAGTGCACACACACACCCCTAAACCATTAGTTTTGAAGAAAAGATTGGGGTGGATTCCCTATTTCCCCCATCCTGGTGTTTACATGAGGCTGGCCCAAACGCCAGACTGATTTCGGGTCGGTTGTATAGTGTTTTTACTATAGATCATTTTCATAAGTCTGGCCTGAGATTCAGTTCACACCAGCCTAATCTCAGGTCGCCTGCTAGACCAAACTGAAGCACTTTCACTTCTCAAACCCAATTATACGTTGTTTCAATGAGATTAGTGTCAAATCCATATAAAATTATTCTCTGGCCATCACGAGTGTAAGGCAATTGACACAAATCTTGAAGAAACAGTGAAACCAAGCCTATATACTGTCAACACTGGCCTCATGTAAATAAAAACTGAAATGCAAAATTCAGGCCGGTCCAAGGTCAGGCCGGTCTCCCTCATGTAAACACCCCCTATGGCATTCGTAGTGACAAAAAATATATCACATTGACATACCATTTGAGATGCTTCCAGTTATTGTTAATTGTATCAGCTACAGGTTTAATCAACCAATTGTGGATCTCATTCCAAAAGTAGTCCCGAATCACCATCCATGTGAGGCACAACCAAACAAACAATCCAATAAGAAACAACCCTAAAGCTTTTTCAAAGCCAACATACATGATTCCAATAATACTGTAAAAGATAACTATTAAGTCTAAAACCATGACTGTGATTGTTGGCCAGTGCTTTTTCCATATCACAGAAGCCCTTTGCCAAGTGTTGCTTTCCTGATAATGGGCCCATAAGTTGGGTCTTGCATTTGGCCTACCAATCTCGGGATCTCTGTTATTTGCATCTTTCATTTCAATCTATAAATTCATTTGTTATAATATTAGTGACTGATAGTTAGGAGAGGCCAAGCACGGGTGGTATACGAGTGTTAGAGAAAAAATAGCCTGGTGACACCACGCTGAATAAGCTGATTTTAAAAAAAATCACTAGCAGCATTCATTTCGCACCATCTACACAGGGTATCGTTTTCATATTATTCTCGCATTATCTGTGCGCTACCAGGCCTACCATGCGTGTGAACGCGCGATGCCTATATTGCCTATTTGTAAATTCAATTTATTTGTGCCGTTTTCATCTCATGACGGAGTTCATTTACGCATTGTATGACTACAAACAACCTACAAGAGTAAACTGTCAGTTCGACATCATAATATAATTTTCAGTTTCTGTTAATAAATAAGGAGTGTAAAAAAGTGTTGATAATCGATGTTAAAGCTGAACCACAAACGAACCGTGTTAGTAAACAGAATCGAAACTGCGTCTGATGCAGTGATGCGTCTCAAAGCATCTGTTGTCATAACATTAATCTTACTCGTTCAATTCTTTTGACAGGAGAATACATGAGTTGTACACAACAATTCTGAACAAAAATCTCTAAATTTATTATTTTTTAGGCATGCGACCAAACGCTCACCTCTGATGTTCTTCAGGCATGTGCCAATGAAGGCGTGCACGCCTCTCAGTGATGGGCCTTCCTGTTCAGTCAAGCTTTATTTATTTATTTATTTTTATTTATTTATTTATTTATTTAGCTTCACTTCTTAAAATTACATGAGAAATAAAATAATTAAAAGAAAGAAAAGCAAGGACAACAGTTAAACCCCAATTACAGTAGGCCATTAAAAAGAAAACAAGAATAAATATAATAAAAAAATAAAAATTAAAACAAAACAAAACAAAACAAAGCAAAACAAAACAAAACCAAATACCAGTATCCACATGTACGCAGCGCGTACCTATTTTTAGAACATGTTCACGTTTCGCATCACGTGACACTACACCTTGGTTTTTCACATTGAAGTGGCGAATTCAGCCACTGGCTGTGAGTAAGGATGATTAGCCCCAAGGGCCACGACTTTGATCCAATTACTTTGAGTTCAGTTTGGTTTGGAAATTTAAACATATTTATTAATTATTTGAAGTTTGCTCCAAGAGCTCGAAGAGCTCATCAAGGGAGCTTACCCCTTTAAAAAAGAGTATATATTTACATGAGGCGGAAGTGCATTAACAAATAAACAAAAAAAATAAGAAATGGAAAGAACAAAAAACTTATACTTATTAATTAACTAATTAATTAATCAACTCATCAATTAACCAACCAATCAACCAATTAATTAATTAATTAATTAATTAATTAATTAATCAAAAAACGTCCAGATTGTTTGATAAATAATTGTACTTGGCGAAATAAGTTACTATTATGAGTTACATTTAGAAATTGTGGACATAATCCGACGCGAGTTGGACTTCTGGTTGTATTTCTATTCTGTGGTTTGACTGAGTTGCAGGTTGTTAAGCAAGCTTAGTCCTGTTATAAACGAATAATAAAGTCTTTATTAAGTGTTCGTCGTTGTCTGGTTTATTGTTTTTCCTCGGACGCTACATTGGTGGCAGCGGTGGGATCTGTTTATCTGCAAAGATATATTCAGATATCCGTAAGGGAACGAGCAAGGAAAATCAGTGGCAGTTCAAGATCAAGTCGCAGAGTGTGTAACGGCTTTCGTGGAGTTTTGGTAGACGAGTTCGGGCATCTGGTGAGTTTGATGGACTCTAGAAATCTCAACGCGGTTGAGTGAAAACCCGAAGTTGACGAGTGGTCAATGATTGAAGCTTGCGAAAAGCCCATTCGGACAAGTACGAAAGAACTGTACCATATGGTTTAACGTGCTACGTTAGTTTTGCATTAAACGTGTGTTACATTTGTTTTGGACGTGCTACGTAAAAAGTTACGACCCTTGGTTGTTAACAAAAACATAATTATCGTTGTTGAATGACCGTTGTTGCGAAAACCGTTGGTGTCAACGTCATTGAGTAACCGTTGCGTTTTGAAGTCAACGTCAGCGTAGCTTCGTCAGCATCAGTAATCAGTACGTCAGCATCAGTAATCAGTACGTCAGCGTCAGTACGCTCGCGCGTGCGGCAAATGTTGGGAAAATCGGAGAAAAAAAAGAGAGTTGAGTTTGACCAAAAAGTTGGACTAGAGAAGACGGCAGTGTTGGAGTTCGTGGAACTCGAGTGCGAATTAATTAGTTGCGAGATAATAACTTGTGTTATCGACGAGTACACAGCCAGAAATCTCACAGACTTGTTACAACCTGCAGGATTTTCGGGTTTGTTACAAGCTGTTGACAAGTTGCAACAAGCCTGTTGATTTCATCATGCTCCAACAGACTTGTTACAACAGATCTGTTACAACGTGTTGGCCACAGAGCCGTAACAAGTTGTTAGGACAAGTTGTAACAGACCTGTTGAGAACATGGAATATCAGGTCTGATAGAACAACTTGTAGCAAGTCTGATGAAGCCGACAAGGTTGTTCCAACTTGTTCCAACATGCTTGTCGCAAGATGTTATTGCCAAGCTTGCACCAAGTTGACAACAACTTGCGACGGACTTGTTATTAACAACTCGTGTTTCGTTTGTCACAACAAAATGGAACAAGTCTGCAGAGAATCTCAAATAAAATCCTTACAATTTATGGACGTTTTGCTGTGTGCTTTTTAGCTTTTCTGGCGCCGACAAATTAATTTATGGTTGCTTTATCACGTTTGGTCGAACACAAATTCGTTGTGTATTATTTTATTACGAGTGTAAACAGGTAATTTTTGGAGAAGGAAAATTTCGAGTGTAGAATATATACATTGTTATAAATATAAAAGGTTTACTGTTTTGATTACTCAGTTCCCCCAAAGCTCCTATAAATATAACACGCCAGTTTTCCTAATAAATCAATACTGCATGGGACTACCGTTACAGACATGAACAAATATTATATTAAATAGCCGTTCACTTGAAGCAGAGAGAACGTTTATTTAGTGTTTTATATTACGTCTTTGTGAATGTGTAAAACTTCAAAACGTTTTTTGTGAACGAAAAAGTGTTTGAAACAAAGAAAAAATAAACAATATTCAATAACTATAGTTGTTCCGGAGAAAGACGGCACAACATTATTCAAACACGGTCAAAAGTCGGTTTCTGATATCACAACACACTGACTACGAAGACAGCCATAGCGGCCAGGCATGTCGAGACATCACTAATTCAGTTTGAAATTTTTTGAAAGATATCGACTTATCAAAGCTATAGAAACGTTAATACGATCATAATGCACATATTTATCACTTCAATCTTATGTTCAAGTTCACAACAGGCATATTTTGGGGTTTATAACCACAAAAAAGAACTTAGCTCAAAATATCTTTAAAACTGTTTCCTTTAATACGGCCACGGCACTTCACGGCAAGGATTTTCTTATAAGCGATTTTCGGCGAACGTATAAAACTGCTTGTGTGATTGATTTGTTACACGCCCTGTTTGTATTTCCAATTTAATCTTTGTGGGCAAGTTGTGTTTGTCCGAAATGTCTTTGAGTTTCAAAGTGTTTCTTTCGAAGCTTGTAAATAAAGTTCGAAGCTTCGAGGCTGAAAACAGGAAGTAATGAGCTTGCATCAGCTTATGCTCAGAGAGCCAATCATATGCGAGAAAATACAATCACCAGCCAATGAGAATGAGATCACGAAAACAAACTTGCGTCACCATGGACGACCGTTGGCTAAATTGTATTTTTCACAGTTTGAAAGTTGAAACAGACTGGCCATCCACGATTCCACGGATAAAAGTCTATCGGTTTTGATCGAGACATGATATGTGACTGAAATATGGCTCTGGTTCATGTTCAATCATCATTCGTTCACCGTTTGGAAGAAGTTCTCATTGGATTTGAGGAATGATAACAGTCGTTGGCAACATTCAAGAACAGCGAGAACAAGTGTGTCGGGAGTGGCAGTTCATTTCTATTTTTAATTTACTTTCAAGTATCTATGCAAGTGCGTACTGTTAAGAGGGACTGAACTGGTCTGCTGGTCCAGCACTCAACGTAAAGAAATGTCAACGGTGTGATCAGACTGAAACTTTCAGTCGAGTGCCAACCACGAATGAAGCGGAGGCTGAGGCGTACCAACGTTCAAAAAGAAGCGGTATATTTATCTTATTATCTGTTACTTATACCTTTAGTGCTGAGTTTATTCAGTTAAATGAACATACTAAAACATTCAAATAAGTGAGTGAACTCGCTTTCATCGGTGGACTAAATTTTTGCAATGTATTGAATTGTCTTCTGTAAAATAAAATTACTTTGATAGATATTTGCAGTTGTGTAAATTATATTTGACTTGTCTATATTCTATCTGAATTAGATTCCTTAAGTATAGAAATCACGAAAGTATCACAGGGTGTGACAATTTCGTTATTTCTATACTTAAGAAATCTAATAATTCAGATAGAATCAGTGCATGAACAACGCGGGAATAACGCGTGTTTCATCAAGCTTGTTACAACTTGTCAACTGCAGACTTGTTACGGTTTGTTCACAAGTTGTTACAGGTCTGATAACGACAATATTGTTCCGGCTTGTCAGAACAACTTGTAACAAGCTTGCAAACAACCCGTTGCAGATTTGTCACGACAAACCGGAACAAGGCATGCGAACGCATCCGGATATCGGCTTGTTCATGACAAGTTGTAACAGACGGGCTGCAGACCTGTTACAACATGTGCGTTTCCGGCTGTGTAGTCGGTGGATTTGTGCGTGCCGTAGTAGTCCGTAACTCAGAAGAAATTGTCAGTTTATGTTGCGTAAGTGTTTTAATTTTGAAGAATTGTACATTGTGACATTGTACCTGTGTATTTGTTCAAGAAAAGCTCGTCGGTTTCTGCAGCTGTGTCAGCGAGTGAATCAGTGAGCTGTGAGATATGTCATGAGAAATCGGAGTACACAGCCAGAAATCTCACAGACTTGTTACAATCTGCAGGATTTTCGGGCTTGTTACAAGCTGTTGACAAGTTGCAACAAGCCTGTTGATTTCATCATGCTCTAACAGACTTGTTACAACAGATCTGTTACAACATGTTGGCCGCAGAGCCGTAACAAGTTGTTGGGACAAGTTGTAACAGACATGTTGAGAACATGGAATATCAGATCTGATAGAACAACTTGTAGCAAGTCTGATGAAGCCGACAAGGTTGTTCCAACTTGTTCCAACAGGCTTGTCGCAAGATGTTATTGCCAAGCTTGCACCAAGTTGACAACAACTTGCGACGGACTTGTTATTGACAACCCGTGTTTCGTTTGTCACAACAAATTGGAACAAGTCTGCAGAGAACCTCAAATAAAATCCGTACAATTTATGGACATTTTGCTGTGTGCTTTTTACCTTTTCTGGCGCCGACAAATTAATTTATGGTTGCTTTATCACGTTTGGTCGAACACAAATTCGTTGTGCTATTTTTTTACGTGTAAACCGCAATTTATAACAGGCTAAAGCCGCTAAACAGCTATATAATTTGATTGCTCAGTTCCCCGAAGCTGTTATAAGTATAACACGCCAGTTTTCCTAATAAATCAATACTGCATGGGACTACCGTTACAGAAACGAACAACATATTAAATAGCGGTTCAGTTGAAGCAGAGAACGTCTTTCTTTGTGTGGGTAATAAAACTTCAAAACGTTTTTTGTGAACAGAAAAGTGTTTGAAACAAAGAAAAAAATAAACATAATGAAGAACAATTGCAGCTAATTATAAGCTAGTTATTGTTATTTATTCAAACTATAAATGTTTAGGAGAAAGACGGCACAACATCGGTTTCTGATATCACAACACACCACGAAGACAGCCATATCGCGGCCAGGCATGTCGAGACATCACTAATTCATTTTGCAAAATTTTGAAAGATATCGACTTATCAAAGCTATAGGAACGTTAATACGATCATAATGCACATATTTATCACTTCAATCTTATGTTCAAGTTCACAACAGGCATATTTTAGGGTTTATAACAAAAAAACACAGAACTTAGCTGAAATATCTTTAAGCCTAAAACTGTTTCCTCCACGGCCACGGCACTTCACGGCAAATTAAGCGACTTTCGAATTCGAATAAAAAACTGCTTGTGTGACCGATCTGCTACAAACCCTGTTTGTATTTCCAATTTAATGTTTGTGGGCCAAGTTTTGTTTGTCCGAAAAATCTTTGAGTTTCAAAGTGGTTTTTTTCGAACAGCTTGTAAATAAAGTTCGAAGCTTCGAGGCAAGAAACAGGAAGTAATGAGCTTGCATCATCCGATGCTCAGAGAGCCAATCATATGCGATAAAATATAATCACCAGCCAATGAGAATGAGATTACGAAAACAAACTTGCATCACCATGGACGACCCTTGCCGTTGTCGTTGGCTAAATTTTATTTTTCACAGTTTGAAAGTTGAAACAGACCGGCATCCACCATTCCACGATAAAAGTCTATCGGTTCTGATCGAGACATGATATGCGACTGAAATATGACTCTGGTTCGTGTTAAATCATCATACGTTCACCGTTTGGAAGAAGTTCTCAGTGGATTTGCATTTCAGTTTTGAGGAATGATATAAACAGTCGTTGGCAACATTCAAGATCAAATGTGTCGGGAGTGGCAGTTCATTTCTATTTTTAATTTACTTTCAAGTATCCATGCAAGTGCGTGTTTAAAAGGGACTGAACTGGTCCGCTGGTCCAGCACTCAACTAAAAAGGGTGATCAGACTGGAACTTTCACAGTGCCAACCACGAATGAAACTGATGCTGAGGAGTACAAACGTTCAAAAAGAAATGGTATACTTTTATTTCTATGACAAACATTAATTTATCTTATTATCTGTTACTTATACCTTTAGTGCTGAGTTTATTCAGTTAAATGAACGTACTAAAACATTCAAATGAGTGAGTGAGTGGACCGAATTTTTGCAATGTATTGAATTGTCTTCTGTAAAATAAAATTGTTTTGATAGATATTTGCAGTTGTGTAAATTATATTTGACTTGTCTATATTCTATCTGAATTAGATTCCTTAAGTATAGAAATCACGAAAGTATCACAGGGTGTGATAAGTTCGTTATTTCTAAACTTAAGAAATCCAATAATTCAGACAGAAATCAGTGCATGAACAACGCGAGAATAACGCGTGTTTCATCAAGCTTGTTACAACTTGTCAACTGCAGACTTGTTACGGCTTGTGTTCACAAGTTGTTACAGTTCTGATGACGACAATATTGTTACGATCTGTTCACAACAAGCTTGCAGCAAGTTGTTGGAACAAGTTGTTACAGGTTTGATGACGACAGTATTGTTCCGGCTTGTCAGAACAACTTGCAACAAGCCTGCAAACAACCTGTTGCAGATTTGTCACGACAAACCGGAACAAGGCATGCGAACGCATCCGGATATCGGCTTGTTCATGACAAGTTGTAACAGACAGGCTGCAGACCTGTTACAACATGTGCGTTTCCGGCTGTGTAGGCGTAGGCCATTGCATAGGATGGCGTAAAATATCGCGCCTGCGCATTGAAGAAATGCGGACAAGTTGTCACTCGAGTGGTTCTGGTTGTATTTCTACTCTGTGGCTATGGGGACTTGTACTTAGTTTGTAGTCGTATGTACTGTACTAAGTCGTGATTGTATAGTTGACGTGTGTGTTTGTGTAAATAGCGTGAGCACTGTCGTGATACAGCAGTTGTTGAGTTGTCGTCGAGTAAAGTACACTTTTTACAACCAGTCTTGTGTCTTTCTATCCCGGCTTGGGTGGCATATGCAATCAACACACTCAGGTTAACAACCCGCATGAACATCGGCAGGCTTTACAGTTTGGTCAGATACCCCAATTGGGGACATGGTGACAGGGGGCTGGTGTGTGGGAGGTGTGAGCCCCCAGCAACAATTCTTAATATTTAAATGATAAATCTCATACCTAGATCCATACACATGGGGGGGGGGGGGCACCATAGATATAGGAAGCACTTCCCCCTACGTGTATGGCTTCTGTTAACCTCCATCCCAGCCCTGGGAACGAGGTTGGGTTTTGTTATTTGAGGTTGGGTTTTGTTATTTATGGTTGGTAATGTTTGGGTAATTGTTTATTCACAGAAGTACTGTACAGTAAACTTCATGTAAAACCTTCTGTTATTCTTAAGTAAAGTGTGACACAAAAGGTGTATTATTTTGCCAAAAAGTTGGTAATAAATAAAATAAATAATAAAAAAAGTTGGTCAATGTTACATGACACCCCCCCCCACCACCACCACCACCCCAATAGTGATGGCTTTGCCAAAACTATAACCTCATTTTCACTTGGGTTTAACACTATCACCACTGTATATGTTGAATGAAACAGTTCTAGTTTACCATCAGATTCTGCATTCGCAGAATGTCTGCTGGTTTCTTCCCTTTCATGAATGGGTCAGACAATGTCTATGTGACCAACCAATATTTTAAAGCCTGACAGTTGACCCCAACCAGAGCTCAACTCATATGAACAGGCCCTAAGCATGGCAGTAGCTCAGTTGTTAGAGAACCTATCAGGTTGTAGGAATTCAGAATTTTTTTCCCAAGTAAAAATAGAAAGCTGAAAGAATAGTATACTTAGCCTGTATAGCTGGTGGTTGGGGATTCAGGCACAAGCAGTAGGCAGGCCTTGCCCTAAGAAAAATGCAATGTACGCTGCGCACGCGACGTTGAAATTGTCACGGAGGATGATAATCTCAGACCTTTCTTCTGTGCTCCACAAACCATCATTGCCATAAACAATCAGCGATTCGTTTATGCATGGTTTCATGGCGCATAGACAGTCACTTAATTGTCAGACAAAATGTTTGTTACGATGCTGAACAACCGTTTGACAGATGCGTTTTATCCCGAGATACTCACAATGATACTCAGTTTACAACCTTTTCTATTTGTTGCATTTTCAAAACACTGCCTATGCAGCACTCTACTTTTTTCTCATCAGTAATTTAATACATTTTGCTTAACTACACTATTATAAGCTCATGTCCTGGTTGGTTCTCTTAAACAAACATATTCGTTGGGCAAAATTCAAAAACACATTGTTTTTGGGTAGGTGGTATTTCCCATTGCCCACCTGCACCCGAACCCCCTAATACCACCGGTAATACAAAACTTCTGATCGAAATACTGTATCAGCAACAAATACATGTAACCATATAATAAAATTAATTAACTAATATTGCACAACTGTTGAAACAAGATTACATAACCTGGCCAGCGCGATCTCTCACATTGTTTACTCAAACACGTGGTCCCATTCATGGTACAATTTTAAAACTACAAAATAAGTGTATAATACTGTACAACTTCGCCAAAAATAACAAGAGAATAATGAAAAGAAATATTTTCCTCGTGCTGAGTATTGCCATGCAAAATAAATAAACTTAATATCCTGACAAATCAGAGACGTGTTCTTTTCTATGAGCAGATTTCGTTATTCAACATTCTTCGAATAAATTATTTTATAATGTGCGTGGAACTTTCAGATCGACGAGAATTTCTGAATAAAGTTTGTTTATTGATAATACTAAACGGTTGACGTTCTACTGAAATGTACTTTCACTTTCACTTTCTGACGAAGCGTCTCGTCACTTTGTATTTATATTTATACGGAGTCTGTTCAGAGACGTCACGATCAACTAGCAACACAACAAACCTTTCCGACGTCTCATGACAGCATTTTGGATTTCAGGTATTAATATTAACGAAAGATATAAACAAGGAGCAGTCGTAAACCCACAAGACGTTAACAGCGTTTCGATCGAGAACGTATCAAGGATCAAAGACAGAGCATATGTGGAATTGTGAATGTTTGAACGCATCAATGACCCAGAGGCAATTACTGTAACCAACTGGACAAAATAAACAGCGAAATTCGAAACGAGTTTTATCAAAGACGTACAAGTGTACTCTTGTTAGTTGTTCTTATAGTAAGTCCTCAATGTTATGTATATATATATATTTTTTTGTAATATTTTATATTTGATTATCAATAGCGGTTCGGACTTTAGCCCTTCAATGTTTCAATTAACTCCTTTCAATTTAATAGCGTTTGGGCGCCTTTTTTACTTGCAATTTATAGAATTGCGCGCCAAAATGAAGCTATGTTTTGTCGGGAAGTTTGTTTCTCTCGATACGAATGCCGCTACTGTATACTTAAGGCAAGTCTTGAAAGGAGAAGATGCTCGGCTTACCTCCTCAGCCGTGGCGCTCGAATCTGGCGAGTTCGGAGATGGTAGATGTAGAAGACTGTCTCCACTTCGATCAAGGTCTTCCATTCTTTGTATAAAAGAGACAGAAACACGATTAAACAATCGAAGATCACAAGATCATAAAACACTTGTAAAAGCCCAGGCATTGCAAAGAATCAATGAAACAAACAAATATAACACAAGTAAACAGCAACGACACACGATCTACACCAGGGCGCTATATATATAAGCGCCCTGATCTACACATACAAAAACGCTCTCGTTAATAACAAAGCAACATAAAGTCACAAATTTACTACAGAATAATCACAATAGTACCTTACTTTCAAGAATATACTGTTGTGTTTCTCAAACACGACACGAAATCGACGTGAACGATAATTTGATATATATATTACCGGTACAACTTGTGGTGAATGCTTACACCTCAGAGGCCATTGATGAATTGATCCCGAATGGCGCGTTAATGGGTTTAAGAGAATGGATACGAACTCTCGACCAATCAGGACTTCGTTTGAAATTCTTAAACCAATCAGCAGACAGCATTTTTGGCGCAATATTTTAGATCGTGAAAAACAATACCGAGGGTCTAATATCGGTGTTTTTAAACGTAGCATGCGGCAGATTATCACATCATCATCAATACATCATCATATTTTCGGTCCGAAGAACTTTTAGGCACCGTTTATACTACCACTACAGTACGGCAATTCTTCCGTTTAAAAATCTCTACGTTTCTTTGTTGTGTGTACACCGTTTCGGAGTGGTTAATTTCAATAATTTGCCGCAGCGTAGTCACTACGTTTAGCACCCCTGATGCAAACCATTATGCTAACCACATACACTATTAATTATTCTTTCATTCATTCATTCTCTGAAGAAATTGCGTTTAGCAACGAAATATATTTATATTAAATTATTTTTAAACTTATGGCTTTGCTTTCAATGCTTTGTGTACTTTGCTGGGCATTGATATTTATCCTATAATTAAGATCACTTATTGTATGTATTACTCCCGTAGTTCTAAATTCTCTACATATCCCAACTGAGTCCCTGGTTCTCTCTCTTCGCTGTTATAATATTTGCTAGCATGGGCGCGGCCTAGACACTAGGCCTTCTATTTTTATTTTCAGATTTTCCAGAGAATTCGGAGCTTATTTATACTACGGGAGCGGCTCCAGCGGTTTGCGCACGGAAAAGCCTATTTCTAGGCTGGCGTGGGCGTTCTGTGCTCGAGCGCTGCGCGAGTGCGCGAGAGAGCCGCAGATTTCAGTAAAATGGTCCCTGATTTTAAAGAAGTGAGCCTGGTCACCACCCTGCTCGTAAAAGAAAATATTTTCAACGGCTGCAAAACCAGGTGAGTAATTTTGATTTGTTTTATTACTTGTTGCAACCTAAATAACAAAGAACCTGCTTGACCTCGATCTGTCATTAAATCAAGCTTAATATTTTACATTTACTCCACTTGACCTGTATTAGAGTATTATAAATGACGTTGTGCTTAATCGATAATTCGTGTTTGCAGAATGTTAATGTGATTTTAATATTGTATTTCGCATTGAGTAATGTCGTGGGTATTTAAAATTGAATCGTAAACATTGGTAAGTTATTACAACGAGTGTTTTTACGAAGTACAGAAAATATTGAAGGTGATGAACTCATTAAACTTTTAGGTGAACTGCCGATAAATCAAAGCCCTTATTTTAGAATTTCTTAGTTATTGAAACGTGCATGTTTAAAACTTACATATGGTTTACTAATTCTTTTCTATTGAAGGTATATCAAGCGTAAACAATTTGTGTTTTAACCTTGTCAAGTGTAAATACTGCCATCTTGAAAATACTGAAATATTCAGTAACTGTGCATGAATAAAAACCAATGTGAGGGAAATGTTCTCAGACACATCAGTCATAATAGAGCACCTTGAGCGGTGACGTCAGACCTAGGTACCAGACTCATCAAATACGCGCGTGCTTTAGAACGATGGGGATATAATCGCTCTGGATAAAGTAGGCATACCTTTACACTATAAGGAACACACGTAGTTCTCCAATTTACCGACGTTCCCAAGCTTTGGTGTAATAACAGACGTTTGGTAGACGTTCGTCAAACTCAACATGTTTCTGACGGACGTCTACCAAACGTCTGTTACAACAACTATTACAAGTACAGTCGAACGTGTATTAAGCGGCCCTCTATTAAGCGGCCCTCTATTAAGCGGCCCTCTATTAAGCGGCCCTCTATTAAGCGGCCCTCTATTAAGCGGCCCTCTATTAAGCGGCCCTCTATTAAGCGGCCAGCTTAATTTATCTTAGGCACAATTTTTAGCGCAAGAGAACCGAAACTAAAACTTGAGCTAAATAAGAGACCATAGAACACTTAGTTGCTGTCAGTAAGTACATGAATTTCATTCAACACATGCATGTCACTTGAAACCTCATGCCTCAAGTTTGCATGTAATCAAATTCAAAAACATTGTCGGTAATAAAAATATCTGCATGTCCGGTGCAGAGAAACACTTTACTTTGCGTCAAATCCCTCCTTGTGCAGGGATTTGGCGTGCTGAGACTCTGCGGAATTTCGCACGTGCAGTATCATGGATATGAGGAGCTAGCTCTATCAATTTCAAAGACAAATGACTTGCTTTGCGCTTTGAAACTCAGTGCACCGCAGAGACAGATGTACATTGATAACTATTTTAAGCCAACATAACTTGCTAGGCGTCAGTATACATGCATCGAACGTGTGGCATTTTTGTTAATCGTTTCGTTGCTCCTTTGTTTTATTATTTTGTCGTTTTTTTCAAAGTCGACTTGTTACTGTTACTGTTACTGTTACTGTTACTGTTACTGTTATCAGTGTTTTAGAATTGAATAAAAGGACATTTGACCACACCCAAGGCCCATTGTTGGCGTCAGTCTATTAAGCGGCCACAAAGCCATTCCCCGAAGGTGGCCGCTTAATAGAGGTTCGACTGTATATGCAAAGGTAGTACAACAAGTGCCAGAAGCACAAATAAAAAAATAAATAATAATAAAAAACAGATCCAGAGTAGATTCCAAGTTGATTTAATACATAATTTGCAACATATTTTCACCAAAATGTTTGGAAGTTCGTTCCAAAGTTTTTAGTTTGTTTTACTGTCGGTTTCAGCTCACTTTTCAACGCGCGCGTCAAGAAATTCGTTGCCAAGTTTCAAACTACGTTCCCAAATTTAGACTAGCTCATTACGAAGTTCGATTTGAAGTTCGAATGTTCAATTCGAAGTTCAGCTTGGCATTTGCGCCATTCTTTATACCGATTATACGCAGTTGGTATTAATTTGGAATTGCAGAATGATTAACAACGACATATTTTCCGAAAGAAATCCTATCAAAAGTAAGCGGTCTATAGTAACTGGGATGTGGTCGACCGGAGGTTTTCCGTAAAGGTGAACTTCAAATCAAACATTCAATTCGAACATCAAATCGAACTTCGTAATCATGTCTGAATTTAGAAACGTAATTTGAAACTTGGCAACGAACTTCCGTACCGCGCATAAAAGTGAGCTGAAACCGACAATAAACTGCGCATTTGATTGGCTGCTGGACTGTGTAACGAACAGAACGGGTTATTTCACTGGCTTCAGACTGACATTTTGATTTGGTCATAATCTGAAATGTACCCTGATGGTATTATTATTAAAATGATAAAGTATGCAAAGTATAAACCTCTTCCGTAACGAACTTCCGAACAAACTTCCAAGCGGCAAGCTCGGCGACGCAGTCTTGAAAACGCTAAAATGCAGTGTAAGATCATTTTCCCATTTGATTTCAATGCAGTCAATCAAGATAGAGTGAGATGTGGCCGCCGAAACTGACGTTTCGAGCCGAGCCCTTCATCAGAGTGAAATGTGATGAAATGAAATAAAACAGGGCTTAAAAAATCCTAAATGGTGACGTAGATAAAAAATAACCAATCAAATGGGGGACGGTACCAAACTAAAATAAAGGATGCAAAAAATGTTAAGTATATGCGATTTTTTACAATCGATCGCAAGTAACTCCGCGTGTAAAGCGGTGGCAAACAGAAATATCAAAAGAAATATAAAAAATTAATAATAATAACTAACAATGTAAGAAATCAAATAGAAGAGAAACGTTCGTTAAAGTCATGACGGCCAGAATGTGTGGTACCAAGTTTGAAAATCAGACGCCTCTCATTGCCTCCTGAGATCAAACATAGTCTGAAAACTCGGCAAACCTCGAAGCACCTATATATAATGAGCTGTGATTTTATGTTGAGACGGTCTTTAATTACCGCGCACCAGCCTTTCTGTTTTCGCTTATTAATATTTAAATACACGGTTGAGCAATTGAACCCAAGCACAGCTAGTCTATCAGCTCAGGAGATAAAATGGCTCAATCGAGGGGAACAAATGTAACCCATATCAATGGACAATTTGCATTATAGCAATGCATCATATGCATGGGTACCCTGCGAGCAGAGCCTTCTTTTCCTTATTTCTTCGCTGAGAGAGAGGAAGAAAAGTAGGCCTCTGCTGTATTCGTGTTTGGCTTCGTCCAAGATTTAGGACGAAGTAACCCATTTAACCGGTTCTCGTTTTGTTTTCTGCTCTGATTCGGACTGGGTTCGAGATTGTAACCAAGCAACTGACATGCATGCGCAATGTAAACCAGTCACGAATACAGGAGAGCCTACTTTTCTTCCTCTCTCTCAGCCAAGAAATAAGGAAAAGAAGGCTCTGCTCGCAGGGTAATGCATGGGGGAAATGGTGGCGCTTCACTTGCAGGCGAAATGGCCGCCACGAAGCGAGCATTTTGCTTGTGAGGAGAATTGATTTTTAAGCGCGTTTTTTTGTAGCGCAGGAGAATTTTGAAAAGGGAAATGTATTTGTGGGACTGTAAAGTACGTTGTGTGCCAAAGACAGCGTTGCTAACTTGTTTAATCGATTTCTCGACGTTCTGTAAACACATAATTATACACGACAGACCCAAAATATAATTGAACACATGAAATAATTCAAAACAGCAAAAATCCCGACAATTTACAAGTTAAAACTATTATTATTGTCGCTTCGTCGCCAAACAAACATCCATCGTCTGACTCGTCTCGTAATTCTTCGCAGTTTCGTCTCAGAACTTTAAAATTATATTAGAGAATACAAGGTCGATGTAGTTTAGCCATAATTCCTGGCAAAAAGTACAATTTCTTACCTGAGCGACTGAGGCGATTACTGCCGAGTGCTGACGGCGACGCCGACATTTAAAACACACTCGTCAAATCGTCTGGCTGACGATTTTGAGAAAAGCGAAGAAAGGCCATTTGTATCGATTGTATTGTCGAGAGCTTTGTAAAACATGTTGGGCCTTTTTTATCGGTAAACAAATATTTTTCCTGGTCTTCGAACAAGCGAACGATCGTCGATGATTGTTACAAATTATAGGGAACTGGGAACCAGAGGACTGGGAACAAAAACCCAATTTGGGGGTCTTTTTCATCGGAGTTTCCCAGAGCCTCCGTTCCTTGGTAATGACCAAAAGGATCGCAGGCTCTGGGTACGAGATTGCTTAATATTCCACAAAAACGGCCCTTTCCTATACTCGGTCCCAGTCCCCCAAGAGTGCCAAAAAGCCAAGATGGCTGTAACAAGCGCCTTTCCTGGACATCACTCGCGAAAATCCATCACTTTTTGGTGAATAATAGTTTCCATCTATCAATGAAAATGACGTGACATCATTTTGCCCTTCATTTTTCTTCTTTTTAGGGTTAGGATTAGCGTTTTCTTACGGTTCGATTTCAAGTCAGTTATATAGTTAGGATTACTTTTGGTTAGAGTAATGGTTAGTATTTGTCATTTGTTGACAAATAATATGAAAAATGTAGACTATATTACTACTAACATTAAAAATTCCAGTCGCCTCCATCTTCATCATCACTCTCTTCTGGAGTTATATTGTTGTCTACACTGGCCATGTTGTCGCACTGCAGAGAACACATGTCTGTACACTTGAGCCCAGCTTTTAGGCATCAGCTGCAGGACTGGAGAAAGCACGCCCTCTTGCATGAACATGACAATAGTTCTAAAACCTCTTCTGGAGCAGATTTTGAACCTAGCCATACGAAATTGATAACGCCACTGTCCACGTTCTAGCCGTGTCCGTGTGGAGATGGGATATCTGGACTGAGGCGAACACTGCACTTCTCCAGATAGCTGCTTGGTAGTTGGCTCGTGCAACATGAAGATGCAGGGATGACTGGCATGCTGGGAGGGCCTCAGGCTCTACCTTGTCTCTTTGGCACAGTAAATCGTATAACGTAGCAGATCTACACTGTAAAATCTATGTCCGTATAGATTACACACAAGGGCCTCTGTTGCACGGAAGACTTCTTCAGACAAATTCCATGCTTCTCCGATTCTCATCACAAATGAATAGGTTCCCCTCTTTACATTTTCGTCGATTTTTTCAACTTTTTAAATAAGGTTAAATTTTGGCAATTCACCACCAATTAGCCTTTCTCTTTGCTAGGAAAGGTGCAAAACGCTTTATCCGATCCAAACCATTATTTTTTAACGAAATATTGGAAGTTTAAAAAATGGCAAAAATTACACAAAATGAATAGGGTCCCCCCTTTACATTTTCGTCGATTTTTCAACTTTAGAAAAAAGGCTAAATTATGGCCATTTACCACGAATTAGCCTTTCTCTTTGCTAGGAAAGGTGCAAAAACGCTTTATCCGATCCAACCCATTATGTTTTGACGAAATATTGGAAGTTTAAGAAATGGCAAAAATTACACAAAATGAATAGGGTTCCCCCTTTACATTTTCGTCGACTTTTCAACTTTTGAAATAAGGCTAAATTATGGCCTTTTACCACGAATTAGCCTTTCTCTTTGCTAGGATTCACAAGAAGAGCCTTCGTGTGCCGACCTTTGCGCAAGTCTCCACGGCACTTTAGCCAGAACTTTAACTCTGCATTTTTTAGCTGTGCCGGGTTTCTTCCGTTTATTCCACTGCTAGGTATATCTTCCTCACTTAAGAAACACGGACCATATACCACAGACTGTGATGATATAGTCGAACTGCCATTTTGAGTATACTTTTAATTTGGTGGCACTACCAGCCTCGATTTCATGATGTTAATACAGTCGCGAATGATATTAATTTCAGTACTCTGGTAGGGTATTGCATAAGATCTATAGGGTTTTTGCGTCTACGTTGCTATAGCAACAGTAGACGTTATGTATCCGTACAAAGATATCTGGCTGGCTGTGACGTAATAGGTTGCTTCTATCAGATTCATCCGCGCGCGAAACGTTCTGAGTTAGAACGTTTCGCGAGCGGATGAACTTCTAAGCGAATGACAGATGAACCAATGAATCAATTAAATCAAATCAAATTTATTCACCACTTTACAATTTTTTAAATAAATAAAATAACAGTGGCAAGGTAGCCCAATAAGAAACCAGCAGGCTTATAGGCGTTGGGTTACGTTTTTACATTGAACTCGAATACAATCTATAACATGGACGCTAGCATGACGATGCAGAATTATAGTAAAGTGAATGAAGAAAATCAGATATAAATAGACGGTTGTTTTGATTAATACCAAACGTTCAACGACAGAAAGTAATTTTAATTACCAGAACAAAGAAACGTCTTCAGTTTAAATTTAAAACAAGCAGCAGTTGATGCATCACAAATATTCTGATTAAGAGCATTAAAAAATGCTCGGGGGCCCGGAGCCTGGTGAGAGTGCTAATCTCGACACGCGTGGAGTCATTTTACACGCGTGGACATGTACAAGCGTGATATCTGAACAAATTCTGTGATCTGAATATTTATTTATTTATTCCTATGCATGGTAAAAAATTTCAACAACATAATTTGTTCTTGACAAAAAAAACTTTAGAAAAGCCTTTCTTTCGATACGTATATATCCCGTTCAAAAGGGCAGAAACAAATCAACGTTTACGTATACAGCAGAACAACATCCTTAGTAGAAGAAAACCCGTCACACTATTTTCTATTTTCTGTGACCAATGACGTTTAGACTTTCATAGATTTTAGCACTGCATGTTAAGTTATTTGCAAGTATCAGTGTTTGCAGCTGCGAGTTTGCAGTAGCCCGAGTGAATGCCTGACCAGGCATCTTGTTAATCAAGCTTTGTTGTTCTATTTCCTATCTTTATATATTATCTGAAGTATCCTATGAGCATCCGTAACTTTAAAAGCATTTTTTCGTAAAAATTAAATTGATCACCACTGCATGACGTCATTGTTCGGCCATTTCGGATTCTGCCATATTGGATTTGTGACGTCATTAGATGAACTTAAAACAACACAAAATTTATGGAATTATATAAAAATACTAAAGTTAATCAAATACTCAAAAAAAAACCCACAAAATGTTAAATAAAACCAGAATTTCGAAATTTTTGCCACAAACGTCATCAAAAACGTGGTATAAGCTCAGGCAGCGCGTTTTGGAGGACGGGGGACAAGAAAAAACCGGGGGGTAGAATAAACCAACATTTCCTCTCACTTAGAATTCAGGATTATCCTGAATTGTCAAAGTGTCTAGAATTCAAGATTATCCTGAAGCCCAGGCGACTTCTCTCTCCCACATGCTGGACGTTAAACTAAAAAGCATATAACAAAAAGACCAGTAGGGGTGCTGCGGTCGGGGTCTGAGAGTCACTGAAGCTTGACGACAAATTTTGGAAAAGCTGCGAAAGGGCTGGACAGGCAAGCTAGCCCTTCTCATGTATCATCATCTCGCCAAGCGGGTTACTCGGGTACCCGGGCTGGCTCGCCTTCATATAAACACCCCCTACATCACATAAACAACCTCATTCAGACATCTGTGTGGGCTCGAAGCCTGTTTACAACTGAGTTTTTAACTGGGTGTTAGCATGCAACGACACCTTGTACCGTTGTACAGCGAAAACTAAATAGCAACTTTATAATGGATCGGAATCTATATTTATATTAAATTATTTGAATAGTTCATTCTCGTACGACGCAGTGACGTCAGGCGCATTCCAATTTCCAAACATTCCAAACTCTCGTGCCCAGACTCATGGCATAAACGGTTTGTCATTTCCCCTCCTCGGCAACAAATCTCGTGTATAAATCTCGTGTAAATCGTATCGTATCCATCATGAATCGCGAGGTAAACGAACCTATGCGTTAGAAAAAACGCGACAATCTAGTTTAGAGAGAACAGAAAGATGCCATAACAGCCATCGTTCGACGTTCGCGGAGTCGAAGACATCACAGCTGTATTGCCAAGCAGTGGCAGATTCAATATTTATCAACTTCTTCCCCTGGTGTTTGACTACAGTAGTCTACAATCTAAAACGAGGAACATCAGCCCACTCTGGGAAGAAAGTGTTGTTTTGGTCAACTCAGTTTTAAACGTACTCATCTAAGACCAACTGGCGAAACGAAAGAATATGGGATTGAAGGCTGTTGTTTTGAGAGACGATCGCAACATGATAAATATTAGTTTCTAGTCTTATATTTTCGAATTTAAATGTGGTGTATTGCTGTTATTAGATTTGTCAAATTATATCAAACGTACGTTTATGGCAAACAGAGTGTACATTGCGAAATTCTTATTTTGTTGAATTTGTTTGAATTATTTTCATTGTTTCGTAAAGCCAATCAGAACGCTCATATTTCCAGAGATTCGCAGAGCCACTTCACGCATCAGCGCGTGGGTCTGGGTACGAGAATGTGAATAGTTTTGAATGACGGGGAGAGTCGCAGGCAACACCGCTGCCAAACGTTTGCGCATGCGTGAATTTGCCATGGTAAACATTGCAAGAGATGTGGGAAAGTAAGACTCGATTTAAAGTTGGGACATGAAAACTACTTCAGAATATTCTATATTCCAGAATATCTTACAATATTGACAAAGAACCCAAGCACAAATTACCTACTTTAACGTTTTGGTGGTATATTTGTAATGGGACTCTCGGACGTCGCGCAGGCGCAAAACGTTTGGCAGCGGTGTTGTCGCAGGCCCTCTTTAGTCTCATCTAAGGTGTCTAGAATAAAATTCGTTGGCACTTTTGTTGTTTAAATGAACAGAGGAGCATGGTAGGAGCATTCATTCACCAAAAATTTTAAGAGAATTAGGTGTATACTCTTCACTCTTAGTTGACGATATTAATTATATGGCTGAGCTTGTTTTCAGGTCATTACGCCAAATGGCGCACGCTGATTGTTTGCTGAGGTCCGGAAAAAGTGGCATTGCCTTCCCAGCACTATGAAAAGACATTTAACGCCTTCCTGCAAGATTTGGCGTGAAAATTACTGAGTTGATTAGCTTTAAAATTACTGTAAAGCCTGGTTTCCATAAGATCGCCCGAATCGCCCAAACAGTGCTCAAGCGATCGAGGCGATCACATGGAAATACTATCGGAACAATCGCAAACGATCCGGACGATCGCAGACAATCGACTGAGGCGATCATTATGTTTGCCAGAAGGCATTGTGTGGTGCGTTAATTCAAAAATAGAGGCTGATAATTATGAACTGAACACTAAGGTTTTAATGGAAGCAATTCAAAAATACGAATGCATATGCAAGTTTAACAGTGACTACAAAGATAAATTCAAAAGGCTTAACAGTTGTACCAAGATCATGAGGTGAACAATTTAAAATCAACGCTGCTGAGACTGAAAAAAGTGCAAAAATATACGAACGTCGTGGTACGGTAGATCTATAAAGAGAAAAAAATCAGTATACCATCTGTGCTCGAAAGCATCCATTTTAAGTTTTCGTGCCATGCAATTATGTAAAGTTGTGCCGGTTGTCAGTGCTCTCGGATCCTGGGCCTACGCAATCTATAGCGCTGGACGATCGGTACGATTCGTATAGGGAGACAAAAGATCGTCCAGACCGCTTCAATTTACGATTGGGAGAATTCGGGCAATCGGGACGATTGGAACGGTCTAATTATGGAAACCAGGCTTAAGGAGTAATTAGGTAAACGGCAAAATCTGAAAATTTAAAAACAGATAAGAAAACGAACCAAAAGCCATATAATAAAAAGCTAATTAACCTCGTTTGCTCGGTCTGTACTGGAAAGTATTTGCCTCGCTCTTTCGTCGCTCGGTCTGTGCGAAAACCTCAGGCAAATAGTTTCCCGTACAGAGCTAGCATTCGGTTATAATATTTAGCCTTTAAAAATGCCAGTAATTTTTTTGACTTATTATAGACACTTTAAATTCTCCATAAATAAAACCGCTCTAAAAGGTAAATGTTGCCTTTATTTCAGAAGCCTTTTGCAACAGTTCTCGCCGAGATGGCTATGCCCGAGGCTACGAACAACTACGCGAACCTTGTGCAGGACTATGAGTATCAGTCACCATTAATTTATCTGATCTGTGCCACAGTAAACCTTATAGCAAATTTCGCCACATGCATTCACCTGTTCTTGACTAAGAAATCTCTTTGCGGTCAAACAAATAATATAGTGCTCTTCAATTTGGCCTTATCGGATTTCTTTTGATATCGAAGCTATCCGGCAAGGCCACGGCTAAACAAATATGATATTCTATATGACTATATTACGTGTACCTAATTCTCAGCATTTCGACTTTATTTCACGTGCTTATGCTAATCATCAAGAATATACTCCATGAACATGGCTACTCTGTCAGAGGCTATCGGTTGTTGATATTTCGACTATACCACAGAACCGGCTTTCAGTCTGTGCGTATGGTGCAGTTCCATTCTCCTGGCTTACGTCGTTACATCGAGTAAAATGAATGTTCTGCTTCGTGGATTCAAAGCTTTAGGCTATAACTATTCGTTAGCCATATGCTGTCTATTAATCCGATTGTGCATGTGTTGTATTTGTAGCAGTATTACTAATGTGGATTGTATTGGAGCCAAACAAGTTGGTCTGTTCGACTTTAACTCCTACTTTAACTTGGCCGCATTGTCCAAAAAATGGCGCTCTTGTGTTAAGTTACATCTCCGTCGTGTCTTACATTCTTTTCTTCGGGAGGACAATAGTTGGGAAAAACAGTGAAATCACGAAATCGATTGCAATCGTTACATTTTGAAATACACCGAAACATATTTCGAATTATCAACCATTAGAAGCTCGTTGTGTTTCTGAATACCGTTCCTGATGCCGAAAAGATCGAGGAAGAAGTAAAGAACAATGGAAAAGTGAAAGAGATGATTATTATGCACGCAAAGAAGACGCGCATAGCAATTCAAAAATTATAGTCCTACAGTCGAGTAAGCGAGAAATAATAAAAATAGGCACACAATGGGTACATGTGCCTACTGCTATTTTTGAATGGGATATATCGGGGATATAACTGGGTAATAATATCATACTTAATAGAGTGCAAAATTCTCGAATATGATTGGCTAATGAAGAGGGCATTTTTTGTAATTCAGGGCAAAATTACTTGCACTTGTTTGGTTCCTTGATCAGCAGCAGTTCTTACATGTTATTGGTCGCTTGGTTACTTAGCAACAGTGAACCTCAGAGGACTGACCTTTTTTCAACAAATCTGCAAGGTTTCTCGGTCTGAAAATGCTATTTTGTTTACTTTGAACTAATTTAAACTATTGAAGGAGTGTAAACTATTAGCGAAAATGAATACACTAGAAAATTTACGAACTTGTGCCTGTGTTTACAAAAAGAAAGCAACAGGCACAGCGATAGAGCGGGGGAAATTTGGAATGTTGCCGAGCACTAACCGTGATAAGGTACATGTACTTCGACATTTTCTGGACATAATATAGCTCTTGAATAATTTTGCCCGCTATATTATTAACACCTAATCGCATGAGTTCTCGTAAAATTAAGGTTTAATTTCACTCGTGTTTCCAAAATCTTACAAATTACCCTCGTCGCTTCGCGACTCGGGCAATTTTGTAAAATTTTGAAAACACTCGTGAAATTAAACCTTAATTTTCCTCGTCTCCATGCGATTACCTATACTAATAGAAAATAAACATGGTTTGAAAAACCGAAAAGTAAAGCAGTTAACAAGCGAACTATACGATTCATGTTGAAAGGTACCTAAACAATAGCGAAGTAATATTGGGCATTTCACTCGATTACATAGCATGTTCTAGGGATTTTTGGTGAAGGAAAATTCGAGAGTAGAATATATACATTTCAATGTATACATTAAGTTGGTAATGCCAGGAGAGAATAACCAAATTCTCTCCCCTTAATGTATACAGAACTCGCGATCAAGCTCTCGGCAACGGCCTCCGTGGCTCAGTGGTCAGAGCATTGCACTAGAATCGCAAGGTCGTGGGTTCAATTCCTGCCGGAAGGCCTGTGTAGTTGCATTTTTCGCAACTGGTCCCAGTTTGGTCTTAAAATGTATATATTCTACTCTCAAATTTTCCTTCACCAAAAATCCCTTAAACAATAGCGGTTGAGCGATTGAACCCAAATTTTGCTGTTGTTCTATCTTTTGTTCGCCTTTATGCATTTTTGTGCACGGTGCACGGTCACTGAAACCCATATTTTGGTATAATAAACGAATTATCCAATAGCAACGTTTCTGTTCAATCACTCAACCATGCTATTTAAATATTAATAAACCTAAAACAAAGGATGTGCAGGTGTAAGGTACGGTTCAACATAAAATCACAGCTCATTATAGGCGCTTAGAAGTTTTCCGAGTTTCGAGACCATATCTCGATTGACTATGCTGTAACAGGCTTTGCATTTGTATGCATGCCTAATCCCTTGGACATTGTAATTATGAGTTCGTTAATCGTTAGTTAATGTCACCAAAATTATATTATCCAATTATCTGATTAGGACAGGATCTATATAGTAGCGCCCAAAACGCATGTTTGTTCACTTGGTTTTAGTCGTTCGTCATGAAGTGCTCAGTACGGAAGCTTTATTAGAAATTGCTATATTTTGTGGCTTTATTGGAATTTTTTAGACAATCGCCATAGTGGGACTGTTATGTAAGCGATTTCTCTTGTTTTATGTTTAGGAATTAATTTAATTATCGTATATATTCGTATTTTAGACATTCGTGACACCAGGCATTGTTATAGCGCTTAGAGCATGCCAAACAAATTTTCAATTGTTATTAGTCTCATAATAGTTAACATTGTACGTCTAAGCATGATTGTTAGTGATGCATTCTATAATTGCATGCAGTAGCTCATGCAGTTTTCAGAAATGAACATTGAACTCTTTTAAAGGCATGAGTGGAATGTTTTAACATTTGCATGCTCGGTTAGCTTAGTTTTTTTGTTTTTTTGTAATTGTTGTTACTCAACTGCGTTGTGTGTGACGTCATCTGTGCAATTTATAACTGAACAGACAATGGCAAAATGGAATCTATTTGTTAAATAAATTTTCTTTCCACGCATGCATTTATCATTCAAACATTACATTCATGCAGTTGCCACAAAAACGAATTTTGATTTCATATTCACTATACCCACAAGGTCTTGTCTGGTCCTATCAAATCGTACACGGAGAACACCGCAGGCAAACGTTTTGCGCATGCGCGACGTCCGAGCTCGCACCTCAAAAAAGAGCGGGAAAACACTGAAATATTTGTACTGGTCCAAGACACAAAAGTTAAAATTATAAGCATACTACCAAAAAGATAAGGTAGGTAATTTGTGCATGGCTTCTTTGTCAATATTGTAACATATTCTGACATGACCCCTTCGTAATTTTCATTACCCTTCTTTTAAAACACAAATGAATAGTCGAATCTTACTTAGTCTTCACTGTCTGGTTGTTGTCGCCACGGCTAGTTCCCATTTCTCTTGCAACGTTTACTCTAGCAAAGTCACGCATGCGCAAACGTTTGGCAGCGGTGTTCACGGAGCCTTAGTTTGATCGACTCATCGTGGTTTTATTACTCGGGATACCTGTGGTAGACCAAGTCTAGATTTCGGCCCCTTTTTTTTGTCTATGTTCCGAAATGGCAATTATTGCATCATCTCATCAGGCTTTGCGAAACTGATGCGTGATGAATGCTAAACCTCATGATTCATGCTTTCTTTCTTCGCCTCCCAGTTCAGTCTGATCAAGTTGTTCGAAGTGAAGTGTTCTTTCTTAGACGTATTTACAGACATAGTTATTCGTCTGTAATATCGCTGGCAAGTATCTTGGTGGACCCACATTAAAAAAAGACGAGTGATTTCGAAACCGAATGTAACACGAAAGTGACACCCAGAATATAAAGTAACGTAACGAGCCAGCCGCTCAGCGACAACTCGTCAGGGCACCGCAATTACAATAATTACAACTCGCGTTCCATTAAGTTGTAATTGTTGTAAGACAACAGTTATAACTAAATGAAACCAGGCTCATAAATGTGCCGTGACGTCACAACCGTGTTTGTACAGAGCGTGGGTAAGACACAACCTATCTTATAATGGGTGTAAACGCTTGTTTAAGGAAATCACGACCGTCATGTTGTAGCCTAATGTCAACTAAACTTTATTCACAATATTAACTAATTAAGTATAAAAATAAACGAAATAATTTAGAATAAATTAAAATATTAAAATCAGCTCAAATAACTTTATACCGTTTCAAATATCTTTAAATAAAAAAAAATAGATAATTAAAATAATACTTGTGTTTCTTTCCTCTTACCTCTTCCTTTCCTTCTCTTCGCTTCCACATCCATGGTTGTCAATTCCTTGAACATCTGTGCTGATTTCCGCCAGATTCTCAACGCTTGAAGTCATTATGCCCGTACGGAGATGCTTAAAACAAGATCTCTACGCCGCTGACTGGAAGTACAACAATCTTTGTCTTTAGCCAAGGATTATCTGTATTTGAAACCATTTGCATATAATACCAAATTAAATTAATACCAAATTAAAGGTTTCAAGAATTTTAGGATTTAGGGGATGCTTATGTGCTATCCTTAAAAGGGAGAAGGAGGAATTGGGGAATGGGGGAACTGGGGGTTGGGAAGCCAAGAAATGAGGAACGGGAAAGTCAAGAAACCGGGGTTGGGGAACCGGGGAGTTGGAAAACCGGAGAAATGGGAGTCGGGAAAGTTGGATTGCCGAAATTGTGAAATCGGAATTTTTAAGAATTTTTAAACTTTCCAGTTTTTCTTTTGACTATTAAACTGTGTTAACAGTTTAATAGTCAAAAGGAAAACTGGAAAAGTTTAAAAATAAATATGTAATTAAGATATCGAGCATTAGAAGTTTATCATCTAAATCAACGTATTAAAAAAACCCATAATGATATAAAGTACCGTAAAATTTGTTTGTCTGTTTCAATTTGATTTAATTCAGCAATAGTTTCAGTCATAAATCTAAATTACGTTCAACATACAGGGCTAAATATTACGTCGACTAAAACAGGCATTATTTGCACATAAATTCAGTGATACAAGCTATATAGTAGGAGTATACTTTTATAGATTAAATACAGAATACATGTGCGGAAATATGAAATTTATTTCGAGTGTTGACCAGGATATCTTAGGAGTGAGCGAAGTGAGCGAGTGAAATATCTAGTTCAACTGACGAGCTAATAAATTTCGTTCGACAATCATTGTATTTTTTATCAAACTATTTTTATATAATAAACAGAATAATACATTGTACTGTTTATTAGTATAGGTAATAGCATGGTTTTGAGTGCAATTTGGAAAAAAACATGCACGAGTGAGTTTTTCAAATACTGTCAAAATAGCACGAGTCCGAAGGACGAGTGCTATTTGAAGTATTTGAAAAACTCACGAGTGCATGTTTTTTTCCAAATTGCACGAGAAACCATGCTATTACGTATTAATAATATACATGAAAAAATGTTCAAAACAACTGTACTAACATTTTAACGTACGTGTTTAGCCGTCCACTCTTCGCATATTTATTTGTTAAAAAACGCTTCGCTTCCTTTACTACTTGAAAAAGTTTACTCGAGGCATAAAGAAGCTTCTGGTCTTCTTGTAGGTACTTCACTTGGCAATATTAAAGCATAACTACAATCATGGCCAAAAGTTTACGGGACACAGTCGGTAAATGGCGCTGTGTTTATATTTGTTTTGTTAACTCGTTATTTCATTATTGTAACTTTAGTTTTACTATCTTATAGCCCCTCCCCCCCCCCTCCCCCCCCTCCCCCGTGCAATGTTGAGTGTTTAAGACAGGAAAACATAATAGAATACAATGTGGTGAAAAATATTATTGCTACATTCACTTTCACATAAAATTTGCTACAACTATAAATATGACTTGATAGTAAGTTGCGCAGCTGAGAGCCAAATATTTTGGCGTTGCACTATTATTTCATCATGTTTCATGTTCTTCACATTACCATGTTAAATGTGTGACATGTTGCCATATGAAACATGAGCGAAATTACACAAATCACAACATTGCAGGGGGGAAAGGGGGGGTGTTCCAATTCATACCAAAAAGTATCGTCAGTGGCCCACCACTTTTGGCCATGATTGTAGCTTCAAATTTCAACAAATTATCCCCAAAACCGCCGAATCTTGGCCGCCATCTTTGTTTGTTTTGTGTCGGGGAAAATCCGCTGTCCAATCTATTTGATTGGTTCTTAGTGATAACAGATTTTTGCACTGTGATTACAGATTTTTGCACTGTGATTACAGATTTTTGCACTGTGATTACAGATTTTTGCACTGTGATTACAGATTTTTGCACTGTGATAACACAATTCTGCACTGTTGTTTGGGATTAACTGCACTGGAATCAGCCAATCACAGTCGAGATATTTTTTCATGTATATTATTATATAAAAAATAGTCATATTTCTCCACAAAAATAAAGAACTAAACTTTAATATGCGTTTCGTGAAGAATAATCATTCTCAAATTCAAAAGAAAAATTCAAAAAAAAAATCTTTCTCAAATTCATGAATAATTCATGAGCTATAATTAAAGGTACGTTTACACACTGCGATTTGTCGGGCCGATTTTCACTACGATTTATCGTCCCGACAAATCGTAGTGTGTAAATGGACGTCCGATTCATGTCGTGAGTGCTGGCGTGAGCAAGTCCCGACACTAAAAATCGGGAGAAAAATCTGTAGCAAAGACACAGATTTCTCCAGAATCGTAGCGATTTTTTTCGGTAACTATGACTACTGAACTAACGCACGTATTATAAAAACTCGCGTATAAATATTTATAAAAACAAAAAAGAAAAGATGTCGACTGTGAATATAAACGAGTGCATTGCAGAGGAAAATAATATGAGTAAAGAGGTAGTTGTAATTGAAAAGCCTTTGCCAAAAGCGGGTAAAAAGAAAAGCATAGCGTTCACGGAAAAAGAAACCCTACTATTAATATCAGAATGGTTTAAATATCCAGTTGTACGACAAAAAAACTAGTGAGTACCATGATAGGGATAAACGAGTTATTGCCGCCATGAATAAAAACATTGAACCCGTGGCTGCGAGAGCCAAAGACGCATCTCTTTCGTTTTCCGACATTTTTTTTAAGCGTACGCCATTTTTCGCCATTTCACGCCATTATATAGTAATTTTAAAATATTTAATAAAAATCGTGAAAGTAAATTGGAGTTGCCGTTTACACACTACGATTTGTCGGGGATGACGAATTACCGCATTAGTCCGCGAATCACGTAATGATTCGTCAAAATCGGCCCGACAAATCGCTGTGTGTAATAAACGTACCTTAACCGATAATAAAGGCCCATTTGATCACGAGAAGGCATTTGGATATCCCAATCTCAAACTCATTAATAATTCATGAAGAAAACACAAAGGAAATCAGTACCATGTCGGTGGTTTGGATATCAGAGGAAGAAATTACATAAATTAAGCAAACTTTCATCTTGATTTTCTCTTAAAATACTGATTTGTTTGAGATGCTATATCGTACACTCGGAGGAGTGTTTCATCAGGATATCCAAACACTTCGAAGTTTGTTCAGAAACCTCGGCTTCGCCTCGGTTTTCAACAAACGTCTCAGTGTTTGGATATCCTGATGAAACACTCCTCCTCGTGTATGATATATTACGTGAAACACCTTCAACTACAAAGTAATTCAATAGATTTTTCCTGCATGCGTAATCAAGATATTTGATGAAAGTCACCAGTGATCTTCCTCAAATATCTTAATTACGCATGCAAAGTCATAGTCATCCCAACAAAAATTCATACTCAAAATTGCTGTTATTTATTGATTCACTTCTTGTCGTCTACAACAAATGTAATATTACATCCACTAAATACACACTTCTCAAGATTAATACCACGACCAGTACATACACTAGTACTTTTCTCGCGAGAACTATCTCCAGTTCGGACTCATTTGAGAAGTCATATGAACAACGAGAGCGAGTGTTTCACCGGGGTGTCCAAACACGAGAAAACAATGTATGAAAACACGAGCGCGTAGCGCGAGTGTTTTTGTTAATTGTTTTCTCGTATTTGGACAGCCCGGTGAAACACTCGCTCTCGTTGTTCATATATTACATAAACCACTCTATTTTATACAATAAATATGCATAGGAAAATAATTATCATAGTTATAAGCTGTGTGCAGTGGTCAAAGTTCTTTCATGAAAATATCCGCGCTTTCCGTGAGCGGGAATATTCGTTTCTTAATTCGAAACCATTATCGCTGGCATGCGATCAACCCGAAGAAACGCTATAATACGAAAATGTCCTCAGTTGAACGGTGGCTGCGCTGTTATGGCGGACACTTAGACAAAACGCCTTGCTGTCGTGGCGGATCAAGGGGAGGGCACTTTGGGCAAGTGCCAGGGCCCCCGCAGATTATTACTAAATAAATATAAATATCTTAGAAATGGAACCAGAGTAACAGAAAATTTGATTTAACCTTCTTTTCTTATTGCCAACAATATTTACTCGGGCTACGTAGCTAGCTGTGGTAGCTAGGTTTCGGTCGTGTTTTTGTTTTTTTGGGGGTCGCGATATTGCCCCAACAGGCTTTGCGAAACTGAGGCATGTGACACTGCCTTCTTTCTTTTCGATGGAGTGGTTCGAAGTGCATGGTTCGGTAGTGTTTTTGTCAGCTGCTTGTTATATTTCGATCTGGGTTATATTCCGGCGGGTAATTCCGCCGTCTCGATCAAGACAAACTGATTATAAACGATTTATAAACAACGTTGAAAATTATATTATATGCTGTGTTGACATTTCGTGCTGAAGAGACTCAAGTTTAATACGCTAAATGAGAAACTTTAAATGTATTGAGGTAATTTTAATATTTGTAATTTGCTTTGTTATTGCCTGGATTATGTATTGTTATGTTAATAAAGTTACACCAAAATAATAAACTCGACGTGACTCAACTGCTTCACTAGCTCATGTGTGCATTTTAATAGTTCCTTGGTACATGTACGTTCGCTTGTTGTCGATCGTCTAGGTAATATAGTAAATATACTGCTTAGCACTGGGTAGCACCAAATAATGCAAAAAATACTAATAAACATGTACTATGTCGAACTGTTTGCACGTCTAGATTAACGCTGTGAAGTTAGCTGCCAGTTCGCCGCTGCACTGTAGCCTGTTCAATCCAGCTTTTTCACTAACGGCAGGCGAACTGGCAGCTAACTTAACGAGGTTGTCTAATGATCGCTTGAATCTACCGAATCTAGCACTGTAGATTGCACTGTAGGTTATTTTGTACTTTTTAACAAACGCTTAATATGTGCACGCTGTTTCGTGCATAGGCTATGCCAAGCTGCATTGCTATGAGTAGCCCGAGTGAACGCCTAAGCAGGCGTCTTGTTTCATCAGAAAACCACTTTAATTAATTAAGGCTTTAAAAAAACACTCCACGCTGTTACTGAACACCAGGTGCCTAGAAGTCAGCGCCAGACAACGCCACATGCAGCGATAAGTACCAGATGATACAACCAAGAAGTTCAATTGTCGCTATACTGTTTAATTATGGAGCAAAGTGAAAAGGCGGTAAACTGCCGAGAATATAGTTTTGATAACGAAATACTGACGTTTCGAGTGAAAATCACATTTTAGCATGCTGATGATGAACCCTGCTCAAAACGTGAGTACGTATTTCGTCATCCAAATTCTATATGAAGCAGTTTACCAAATCTAATAGCAATAAGCAGTTTACCTATTTAAAACACTCCCACGCAGCACTCTACTTTTCTACTGTTTAATTATAGTATGGCTATGTCGCTGGACAATGGGTACAGCGAAAAGTGCTAACTACATGTTCGCAGGTATGTACTAAACTCGCAAGGCCAATGCATGAAAGTCTCGTATATTAAACAAAGAAAAATACTGCCTGTGCTTGTCGCAATATATCAGAGGATTCAGAGGTTGTACTCTATGCTATGTCTGTGACTCTGTATCTATAAGTTTCGTGCAAGGACCGCAAAGCTATTGCGTCAATGAAATGAGATGCAATTGCACAAATATATAGTAGTGATACTGATGTATAGACAGATGTGTTTTATATATGGTGTATTTATCATTTACCTCAGTAATTAGTACTCTAACCGTACCTCGTTTGTTAACTAAAGCAGTTGGCCAGTATTTAGTCCTTGGTCAGCTCATCGGCATTAGTATATATAAACGCACAATGACAGTTGCTCGCCACTGGTTGTTTCAAAACTGCTGTTTTGCTCTCCCGCTGCCCAGAGTGAAAACCGAGACAAAAAGTGCACTTTGCCCGCTCAACGTAATTTAATAAGTAGCTCAGCGGGCTTAAAGTAAACGGGAAATTGAAGAATTTCCCGTTCAGTCAGGATCTGGTTGATGAGCCACATACCGTAGAGTTCCCGAAATAGCGGCCCTCCCGAAAATCACAGCTCTAATTAGCGGTCCGAAATTAGCCGTCCCCCTGAACGACTATCCGAAAGTAACGCGTTACATTTAACTTATGTATCTTTTTATCTGAAAAGGATGCTTACAAACAGTAATGGACTGACATGATTCCTCTAGCCACAAACCTTGTGAGCCTCACGAACCACGGTATATCAACACATGCATGCATGTAATGTAAGGTTTTAAATATACAGTTCAAACTCATGTCTCTGTATAACTAAACAAATAAAATCTCACCAAATAAGCATGTGTATGTGTAGTATAATTAATTTGTATTTGCATCATAAATATATCAAATATCTACCCGAAAGTGGCAACCTCCCAAAAATATCCGGGTAGGGCGGCTAAAACGCGGATGCGGATGGCGGATGCATGAGAAAAGGCGGATAGGGGATAAAACGCGGTTGAGAAAAGGCGGTAGGGGATAAAACACGCATGAGAAAAGGCGGATAGGGAATAAAACGCGGTTGATAAAAAGCGGATAGGAGATAAAACGCGGATTAGAAAAGGCGGATAGGGAATAAAACGCGTATGGCCAAAATAACGCGGGGGAACATATAATCAAATCATATTAGATATAAAACCCTGTAGATATGTATAGGTTATTTTGAGACCATGAGGGGATATATGTGATTTATTGACCCGAGGGCGAAGCCCGAGGTGAATAAACACATATCCCCGAGGGGCCTCAAAATAACGTACTTAATTTTCACATAGGCGAGGTTGACAGGAGTCACAATAGAAAAGAAATATTGAGGGGAATATTAGAGGAAAATATTAGAGGGGAATATTAATCTATTGTTTTGCCATAATTATCAGGGGCTATTGAATATATTCCCCGAAAAGAACAAAGGAAACCGAGGCATGTGAAAATTAACAAAAGGTATGCGTATAGCCTAGTTTCTAGGCCTTCCTCGGTTGACACGTTTCGGAAGTGATCCGAACGGACCCGCTGGGGAAGGCCTAGCAAAATTCGTAAACACTTTCACTTTACAGCTCAGTTGTTTATTGAGGAAGAATTGTGATGTTATGACGTCCTAAGTGTTTCCAGACACTTACTATTAGGTACTACTCACCTCGATCGGATCGACGAAGGTTCACTGGCCTAGCTTTCTTATCACTAGCTTTCCTTCTGCAACCGCCAAAAGTTGAAAGCTATAAACAGTTAAATTTTCATTTCGAGCTCCAATTGGAATATATTCCATAATTCCTTCTTTCGATCGCCAAGATCTTTGGTAAAATCTTCGCAGACATCCTTATGCTTTTTATCTAATATACTGTCGCTATACGCTAGAACCCAGGAACACTCGAAGGGCCAAAACGATTCAGGGCAGGACAACACTGCTGCCAAACGTTTGAGCATGCGTGAATTCGCTGAGTAAACATTGCAAGAGAAGTGGGAAGTAGCCGTGGCGACAACGACGAGACAGCGAAGACTAAGTAAGACTCGACTATTCATTTGTGTTTTAAAAAAAGGGTAAAGAAAATTACGAAGGGGTAAATTCAGAATATGTTACAATATTGACAAAGAAGCTATGCACAAATTACCTACCTTATCTTTTTGGTAGTATGCTTATTGTAACTCCAAGGTTGCTGATCTGAATATTTCTAGAGCCACAGGGATAGCGGATGGTACAATAAATGATTTTCGAACACAACAGTTAAACAATAAACAAGACTTTAATTAACAAATAAACAATTAGCTTGGGTAAGCTGATGTAGGTTATACGAAGAAGTAGAGTCGATTGCGAAATTTAGCCAATGGGAACCGTAGAACTGTGGCGCTGTTGAACTGCTGAATACTGTTGGTTCGAACTGAAATACGACAACGGATAATCTATCTTAGCTAATGTTAACTAATGTTACGCATGCAAATACTGATAAATATAAATACTAATTATACGTTTACGATTACATACATGAATAAATGGACTTACGTACTTTGGTTTACACTTGTACCAAGTAGCGATAGTAGATTGAGTAGATAAGTAGATTGGGTAGATTGAAATAAAGTCCCTTAACTTTGGTAGCGTCTGTACTGAAACACAGTCTTGACTATAATAATTCTGTCCTTAGATTGTTACCAATTAGAAATACCCTGAAGGCGTTTCCGTAGGAACAAAGAAGTACTAAATAATAAAGGTTCTGTTATACTAACTAAATAATTATTTAAAGTTTAGCCGTTTCAAACTAACACTTATAATTTTAACTTTTGTGTTGGACTCTCGGACCAGTCTAAATATTTCAGTGTTTTCCCGCTCTTTTTCTCAGGACGAGCTCGGACGTCGCGCATGCGCTAAACGTTTGGCAGCGGTGTTGGGCAGGTCGGCACTTAATAACATAGGGTGAGGCTACCCTATCGTTCGTGTGTCCCTCGGAAAGGTCTTCGGAAAATTCTTCGGAAATAATCAAAATGGCGGAATTCAAACCATGAGTGAAAGAAACGCTAATGAAATCAGTTAATCAGTCCGTGATCGGAATGCATCCCAGTGTTTTCAGTACAGAATATTTAATGTTGACTTTTGGACAATCGGTTCTTGGAATTTTATACAGAAAGACTTGCTTGTAAGTATATTTAAAAGTAAAATAGATGGATTAGAATACCCGTCAGGGGGGGGTATGCTGCAGTCTTCTGAGTGTTATATTATATATTATATAGAGAATAATAATACATGGATGTGCGGAAATATGAAATTTATTTCGAGTGTTGACCAGGATATCTCACGAGTGAGTGAAGCGAACGAGTGACATATCCTGGTCAACACAAGAAATAAATTTAATATTTCCAAGCATCCATGTATTGTTCTGTTTATTATATAAAAAAAATTGTCCTATTGCCTTGCAAAAATTGCAAAAATTGAATATATATTATATTATATATATTATACATATTATAAAATAGGTTGCATCTTACACATGCTGTGATTGGTCAATTACCGTGTTTATATCAGGCTATGTAAACACGGTTGTAAACTTTCAAATTCTCCTAACCCACTAAGATCAGCCACTAAACAGCACATGGTGCTAAATAAAAAGAAAATACAATTGTTTGAAGATATAAATTTTATATTCTTTGTTTTCACCAGTCGAAGATAAAATTCATATCATTGTGCCACTGTCTATTATATCTATATATGTAATATAAAATATATAATATAAAATATATAATATATAATATATATAATATATATAATATATATAATATATAATATATAATATATAATATATAATATATAATATATAATATATATAATATATATATATATATAATATAATATATAATATATAATATATAATATATAATATAACACTCAGATAATATATAATATAACACTCAGAGACTGCAGCATACCTCCCCCTGATGGGTATTCTAATCCACCTATTTTATTTTGAAATATACTTACAAGCAAGTCTTTCTGTATAAAAGTCCAAGAACCGACTGTCCAAAAGTCAACATTAAATATTCTGTACGAAAACACTGGGATGCATTCCGATCACGGATTGATTAACTGAATCATTAGCGTTTCTTTCACTCATGGTTTAATTTGAATTCCGCCATTTTGATTATTTCCGAAGAATTTTCCGAAGACCTTTCCGAGGGACACACGAACGATAGGGTAGCCTCACCCTATGTTATTAAGTGCCGACCTGTTGGGCAGGACCTTTTTACGAATGTTGCTAGGCCTTCTCGTTTCCAGCCTCTCCCCAGTCTTCCCAAGAACCCAAACCGACTACGCGGCCAAGCTCATGCGGAAACGAAAGGCGTAGAAACTAGGCTACTATGCGTACATGTATCTGCGCCAAATCTTGTAAGATCTTGTATGATCAGATCTTGGAAAATCATGTAAGATCTTAAGAAAAATCATATAAGATGTTTCTTACATGATCTTACAAGATCTTATAAGATTTTAGCGAGATCTTATAAGATAATTAAAGAGAAAGTACACGTTCTCTGACCAAAATAATTTTTATTATGACTCACAAAACTGTGGTAGATCACACGCACAAGTTTACTATAAGTCACGTTAAAAATACTTACCAATTTCATCAGCAATATCTCCTGTCTCCGAAAATACTGTGTTTTAATAGTGCAAAACTTTGTCGGAAATATAGAATTTAACGGCTAACAGCCGTATTGGGATACATCTTCATGCAGTTGAGCCGGACACCGCGAGTCTAAAGTAACCCCTGAATTGGCTGTAGGTTTGTGCCATTTTGGAAACTTATACCATTAGATAGAGCGTTAAATTCTGTACAACATATGTGAATTAGAAATCTAGGCAAGCCCAGGCGTGCATGTATCTACTGCATCTCTTGACAAAATTGATGGAATTGTATAGTTGTAATAACCTTGTGTTCAGATCTAGAGCAACGTGCAGAAAGCCGGCTAAGCGTTAACAACTCTACTCATATCTGGCACGAGTTCCAAGCCCGGACAGGTGCATGGTCACCCATTCAAATACTAACTCAATCCAATTGGGCTTTACTCCAGGCAGTCCTCAGTGGTGAGAGGCAGTGCGCTAATAGCTTGCCTATTAAAGCTACGTATAGGCATGGATAGTAAAATGAATGGATTGGAAACTAATAGTCACGTGAGGTGTTTCCAGGCCGCCGATTGGCTGAAAAGCGTTTTTCTTTGCTCGAGAGATGTTGAAACCTAGTTGCAAATTGTGATGTCACAAATGGCGTGAGTACGCTTGTTTTACTGAGGTTTTTAGTGAACTTTTCTTCAAATTCTTCATATCCTCACATTCAGATGACTATGTTGACGTTTCAAATGATTTTATCGCCTTACAAACCTGCCTAAGCCACAATTGAGCATTCGGGGTAAGCGTTGTTGATCTTTGTTTTGATGATTCCTGTGTTGTTTTGAAGAAACTGGCGTCCCCAAATTGTGCTTTGTTTTGCTCGGAATTTGGGATGCATATTTTAACTAGTAAACCTTGATATCTTCTTTTGAAATGAGTAAGAATAGACGGACATTTTGTCGTATTGTGGCTTTGTCGTAATTACAGACAATTCGATTATCATTTTAGGCTGTATTAATCCCAAACTTTGAATATACTCGGGTTTTTTAAGCTTGTCAATTGCAACCAGGTTGTTATGCTCACGCCATCAAGTTTCCAATCCAGTCTTTTTACTATCCATGGTATAGGTAATCACATGGGGTCGAGGAAAATTAAGGTTTAATTTCAGGAGTGTTTTCAAAATCTTACAAATTACAAATTTGTAGGATTTTGAAACCACGAGTGAAATTAAGCCTTAATTTTACCAGAACTCATGTGATTAGGTGTTAATAATATAGCAGGTAAAATTATTCAAGAGCTATATTATGTCCAGAAAATGATGAAGTACATGTACCTAATTATCACGGTTGGTGCTTGGCAACATTCCCCATTCCAAATTTCCTTCGCTCTATCGCTGTGCTTGCAGCTTTCTTTTTGTAAACACAGGCAAAAGTTCGTAAATTCTAGTGTACTCATTTTCACTAATAGTTTACACTCCTTCAATGGTTTAAATTAGTTCAAAGTAAACAAAAAATAATTTTCAGACCAAAAAAACTTGCAGATTTGTTGAAAAAATGTCAGTCCTCTGGGGTTCACTGTTGCTAAGTAACCAAGCAACCAATCACATGCAAGAACTGCTGATCAAGGAACCAATCAAGTGCAAGTAATTTTGCCCTGAATAGCGCTCCGTCGTGATGATGTCAGGATTGATGTTTGTCCGCTTTTTCCCACGGCAATTCTTGCAGTCCGAACAATAGATAATGGCTCATTTGCAATCATTTGAATGTCAATTTTGGTTTGCTTGTCCGCTTTTTGTGCTTTTAATAGCAGCTGGACTGTACGCTATTACAAAAAAATGCCCTCTTCATTAGCCAATCATATTCAAGTAATTTTGCCTTCTGTATTATTAGGTACGAAAACCTATTCTATATATACAACTATATATAAAACAAATTAACATTTAACAACTCACAAAAATTGACTTAACTGACTAATAACAATAATGCAATCTAGTTATCATTCCTATGAGGATAACTAAGACATCAGCCGAGGGAATGAGATTCACGTATTGTTTGATACTTATCGTCCCATGTCCCTCAAGGAGAGCGAGAGAAAACTATACGTGGAGCCGATGAGCGTCCATTCCTCATTACTGGTGCACAGCAAGCAACCAGACAAGGCTGTCAGAAGTTACTCCAAAATGGGAACATCAAGGGTCAGTTGGCGATGTTTCTCCTCATAGAATGACAAGAAGATCATTATGGTCTGTATTCGGATGGTCACGGACCAACGTCACATGATACGGATGGTTGAGACTTATTAAATATACGTTGCTCTCAGGTATTGCATGTAGGATAGTTCAGATGGTACGGATCGTACGGACCGTGCCATTTGTATTCGGATGGTCTCGGACCGACAGGACATGATACAGATGGTTGAATCTTTGTAAATGCACGGATTATCAGAACAGAATGTTGACTCATTCTTCATCACTCTCAAACCTCGTCCTTTTCAAAGAGGGACGATCGGAAGCGGATTGATCACGTTTTGTTGACAACTGAGACACAAATAAAACCAATCGAGTTACACAGACAGCTCATGTTAGAGTTTTAAAGCGGTACTTTAGAAGCGGTACTGAAAGACAAAAAGTACTTAGTTACTATATATTCTCAGACCCATATGAATTCTCTTTGTTCATTCTTTACCAAAACATGTTACTAGCATACTTTGTTAACTTGGTTGCATGTATCTAAGTGAATACGAAGGACTTAGTCTTTGACTGGAAATTTAGTTAATCTACCTAGCAAAACTGTTTCATACGGTAATGAAACCACAAACGAAATTTACGACCATCTCTGATTCCGAATATAATTAGGCAACGAGTCACGCAATGTGCTATTACCATTACAACTATAATGTTACTATTACAATAATAACTGTGTCTGAATGCGTTAATAAAAATTGCAACGACACAATAAACAATCTTGATCGAACTGTGTATGAGCTAGTGATTGTTATTTTATTCAGAACGAATCCACTTTCTGACGATTTTGTATCATGTGGCGACACAACAGAGGTTTTATAAGGAGAGGTTTCCTGTCGCATCATACTAACCGTCCTCGACATGGATGGGAAACAGGGAAAGGTCAGTAACATATTTTATCCGACACATCCCAAACACACTAAACAATCCATTCCATACTCTCAATTTCTGCGACTTCGCCGTCTATGCAGCGATGACAAAGATTTTGAGACCAAATGTTTGGAAATGAGATCCTTTTTTGTCCAGCGTGGCTATCGTATACCCACCTGTTAGACACTGCTATTAATAAAGCATCTAGTATTCCTCGTCCTGACAATTTAAAACAACTTTTGGAAACTGGAACGAGTTTCTGATAATAAAATACCATTAGTTCTTACATTTCATGCTTTCAACCACAAAGTCAAGGATATCATTAGCCGCAATTTTCATATCCTAAAGAATGATCCTGAATGATCAGCTATTTTCACCGATAACCCTTTAATCTCTTTTCGGCGCAATAAAAATATTCGTGATGGTTTAGTGCGTAGTGCCCTTAGAATGTTGATACCATGAGTTACTTTATGTCGAGATATTCATGCCAGTAGCTTATAGAGGTAGCAGTTTGATAAAGAGAAGTCGTTCATTTATAGAGGTCGCAGTGAAACGTTTACCTAACAAGACCTCCAAATTTGCAAAATATGGATAACAAACACAAAGAAGGTTTGTTCATGAAGAGAGAATGGACGAGTTGCGAAAGACACGGGAGTTGGTGTGTTCAATACATCATAATTTACATCAGTGGATTTTATATAAATACATATTATAAAAGCAGATTAAAGGAAGCTTGACCTGAAGAGATACAATATGCAAACGCCATAGTACATCAAAAACGTATATATATATATATATATATATATATATATATATATATACTATTTACTATAAAGTAACAGCTTGCTGCTTATAGTCCAACAACTCCAAAACGCAAGTATTTATTATTAAATAACACTGAATAATTCAAAATATGAATGTGTTGAACTGTTTGCATGTCTAGATTTAATGTATAGGTGTCGTATTACATTTGCCAATGCTTTGGAAACGTGTGTTTCAAAAGTTGTTGATAAATATTTTCTGTTTGCTCGATATAAGTAAATTCTATATCGAAATTATTGACTGAATGTGCCGAATCCAGCACTGTAGTTTTTGTCTACTGAAAGTGTTTAGATCGCCGTTTTTATTCGGGAAAACGGACTTGTTTACATGCATCAGCGAACGCTTTAATATGCACCGCTTCATTTCAAGACAACATATCTGGTTTGATAATCATATTTAGTACGTTTATATTCATCTTAGTTAGAAATGCGAACTCAGCAACATTTATCCTTTGGGACCTGGGTCCAAATATTTGGCGGGTGGTATAGGCGAGCCGTTTTTGTTTGCCGGCATTTGGACTGGATTTACCTCCGGAGACGATTGTCATTGAACTCTACTTTGTTATATATGCAGGACAAATTTGAGACATTATAGTGTAAGTACGTGTTCTGTGGTTGTATGGTGAGCTGGTTATTTGGTCTGTTGTTTTTGTATATCTTATGTATTGTAAATTCGTAGCTACAATCAGGGACAAAATACCTTGGGACACTTCGTGTTTGTAGGTAATTAACTTAATACATTTTTTCTCGTGATAGAGTTTATCCCTCCCTCCCCCTGCCTTTACAATGTTGACTTGGAGATAAGGGACGCTGTGAACGTGAAAATGAGCGCTCAAATAGTCACCAACATTGAACAGGGGGGCCGGGGGAACATAAAACAGAAAATGTTGCTTTTTAAGTTGAAGTGTCCCAACACTTTTGACACTGATTGTAGCTATAGCACATGTGTGCCTTCTTCCGTCCTACCAACAAACGATTTACGAAACTACTATGTGTCACATTCCAATGGTACCAATATCAAACTGACGAAACATTTCGAACACTCGTGTTCAAAAAGTCCTGGTGAAACATTGCAATTACAGCTCGAAATTTTGGACGATTGAAAGTCAACACGTTGCACTGTGTCGATGAACAAAGACAAATAACACTCGTGTATTCAAGTTTACATACATTTACTGCACTGACCTTTGGCGTTTACTTCATGTTCTTTATCCTCGATGAACAGTGAATCGTTAACAGGCGTCTGATCGAGCGTACGAGACGTGGAAAAAACTCAATTTTGTGTAAATTTTGTATGAAATCGATTCGTGCAATCGTTTATCCATCCGGGACAGCATTGAAATTCCGACTGAACTTACGACTGACTCCGATCAAAATCGCATGTAAGGTCAAGGTTATAATCGCTTAGAAGCAAGCATGGTCGTTGAGGTTGCAGTTGAGAAATCTGCACGTACAGCAGCACTCATCATATTTAGGTTAATCTGACCAATCATTATGTAACGAAGGTGTATATTGTCCGTCAGATTGCCGCCAAAGTTGACCGTGAAAGAATACTCGCAATGTATAGTTCTAATGATTATAATAAGTACTTATTAACCGAGCGCGAGGTCCATACGGGAAAATATTTTGCTTGAGATCTTTTGAGTACAGACCGAGCCCGAGACGGACCGAGCTTGTGAGGTTAATAAGGAATTTATTATATGTCTCCACAACAACGGGAAATAATTTAGAGAAAACATTATCGTCTACAGTACGTCTTCCTGCACGTCAGCGCAAGCGGAGGCTGAGCGGTCTCATAGTCGCGATTCGATATAATTGACAACAAAACAACCAAAAGGGAAAACATTTTGAAAAGAATATAATTTTTAAGAATATAATTTTTTTTTTTTTTTTTATAATTTTTAAGAATATAATTTATTTATTTTATTTTTTTTTTATTTTTATTTTTTTAATTTTTAATTTTTATAATTTTTATTTGTTGTATGTTGTATATTTTTTGTATGTTGTTTTTGTGCGGGTCCGTACACCGAGTCCGTACGGCAAAGTACGGACTCGCACGTTAGCCAATCAGCGTTCAATACGCCAGTTCGGACTCGCAAGACATATAATAATAGGTTTTATTATATGGCAGCAGCGCTGAGAGGTCCGAATACGGAAATCCTGTAATTTGATTGGTTCATAAGCGGTCGGATATTTCCCGTATCCGCCCGCTCAGAGCGGAATCTGCCGTTCGGGACCGTAAGTTAATTTTATAAACAAAATGGCAGTCATGTCAGTATATCGGCAACAAGATGGATTATAATTTCAGAATTACTCATCGTTGAAATATACCGTGCAGGTATGTTGTTAGAAATTTTATAAGCTTTCATTTGATGTATCGTTCGAGTTTCCACGTTTTGTGAAAGTTTTTAAAATGTCCAAAACGTTCGTAACGTTGTTCGTAATAACATTTACTTCTCACAAGTATTAGAATTTCAGATGATTTTTTATTCAACTACTTAACGTACGATCTTGAGCAATATGTCAAACAAAAGCAATTGAAAATTACTATTTCGGGTAGAAAGTTCAGGATTCTAGCTCAACGGAAAGTACTTTAAAAATGGGAAAATGTCTGCCATTTTCGTTTAGTTCGCAAGAAAGATGGATCGAGTTTTCACAGAACGTTCACAAGATTAATGGCCATATAATAAACTACTTATTGACCTCGCTTGTTCGGTCTGTACTGGTGAAATATTGGACCTCTGTTTTTTGCACAGACCTCAACTCGCTGCGCTCGTCTCGGTCCGTACTAAAAAAACATCGGTCCAATATTTCACTAGTACAGACCTCACGCTCGGTCAATAAGTAGTTATTATTCGATCTAAATTACAGACCTCACGCTCGGTCAATAAGTAGTTATTATTCGATCTAAATTATAAGAATTAAGTAAAATAATACACAAGCTAAACACCAACAGTCGATACATATAGTTCTTCCATGCACTCTCTCGTACTGTTAAACTTAGTTCTTGGCGAGTTCTTTCCTACTTTTATCCTTATGACCAACCTGCATGCATTAACTCTTTCCTGTCCGAATTTATTGGTCTTTACTCTTTAGTATTTTGTTCTGGCTAACGCAGTAACGCCAGACGATTTTATTCACCTCTGGGGAAGCCCTCGCATAGGAACGATTTATTATAAATAAAGTAAGAAAATCGCTTTGTATTTACATAAATATTCTTTTTTCCTACGATAAGTACATGTCAGTGGTCGCTACCATTAGCAGAAGGAACCATAAATGCCGCCATTTTGAAAGTGAAAATGGGGACACATTTTTGGCCAGCACCCGCAGTCCAGTTATATATATAGGTCAGTGGTGCCGACCCATAGGCATGGCCAGAAATTGCGGACATTTGAGCCAGCGCTGACTGTACAGCAGCCTGTCGCAGAGTTCCCTATAAACTCCTCGGTGACCCCTACAATCGCTCATCGCTTCTCTATTTCGGTATGAAATGAAATATGGCTTCCCGTGCAGAATTTTACGAGGTGGAAAAAATCATAGCGAGGAGGAAGACTACACATGTGAGTAGAACCAATTGGTCTTTTTAGCTTTGTTTTCGCTTCTCGAATGAAAGCAAAGCACTATCGTTTTCAAAACAAAATCTAAACTTCTTAGGACTACGAATACCTTCTAAAATGGAAAGGATGGCCAATGGAATTTTGTAATTGGGAACCATCCAGCAATATGACTCCAGAGCTGTTCTCGGTAATGCCTGATGAAAGCGTTCAGAATTTGAACGTACGAGTAGGGTCGTAACACTTCTCCATCTTTGAGATCACGCCAACTTCTAAGCTGCTGCAGTGGAATATTTATTGTGAACGCTATTTTTTCTTCCGACACACTTCTCTTTTTGACGTGATTTGAACAGTGATTTGTAGACAATACAACTTTCTGCTTGAATTGTGATAAACTGAACGCTTTTAGTATATTAATATGGTCAGTCGAGTGTGACATGTTAAAAAAATTAAAATGCGCGGGGTTTTGCAACCGGAAGTAAAAGTGCAACGCATTTAAACGCTGACCAGGCTGACTGGTTTACTTCATTCTCCGTGGCATTAGAAAGCCCGGGTTCTAAGCTTTATTTTGGTTTCAAACATGGCGGCAGAATCTGGAAAATCACAGTTTTTCTAGCGAAAGGTTAAGACTATACTTTCGCTATTTCTGGTATATATGGCGAGCTGTTTGATTCACTTGTCTGTCTTCGACTTTTGTATTTTCTATCTCCAAAATGTACGCTGTTAATGGTCATAAATCTGGCTGAAAATCTCATGTGTACTAAAGATTATGTTGGCTTCGAGGAACGAACTCGGCAAACTTACTCCAGTTTAAGGATGTTCGACCAGCGACTGTTAAAGCTGATGACTTGTAAGATGTTTTCGATTTCTGTACAAGGGATTCACAAGCACAGATTGCAAATTTGAATGTAAGATTGTACCGTGAATTTTACGACATTTTGAGTTAAAATACTATCTATGAGATTTGAATTATGTTCTAGAAGAAGAAACCAACACGGCAAATAATTCAACGGCCCATTCAATTGCTTTTATTTTGAAATGTTTTTTCTTTTCTATACATTTTTCTATCAGCGCAGACGCCATTTTAGTAACGAAATACGCACATGCGCATTGTCGATGTCCGCAATTTCTGGCGTAGTACGCACCGTCGTCAGGATCGTTGAGAATGCGGCGAACAGGACGCTGGTTTACGAGATTTGCCACTTCCATTAGGCACGTATATAACTCAAACTGATTCAGAATATTATCTCCTATTGCCTTCTTCAGTGCGTACTTGCAACTTTTCACGAGGGCCTCTGCGCACCCATTCTGGTGTGGAGCTCCGGGTGTGGTGAATTTCCATTTCATCCCTCTTTCTGCGCAGAATTCCCGAAGCTTCGAAACTTCCCAGCCTTGTATCATCTCGCGAAGCTCTCTCTCAGCACCGACTAGTTGGGATCCATTGTCGCTAATCATGAGCTTTGGCTGTCCTCTTATATGGCGAAAAATTTACGGAGTACTTGTAAGTAACTTTGGGTTGAGTAGTCTACGGCTAGCTCTAAGTGGACGGCTCTTGTATTTAGGCAGGTAAATATAACTCCGTAGTGTTTCGTGGTCTTGTTTCTTGAGACCTTGACTTTATACGGTCCAAAGTAGTCGCACGATGAGTAGTAGAACGGAGGAGTATGCGATGCCACTCTACATTCGGGTAATTCAGCCATCATTTGTGATTCGGTCTCGGGCTTCATCTCTCTGCAGAAGGCGCACTCTATCTTTATCTTCTTTGCTAAATCATGGACTCGTACGATCCAGTAGTTTCTTCTAACTTTAGCTGCTGTAGTTACGACTCCTGTGACCGTTTTGGTGGGCATGAAGTGTAATCAGATGAGAGATCCAGCGTTTGTATGGAAGCATTACGGGGTGTCTTGTGTCGTACGTTAACGCGAGTGAAGCTTAAAGTTACTGTGGACCTTCAAACCATTTTTTTTTAATTCGCTGAAAGTGAAGCATTTTATGAGGGCTTTCAGATTCTGGAAAGGAAATCATGTTTTTTTTATTTGAAAAAGCGCATTATATACTTTGTATGAATAAGTGAATAAGTGACAAGAGGTTTCTTTCACACGGCTTTTTCTCAAAGAAATGTTTTGAGCTAAAGTAAGAACTTTAAAAAGCTATAAGCGAACACGAATTTATCAGAATCATTTAAAAATTGACATTCGAGTAAATTAATATTCTGGTGACGAAAGTATGTCTGGGAATTGTAAAATTTTCAATATTTATCGTTTTACGGCCTTTTATGCAAGCCCATTCAACCTCCTGTGAGATTGTGTTTTAGCTGTAATAGTAAAAATTCGATAACTCTAAATGTATTTGGAATTTTTACAAACCCAGACACACTTTTTTTGCTGTGACCTGCCAATTTTCAGAGCATTATAGTAAATAGTTGTTCGCTTATAGCATTTCGAATTGGAATGAAAACTTTAATAAACAGAAGCGCTATTTTTTGTTTGCGTTCATAAAATGACCAAATGTTTTGCTGCAGTTTTGTAGCTAGTTATAACAGCTTTCGAATAATGTGTAGGTTTTGGTACATGCAATAAACGGACGGAGCGCTATAATGTTTTCCTTATAAAACGCAACCCGAAGGTCCACAGTAGCCTTAAAGTGCCCCTAACCCCCAAAATATTTTTGTTTCAATTCAATAGAAAATGGCCGCCCGTGTTTATAATTATAGCCTGATGCAAACACGAGTGACTAGTTGGGAAAATTCGAAATTACACGTGAACTCGAGCCGTAGACGAGCGTTAACATTACACATGCATAAGTGCTTTTCAATTCTCCCAAACTCACTCTCGACTCGAGTGTTTGCAATCTGGTGAAAAAAATAAATTGACATTAGGCTATATAGACTCTTTTAACTAGAAGTTGCTATCGCAAGGAAGTGCTGCCTATATACGCTTACAATCGCACACGCCGTTAATAGCTGTGTTGATATTTAATACCCGAAGAGACTCGACATATGAACGCTGTGTACATATGTGGAACGAAATACGTTAAATACAGGCAATTGTGTTTTGTCAGTGTATTGCAAATTCATATTGTGTTTTCTATCGGAGAACTCGGGATTGTGTTTTGACTTTTGTCTGTGACCAATGTGTTTAGACTTGATTGCAGCTTCGATAACACTTCAGTGCCTTCACGTACCAGATATAGCACTGTGATTTTGCAGTATAGCCCGCGTGAACGCCTGACCAGACGTCTTGTTAAGTCTTGAACAGCTTCGATCACAAGGAAATTATGCGAGCAAAACGTGTAAAAACGCCAGGTAAAAGGATAAAAGACCAGGCCGGCCTTTTATCCTTTTACCTGGCGTTTTTACACGGCCGCGCCAGTGGATAGCGCATCTGCAGCCATCTGTTGCATGGTCAGGGGGGTTCAGAACCAACTGATCTCCAAATCCGAAAATTGATATACCGTAATTATTCGAATAAACGCCGCGGCGTTTATTAAATTTTTGGCGCTTCAGGTGCGGCGTTTATTCGAGGGCGGCGTTTATTGCAAATTTTGTAACAACAACTGTGAATTTATTAAAAAACTAAGAATAAAATTCATATGTCTTTTAAATATATACAAATATATATGAAAATTGAACTGTTCACTGTCTTATATAATGACTAAGTTTCATTCTATTTCAATGTCACTGTCTCCTTCGTGGTCCGAGTCTAACAGCTGAATAATAGGGCATGCCTCTTCAACATCGGAAGACGTGTATTCTTCAGTACATAAGTACCGAATAAACGCCGCGGCGTTTATTAAATTTTTGGCGCTTCAGGTGCGGCGTTTATTCGAGGGCGGCGTTTAATAATATTTTTGCTTGTCCCTGCGGCGTTTATTCGAGGGCGGCGTTTATTCGAGGGAGGCGTTTATTCGAATAATTACGGTACGCAGCCATACATAGCTCGGCAAAAAGACTGAGCACGAGTAACGCATAGTAACCCAAGAGAGATGTCAAGAATAGTGTGCTGCCTCCATGGTGGGAGGCAGCAATAAGTCCAGAGTACGTCATTTTCCGCACTTGACGTCATTTTCGACCTTTTGAATTAGTCTGTAACAGACGTTCGGTGGACGTTCGTCAAGCTCAATTACTCAGAAAAGATTTCTGAGACCCCAGACAGGGTTCGAACCTGCAACCTTCTAATGACCGGTTAGGGTTCGGCCGCGAGAAAAAAAACTAGGACTGATATCCAAGATGACCGCGTAGGGGCCTAGAACTGACGTCCAAAAACACCCCATTGCCGACATGTTTTGCCTCACTTTTTTATTGGCAATCAGCCTTCCAGGTATATATAGAGTTCACTGTGTCAACCTCGTACCCAAGGTCTTATCTCCGCTCCCCCACCCTCGCCCACCGCTGCGAAAAGACCCTGGTTGCGGTTGGTCACGTGCCCCTAAAATTTGGGGGGGGGGGGGGGGTTGAAAAAAGCACAGTTACAAGTTACAACCGCTTCACCTATTTGTTTATACAAATATATGGTCTGGCGTCGTCTGGCACCAGACTGTCTGATCGCAGAATATCTGTTAAAATGAAAACAACAAAAAACTAAACGTACTCGATGTTGACAAAATATTTCTCGCTTCTGTGGTGTACGTCGTCGAAGAACAAAAGATCGCGTTGAATCCAAAAGTTAAAGAAACCCCGAAGTAGTAACACCCCCCACTCCAGGGACCAAAGGGATGCCGCCTCATTAAATATTCAATTTTTAATTATTCATTCTCAGGCTCCTTTGAGACCTCTTAACCCTAATCTCATTATTTATGCCTACATCATTATTTCTCAGGCTCCTTTGGGACCTCTTAACCCTAACTTCCCCCCCCCCCAACTCTAGCTTTCATCCAACCCTCCGTGTAATACGTCATAACCGATAGCTCTCCTACTTTATATTTTTTATCTGAAACCTTGTTTGTAGGAATATAGAGAGTTTGGAGCAATCTAAATGTCTGAATCTGCTGAGATAACTTAACTCGAATATTATCTGAATAAGCTATGAATATTATATTACGGTTAGAACCTAACAGAATAAATCATCTTAGAATCATTCCTAACTAAACCTTCGTTTATAAGCGAGGAAATCGTAGCAAGATATAATGAAGAATCACTTCGAAAAGCTGTGAGCTCATAGACACTCTGTCGTATTACCTTAAACATTGTCTAGAAGAACATCGAGTACTATTCGACAGCATCAGTGACCAATTAGCCTACTTTAAAAAATTACAGAACTTGGTTATATAATTCGTCGCTATGGTTTGGTATGTTTTATATACCCACCACACCCATTTTCTATTGTTCTCAATCGGTTTTGGTATTTGACTCAAGACCTCGCATTGAAAGTTGGTGGCGGCTTTTGATTATATACAGGGGAGAGCGGGGCTGAATATGCAAAAATACCAGGTTTTGAATTCAAAATTCAAAACCCGGTACAGGTCTTGAATTCAAATTCAAGACCTGTACCGGGTTTTGAATTTTGAATTCAAGACCATATCAGGTCGTGAAATTAAATATCCGTTAGTGAAGCAAAATTTTCACGCAACAAAAATTTACTCAAAAAAAGAAGCTACAGAATAACAAGAGTAACAACAACATTACACACACTTCAATTTACAACAAAATTAAAATTTATGTTTATCGGAGCCTTATTACGATTAGGCCTTTCGCTTGCACTCTCATTTTCGCATTTACTCCCTTCTACACAACTTTTACTTTTAGTCTCACATCGTTCTTCTTCTCTTGCTTTCTTCAACTTAGTCACATTAACACCATACAAAATGTCAGACACTTCAACTTCTTGTTCCCTTGAAGTTCTTTTATACGCCCTCACGGCATTGCTTCGGTGACCTAAAATTTGCAATGAAAATACTGAGTCCATAGATAATTCAAAAAATAAAACTAAACGCTTTATATATGCCTCACCAGTTTTTTCGCATATAAGCTGCTCATCAATTCCCTTATCATACATCCTTGTTGCTCGTAAGGAATGATTTGTTCTATATCCAGATATACCGGCCTGCTCGCATAATCGTTTAACAGTCGAAGCCAGTTTATTATGGCCGACAGGAACATCGCTGTACCAACAGTTTGGCTTGGGACATTTCAAAGCACTTCGATAAAAACCGGTCGACTTCCCAGCGCCAACACTAGGGCTACAAATATAAAAAAAAACAAAAAAACTTTACCATAACGTATCTCTGACTATTAAACATGCAGTAACTTATTAGCACATACATCCATTGAGCTATAATTTCACAATATTCATTAAAAGCGCAAATATATCACATATACTCACCACAAACTAATATATTTTTCGTACAAACGAACAATGCAGCGTTTCTTGTTCTCTTTATTCTCATATGCACGCGTCACCTTTCTTTCCAGTTTTCGATCTTTGAGTCCCCCAGCGTTTGTTTTCGAAACATCTTCACGATACTCTAAGTACTGCATGCCAGTTTGTTTGTCGACGCTTTTAACAATTTGTGAGTTTTCTGCTCGAAGTCTTCTATGTTCACTGCCTCCTCTTAACGCGAAATGAATGCCAAATAGGAAAACCAAAGTATCAAGTAATTGTTGAGGATGCGAATCTCCGAGAACTCCTTTCTGCCAAAGCTCTTCTTCTTCGTTCAATGTTATAACTTCCCCTTGTTTCTTAGCGAGTCCAAGGCCTACTGAAGCACTTTCTTTCATCACAGCGTCCAACGCATTTCTCAAATACACAAATTTTTCGTCGTTGAATAACCTCACTACTCTACCCTTCCCTTCCCTTTCAAATAATGTTGAATTGAAGCGATTATCCCATGAAGTGTGTTTGGCGGGTATTTACTTCCATCAGTTTTTCTTACTTCACAAATGAAACATGCCAATGTCCGATTTAGTTCATCGTCCAACATTACTTCTAGGGAATTTTTTATAACTTCTAAACCAGGCGCTTGACCACCGACACTTCCCTTATTAACATTGCAGACTTGCATGTTTCTTTGCTTTCGCCAATCCTCAAACAACGTAACAGCCCACTTATCTTTGTATTTTGTCGACTTGGGCACACAATCGCCTATCTTAGCTTGAATTTCGATCTCAGATACAGGCGCTGCAAACCGATTCAAATCCGCTACCGCTGGTTGCTCATCGACTTCGTCTATGTTGACACCTCACGGCCAATTATCTTCATTTGGTTCTATAGTTGATAATGCCTCTCGATAGCAATCATCAAATGCCGGTACAGTTCTTTCTCGCTGTGGACTTGACTGAGTAATGTACAAGTCTGGGTCAGAATCTTCCGTCTCCATTACTCCTCAACCTAACCCAAAACCACCCAAAGTGCGAACCTATGACTTTCTGCAATTTTATCACTTATCAAACTTCAGAGCACTTTATTTTAAAATTGTCAAAACAAAAGGTCTCCGATATTAAAATTAGGCATTGTCTTCGCTATTCAAATAAACCATGTAATTAGCCAAAAATCGGCAGGAAACTTTATTCATTCGCTTAAATTATGACATAAGAACCAAGAAAAATTTTCCAAAACCTCTTGACAACAATAGAAAATGGGTGTGCTGGGTATATAAACAACATAAAAACCTCATGGTCGGTCTTTCATTGAAATTCAAGACCTCGGCGCTACGCGCCTCGGTCTTGAATTTCAGTGAAAGACCTCCCATTCGGTTTTTATCCTGTATATAAGATTCTCGCACGTGCAGAACACAAAAGGGGAAAGCTATTAAAAACTCATCAAAGGTTATACTGAATGACCAAAACATAACCAGATTTGCATATAAGTAGAATATTTAATTCATTTTAGGGGATGTCATGAGTTGTGTGTGGATAATAAGGGGTATTAATGTGTGGGCATGTTTAGGCCAAAAGATGATTAGCGGGGGCGTTACCAACGAGTAACATCGAAAGTCTTTTGGAGTGTGATTTGGAACGTTTGTTGAAAGCCGTTTAGAACTGAGACATGAATACTCGACGATCTAGAAACCGTAAATGTGAAGCCTGGGGAAATCAAGTACATGTCGATGAAGTGTCCATTGTTGAATACCAAAAGCTGTTTCCATTAATAGAGACCATATACACAGACGCCGTCGCCACTGAAATCGAGAAATTATGCGAAGAAAACTGTTGTGGCTGTAAGATTTATCACCCCAGTCAGCGCCAGCATGATTGCCTCATGATGACCGAGGAAGAAAGATGGGAATTGTACTGCAAAGATGCCATTGCATTTGTAAACGATAAACGAATAATTTGGGACGAGTTTATTGAAGCGACAAGAGTGTTAAAGATCAGGTGTCATAAAGACGCTCTTGAACGTTTAAGACAATTAGAAAACACTTCAGAGTCCATATTATATGCACTGTGGCAATTGTATAGTAATGCGGAGAATCCAGAAATGAAATGTATTCAAAGATATCTTTCTTACTGGAGAGAAAGTAATAAATGATTTTCTTGAATAAATGTTGTGTTTTGTCTTAAATATGGCTAATAATTGTAGACACACTTTATATTTTTATCCTAAATCTTGGTTAAATAATTCGTCGCTATGATTTAGTATGTTATAAGATTCTCGCACGTGCAGAACACAAAAGGGAAAAGTCATTAAAGTTACTAATGGCTAAAACATAACCGGATTTGCATATAAGTAGAATATTTCATTCATTTTAGGGGGTGATTATGAGCTTTGGGGAATAATAAGGGGTATTAATGTGTGGGCAAGTTCAGGCGAGGCGTTAGTGTAACCATGGATAATGTACAGCGTCGCGTCTCTCATAAGGCAGAATTCAAAGTAATATACATTATTTGTAAATACTTTATTTAAATTCAGCATAGTACAGAAGATAAGGGGAGGGTCGTTAAAAAGTCATTGAGGAAAAATACAATGAGACATGTTCGGACAAGGAGAGCTGTAACCATAGAGAATGTATAACACTGAGTAAGACCGCAGAGATGGAAGGTTTATATGAAAAATTATTTTCAATGTTTGAAGCTATTTACAATATATAATTTTTTTAATTATACCATATATGCTTGCCGCTCTGTCTAGTTGAACGTCTGTTATTAAAAATTGTCAAGACTCTCGTATATAAAACCCCCACAAATTATAGTTCTGAAAGTAAAGTTTAACCCGTAATTATAGACCTAAACTCTTAACTCGTAGCCTTAGTCATAAGACTAAAGTTATACGCAAGTCCTGCTATCCTATAACCCACATTCAGATGATTATAACTCGACTAGCTTACGTTTTTTTGTAAGCACTAAGTAACCATCACATCACCACATACATGATATCGGTACCACGTGATTCCCTAATGATGTTTTTAGCGGCTAGAACGTTTAGGTTAACGTTATTAGTGTTAAGCGATCATTAGTCTTCCACTCATGTAATTAAGCAATTATTACCCCTTTCGGATTGATTAGATTCAAACAGATTCTATTTGTTAGAACTCTTCAAATATCTACATTTCTCCATCAAAATCGCAATGTTTCAATGTCTTTTTTCGCAATGTTTTAATGTCTTTTTTCTTTCGTTTGATGAAATCTAGACACATACTCAAAATGCACCGTTTATAGCCTTTAATAAACCATTATAGGTATGTCTCAATGTCGCTTTTCTCAGGTATTCAACACTTATTTTCATACTCTGGGTTGATATACATAATGTGTATCCGTCGGAAATATCCCGGATCTTACGCGGATTTCATCGGGACATGTCGGCGTGAGATCGACAAACAGGTAAGAACACGGCTCTTTGATAGCCATCTGGTAGGCTTGCTGGAAAAACTTTGTGTTGTCGGGATACAACTGTTTGGCAAGTGAGTCACTTGAGTTGCATCACAAACATCTTTTTTTTTGTTAGGACAAAGTAACTACAATCCTGGACAAAATTGTTGGGCCACTTTGCCGATTTTGCCCATTTTCGCATAGTGTCCCAAGCACTTTTGTCCAGGATTGTCTGAAAATGACGAATTAAACAAAATCGAAGAAAAAAACAATTTGGGGGCGGCGATTCTGCGCAGTTTGCTCGAAAATGACATAAATACGCTCCCACATGCATGAACAACAAATTGTTTGTGGGGTTAGAAGGTTTGGTGAATATGTAAATTGAATAGAGCTCTCGTGCGGGTGGTATCGGTGCGGGTGGGAACTCTGCAGAGATTCTGCTCCAGTGATCCCTTCCCCATTGAGGGGGTAAGGGGAAGCAGAGATGGGGGCTCTTTTATTAAACTGTATATATTTTGCAATGTTACAAAGTTAAAAAGCTGTGTTTTATTGAAAAATCATCCAGGATTGTAGCGTTGAGAGAGATGGTACAATGGTCTTTGCTTTGATGAAACAAAATTTTGCACAATATAAATCACGCTGAGATTACCATGATGGGATTTCTTCGTGAACAGTTTGGCTATAATCGTATCTTTTTCACCCATCATGTCATCAATGACAAATAGATTTTTTCTTGGGGGATTAATACTATCCAATATAGATTTGGATAAACCTTGCACAAACTGAATCCCAGGAATAAGAAGTTCCATTTTAGCAAACGTGTCTTGGTAATATTTTCTGGGACAGGGTCGATCATGATTTGGGATAAATGAGTAACTCGTGAGTAACTCTTGAGTAAATGAGTAACTCCTGAGTAATTAACTCGTGAGTAACTCATGAGTAAATGAGTAACTCATGAGTAAATGAGTAACTCATGAGTAAATGAGTAACTCGTGAGTAAATGAGTAACTCATGAGTTACTAAGCGGGGGATTAACAGGGACAAAAAGTGTCCCTAGAAGGACTTTTTTAACTGGAGGATAGGAGGGGATAAGGCCAGTGATCGACAGGGACAAAAAGTGTCCTAGAGGGACTTTTTTAACTGGAGGATAGGAGGGGATAAGGCCCCAGTGATCGACAGGGACAAAAGTGTCCCTAGAGGGACTTTTTTAACTGGAGGAGAGGAGGGGATAAGACCAGTGATCGACAGGGACAAAAAGTCCCTCTAGGGACACTTTTTGTCCCTGTTAATCCCCCGCTTAGTAACTCATGAGTTACTCATTTACTCACGAGTTACTCATTTACTCATGAGTTACTCATTTGCTCATGAGTTACTCACGAGTTAATTACTCAGGAGTTACTCATTTACTCATGAGTTACTCACGAGTTATGAATAATCAATGAGTCAGATTTTTCCGAAGCGATAACGAAGCATTTCCGAGTCCGATAAAACGCCGAAGCATTTCCAATTCCGATAAAACGCCGAAGCATTTCCGAGTCCGATAAAACGCCGAGTGCTTGTTAAGATTACGTCATTTTAAACACGATGGCCGAACAAACAATTTGGGCCGAATTGCGGGAAAATAATATCGATATAGAAAAAGATACGTTATGTTTTTACATGAATAGATGCCTTAGAGAGCATGGTGAATTGTATGAGAGAATTATCGACCAAATCAACAGAGATAACTTGCCGAGTAGCTTGTATACTATTTATCAAGAGATGGATCTTGTGAATTTCGGGAGAATTATTGCTTATTTGACTCTAGTGTTGAAAGTGAGCGATTATTGCGATACCGAAACACTTCGCCAAGACATTAAAAGAACTGCCAAAGATTTTAGGCGAATTGACTTGCAGAAATACGAAATAAAACACCCGTGGATACAAAGGTTGATTAGATTCCTAACGTAACTGTTGTGAGGGATGTTAGAGCGTTGCTAAGGCGAATTTGAATATTACTCGACAAGTTTGGGCGAAAAAAGTCATTAAAAATCGATTAAACGAAGTCATTAATATTAGGAAATGGTAAATACAGGTTGTCATTTCAATGGATTCCGACCTGATTGAGATTTTAAATTTGCGCGAGAGAAAGATTGAGTGTACACTTTTAACATGCTATATGTTGAGGAAATATCGTTAAACATTGATAGACTGGTGGTGGAGAATTGCCATGGCAGTGTGCGACATTGTTGACCCAGGATGCCGGATAAAGATAACATATGGTTTTACTTCGAATGTGCCTTAGAGAGATCATCTGTAGAGAACGTTGTTAAAGCGTTTGTGCGAAAATTAGAAGACATGAAATTATCTGTAAATGGTCTTGAACTATTGAGACATACATATCAAGATCACAAGAAAACGTTTAGATTTATGCCATGTGATTTTATCGCACTAAAGGAGAACCTCAAGAAGATTGCGCATGTGTGTTACAAAGTATTACGTTAGTTGAACATGATTCTTCCTGTTCCAAAGCGAGTTTGTCCGGGTAACAGATCTGTTATGATATGGACGACGTCTTTGTGACTGAAATAAAATTTGCCCGCGAGAAACCTGTGTTCTTAAAGCAGAATGGTCAAAACCAAGTTTACGTATATTCCGACCAGTTTTTCCAGAAGATGTATGTATGTTTCAGAGAGTTTCGAAATAGGAATGGAGTTAAACTCTTGGTGCAAGGGAGCGAAATCACATTAAATGAGTCAGTTTTTCAGAAAATGATAAATATTTTACCAATTCTTGTTGAAATTGTTCATGGAGAGGACTCGTTAAGTGAAGAAATAAAGTTTTCGTTGTTGGAGGAGGAAGGATCTTTGGTTAGACCGTATCTTTCTGCAAGTAATGTATATCGGCGTTGACAATTACGAATGGGATCGGACGTTTGGTGGTTTAAAGAGGATTCTAACTGCTAAATGCATTTCATTTACTGAAGAAGAGTTTGTGCTTGTCAAGCGAGTATTGGGGGATATTCAGCAGAACATAAACGAAAGAAACATTCATAACCCGCCAGACATTAAAAACAGCGCGTGTTGTAATAAGTGAATTTGATCTAAAAGAATCTGAACTAGATAGCTTTGTTTCTGACTCTGATGTGTCTGATGTCTTTGAACCAAAGAAGAGAAAGACTGAACTTCTTAGGGAACCTTGGTTTTGTTATCGGGTATAATAATAAAAAGCTGAAATAAAATATTTTTAAAACTGTGAAAGTGTTAATTTAATTGCCCGGGGCCGCCCAGACCCGAACTTGCTGACCAGGCGTATCAATTCAAGTTGTTTGATTTGCATAGTGCTTTTATATAAAATGTCGTTAAAAAGTCATATTAGGTTACTTAATGACTAGACTCGCCCGTTCTTGTTTGCCCTTTTCACAAAGAAAGCTTACATATAAAAGTGGATCACTTTAGTTAATAGTTATAATTCATATATTATGACGATGGATTGTTTGCACGGAAAACCGGCGTCTCTCGTAACAACGAAAAATGGAAAGTTTTGGCTTTGCGACAACAAGAACGAGGAAAGCTGCGAGTTCTTTTGCCCAGAACAAGACCATGAATTGTTTGAAACTGCTTTATTCCTGTGGCGTTCAAACGGAGCTCTGCGACCAGTTTGTCATGCCCACCTGACCAGAGACCGGCAAAAATGCGAGTCGTGAAAGACATATATAGCAAAACCGAATTTTGGAAGACCTTACTTTGTCTGCTGTGATCGAGAAAATCCATGCGCGTTTTGGCAGTGGGATGATAGAGTCGAGACACCAAAGCCTACATGCAAGCACGGACTGGTTTGTCGCATTCGTAAGGTTAAAAAAGAGGGGGACAACCAAGGCCGTTTGTTTTACTGTTGCCCGAATGAGAAAGAAAATTCGTGTGGTTTCTTCGAGTGGAAACCGCGCCCTCACGTCGACAGAGTTGATTGCCTGTTTAGCTACCCACCATCATATAGCTCACGTTCGTAAGTCAGAGACAAGATCCAAACGAAGCTTTTGCCGAATATAATGGAGAACTCCCTATCATGTCAGTGACAGACGCCATGGAAAAGCTAGACATTAATTAACATAAAGAACACTAAAGTAAACGATTAAAAAAAAGTGTAATATTTTTTCTTTTTCAAAAAAATCTTCTTCATAGATTTTTTGGCGTGTAAAGTTGTCGGTTATGACGTACTACATGGGAGGTTGAGTAACAGCTGGCGTTAGGGGGAAAGTTAGGGTTTAGAGGGTCCCAAAGGAGCCTGAGAAATATTGACGTATGCATAAAAATGAGGTTAGGGTTTTGGAGGTCCCAAAGGAGCCTGAGAATGAATAAATAATAATTGAATATTTAATGAGGCGGTATCCCTTTGGTCTCCATAGTGGGGCTCCCCGAAGATATACCAATCCAAGCTGGATTTCCACTAGGCGTAAAATGTCGCGCGCTCGACTTTTTTTCTTTTGTCTTGTGAGTTTCCATGTGGAAGTAGAAAACTATTCAATTTGTACAATAGAAAAGTCGGCGAGCGCGCGATATTTTATGCCTAATTTACGGAAATCCACCGTCGAATACGTGTCGACTTTGTCGCAGTGTTGGTGAGGTGAAGTACTTTAAACATTTGTACAAGGCAAATTTTGTTTTATTCGGCCGAAATGCCTTACAGCAAAAGACTTCCTTGCCGTCAGTGCTCTTCCTCGTTTAATATGAAGGCCATGTGAAAAAAGATTGCAAAAGTTCACAAAGGTCAAGACGTTGGTTTGCGAGAGCCAAACCGCTTTCTCTCGCATTAAAAAATGCATTGACATTTCAGCCTCTGACCCGATAACCGCGGCGAAAAGTGCCGATACAAGCGATTCAGGAAAGATTGCAACTATACAACATGAAGCCGACTGTCCTTTCACGCGCATTTGTCATCAACAGAAACTCAGGTACACGCTTTTCATTCTTTTTATTAAAATTTATCGTTCGCCTAAATCTAATATCCGTAATAAAACTAGAATATAAGTATTAAAACTGGACTTGTTGTGTTGTAGCATTGTCATTGAGTGTGCAGTTTACTAAAGCTCACCACCCCTCCCATGATATAAAATTCGTTTAGGCGGCACGTGACCAGCCGCAACCATGCAGAGTCTTTTCGCAGCGGTGGGCGAGGGCGGGGAACCAGAGATAAGACCCTGGTTACGATGTTACTCTCTTGTCAACCATTCGTTAAAGTTTTGTTAGCCATATAAGCTCTCGAAAAACCATACAAAGCATTATAATGAACTTTTTTATAATGAACTTATAATGAACACAATTGTGGATAATTCTAGCAAGAACTAGATGGTGAAAAACTCGTTTATATTGTAAGAAATGGACACTCTTGACAAAGTGTTTCTATTGTAATTTAAATTCAATTTAATTCAAAAGTCAAGGGAGTGATGTTTATATGTGCTAACCAGCGACAATGTTGTCTTGTCGATATTCAGACATAGCCATATCTTAATTTTCTTATAAATCTCAGTACTTATATAATAAGCGAATTACTTAATGCTAAATGCTTTGTACGATTTTATACACTCGTTGTGATGTACTGTATTATAGAACTCACTCGCTCATTCGTTATATAATACATCACTACTCAGTGATTCATTATGAGTCCCTCACATTATTGCGATACATCTCAAGAAACTGAAGTAAATTTTGCGCTTTAAAGCACGTCAAATTGTAAGTATATAGGGCTTTTTTTAGAGTCTTGCATCAACCGAACACATGCACACACTGAAAAGTATGACGTCACAAAGTATATAATTCACTTGGACACAGGGCAAACTATAATTAAAGGAACAAACGAAAGTTCCAACGAAACAATTGGATATTCGAACTACAGTTTTCTTCGACCAGAATATGTTTCATATCATGTCCAATAATCTTTTGACCTTTGTTCAAATCGTTCTGACATGTCTACTGGTGGAAAATGCTTTATTAACAAAAGCCAAAGAATCGAAATGGAAACGGACGGGAAGAGTTCACGCGTTAGCAGCAGGTGTTGGTAAGGCTTTGTAAAAATCACAATATTTCAGCAATGGCTGTATATGTATGGTCCAGGGTTACAAAAACAAATGGCTCAACGTCTTGTACATTTCAACTTTTAACCTTAAAGTTTACGATGAACTCAGTGATGCGTGACCGCCAAGATTAATTTTTAATCGCCGTTCGCATTTCAGAGCGTTTCATATTTGTATATATAAAGTGCATTCGTTTTGCTTATTCCCAAATAAGAATAATTTTAAAATAGTCAGGAATAGCTCTATCTCTCGTTTCCCAAACGTACGGTTACACCCATTAATCTAGAGAGTTTAGAAATGTCTTCTAAATGTAAAATGAACACTCGCGTGCGGTATTATCCTGGCTATTCCTATTCCGGAGTGGTCCCAGCTAGTCTTATATTGAACTGGTCTTACACGTATTTCCAAGCTGAGTGGCAAATCCTTATAAACTAAATGGTTACCATTCATTATTTGGTCCACTAAACGTCGGTACTTTGAAGTTGCCAGCCAACATGGCGACTTTGACGTCACCTGCAAGAGCCCAATATAAATAATGTTATTGTTAACCGGCCAAAAATAGTCTCTTATTGCTTTAAGCTGGATTTCCACTAGGCGTAAAATGTCGGGCGTTCGACTTTTTTCTTTTGTCTTGTGAGTTTCCATGTGGAACGAAGTAGAAACTATTCAATTTATACAATAGAAAAGTCGAGCGAGCGATATTTTACGCCCCGTCTTTCCTGCAATCCGACGATTTATTTTCTCCTCAAAGGGAAAACCCTCATTAGACATCCTAGGCAGCAACGGGTTACGCCTGGTTCTCACTTGTCGTAAGAATCGTGGATTTTTCCTGTCCCCGATCGTCTGGGATTGTTACGACAAGTGTGAACAAGGTTGAAGTGACGTCCCAAACAGTCGCCGATCTGATCGGAAGCATCGCAAGAATCGGAATCATTTCTATTTGGAAAATGCACCCTAGACGGTCGCCGACGATCAGGAATTCTAACGACTGAAGATCACTGAAACAACAGCAGGAAAATCTGTTACCGCTATCAAAAATACCGCGGCTCATCGTGTTATGAGACCGTGGAAAAATTTTGAAAATGTGGTGAAGGTATGACGACCAGGATATCTTCAAGATTTACTAACAATCTGTCGGTCAACCAGAGTTTCAAAGTATGTTAATCAATTAGGGGAAACACTGTATAAGATGTATGGTACGAATTAAGAAGCCGCATTAGAGCTAAATCGGTAGCAAATGTTTGATCGACTATAACTCGAAACTTTGCCGTTTCCACCAAAATTTAAATGCTGGTTTTATTTTATTCCATTACTGCTCTTGATATCTGAGGGGTATTTAGTAAGGGAAAATTGCCGTTGGTGGGTAAATTATGTATTCATTCTCTTCATCCAACGACTTGTTTACTATATACATATATAGTTAGTGCTGTCTGTAAAGCGCACTCAGATTCTGTCTTATTTCGAGCAAGACCTTTTAATTGCTACAATGTTGTGCTAAATTTATGTATAATTCTGTTCTTACATAGAAATATATAGCCTAATTAGGTTTTTTGTCTTACTCAGATCTTACAATAAAGTTCGACTTGTCAATGCTACTGATTTCTGTATAGCCAATTTCTGGAAAAGTTTGCCGTTTCTGACCAAAACGAAAATGATGTGATTTCATGCTCTGGTTGTACAAGAACACATTGCTGGTGGATTCTTGCTGTTAAAAACTGCCCTAAGACCCTCGTGTGTCGCTGTTATTAGTCGGTTATTACACGTTCATGGATATCTTTTAAAAATTAAAATCGTTATATTAATTGTAAAGTTTCGTGTGAATTTGGGACAATTTTGTTTGTGCCAAAATTGCTAAAAAGCAGCGTGACACATGCAGCCTCAGTCTTTAATGATTAATGCATTTCCGTACGTCACAAGGCGTCTAATATACCAAGAAGCCCATATTATATTTTCTTCAAAAACGAACTATAGCTATGGCAAGCAGTTCAAAAGTTCTTAACTCGAGAACAGGTTTTCTTGAAATTTTCAGTGAATGCTGCTGCCATGCTCTTTTGTTCATTAAAATAAAAAAATGAGTCGTTTTACTTCATAGACATTTTAACATAATAAAGATCACGAAAAATAGAACTTTAGAAGTAACACAACTGTGAATTAGTTTAATACTTTAAACATTTCGAGAAGCTTTTTAAGTTACTTCGAAGAAAACGAGTGGAAAGACCTGACTAAATAGAGCAAAAAGTTTGATTTAAAAACATCAGCAGCATAAAAACATGAAACTGGATATCATTTTTACTCATTTGAAGCGTGTTTTCGACATTTCGAAAGCAGATTCGTCGTTGTAAATATTCACTCTGAAGATGCTACTGATTAGAACGAAACGTTAGTACTTAAAGCTGTTTGCTGGGCCATCATATTTTTAACAAGACTGTGTCTTCGCCAGTTTAATGTAGCTGGTAAGTTACAGGCTTTGTCTTATACCATGTTAAGCACTTAAAGGTTCTTTTCCATATCATGTGTGAAAATAGAGAACCAGTGGCTGTTTATTTGGTGGTTCTTGGTTGTTTAAGGTTTTACCAGGAGTACAAAACAAACGTTGGCGTTATAAAACGGGTGAGGGTGTGGAACTAACCGCCAAAAAGGCCTCATGTCCGCCATTTCACTCAATTAAACTAAGCTCTTGGCAACGGCCTGCGTCAGCTCAGTGGTCAGAGCACTCAGTGCACTCAGAGTGGCGGAATCGATTCCTAGCCGGAATACTAGATTGTTAGAATGGTTAGGGCATCTAACCCGGTCATTAGAAGGTTGTAGGTTCGAACACAGTCTAGGGTTGAGTAATTACGCTCGACGAACGTCTGGCAAACGTCTGTTACATTACACCAAGTTCACAAACGTACCACATGCACTACATGTATATGTAGAGATTATCATAAGGCCTTGATGTTGCATTTTTGCACCTTGGTCTTAAAATGTAATATACATTCTATATCACCCTAGTACGTTTTGTAAAGTCGTAATTCTTGACAAAATAATATGTTCTCGGTAAAATAACTACATGCAGGTGTAAGTGAAACTAACAGGAACATTAATATTAGCTAGGAAGCGTAATCGTATTTATATTTTCTTTTCTTTTCAGATTATGATCATGACTATATATCACTCGGTTGTTGGAAAACTGAAGAGAAATTAAGCCCTTTTGAAGATTTGGAAAGTTTGCACGATGAGTTGGATGGATTATATTGGCAAAGGTGGACACCAAAACATTTAATATTATTTATATTTATATGCCTGATTAATTATTTACCTGATCCTTCGTTGTTCGTATATTAATTAATTAATTCCTTCATTCATTCATTCCTTCATTCATTCATTCATTCATTCATTCGTTCGTTCGTTCGTTCGTTCGTTCGTTCGTTCGTTCGTTCGTTCGTTCGTTCGTTCGTTCGTTCGTTCGTATGGGAGCACAGGTGGCGTGTGCTGTTAGCGCGCTGCCTCTCACCAATAGTTAAGCCCGGTCAGACGGGGTTAGTACTTGGATGGGTGACCGTCTGGGAATAACCTCGTTCTCGAGCTTGGACCATGTGAGTAGAGTTTAGTTGATCTCTCCTGTGCTTCGAGGGTTTTTCGCCGGGTTCTCCGGTTTTCCTCCCTCCGTAAAATCAACACCTAGGTCTTAGTTGAGATCCGTGGTCTGAACTGTGTTGTTGGCGGCAGCATAAAGCGCCTTTGATATGCCTCAACACGGCCACGGTGAAAATTTCTAAATTGCCTGATAAGCCACCCATAACATTGTAATGCGCATTTGATCATATCCACATGTTAATTTGCGCAATAGAAATATTAAATCATTATATCATTATCATTATCATTATTCGTTCGTTCGTTCGTTCGTTCATTAATATTTTTTCTGTTTGCCCATCCGTTGTTTGTTTGCTTGTTTGTTTGTTTGTTTGTTTGTTTGTTCGTTCGTTCGTCCTTCTTTCCTTCCTTCCTTCATTCCTAATTCCTTCCTTCCTTCTTTCATTCCTTTCTTACATACTTACTTACTTTACTGACTTCCTGACTTCCTTTCTTTTCCTTTCGCCCTTCCTTCTTACCTCTTTGCTTTCTGCCCTCTTTCTCTTTCTCTTTCTTTCTTTTCCTTCACAATTGATGCCTGTTTTTTTCCTCTTCATTTCTTGATTCATTTCTTGATTCATGGCTTCGTGCGTGCGTGCGTTCGTTTGTTTGTTCGTTCGTTCGTTCATTAATCTTTCTCATATACATTCATTAGTTAAACAGGAAAATTTATTACTACATGACGACTACAGAAGAAACCAAATAAATTTCTTTCTTAAAAAATACAGTTCATTTTTCTTGTTTCTATTTCGTTTTATCACTGCTATTCTTACAATAGTGTCATCTAAATTATTTTTAAACGTTGAATAACTTGCTGTGTTGCATTTTTTTGTTCTTTTATGCTAGATTAAACACTATTAAGAAGTGTGCTTCTGTAACAAAGAACACTGGTTACGCTCTATTTGGATTGACCAACAACGGCGAATGCTTTGGAACGAAGCACGTCAGCAACCGTTATAAAAAGCTGGGACGCTCAAAGAAATGTAAAAACGGAGAAGGTGGAATAGGCGCCATGAATGTCTACAAGTTGACAGGTAAAACAACTTAACATCTTTCCCAAGCATTTCTTAGGTGGATAAAACCTACCTTGCTTTATACGCACTATCTACAACGAATTACAATATACAAGAAGCAATTTGCAATAATCCACAACTTACATAAGCAAACGACTTTCATAAACAATTGAATCGTGCACAGAAATCAAAGTAGCCAAGGCTTTCGAGTTGACCTGCAAGAGAAGGCAGTTAAGCTAACAATATAGTTTATAGTGTAAGAAAACTAATAAGATACTATTTATCAGGGGTCGGTTGCACCAAAGAGTGTCATGCAACGTTAACTGTAGTCAGACCTTAGTTCTAGCACGGATCAGGACTAGCGTTTGAGAAGTTAACTACAATTTAACTACACTACTAACTGGCCCCAGAACAGGAAAATGTCCGGCAGCAACGAATGTTTTTTATAAGACTTGTCTCCAAATAGATTTAGTGATTTAATGTAATTTTGTATCGTTTGGTTTGGTTTGGTTTGGTTTGGTTTGGTTTGGTTTGGTTTGGTTTGTATTTATTTCTCTTCTCTTCTCTTCTCTTCTCTTCTCTTCTCTTCTCTTCTCTTCCTTTGCTTCGGTTTTCTTTAAAGTCAAATCGACAATAAATATCCCAAACCTCTTTTATGATCTATCATCATATCACTTCTTATTAGAGATTTTCTCTCCTTTCCGACGCATGACTTATAAGAGAGAAATCCTCTGTGACCAGGGTTGCCAATCTATAAACATGTTTTACTTAGCGACTGAATTTGAATTTTAAACCAAGTTATCTTCTTTTAAAGGCGAGTCATTCCAAGACAGCGATGATTTTGAAGATGATATAATACTTACAAAGTCTCAAAAAGCTCTGATCGACAACCCGCACAGTGCGTTGTATCACGACGATATGGACCTACAGACCTCGGTAGCTATGGCTATCTGGCCGGAAAATACCATACCTTACTACGTACCACCACGCTTAGGTATGAAATGGAGAGTTTTGTGTTGAAAATTGCATGTCCTTATTCCGACAGACTGACTGACAGTCTGACAGATAGACACAGATAAACAGACAGACGCACGTATAAACAAACAGTCGTTGCCAAGTACCTCTAATGGTTGCTATTTTCCCATTGGTCTATGATCAACCATCATGTCCAATACGTTTTGAGATATCCTAGTGACAGACAGACAGACAGACAGACAGACAGACAGACAGACAGACAGACAGACAGACAGACAGACAGGCAGGCAGGCAGGCAGGCAGGCAGACAGGCAGGCAGGCGGGCAGGCGCGGAGGCGGAGGCGGAGGCGGAGGCGGAGGCGGAGGCGGAGGCGGAGGCGGAGGCGGAGGCGGAGGCGGAGGCGGAGATGGAGACGGAGACAGAGACAAGCAAGCAAGCAAGCAAACAAGCAAGCAAGCAAGCAAGCAAGCAAACAAACAAACAAACAAACAAACAAACAAACAAACAAACAAACAAACAAACAAACAAACAAACAAACAAAGATGGAAGGACAGACGGACGGACGGACGGACGGGCGAACGAACGAACGAACGGACGGGCGGGCGGGCGGGCGGACGGACAGACGGACGGACGGACAGACAGACAGACAGACAGACAGCATTATTTAACCTCGGTGTTTTGATGAACTAAAATTTACAAAAATAGACGATAATACACGGCTGCGTAAAAATATGATATTTATCTTCGAGCGTACTACTTCTACTTGATCTGTCACGAGAGGCGTAGCAACAAGCAAAACAGCAGTGACAGCAACCACTCCTTCATAAAAATCTTCAGTGGTGTATTCCATTTATGAGTAATTTTGTAAAGGGCACGCCACAATGCTAAGATTTCTTCCCAGTTTGCCCTCGTTAGGCCACATACAACACTTTCGATACTTGAACGCATATTCATTGGTTTGATCACGTTGTTTATTTGCAGCCACCACGAAGGTAGCCAAACGATTTGTGGCAGGCATTCGCCAGTGGCAGAAGAAGACGTGTGTGAAGTTCGTACCGAGAGGCAACCATAGGGACTGGGTCGAGGTTTTTCGCGAACGCAATCCGAAAAGTAGACGGTATATGCAATTTAGTGCAAATGTATCTAAGAAATCAGCCATTTGACGTCATCATTCATGATGGCGGTATAGATCGAGATGAACCAGTGACTCAGTGACCTCTAATACATGTAGTGCTAGTCATATACATATGCTAGTCATCAACCGGGCAAATATTGAAGCCAAACAAGGCGGATTGTGTAAGCCTGAAGTACGTATATAGTGTCAGTCTCTATATACATATACATATATATAACTATACATACTTCAGGCCTACATACCCACAATCGTGAAAAAGCAAATATAGAAATTTATCGCGGTAAGCTCACGAAGCTAGAGGTGTTTATATGGAGAAATGTTTATCTCACTTTGTCCATAGGGCTTCCAGTGCCGAGTTCTCACCAGAACGAGTTACCCGTCTGTCTCGTATATAATCACTAAAAATAATCACTATAATCACTTAAGTGCCTATGATATGAAAATTAAGTTTGTCTTATTTAAAAGAACACTTAAATGACAGAGTAACATATTTTCCGGGGTTTTTATTACTTGCTTTGTTTTTGAGATATTTCATGTTTTTTGTTAAACAAATTCACATGTTTATAATGACTAATGTGTATAATGACTAATCGAAGAAAGTTAATATATATGTTTGCTATTATTGAACCAAACTTAATTCGAAGGAAGCATGAATTTCAAGTGATTTTGTTTGATAGTAGAAAATTTATATAACTTTATCTGATAAGTCATTATGCACATGTACGTCACAACTTTTGACATTTGCATATCAAACAAACTGAGATATAAAGTTTTTTGTTTGTTTTTGCTGTGTTCGAGTCCCGTCTGGAGCTTTTTTGAACGTAGCTTAAAAAGTTGTTGGTCATGAACCAACGTTTCGACACATATCCCATATCTATACTTTGAGACTTGTGTTAAAAACAATGATTTGATTAATTTATTTGTTGCCTTTTTAATGGTGTAAACTAGGTGTGCATCAGCCATTGGACGAATTGGTCGTTACCAGCCAATACGAATCGGAGACCTGTGCCCTGCCGGGAGCCTCATACACGAGTGGGGTCACGCGCTCGGTCTGTGGCACGAGCAGTCTCGCGAAGATCGAGATAAATTTGTAAAGATTAACTGGGCGAATATCTTGCCAGGTCAGTTGGACCAATATTTACCTCCACCAGAGATTATGTTTGATTGTTTGTTTTGTTTTGGTTAGGTTTGGTTTGGTTTGGTTTGGTTTGATTTGGTTTGATTTGATTTGATTTGATTTGATTTGATTTGATTTGATTTGATTTGATTTGGTTTGGTTTGGTTTGGTTTGGTTTGGTTTGGTTTGGTTTGGTTTGGTTTGGTTTGGTTTGGTTTGGTTTGGTTTGGTTTGGTTTGGTTTGGTTTGGTTTGCTTGCTTGCTTGCTTGCTTGTTTGTTTGTTTGTTTGTTTGTTTGTTTGTTTGTTTGTTTGTTTGTTTGTTTGTTTGTTTGTTTGTTTGGGTCAAGGTTAAAAAGGATAACTCAAACGGACACGTCCATTTCGGATTTGCGGCTATCCAAAATGTGTCGTCAAATTTGTTTTTCAAGCTTCGGCGAGTCTCAAGCTTTCAGCAATTTCCTAGATAACCTAACCTAACCACAACGAAAACCCTAACTTGAATCCCAGTCAGAAATGTTAGTATTTAAATTTCACGACATATTTTGGAAAAGCCGCGGTGTGGTATAGTATGTAATATTTCAAATCCGAGTTAGTGTTTTAGACGTGGTTGCCAAATCCCATGTGCCGTTAACAATAGCTCGGCTGCGCCTCGCTGTTGTTAACGGCACATAGGATTTACAAACCACGTCTAAAACACTAACGAGGATTTGAAATAGCTTCTCACACATCATTAGATATTCATTGCAATGAGGGCAATCACAACAGACTGGTCGTCAAGCGCTTGTAGAGACAGGGGAAAATTTTGTTTTAAAACAGCCAGGAGTTTTGGTAGGTTTCGGTCTGTCGTCGAATAACTTAAATTGCACCAACGTAAGTTTGGTTTCTTGTTAGTCTATTTTACTTGTAATATATGTATCGCATGTACATGCATGTAGTCGCTTATATTGTGAAGCGCTGTATTTAGAAATGTTTTCTAAATACAGTGTATTTAGAAATCATTTCCCAATACAGTATTGAAATTTTAAATTAACATATGTATTGTTTTCCCCCTCAATTTCCCGATCATCTTCTAAGCCCTGCCCACTTGAATTAATTAGGTCTCTGGTTTAGACTGGGTTTCTAGGTAAGTACTGTACATGTGACGTAAATCAAGCAACCGGATGGGCCGAAATGCTATGAATATCTAATGATGTGTGAGAAGGTATGATAGGGTATGATATGGTATGGTACATGGTATGGTATGGTATGGTAGTGTATAGTGCGGTACTGTACGGTATGGTGAGAATCGAATCGTATTGTAACGGGTCGCCTCGTCTCGTCTCGTCTCGTATCGTATTGTATTGTATTGTATTGTATTGTATTGTATTGTATTGTATTGTATTGTATTGTATTGTATTGCAAGTAAAAGTTATTGAACCGAAATATGTCAATTAGTTGTTTATAAATCAAAGGCGTGGTTGAAAATTCACAATTTCATTAAGAAACTTCAGTAAATATGATATTTCAATAATAATAATATATTTCATATTACAGATTGAAAATTCGCATGTGAAAATTAACCGCATATATACCGTACCCTGCTAGTAAGGTATACTATATAAGCTTTCCAACAAAATCATCCACCAGTTTCACCAAGGCTTTTAAGTATCCCGAATCATCTTAGTTTCCTGCACTGCACTGCACTGCACTGCACTGCACTGCACTGCACTGCACTGCGCTGCGCTGCGCTGCACTGCACTGCACTGCACTGCACTGCACTGCACTGCACTGTACTGTACTGTAAGACCTATGATACATTGGTTCGATGTAAGATATTTTAAATTATATTACATTGCATTTAACTTTAAGGTAAGGACGACCAGTTTAGGAAGTACCGCCATTTCATGGCGAACACATTGTCCGTGAAATACGACTACATGAGTATCATGCATTATGGAAAAGATTACTTTTCAAAACTAACCTCAGATCAGATGGGGTATCTAACAACCATTGTGACACTGGACAAAACTTATGCTGATAAGATAGGTCAAAGAAGACGAGTGACGCCGGAGGATGCAGCCAAAGTTAATTTACTATATGGATGTGCGGGTAAGTACAACAGACCATTTTTTGAATAAAACGAATTGAGTAGAATCGTTTCTATGTTATGTAACATGCGCTCAAACCTTGTTCCTACTAGTCATATATCTACATTCATAATAATATATTTTTTTTAACTTGTTTGATGTTTCTCAATCCCCAATTGCTCATAAAAGATTTGTTGATTCTGTAAGCTACGCACAACCTCGTCCCCCGGGCATTTTGTCTCCACGTTGGGAGGTCGGTAAAAATGGACATGGTATCGACTGGTCACATAACACTCATTTTCGCTGACCTCCTAACAATGAACATATTTAATATTGTTCTCGTAATGTAATTCAGACTTTCCGTACATGTGGCAGACAAAAGACTGGAGCGAGTGCTCATCAAAATGTGGTACAGGTAAGAGAACACGAGAGATCTTCTGTGCAAAGTCAGATCTCAAACACGTGGATGCCAAGCGCTGTTCGAAATCCAGAAAACCGCAAGACAAACTCAGTTGTTACGGACAGAAGTGCAGTAAGTAATTAACTAGTTTTAATTACTATATTTAAAAAAAAATGACCAAAGAAAATGACCTTCCTTCGACTTTTCCCTCGTTCTTCCTTCCTCTATTTATCCTTCCTTTCTTTCTTTCCTTTCTTTCTTTCCTTCTTTCTTTCCTTCTTTCTTTCCTTCTTTCTTTCCTTCTTTCTTTCCTTCTTTCTTTCCTTCCTTCTTTCCTTCTTTCCTTCTTTCCTTCCTTCCTTCCTTCCTTCTTTCCTTCTTTCCTTCTTTCCTTCTTTCCTTCTTTCCTTCTTTCCTTCTTTCCTTCTTTCCTTCTTTCCTTCTTTCCTTCTTTCCTTCTTTCCTTCTTTCCTTCTTTCCTTCTTTCCTTCTTTCCTTCTTTCCTTCTTTCCTTCTTTCCTTCTTTCCTTCTTTCCTTCTTTCCTTCTTTCCTTCTTTCCTTCTTTCCTTCTTTCCTTCTTTCCTTCCTTCCTTCTTTCCTTCTTTCCTTCTTTCCTTCTTTCCTTCTTTCCTTCTTTCCTTCTTTCCTTCTTTCCTTCTTTCCTTCTTTCCTTCTTTCTTTTTGTAATCCATTTAATTAAACAGTTCAGCCTAATTAACAATATATAAAAAAAACAGATATATAGGGCCCTAGTGGGTAGCCTATATCTGTTATCCACACAAACCGAAGAAAACTATTTACAAATCATATGATATTTACATAGTTAAAAATTATAATAATTTTTTCTTTTTTAGTTATTGTCATAAAATAAGATAAAATAGAAAAAAGTTTAAGAAACAGATGCGGCGACAGTTGTTTTAAACAAGTTCTTGATCCTTATCGATCCGAACAAGACAGATCTTTGCATTATCTTTAAAACTCTAATTGTTTCTTGTTTTCCGAGGAGGCACACGAGGTTATCTTGTAGTTCCTTTGAGTACCCACCGAGGGCATCAACAATCACATTAATTTGATTTACTTTATAGTTGACATATCTTCTTTTTAGTTCATCACGAACCTCTTGGTATTTCTCTTGTTTTTCTAAGACTTTCTTCTGTCTATTCGAAATCCACGGGCAGCTAAACTCCACAACCACTATTTCTTTATTTTCATGATCGTTAACGACAACGTCAGGCCTGTTTCCTTGTTCCTGGGCGTAGAGAACTTGGCTTCCTGTTGATAGTATAGGGACGTCCCAGTAGACGCTTACTTTGTTGTTCTCTACAATCGGCTTTGGGTTTGTAATGTTGTTCCATGAAGGGACTTTCCTAACAAGTTTATAATGCTTTAGCAAGGAATAGTAGAGGCATTTCATCGCGTTGTTATGGCGATACAAATACTCTGACTGTGTCAGTCTTGGACATCCAGTCAGTATGTGAGCCACCGTTTCTGGTTTTGTGTTACATAGGCGACATCGGGTATTTGGTACTTCTTGTCCAAGTTTCTGTTGGTAGTATATACGCGTAGGCAGCAGCTGTTGATAAAGTTCCTCGACGTCAGCCACGACGTCAGCCTGACACTCTGTCCAGTAGTTCAGCCAAGTAAAACAGCATTCATTATTCACGGTGTTGTCAGTCCATCGAGTCGTCGTAAAATTTCCTAACCATTTCTGCCCTTCTATTTCTCGTTTTCGCTTGTCCCGGCTTGCTTTCTTCAACACTTCTTTTACACTTCCTTCTTTAGTCGCCAATAGTTGCGTTCTATCCTGCGTTGTGTATTTTATTTTCCACCCATGGTTCTCTCTATTATTATTGACTTCGACACCCAGTTTTGCTGCAAATTTCTCCGCATCTTTCATTATTGATCTTCTGCCTTTCTCTCCTCTTTGTTGGTCGATTTGGGCCACAGCTTGCATCCTTAAATCATCTGAGGAATACAGGTGTACAGCAGTTTTTATTTTCGTCTCTATATATTCATCCTCTACAGATTTCATACCACGGCCTCCCATGGATCTTGGCATGTAGAGAAGTGGTACCGACGCCCCAGGGTGTCTTGCGCCAGCATCGGTGAGAATTTTTCTGACTTCTCTATCTAACTCTTGTTGGTCATGCACAGTCCATTCAGTAGTGCACATGTAGTACGTAAGTGCTGGGATGGCAAACGTATTGGTGGCATGGATCTTTAATGGCTCGGACATAGGAGAGGACCATATTAACCACATTCTTTGCAGGAACTCTTTACTGACTTCATTACGAATTAATTTCGAATCATGACAAGTATGTTCATAAATGCCCAGAAATTTATATGGTCTGTCCTTACTTACTGCTCTAATTTTTGTAGTTTCATTCAGGTGTAGATCTGGCTGCTCTTCCAGTTTCCCTCTCTTCACATTCATAATGGCACATTTCTTTGCTCCCCATTCCATGTTCAAATCTTTCATACAGTTTTGTGTTAACTTTAAAACCAGGTGAAGTTTTTTCTCATTTGCAGCAAAGACTTTCAAATCGTCAATAAACATCAACTGAGTGATTTTAAGTCTTATTGGTTTACTTAAGATATAGCCATCGGTAGCTCTTATTTTCCAGGCAGCTGGATTGATGTAAATAGTAAAGAGTTTCGGGCACAGAGAGTCACCTTGCAGTAAGCCTTTTCTAATGGTTACTTTGCTTGATTCTTGCATACCTGCTTTTGTTTTAACTACCAGCGTTATCGAGCACTTGGTTACCAATTTCATAATGATGGATATCAAATATTTGGGGAAGCTATGAATTTCTAGAACTTTTCCAAGGATGGTATGATCTACACTGTCGTAGGCTTTTCGTACATCCACCCAAGCGCATGCCATGTTGCGTTTCTTCTCTTTAACATCCTCAAGAACAATCTTATCTATTAGAAGATTGTCAAGGCAGCCCGAGACCTCTTCCTTCGCCCCTCTTTGGTCCTGTTGGAGAAATTCATGACGCTTTAGGTGGTTGTCAACAATGGCGAGAGTTATTGATGTCATAAGTTTGTATGTTGTATTTAGGCACGTTATAGGTCTATGATTTGCGGAGCTCCATTCACCGTCTTTAGGGAAAAGTGTTGTTCGCCCCATATTTAGCCATTCTGGCAATGCTTCATTTTCGTTGATAACAGATTCAATAACTTTTGCCAAATGTCCGTGGAGAGATGTTATTTTCTTTAGCCAATAGTTTGCTATTCCGTCCGGGCCAGGCGCTGACCAATTTCTTTCTTTCTTTCTTTCTTTCTTTCTTTCTTTCTTTCTTTCTTTCTTTCTTTCTTTCTTTCTTTCTTTCTTTCGGTCTGTCTGTCTGTCTGTCTGTCTGTCTGTCTGTCTGTCTGTCTGTCTGTCTGTCTGTCTGTCTGTCTGTCTGTCTGTCTGTCTGTCTGTCTGTCTGTCTGTCTGTCTGTCTGTCTGTCTGTCTGTCTGTCTGTCTGTCTGTCTGTCTGTCTGTCTGTCTGTCTGTCAACCTTCGAGATCGCGACATGAAAATCGCCTTATTAAAACCGAAGACGAATTATTTAAAAGACAGTTTCGCGTACGATGATGCAAAACTGTGGAATAGTCTACCTAATGAAGCAAGATTAGCAACAAGCTTAAAATCGTTTAAAAATTATGTCTCAACCTTTAGTTTCCCACACTAAAATAATCTTAATCATTTAAATTAATTCAAATTAATGAAATACATGTACATAATATATTATAATTATTCACATTTTATCAAAAATACAAAAATAATCTGTATATACAACTAATTATGTAAATATTTAATCGGCTTTCATGAAAAGCAATTTGTAATTATTGATTGAAACACCGATTTTAAATAAATGCTCTGTCTGTCTGTCTGTCTGTCTGTCTGTCTGTCTGTCTGTCTGTCTGTCTGTCTGTCTGTCTGTCTGTCTGCAGCACTGAGCTTTATTAATGCATGATACCATAAATCACAATGTTCCAAAACATTTAAGTGATTTATTCTCAAACTGTTCGGAAAGTAATGCTTACAAATCACGACTTAGAGAAAATGATTTTAATGTAGCCATGAATTATATTCCTAAAACAGAATGTTATAAAGGGTCATTTTCATATAGAGGCACAAAACTTTGGAATTCTCTATCTCGTGATTTGAAGAAAAAAAACAATATTGAAAAAGAAATTATCCTCAGTCAAACAAATTGTCGACTAATCTATGTAAATAAAAATGTATTATTTTAAAATGTATTATATTTATTATGTAAAACTGTATTATATTATTTAAAATATGTAAATATTTTTCCTTTTCTTACCCTTCCGTTTTTTCTTTCCTTCCTTCCTTCCCTTCGTTCTTTCTTTCTTTCGTTTTTCCTTTCTACCTTACTTCTTTCTTCCCATCCTTTCTTCTCTTTCCTTCTCTACGTTCTTTCCTTCTTTATTCTTTCCTTCTACCTTCTTCCTCCATTCCTTTCCCTTAGTTCCTTCCTTCCTCCTTCCTTTATTCTTTGCTCCTTATTTCCTTCTCTGCACTTCTTTTCGTTCTTTCCTTTTCCTTTCTTCCCTCCTTTCGTTCCTAGCTTCTTCCTCCCTTCTTTCCTTCTTTCCTTTAATACGTCTCTTCTTCCTTCCTTTCTTTCTTCCTTCCTACCTACCTACCTTCTTTCTTTCCCTTCGTTCTTACCTCCTTGCTTTCTTCCTTTCTTCTTTCCCTTTCTTCCCATCTCTTCATTCTTTTCTTCTTTCTTAACTTTCTTTTGCAAAACGTGTCATTCCTCTCACTCTCATTCCTATCACCGCAGCCTTACACATGCAACCCAAGTAAATTTTGCCGTTTGTTTTATTTAGCAAGTTGTCCAACAGGCTGGTTCAAGCTGAACAAGGCTTGCTACAAGGTTCAAAACCAAGCTCTACCTTGGTTAGATGCACAAAAAGCATGTCTTAAACATGGTTCGGATTTATTGACGTTAAAAACAAAGCGGGAAGAAGCAAGCATTCGTAGCTACCTTAAGTCGATAAACAAGCATATTTCGTATTATTGGCTGGGTAAGTCGATAAAACAATAAAATGCCTATCACACCTGTGGGGATCTTACATATTCGTAATCATTGGGTTCTCCTGAGCAAAATTGCAATATATCTTATCGTTCTTCAATTTCATCTTCATGCATTTTTTCCCTGTCAAAGTCGGTGACACCTTACCGGAAGTGACATTGAAAAAGTAATGAGCTGTTGAAAAGAAAGTTTTTATAAGACAATTAAGTGCGAAAAAGATACGTAGTGTTGTAAAGACTGTTTTTCTCTCCAAAAGCTCATTCCTTTTTCGACTTCACTTGCGGTAAAAAGTTACCAACTTTGACAGCGAAATAGTCCATGAAGATAAAATTTTGAAGTGTCAAAATATATAGCTTTGCTCAAGAGAACCCCGATGTAAAATCCCGCACAGAAGCGGCTTTCTTAATAAACAACTTTTTATTAACTGTCTCTTTTCTGTTGGAATTACTCTTTAATATTTTCTTTTGGCAAACACCGGACGATTTTTTTCACCTTTGGACATGCAGGGAAAATTAGGAGGAGTTTCTATAACCAAGTGATATGTCAAATGTTACATGCATATCTAACCATTACTAATCCATGTCCTGAGCAACACAGGACGAAAGCTCAGCAGAATAAATATATATTACATGGTTGTATCCGAAAACATTTTATTACAACATTCTTCACCATGCAAAGCAGTTATAAAATTACTAGTTTCTTGAATGTTTACATGGATTATTGGATTTGCATTGCATCTATTCATTGATTAGTTTTGAAAAGGAAATAAGAGAATTATTGAAATTAAAAAAAATCCTATATGATTTCACAGAAGAGGCAGCTATAGAATAACACTTGGTCCTGATAAATACTTTGTTGTTGTTGTTGTTGTTGTTGTTGTTGTTGTTGTTGTTGTTGTTGTTGCTGATCCCATCATGTAATTTTAGGATAAAGGTAAGTACCTGTACGTATACTACTTCCTACCATATTGTGTTCTTACGCGATTCTGGTTGTTTAGTTGGGGTTTTTATAAGACGTGAGCCAACACGATGTTGGCATTTGCTCTGATAAAGGCCTGAGACAACAGGTCGAAAGCTAAGCAATAAATAAGACTATATAGGATTCATTAAAACTGTGTAGATCTATAAACGCTTTTGAGCGCCGCTTAAAAAACGTTTACAGGACTTAATTAAGCAATTTTTAATTTTAATCTTGTAAACATAAAATGCAATTATAACTTAATTTGTTTATTTTAAACAATTATGTAACTTTATTATTTATTTATTGATGTAATGTTCCTTGTCTCTGAAAAGCCTTTTTTAGGGAGTAGATAATAAATGTATGTATGTATATATGTATGTAAACGTGGTGTCACCGCAAACTCCTTGTTTCTAATATTTTGTTTTACTTTTGTATGACTAAAGTATTCAGGGGTTTATATAAAGGGTAATATAAGGATGGGTGAAAATATGACATTTATTTCGAGTGTTGACCAGGATATGCCACGACTGAGCAAAGCGAACGAGTGAGATATTCTGTTCAACACAAGAAATAATTTCATATTTCCAAATATCCAACACTTATTGTTCTGTTTATTATATAAAAAATAGCCTATTTCCCCACAAAAATAGAGCGGTAAACTCTAATGCGTTTCATGATAATCGATACATGTATGAGATTATTATGAATAATCACACATGTGAGATTATCGATTTTCTTAGTGGCGGAAAAATCAATAAACCACTCTATTTTATATAATAAAAGTAAATATGCAATATTTCCGTCCAAACTTTATGAGATTTACATTCCTATATACGGTTCGGCCGCGCTCATATTGTTAATAATAAATATTACTTGTATATCGCTAACTATAAGCACAAGGCAGCGACCTTCGTAGCTCAGTGCATGGTCAGAGCAGTATACTGCACTACTAATCACAGGGTCGATTCCTAGCCGGAAGGCCTTGACGTCGCATTTTCAAAACTGATCCCGGTTTGGTCTTCACTCTTCAATGAAAATGTATATACTGAATACTTTTAAGGTGGCTCCCTACAGTAATTTTAAGAAGGGGCTGGTAACGAGTATGACCATGACGTCGGCACATGCGTAAATAGCAATCTTGTCGAGTTGATACTCTGTCACGTCAGCAGCCGTCCGAGCGATACAAATACTCAAATATCACACATTTGCTTCGGTAAAATTCTTTAAAATTTTGTGCATAAAAAAATAGAAAAACCTTGAAGTAAAACAACACACTAAAAAATTTTACAAGACAGAACTTTTTTTAATCCATTAAGTTTATAGCGAAAAATCTGTCTTGACAACTTTTCCTAATATTTTTCTGTAGTGGTCTGTGTAGAAAAAACTGACCAGATGTTTTTAGAAATTTTGACCTGGAGATATGCGTCTAAATAGACAAAAACCGTCAAAATTTGACAAACTTCAAACGCCATTATTACCATGGTAACAGCAAATATTAGCACTATTCAACAAATACTTCATAAGTGTGGTTCTCCTTCTGCAGTTCAGCATACAGAATAAATATATATATAATAGTTATTTTATAGACAGCAATAACCATAGACTATGACTAAACGTAACAAGCCATGAAAAAACTAAAACTCTAGGGAGCCACCTTAATGGAAATTTTCCTTCACCAAAATCCTATTTCCACATGTGATATTTTTCAGGGGCTTACTACCGCAGTGCCGATGGAGATTTCTACTGGGTGGATGAGAACCGTGTTAAGTACAAAAACTGGATGATGGGAGAACCACGCTGGAATGTCGATTGTGCATTGCTAATTCATATAAAGAAATGGGGAACAGACAATTGCTTGGTGCCACGAAAATTTATTTGTAAAAAAGAAATTGTATAACTATAAATATAGAATTGTTGATCAATCGGTCTCACTTCTAATCCCTCATCCTCCCACACAGGATCTCTCATAGGCGCATAAATAACCTTCTTCGGTGCGAGAAAAACTTTGGGAACCGAAGAAAAAACTTTGTCTATAAAAAAGAGTTAATGCAATTGTCTAAATACTTTCTGGGGTAGCCGTTATATAAAAGGATTTTCTTGAAATTTTTCAACGACGTAATTCGTTGTATATCGGTCAAAGATGCCGACTTCTCCACACACGAATCTCTGATCACTTGGGTGGTTCTGCCCTTACTGGTAGGAAGCGTGTCAATCCTTTTCCTACCAGTATATTTGATAAAATAAGAACCTGCTTTGGAATTTTAGCCTAAAACAGGTTCTTATGTAAAGGGGTCTAAATGGAAAATCTTAGCCTAACAGGTTCTTAAAATCTAGGTTCTTATACGTGTGTTTTTACTGTATCTTATCTTTATATAATCTGAACGAGAAAGTCTCTTAATTCGTAAATTTAACTTGTCTCTCAATGTCAATATTGGCTCGTTTCCACTTTCCTTGTTTTGACCATTTCTCACATCATTTTATCTCACCTCACTTTCTAATATGAGACCTCGCATTCTCTCACTTCCTGGAAACGCCAATATGTAAATAGCTTATATGTATATACCGTAATTATTGACACCTATATCATTCATTCTGTGATAATGTTGCGTGAAGCAACGAAATGTTAGAACCTTAATAAACTTTGTTATACTTTTACAATGTCTTACTTTCATGTTTTATGCTGGGCTTTAATTTTTATCATTCTTCTACAATTCCCGCCTGGCTCATCTGTTGCCCTTTGGGAGTCCAAAAAACGTGATTAAACAATTCGGGAAAAGAATAAAACTAAATGTTATGCATAGTTAAACAGCCAGACAATCAAAAACTGTTACCAAATAAATAGCAACAGTTGTTGCTATGGCAACAATGATGTTTCAAAATGGCTGCCAATTACCCTTCAAACTAATTTAATTCGAAAAAAACTTTGGTGACCCCCCATTTTTTTTCATTAAAACTTTTCTTGAAGTATGAGTGATCAATTGGCCGATAAAAAAAATTCTGAAGAACGAATAATTTTTTCCCCCGGAAAAATCATGTTTGTTTAAAAAATTTCGTTCTACAGAATTTTTTTAAAATCGGCCTATTGATTACTCATACTTCAAGAAAAGTTTTAATGAAAAAAAAAATTGGGGGTCACCAAAGTTTTTTCCGAATTAAATTAGTTGGAAGGGCAACAACTGTTGCTATTTATTTGGTAACAGTTTTTGATTGTCAGACTGTTCAACTATGCACAACAATTAGTTTTATTCTTTTCCCGAATGGTTTAATCACGTGTTTTGGACTCTCAAAGTTGTATTTTCCATTCAAGAAACTGTGTGTTAAACATATCGTGTTTAGTGTCTTGTGAATAGCATGTTGTGAATATGTGTATGGGCTGAAGGCCGAGAAATCCGATCAGAGCCGATTAAAACGTTGTTTGTTAAAATTGTTGACTTGCCGTCACTCGTCAGTTACATGTAGTTCGCTTATCCAGAAAGTGAAGTGTCTTTTGTCAACAATTATTATTTTCAGTGATAACCTTGCTCGACATGCTCTTCTTTTTTTAGTAAGTTGTAATTATCTCAACCAATCATTTTTTATACAGTTAATTGCATTGCATTATTACCTGCAGACAAAATATCTAAAATACAGCTTCTAATTCATCTATAGGGTAAAACGTTTGGTCAGGTTTACATAAAGTACTTTGGTTATTGGCCCATTGTCATATTTAGTGAGATTACATATCGACTAATATATAAGTAACTGTTATTTTGGGTTAGGGATCTATTTGAAACCCTTTAAAGCTTTTGTGTAAATAATAACGCACCATGTTGTTACAACTACGTGATTACGTCGTTGCCTTTCACTAAGGCCATGCCATTTCCAACCACAGCAGTTGATACATGTACACCTGTGTGTACCTATTTTAGTATCAACTGGTGTAAGTTGAGTGGAGTGGAGTTGAGTTGAGTTAAGTTAAGAATGAAGTTAAGTTAGAATTATACCTTTGGAGCCAATGAGAATGCAGGGTGAGACGACAATTCAGACTTAAACTAGACCTATATAAACTAGTGAATCACCCTTTAAAATATTGTTGGGCCACAAAACTTTCAGTAACAAAGATTTTAAATTTTATGATTATAATTACACATTTTAAAAGTCTTAAATTTCAAAAATTTCCATACTTCATTCTCATGCAAGTAGGCTCTTTCCAAGAACTAATTATAAGAAGAAAAAAACACTTCAAAGACAAAACTTTTTGTTATTGAGGACAGCCAAGGAACATAAAGGATACCTAAGAATTTTCCAAAGTCCTTCGATTCCAAGCGGTCCCCCACCCACCCACCCCACCCGATCGCTTGTTACCATGGAAAATCCAAAATACATTTTAAAATTTATTAAATCTATCAAAATGTTGTAAGTGAAAACGATGAACCAACTTCAAAATCTTCTTCATGATTCATTGATAGCGACCGGACATGTAGAAAATTGTGCAATAGTGCGAAGAATTGATGCTTCGCTGAGAGCAAGTTCTGTGGGATTTGTGGTGAGCTTCAGCACTATTTATATTCTAAATCTTTTCAAGGCCTTTTTAAATATCACACACGTATAAAACAGATAACCACTAACCTTTAATCCAAACGTCATTTTAGCTCTCGTCGGCTGAAGTGGATGCGTTCATCAACGCTTTCAAAAACCCAGCAGAAACGAGAGAACGAGGCATTCACTTCGCCGACAACACGTACCACTGTGTCCGAGCAGATAAATTCTCTATCTACGCCAAACAGGTGAGATATTCGTAGGTAATGCAGTGATGGATTTACAGGGGGGGGGGTGCCAATTACTCAATTAGTGCCTTGCTGCAGTGGGATGCGATGTGGATTTCATTGAAAATGTCAATCACATTTCTAATGTCTACCTTCCTTGTGATATCCCTAATAGAATCCATAATAAAACGTCCACTTTATCCCTAAATTTATTTGACACCTTCCAGGTTTGATAAAATGCGCTATTGAAAACACGATTTAAAACTTTTAAATCTTTCTTCAAAGTACTGTCAGAATGCAGGAAATGCCATTTCAGAGGTCCAAATTTCAAAAATTATCCAAGGGGCATGCCCCAGGACTCCCCCTAGGAATGGTTTGACTAAGGTTACAAAAATTCTAGATCCACCCCTGCAGCACCCCCCCCCCCCCTACCAGATCAAGCTGGATCCATCACTGAGGTAATGTGCCATTCTGAGTCTCCTTGCTGACTTGTTTTAATTGTAAGCCCATAATTGCATTTCTTCACGCGTTTTGCTGTGGAGTGTGGATGAACTGTCGAGGCTTTATTAGGCTCCACCATTTCGATTTTCCCACTCTTTTTTCTTTTTGTCCAGGGGGAGCGCTCAACTGGCTTAAACTTTACTGGGGGGTCAAAATACTCTCCTTATCATTCTATTGATGAATTAACCCCTATGAGTGAAGTCTATGACCAATATAAAACGTTAACATCTTCCACCCAGGGGTAGGCTGTAGGGGTGTAGCTAAGCATGCATGGGGGGGGGGGGAGTTTTTGGAAAACTTGTTGGTAAAACAGCGATTCTGTAGAGAAAGACGTGATTTGTTGGAAAATTGATGAAGAATTGCTTGGTAAATTAATCATAAAATTGAGTTTGTTGGTAATGTGAGGAAGCAATAGAGGGTACAACACCCCACCCCCACCCCCAAACCCACCCACCCCACCCCCTTGTCACGCTAAACCACTACTTCCACCACCACTGATGACAACAGTTTACCACGTATATTATCTATGGTTATATAACAAGGAATTATTGAGTCTGTGCATTCATGTGCATGTGCCTGTTGTACTTGAAGTGCTCAAGGTCAGGTGAAGGTGCCAGGGATAGTTACTGGTGCCAGGAATTCTCTGATACAGGGGCTGAGGTCCCTGAACATGGGGCTAAAATACAGGGGTCTCGGAGAATACTGCCCAGCAAAATTTTGCAATTTAAAGGTTGAGAAATAGTATTTTCCATTGCTATCAGTGGAAAATAATTACACTGCAATTACACTACACTACAAACTACTGTACATACTATAATTAAAATTGCATTACAAACCAAAGCACTTAGTCTAAGGTTAAAATGGAAAAAAGTGTTAACTTACAGGTACAGTGTGCTTATATAGTTATAAAATGTGCTTTAATTTGTCTAATTTATTTAATAACCAGCAAAAAAATAAATTTTATTTATATTTTTCAGTTTTTAAAACCTTGATTTTTCTTGCAAATCATTCCTCAGTGACAAATGATGAATTTTCCCCTAATAAGAGTGGCTTAAGCTAAGTGTCCCTTATAGGGGAGGGGGCCCTCCCTCTCTGCCACCACCCATGTGACAACATTTTACCACAATTGCTTACATGTATGCAGGTTACCTACATGATGCAACATGTATATAACAAGCAATTATTGAGTGGCCACTGGTCATTATAATTATGAAGAGTTGTGCTAACTGAGGCAGAGTGTTAACAGCCAAGGCCTGAAGGCAGATAGCACTCACCAATATCTGCATAATTCTTTATAATACAAAATCTTAATTTTGTAGCATCTTAATTTTGTAGCAGAAAAAAACAAAACAAAAAAAAACATCAGAAAAACATAAAACATCCAGAAAACATCCATACAGTAACCTCTCCAAGGAAGGCATTTATTCAAAGTCTTGTCAGCGTGGTCTGAGCTTGACTTGCGCTCATCAAAGTCTTGTCAGCGTAGTCTGAGCTTGACTTGCACTCATCAAAGTCTTGTCAGCGTGGTCTGAGCTTGACTTGCACTCATCAAAGTCTTGTCAGCGTCTCCTCATCTCCCCAGATTTTCCTTACAGCAGTCATGCAAGCATTGATTTTAAATTCTTGATGTTTATTGTGCCTTCCATGGTGGTTGCATGTGTGGGGGAGGGGAGGTTATTTATTTATACACAATATTTTATCAGATGTATATTAACACACACTATGGTTTAACCGTGGTTTAAATGGAGCTGTGTATAAATAGTGAATATAATAAAATAATGTAATTATAAATTTATAATAAATGTACAATATATCATAAGGGACCAGTCATAAAGTAACTGCTAGTGGGAGCTGGAGGGAAAAATAACTTTTCCCAAAACATTTTGTGGCCCATCCTGGGAAACTTGACAAATTTTCATGGCCCATCACAGATTATTGAATTCAAAACGTTTCATGACCCACCCTGCTATACATCTAATGTCAATCACTTCGAACAGACCATTGTCACACAGACCAAAAAATTATAGTCACATAATAATTTACTTACCAATGTTTTGGTAAAAGTGATTTGCAATCGAAGAATGTAATATTTGATACAATGTACAATTGATTTCTATGTGCAAAAGTCATCGGCAACTACAATATCTTCTCCTCATGCATTGCATGCAGTCTTGATGCTCATCTGGCTCTACATCATCAGAATCTGATTCTGAAGAAGATTAATTATTTTATATGAACCAATTAAGTGTGGATTACCTATGAATTTAGACTCACAAACTATTAACTCTATTACAGAATCATCCTCAGAGAAACACAAAGAAATAATTTTCATGATTATCTCACACTGCCGGACTGTCAACGAAAAAAAAGCTTTTTTATTTAAAAATAGTTTTGAAATTTAAAATTTTCATTGACTTTGGCAGTATGCAGTAGGATAATGATGAAAACCATTAACAATAACAGGATTTGTGAAATCATGAATAATTAATGAGGTTACGGAAGCAATCAAAACGTAGCATTCAAGTCACATGTATACGTCTGTAAATCCCAAATAAAGAAAAAATCATCTTTTGGACAAAGTGATCTTTATCAAAAGTTTATGAATACTAATTAGCTTCATTCTATTGTTTCATTTCACAACTACGATAAAGCATTCGCGTCCGATCTGTATGGGGTTTTACTTATTCATTTATCAAAATAGAAACCAACGAAGATAAAGGCCGAAACGTTTAAGCTACGGTATTAAAAATATAGAGCAGTCGCTCTCAGTATTAAATCACCGAACATTTAGTAGCAAAACTGTTCGAGTTTCCCTGTTTACATCCTATCACTGTTAATTTTGTTTTATATTTTGTGTGTCCTTGAAGTATTTTAAACGTATCATATCCATTGCATGTTTTTTCTTGCCAATGCCCGTTGTATTTTTTACCTGTGGCTGCCGTCTTACCTTCTTTTAAATAGTTTTCTCATTGTAAAACTACTTATGAGTACTAGCTTAGCGGTTGTTTATAATTTAGCATAAAATATGGAAAAGGAACATTTTTTCTTTTGTAAAACGTACAAATGCTGTTGAAATATTTATTAACATGTATGTAATACATTTTCAGCAATTCAGATTTAGAAATGAAAAATTGTTTTTGTTATATTAGTTTAAATAAATTTAAAATGCCATAAATGAATTTATTATATGGAGAAGAGTATTTTACTAGCAACTAAAACACTCGTAGAATCCATATTTCACTACATCCGGGAACCGAGTGACGTATTTCCTCGTATGTAACGCTCGCAAGTGACATATCGACAAGTCAAAATTTACGCCTTTTGCCGTAAGTTTCGAATCAAGTGAATTTGAGCCAGTATATAACTTCTCTTAATTCTGTTTTTCACGTAAAATGACGTATTCGGAGAAGCTGTGGTATTTTTCATTTGTATTTTCTAAAAGTTTTAGGTCAAGCGGTTGTAGTTTTTGCATTAAACCCAGTTTATCAACATCACTTCCACGTATAATTTCATTGTCCATATAATAAATAGAACATTACACGGTTGCTCAAAGATATGAATTTTATGTTCTCGTGGCAAGAGCAATATCTCACTCGTTCGCTACGCTCACTCGTGAGATATTGTCCTTTTGCCACTCGAACATACAATCCATATCTTCTTGCCACCGTGTAATATCCCCCTTATAGCCGTGGTAGCCAGCCAGGCACTTTGAGTAGTTTTCAAAAAATTTCTTTGTTCTTTGTTACATTTTTCTTCAAATAAATAGAGTTTTTGTTTTTCTATTTCAAATATTCTACCAGAATTAAAACTATATTTTCATCGTTCCGACAGGAGTAGCTATTTCCAGGCCTCCAATAAAAAAAGAGCGCAAGGGTGCATTTATGTATTTCTAGTATTATTTTGAATTTATTGTTATTCTGAATGTTACTTTTAAGAAAATTGTATAGTAATTATAGTATGAGTGCAAATTAGCTATATTTGTTTCATGGCCCATCTATTTGCACAAGAAATACTTAATAGCCCACCCGAATTGATGGAAATAATTTCATGACCCATCCAAATTCTCTCCGGCCCACCCTAGCAGTTACTTTTTGACCGTTTTTTTATTCATTGTATATTTGTATTTAGGTAACCTTAGTTATTTAATATTGTAATTCTGCAGTATGTAGTTAGATTGCTATGTTTGTAACTTTTTAACTCTGAAGGAAATTCCGTGATTAAATAAATCATCAACTTCAAATTTCCAATTTTTTTAATTGTTTTTCCCCCTCTCAACTCGCCTGAAGGAGCACAAGACACGTTGCATAAAAGCCCAACAGGATAAATCTGCTGTTGCCAAACACGCTTGGAAGTATGACCATCGTGTTAAGTGCAAAGAGTCGTCACTCTTAGCCAGCGACAAGCAATATACTTCACCCGAAGAATATTATTCTCGCCATTAAAACTTTCAAAGAATTGATTATGTGAAATTAGAATATTGGCGAGGGGCAAATCACTTAAAAAATCTCGTATATACTTTGGCAAAAAAATTCTTAGAAATCCCAATCCTTAAAAATCAACGAAATTCCCAGAAAATCCATAAAATTCTTGGAGAACCAATAATATCCTTGGACAATTCGTAAATCTTTTGAAAATCCATAAAACCTTCCTTTCATTGTAAAACAGGGCCTTTTTTGAGGATTGTCTCGCGGGGGAGGGGGATTCGCTAAAAGGGCCTCTAATTGTAGGGATGTCCAGGGGCACTCCCCCCGCATTCCTTCCCGTTTTCCCGCTGTATACCAAGCCACACTCGCACGAGGAACAAGGGAATCTATTAAGATTGCGAAACATCACACTATCTCTCATGCAGGAGTGACAGCCATTAAACAGCACGTGGTGTGCCCTTTTCGGAGAACATTCTTGATTTTGTTTTCCTAATTAATAAAATTAACGTGATACGCCATTGTATTCTTACGTGATTTAATTGATCAGTTGCTTAGTTTATAAATAGCTAGTTGTTATTGCTCTGATGAAAGCCTGATTCAGCAGGCCGAAAGCTTAGTAAATAAAAAATTATACGCGTATGTTATTCCACAAAATGTATCATTCTATATTAATTTCACATAGTTTGTTTTCTTTTTCTTTTCGTTATTTAACAGGACTCAAGAGGGCTGGTTATGGTGCGTACATCAACTTTAATTTTGGTTGGAACATATTCTCCAGACATGTATCCCAGTGTGTGTGTCGAAGCTTTAGAAAAACTTGGTACCACTATTTTTTTTCTAATACCAAAATTTGTATTTACGATGAAGCAGTAGCCTGTGAAGCAAGAGGGGCTACGGGAATTGTAAAATCTGCGAAATTCAGTGAGGGTTCTACTGACGGGAACTCAACATGTGCGGAGTAACTCGACTGGCTGGGTAACTCGCCTCCATATAAACGTCCTCAGTCAATGATTTAACCCATTATCGTAGCCAATGAAAACCCGTAGGGAACTTCCTGGTGAACTGGATCACATTTCTTAATCTGCATATTGAAATCAATAAAGAGAACACCGCAAATCGAAATGCGAATACTCGTCTGAGGAACAAGATCAAACACTCGTTTATCGTGTTTCATCAGGGGACTCCAAACACTTGAAAACAATAAAAACCTTGGGGCTACGCCCTCGGTTTTTCTTTGTTTTCTCGTGTTTGGAACCCCTGATGAAACACTCAAACTCGTGTTTGATCTACTGTATTACTTCCATGCACATGATCGCTTGTTACTGTACAAGATCATTTTACTGAGTGTCCTCTTAATTATTACTATTATTCTCTTTTACGTTGTTTTCAGCTGATTACTTCAGAGAGAAAGGAAAATAACAAAGCTGGCATATCGAACAAGAATTCTGAATGTCGTGCACCAACAGACTATAGCAGAAAACATTTACATGATTTCATTAGACTATGCTTATCTACTGCATATACTTTGGATTGAAAATCTTATAAAATATAAATAATGTTTTAAATTTTTTAAAGTAGAACAATTAGCCAAATTAAAATGTTCTTTATTTGATCGCCGGTGAGACGCTCTAACCATTGAGCTACTGGGACTCATATGACTTGAACGCAATTTGAGTTTGATGTGTAACATTTCATTAAATAAATGCGAGTGGTTTACTATAGATTTGCTCATTCGTAAAATAATGTTTTCGCCATTCGAAGATAAAACCCATATCTTCGCACCACCGCGTGTAATATCCTCTGTATTATACTGCATGCTATGCGCAAGTTTTATATTGTACGTTAATAGACGTTTGTTTGATGTTTGCAAGCTCAATTACTCAGAAAAGATTTCTGAGCCCCAGACAGGGTTCGAACCTGCAACCTTCTAATGACCGGTTAGACGCTCTAACCATTGAGCCACTGAGGCTCAGATGGAGAGCTAAGTGGTAGCGCATATGAGATGTGTAGTTGGTGATGTGATAAGTTGTACGTATTCTTGGTTTTCATCTGACGTCACGGCGGCCATATTGGTGCACAGAAACAATGAAATGGCGGCCATGTTGGTGTACAATCTTTATCCCATGGGAATTTAACTCTATTCTTATTCAAACATTTCGTATTGTTTCAGCACCCCAACGGGGCCACCGATCACGCGAGTGAAAACGACCATACATGTAGTGCATGTGGTACGTTTGCGAGCTTGGTGTGGTGTGGTGGTGGAGCTAAAGTGGTAGCATTTGCATATGAGATGTAGTTAAAGTTATATGATAAGTTGTACGTATACATGAAGTGCATGTGGTATGTTTCCGAGCTTGGTGTAATGTAAAGCCGTAATCAAACGAGAAACGCAAGTTGGCAGTCAGAATTTCTGTGGTGGTCGTTTGAACACCCAAATTAACAAAATAAAGGTTTCAGGAGTGTTTTAACAAGTTTTAACTTTGTCACGGTACATGATATTTTCGGGAAACTATTCAGAGCGGCTGGCTGAGATAGCGTGACTGCCAACTTGCGATGACTTGCGTTCTCGTTTGATTAGGGCTTTACAGACGTTCGGTAGACGTCCATCAAGCTTAATTACTCAGTGAGCCCCAGACAGGGTTCGAAGCGGCAACCTTCTAATAACCAGTAATTATGACCGTATATATGCATGTGGTACGTTTGTGAGCTAGCTTGGTGTAATGTAATGCTGTTCGAGAGCTTAGGTTGGGTGTATGGTTATATTTTAGGAATACTTCTCACGCTGCACTGCCCAATCCTAACTATTTAATTCATTGACGATTTACAGTTCATTTACTCATACAACATGTACAGAAGTATTCAGTATATGTTGCGATCACTTGTTACAGACCAATGCAAGAAAAAGAATTCAAGATTGAACTATTACTGCGACAAGTTTAAAGTGCCTAGGAAACAAAAATTAAGTCGGTCTTGTTTTAAAGAACACTTATAATTAAAAAATAACATTTTGTAGTTTTTGGTTTTCTTGCTTCGTTGCTGAGATATTTCAGTTTGTTATGCAAATTAAACAACTTAACGTCGCATGTAAACATAGTCAATCGAGATATGCATGGTCTGGAAACTCGGCAAACTTCAAAGCGCCTATAACGAGCTGGGATTTTATGTTGAACCGTACCTTACACCGTGCACATCCTTTGTTTTAGGTTTATTAATATTTAAATAGCACGGTTGAGTGATTGAACTGAAACGTTGCTATTGGACAATTCGTTCATTATACTAAAATACAATGTGTTCAGTGACCGTGCACCGTGCACAAAAATGCATAAAAGCGAACAAAAAGATAGACCAAAGACTTTAGCTGAATTTCCAGACCATATCTCGATTGACTATGATGTAAAAAAAAAACGTATATCGTTTCATTATCAAACCAAATTAATTCAAATGAGGTATATGTGGGTGTGTTTCTCCCACAACACTAAACATGTAAAATTTTCAAGCGATTGTGTTTGATAATAGCAACGATACATGTATGTATAATTATAAGTAATAACATGACTTGAGGGCCCGAGGACTTTTACAAATCCTCCCGAGGCAAAGGGGAAATTTAATCGATAATTTCCCGAAAAGTCATGTTATTAGTTTGTAATATTATGATCGCCGAGGAAAACTTTGAGAATCTTACCAACAGGAAATTTACACGGTTGATCAGAGAAGTTGCATCTAATTTTCCCGTGCATGTTGATGAGGGAAAATATATGCAAGCGGGAAATTTAGAAGAAGACAAAAGATTTCTTTGTCTTCTAATTTTCCCTCATCAACATGCACGGGAAAATTAGAAGACAAAGGATAAATTTCCCTCTTGCATGAGCAATGAGGGAAATACGAGGTTTACATTCCCTCGGAGAACAAAAGAATCCAAGGCGATCACGGTATTACCTCCGATAACTCATGCGGGTGTCAATGTGTGATGTCAAGATGTTTAATATGCATATTAAACATACTGAAATATCCGAAAAACGAGGCAAGGAAACAAAAAGCTCTAAAATATGTTACTTTGTCATTTTAAGTGTTCTTTCAAATAGAACAGACTGACCCAACTTTCGCTTCATACGCACTTTAAAGGAATACTCTCAAGCCTGAACATCGATTGAGACAAAAAGTTGTTAATGATCTACAGAATAAAACATATCTCGAAATGAAAACATCTCATATTTCTACAAGGGGTTCATATGAGGCAGTTTTGAGACACTGATTTTTTCCTTCAAGTGAAATAATTTCGACAGGAAAACACAAGGAAGTAAATTACATGCATTTCGTAGAGGTACGTTCATACAAAGCAATAAATTAAGCATTAATATACTGACTGCTTGTGAAAGTGTCGAACATCAACGTTGATGTGCGCGAGTCGTAGCATACGCTCGATTTCCAGCTGTATCTCGGCCCCCGGTATTTATGTATACCTCCCCCAAAATCACGGCTGGACTCGTGAGCTTGTGCATTGTCAATTTGCACATTTTCAGCAGGAATATATTATTGGCATTATTGCATGAATTACTACCCGTCAGTTCAAAATGGCGATCAGTGAGTGATGTGTTAGGCATGCGATGGCATTTTAGCCTACAGGGTCGGGAAATTCACTTATAGTTTAGTCCGCTTCTATGGTTTTTGATATTGTGAAATTAATTTATGCATACGTCACAGACTCGTTTTGTGGCTCGCGCGTCCGCCGTCTCTTTTGGGGAAGGTAAGTATACCGGAGTCCGGGAGACCGCTGGAAATTAAGCCTACCTGAGAATAAACATTTCTTAATTCTGTGCCTGCATTCATGGAAATTAAGTTGTATAACACGAATTTGGCAGAGCCACAGAATAAAGAACCAGAAGTCGAACTCGCGTAAAAATCTGTCCCCTTTTTCTCAATGAGCATTACGCCATCCTGGTAAGTCCCACCGGCACTTTTGACAGTCAAATTTCGGCCGCCGTTACTGGATTAACGAAGTAAACAAAAATATGCAACGGCACGGCAACACCAACACAGCTTGAGCCCATTACGTTAGAGACTTATAGCTTAAATTATAATAATAATAAAGATGTAAATATTTATCACTCTGAAGATGTTACTTGAATAGTGACGAAACGTTAGTAAATTAAATTATGTTTTTCCAAACTTTATCGTTATGGCTTTTTTGAAAATTATTTGCTGGGCAATTATCTTCTTGACTAGACTACGCTTTCCGCCTGGTATATCAATAGCTACAATAACAAAGATATTTAAATCTATAACTGAAAATATAAATTTTATTTTGTCATACTATATATACTGGTTGACATGAATAGTAAAAAGAATATCATCATGATGATTCCAGATGTGGTATCAAGATGGTCAAATTTGCCGGTCGAACTTCATGCCATTTGCCATTATGTCTGCTTTGCCCGCGGGACGGAGCGTGCACTGTTCAGTTGGCTTTGGAAGTTGAAAATTTCCAACCTTTAAAAGCCCACTCCGCTCGTGCAGTCAAAGTGCACGTAATGGAAAACGGCCTTTACCAGGATGGCGTAAGGTGACGAGTGAATGGGTGATGGCGACACGATGACGACAGTGATCACTGGCAGTGGATGACGACGATTGAGATGTACATGTAGGGAGGGGAAGGGAAAATTGTCGGTGCATAACTTATAATAATAATAATATTAACACTTTATTTAACCAGGGTAACTAGAACTACAAGCCTAATTTCCCTCTAGGCCCAACTTATGGATTAAAATGGTGACGTTTAACGTGCACATACTACTGATACTAGCCTAGGTAACCACTAAAGACTTCTGCTTTCCTATTGGTTAACATTTTCGCGCGTTTTTATTGGCTGAGTGAAACTGCAATCGTAATCAGGGGATTTAGCCCTGATGACGCGAGAATAAAATTAGTGGTTACCTGGGCCATATTTCTTTTGAAACTGGGTAAAGCACATGCAAACATCAGAGATACCGACACGGAGCTGGACTTCTGGTTGAACTTTATTCTGTGGCAGAGCCCCCTTTCCTATTTGCCTCGGAACATGCAGGAGGCTCTGCTCGCAGAGTACTGTATATTTTATTTAGATCATCAATAACCTTTTGTCCTAATGTCTTGAGTTTTGGGGTCAAGAATATCCCTTTAACATTTTCTTTGTAAAATATGAACATTTTACACCGTCTGTCATTGCTTGGTACAATAGTTCTTCTCTACAGTGAATGGTAGCTTCGTTTCTTTGCACGGTAGTATTTCAAAGCAAAGAACAATACAACACAGATAGTCGCTCCCAAAATCATGCCACCAAAGAAAGACAGACCATCAAATTCCCGTCCCGTTCCTTTATTGCTTTTTGGTCGGACTGTACTCACTATTTTCGCTGGCGTTGTTGGTTGTTGCGTTCGCGACGGGGGCATAAGTGTTGCTGTTGCACTGATTTAGACTAACGTTAACGGTGTTAATTTTTCCTGACGAAATTGATGAGGACATGGAATTTCCACCTAAAAGAATAATTAAGAAAACTTTAAATATGAAAATATTGTTGGCAATGTTATGGTAATAAGTAATCGTGCCAAGTTTCATTTCAAAATTCGTTGAAGAAAAGGTAATATTTTACGTGTGAAATTTCTATTTTGGAATGCCTCCATTAAAGCGGCCAAGCTTGAGATGAGTCGAGAAAGCTTATGACGTCAGAAACTCAATAACAACAATAATCTTTTGTTTTTGTTGATTCTATGACGTCATAAGTTCTCCACGGCAAATGTAATGGCGGCGATCAATTACAAACTTTGTTGAGTTTTTTTTATTTATTAAATTTTGCCACAAGGTTCAACAAGAGTAGTAATTAATTAAAATTTAAAAAAAGTAAAACGAAAAGTTGAGTGAAAGTTAAGTTACAACGTAAAATATAAAATATGTCATTATGTGCATGGCAGGGTTCCCGAATCCCGCAACAGCGATCGCCAATTACTGCGGTCTCATGCAAAAAGAAAAGGCCATATTAATTATTTAGATTGTGTTAATTATTATTTTATAAGTATTAATTTATTAATCATTAATTACTGTCAAGTATTAATTAGTAGTTCTTATTTACTAATTATTAAGTATTAATCGTCAGTTGCCAACTACAAACTATCAACCACCAATTGCCAATAATTTATCTGACAATTATCATTAATTAGCAATTAGCAATTAACAATCAATATCCAACAATCAGCAACCAACAATCAATCAATAATTAACAATTAATTAATTAATTAATTAATTATTTATTAGATACATGCAACAGCAGATCGCACTAATAAGAAAGACTGTGCGCTATGTTGTATCTCAAGCAGATGGTTTTCCATGACCTCGGGTCTTCTGGGTCGTACAGCTGCTCCACTGCTGCTTGGTATAGTAAAGGTGAAGCTGGCTCTAGAACTGTCTAAGCGTGGTTCCCTTTCTACGCATTTCGCACGGTAGAGTGTTTCCATGTTCTACACATTCTTGTAAAGAAAGATCGTTGGAAGGTGACTGTAATTCTACATTTGTGAGGACGGAAGTGATGAATATCGGGGTTTGAGTTGTTTCTTGTTATTCTGAGTGGCATATAAGGAGTAGGTAGGATGTCAGGGTTAATTTCGATCAGGTTGTTCACAACTTCGAAGAAGGAGGTTAAGTCGAGATATTCATGCCAGTAGGATATTGGAAACAATTGTAGAGACAGTAGTCGTTGTTTGTAGGTTGTCGTGGTGCGAAATGGTAGATTCAGGATAACTTTAGTAGCACGGCGTTGTACTCTTTCGACACGCCTGATCAGGTCAACAGATTGCGGGGACCACACCTGGGTTGCGTATCCGAGGTGTGGTCGAACAATAGCAAGGTATATTGTTCTTCGAACTGAAATGTCAGTGATCTCCCACAAAGAGCGACAGATGCAGCCAAGAAATTTGTTCGCAGTTGTAACTTGGGCGGCAACCTGTTTGCATGAGGTTAAGTCATGGGTCACCCATACACCAAGATCACGCTCTGCTTCAAGCTTTTCGATTGTCTGCCCTTTGAGAGTATATTGATGATACACTGGAACCTTTCTACGAGTGATCGTTTGGCACTTTGTTTTCTGCTCGTTGAAGTTTAATCCAGAAGACAGTGACCAATCGTTCCGTTTATTTCGGTCTTCTTGGAGGAGATCCGCATCCGAAGAGGAGTTTATGGTCTTAAGGTTACGTTACACCGTAGAAATTTAAAAATACCCCAAAATGCCTGATTAGCTGCCTTAAGCCAAATGCTGAAAGGTTTTGAAAAGTTTATTTAAGATATTTAGCGATGAAAATTGCAAGCAGCTCTGTTTTCCCGCGAAATTTAAATGTTCCAATGCTAGTTTCTTCAGCTTTAAATTTCAGCTAAACTGCCGTATTCAAAGACTTTTGTTGAACACGGGTTTTGGCCGATTTTTTTTTCCCCATTTCTGAGTAATCGACTACGATTCATGGTATGCACGCAACTTAACTGAGGTTGCAAAAGAATGCCTTATATCTCAAAAATAACAAAAACAAATAAACATAGCTACCGCACACACTTTTGTAGAACAGCTAGTTGAGTTGCAATTAAAACTATTTTTACATGATTTGATTGAAACTGTAGTTCAACAAAAGTCGCGGCGCAAAGCGAATGCGTTTTCAGAATTTTGTCAAAACAAAACAAGTTTAAATACTTTTCAAAATTGTAAATCAACTGTCCAATTCTACAATCATTTTGCTATAAACTGTAAAAAATTGAATTTGATTGCTTTTAAACTCAACGCGCAGTTGCATTTTTCGCAAAGCACTACTCCAAGGTGTTACGTATATAACCTTAAGGTGGCTCCATACAGTTTCTAGAAAAATGGAAAATACAAGTTTGAGAGTCCAAAACACGTGCATAAACAATTTGGAAAAACAATAAAACTCAATGTTATGCATAGTTAAACATTCTGACAATCAAAAAATGTTACCAAATAAATAGCAACAGTTGTTGTTATGGCAACAATGACGTTTTAAAATGGTTGCCAATTACCTTTCAAACTAATTTAATTCGAAAAAAACTTTGGTGACCCCCAATTATTTTTTCATTAGAACTTTTCTTGAAGTATGAATAATCAATAGGCCGATTAAAAAAAAATTCTGTAGAACCAAATTTTTTAAAAATTAACAAACATGATTTTTTCGGGAAAAAAATTATTCCTTCTACAGAATTTTTTTTAAATCGGCCTATTGATTACTCACACTTCAAGAAAAGTTTTAATTTCGAATTAAATTAGTTTGAAGGGTAATTGGCAGCCATTTTGAAACGTCATTGTTGCCATAGCAACAACTGTTGCAATTTTATTTTTTTTTGCATAACATTTAGTTTTATTGTTTTTTTGAATTGTTTATGCACGTGTTTTGGACTCTCAAACTTGTATTTTCCATTTTTCTAGAAACTATATGGAGCCACCTTAAACAATTTCGTGTCGTAAGCAAAACAAGCAATGGATGAAGACGCCACAGAGTCGTGTAGGTCGTTAACGTGAGTAGGAAGAGAATTGGACCAAGAATAGATCCTTGTGGGACGCCTAATGTAACTGGAAGCGTAGACGAAGTAGCTCCTGGAATAGTGACGCGCTGTTTGCGTCCCGATAAGTAAGAACAAAACTAGGAGTGGAGGTTTCCATGGATATTTATATCTCCTGGTTTTTCAAAAATCACGCTGTGGCGAACTCTATCAAACGCTTTATTCATATACAGGTACATTACGTCAGTCTGTTTTCCCAAGTCACGTTGATGGCCTATGCATTCCAGAACCTGTACCAGCTGCGTGGAGCAAGTAACATAGCGAGGGGACAATCTGTTCAGCAGTTTCTTTTGTGTATGTTTAACGCTCTCAAGAAATACAATATTTCGTCTTCTGTCAGGTTGATATCTGTTTGGATTTGTTGATTAGAAAGCGTTTTCTGGGTTTCATGTGTTGCCGCGAGGGTTTCCGTGTGAAATATGAAAGGAAAATATTTGTTAAAAAGGTCAGCAATCGATTTTGGACTGCATGCAACAGTTCTGCTTACATCGTTGTTAGCGTTTGCCAATGAAATAGATTCCGGTAGACTTGATTTTTTAGACGAAAGCTTAAACACTGACCAGAAGCGTTTTGAATTGCATTTTACGTTCGTCGATAAAAGGCTGAACACATTTTCTCGCGCTGTGGAGATTCAGATATTTAGCTTGACTTCTGAGCTCTTTATATTTTTTGTGCAGCTTTTGAGAATTTCGAAATGAAACTTCCATGCCCATGCATGCTCGAATGCACAACAGAAAACTTCTAAGAATGTACTTCTGCTTTATTGTTCGTTTCGAAACAACTTTCAATACGTTCCGACCATGATTTAAGACGTTTTACTATATTTCGGGAGCATATGGTCCTGATGGAGAATGGGGCATCTGGTCCTAGTGTCAGATGCCCAAATGTTTTGATACTCTCCGCCCTAAATTCTCATACTATTTCAATAGCATTTAGATATGTGAGGAGTGAGGACATGTTTAAACGTCTTCGTAAACCACTATTTAAAATTATGAATAAATTGTTGCACTGCATTTGAAACTCCAAGCACTCGTTCGTTTTGTTACTGCTAATTGCATATGAGCGCGCCGCGCGCCGAATTTTGATCGTTGTTTGCAATGTGTCAACTCCTACTTGGCACGGGGCCAAGTATGAGTTCAGTCAAGTCAATGTTTTTAATGCTTGTCGACAATCCACTCTCATGTCCTTCCGCGTTTGCTAAGTTTCATAATTATTATCTCACAACTTTCTGTCTGGGATCCCGCGTTAAAAGTTATTAGTGTTCAATTTATTACCGTGGAATAACTGAAATTGTGATGGTTAACACAAAAACAAACAGTACACGCCTTTAATTTACAACGGACAAAAAACTGATTCGAGCATTAAAAATAACTTAGACTTTACTGAACTCATACTTGACCCGTGTAAACTCATACTTGGCCTTGTGTGAACTCATATTTAACTCCGTGTCAAGTGCGAGTTGACACAATGCAAATAACGATCCAAATTCGGCGCGCGGCGCGCTAATATGCAATCAGCACTACTCATACAACCAATCAGAATGCTCAATTTTACAGAGGTTCCCAAAGCTACTTGACGTTACAGGTGTCAGTGGTCTGGGAACGAGAACGAGAACGAAAATTATAAACAAAAGCACCATTTCCCTCCATATCTGGTATTTTCTTCAACCATTTGGATATCGGTAATTAACAAGAAGGCACTCAAAGACTGCATCATATACCTCCACCCTCGGCTTATTAAATATTTTTAAAAAAAAAGAAGGAATAAAATGCTTGATTGCGTTCGTATCAAAATTATGCAGAAATGTTTCCATAAAATATGCCTGATAACGAGCGCAATCATTCTTCTACACGGAGAATCTAGTGCTCATATTTTTATTAATTTCTCAACCAAAATTGAAAGGGTTGGTCCTTGGTCTATGATCAATATTTCCACTTACTTTCATAAAAATCGGTAGTATTTTGTGACATATCCTGGCGACAGACAAACAGACAAACAAACAAACAAACAAACAAACAAACAAACAAACAAACAAACAAACAAAGCAAGCAAACAAACAAACAAACAAACCAAACAAACAAACAAACAAACAAACAAACAAACGGCAAACAAACAAACAAACAAACAAACAAACAAACAAACAAACAAGCAAACAAACAAACAAACAAACGGCAAACAAACAAACAAACAAACAAACAAACAAACAAACGCAAACAAACAAACAAACAAACAAACAAACGAACGAACGAACGAACGAACGAACGAACGAACGAACGGACAGACAGACAAACGGACAGACAGACAAACGGACAGACAGACAGACACAGACAGACAGACAGGCGCAGGTGAAAACTTAACCTCATAAAGAAGTAATAAAGCCAAATTATAACATCTGAGTTTCCGGTTTGGCAACCTTACCTAGTTTCTGGCCTGCAAAATAAATGTAATCTCAGTTTTATTAAATTTTTGAGGAGCCTTGGTCCGCGTTGGAGCATGATTTGCATCTTGGGATAACAAGCATAGTGTCAAGACCACAGTATTAAATGTGCTCGAAATTAGCTTTAATAAATGTGCTACCGCAATTGATATTTGGTTTTGGAAATAATATTATTGTCATTCCAGGGTACTAAATAAAAAACAGTAAAAAACAGAAAAAAGAATCCGAACTTTCCTTTCTACCTACGTGTTTGCGAAAAGAAAAATAGGTACGCGGTGCGTACATGCGGATACTGGTATTTTGCTAACAGATTGCATCATGACTGAACATTGTAAATTGCATATCGCAAACTCACTAATGTACTAACGACTTACTGATATAAAGTAAACATATGGTGCTGATTATAAGACGAGTTTGGAAAGACCTACAAGAAGCTGAATACTTTGATCTGAGTGCTTTGGTGGGCCAAATGAGCAAATTTGATAGACTGTAATTTAAAAACAGGAATTTACAAAACAAATCACTTTAAATTAAATTAAATTAAATTAAATTAACAATGCAATTTGGTGGAGAAAACTGCAGTCTGTTTAAAACTTCTACGGCCCCAAGGCTGGCTAAAATTTTCAGCCCATTCAACCACGATGAAATTTCAGATCCTATTTCCTACATAACTGCAGAAACACTTTAGACTGGCTGGCACACTTTAGCATTTTATCGAAACAAGGGTGCATGCTTGTTTAACCCACTAACGACCACACACCATGTTCTGACTGTTGAAACGGAATATGGAATTATCTAGTTTTAACCAACATACTAGAAATGCATGAACGCAACAACCCCTCGCCCGCTTTTACATGCTTGAAACATCCCCCACCCACCCACCCACCCACTGATTAAAATAAGCACTCCTGATATACAGCCAATATAAAAACAAACAGATATAAAAACAAATGATATTAAATCCTTGGGATATTAAATTATAGAATTTATGGATAGGTCGATAGGATGACAAAACTGATTTAAATCATTTAATGAAAGCTGAACAAATCAAAGCAAAACTTTTTAAAGATTTTAAAGATTTCATTATTAAATTCTGGTTGCAAAAAATATATTGTTTTGGGGAGGTTTCAAAAGGGATTATTTTTAGCAAGCCTTTAAATGGCTTCCCTATGCATGTACATGTACATAGTTTTTCAATCCCGTTGCGTTTACACGGCCAAGTTAAGCGCGATTAATTGATCGTGCTCAGTTTAATCCACCTCCTTGACGTGGTGCAAACTAATCGCGATTAATTTACGCCGATCTGTTTACACGGACATTTTAAGCCCGCTTAAAGTCAGATGTGGCTCAGATCCCGCTTAAATTTTGGCCGCTGATGATTTTAAGCTGATTAACCTCCCCATGTATCCAGCCCCTCAGAACAGAACAAGCCTTGTCTCTGTCCTCAAGGTATCTCAATGTCTATTTCTATTATGTTTGTAAAGTAAACCGAGTAAAGTAAACCGATCATGTGGAACCAAGAACACATGTTAACTCACAATACTAACTAGACAGGCATAACTTAGTATGAACAATAAGGTAACCCTTGGACAAGAGTTGATGATGAGTTATCCTAACCTCCATGTGAATGCTTAGATTTACACAAATTATCTTGGGATGGTGTTAGATCCAGTTTGTGTGTCACATCCGGTTTGCCTGTAAGAAGAAGGTCGTCTAATAAACGAGTGTTTAAAACGAGAACTAAGAGACCTGTTGATTTAACCGTGACATATAAGACTGTTCATATGGCGACGAAGATGGGATTTTGAGCTAGATATTACACAGCTAAGTTCACAAGCAAGAGAAGTATCATTACCTCCGCTTTTGAGCAGGTAGGATACATTATTCAACACATTACTTACGTACCCAGAACGAGAGGTTAAGGTTTAAAGCCGCCATCTTGTCACAAGAAATCGAAGGGATTTACACGAGCACAGTCCGCAGGGATGGCGACGGCAATACTAACGAGTATTGCATTATGCGTGCCTGAGTTCAAACCAGAGGAACTCACGGATTCGGAGAAAAACGTCGATCGTCGATGGAAAGAATGGCAGAAAAACTTTGAAGTAGTACTAGATTTTGAGGGAGTAACAGACCCAGAGGAAGGCAAATCGAAAAAGAAAGCAGCACTTCTCACCGTCGGAGGACCCTCGCTTAGGGAAATTTTCTCGACTCTGACAGTAGCAGATGACACGTATGAACAAGCAAAGGAAGCTTTAACAACCCATTTTTCACCCAAAAAGAATTTGACAGCCGATCGTTACAGATTTTTCTGCTCCAAGCCGACTTCACCTGAGGAAACTCATGACCACTGGATTACTAGACTAAGAACAAAAGGCAAGGACTGCGAGTTCAACAAAATGACATTAGATGAAGCTATCAAGCTTATAGTCACCTTCAGAAAAACTGCAAAGGGACATAATAGCAAAGGACACGGACTTGAAAACAATCATAGAAAGCGTCAGGGCAACAGAGCTCACACAATTTCATGAAACAAAATACAATGGAACCAGCTGAGGTGAATAACGTGTCCAAACAGCGATTTCAGTCAAAGGGAGGTTTGCAAATATTGTGGACAACAAACACCACATCAAGGGAAATGTAAGGCACGAGGAGCCACATGCAACAAATGTAGAAAAAGAGGGCATTTCGCAGTGGTCTGTCAGTCTAAACCATACAAACCAGTCGAACAGCTTCTATACGGCAACACAGTGATGATGAAGATCCACAAGCTGACATACAAGTTTGACCAACTCACCTTTAAGCTAGACAAAGTGACCACTGATACAGCAACGACATCTCCACAACCTTCAGAGTATGAAACAAAGGTAACCGTCAAGTTACAAGACCAGAGGGTAAAAGTACAAGTAGACTCGGGTGCAGAAGTCAACATTATGGGTTTTGCAACATATAAAGCCCTAAACAAAAGACCACCTTTGCGAAACACAAATGCAAAATTGAAACCATATGGTTCCAAGCCAATACCAGTGAAAGGACGGTTCAGAACAACAATTCGAGCCAATGGCCAACAAGTAGAAAGCACATTCTATGTTACAGAAAACTCTACACCAATACCAATACTTGGCAAATACACTGCATTTGATCTGAACATTCTCAAAATTGATGTGAATGAACTTGTATAACAAAAAGATGCTAAAAGCACTCCACCATCTCAACAACAGACTCCAGCCGAAGTGAAACACCTACCATACACAGCAATGGCCACGCAACTGACACCACTATCCAAAGTCACCAAGTATGTTAACCACCTACATCAACAGCACTCCACATCAGAATCTGTTGTCCAGCACATAGTCGACAAACATCAAAAAGTGTTTCAGGGCATTGGAAAACACAAATATCACCAAGTGGAGCTAATTATTGACAAGACCGTCAAAGCAAAAATACAACCACAGCGAAGGATCCCATTTCCAAAGAGGGAGCAGTTCGAGGAAATTATTCAGGAACTAGAGGATGCAGATATCATAGAACCGGTAGAAGGCCCAACAGAGTGGATCTCCAACGTCGTGTTGACACCAAAAGCTGATCCATCGCATCTTCGCATGAACATTGACATGACAACTGCCAACGCAGCCATCAAACGCACAAGACATGTTATTGTATGATGACATCATCGTATATGGAAGGACACAAAAAGAGCATGATACTGCCCTAGCCCAGTCCTACAAAGATTTGTGGACTGACATTGGGTCTACCTAAATGCAAGTTTAACCAAATCGAAATCGAATTTTTTGGCATGACGTTCTCTGCTGAGGGCATGGCACGCACCACCTCCAACGTCAGTCGCAGAAGTTCGATCCTTTCTCGGAATGGCAAACTACAGTGCCAGCTTCATACAAGACTATTCGGAAACTACTGCCCCACTACGACATCTGACAAGAAAAAACGCACGGTTCGAGTGGACAGATGAATGCCAGAGAGCTTTCGACAACATAAGAAAAGCCATGGTGAGCCCACAGGTGATGTCTTATTACGACCCTACAAGAGAAACAAATGTCATCGTTGATGGATCTAAATATGGGCTTGCCAGTATGCTCACACAGTTAGATCCAAAACAGGAAAGCACAAAGTGGTCCGATATGACAGCAGATCCGCCACATCACCAGAGTCAAGATATGCTCAAATTGAGATCGAAAGCTCAGCCGTGGAATTTGCAGTGAAAAGAAACCACCTGTATCTATATGGTCTGCCAGAATTCACAGTCATCACTCACCATAGACCTTTGCTACCCCTATACAACAGCTACCGAGCAGATATGCCACCACGCATACACAAGCACAAGCTCAACCTGCAAGGATATGCCTTTCACCTCAAACACAAACCAGGGAAAGACAACCCAACCGATGACTTACATGGACCTCTCAGCACGGGAGAATATCTACTCGTAGTACAATGTCTTTATTCAAGATACCCAGCAGTCGAAATAGTTACGTCTACCTCTGCAAATGCCTGCATACCAGCCTTTGAAAAGATCCTATCCTACTTTGGCATTCCCAGCGAAATCACTAGTGGCAATGGACCACCATCCAGTGGTGCATGACATGCCAAATACATGGATTTCAAGCACACAAAGATAATACCATACACCCCATGGGCAAATGGTACTGCAGAGAACTTTATGAAAAAACTTGGCAAACTAATCGAAACGGCGGCAGAAGAAAAACTCAACTGGCGCCAAGAACTTCACAAATTCTTGCGTGCATACAGAGCCACGCCGCACCCAATGATAAATAAAGGCTCCGGCTTCACTCTTGTTCAATGGCAGGAAGTACAAAACAAGGCTGCCAACACCGACCAAGAAAATCCTATTGACATACATATGACAAGGAAGTCAGGGAGAATGACAACATGTGCAAACAACGAATGAAGCAACGTGCATGGATAGCAAAAAGCACGTCAAACCAAGCAAGATCAAGGTCGGAGACACAGTGCTTTGTCGGCAGAAAAAGATGAGGAAACACACACCAGCTCTACAGCAATGAACTCACGCGAGTTATAAAACGCAAAGGAAGTTTCGTAGTAGCAAAAGGAGCGAGCAAGACAATCACCAGACATGTCACATTCTTCAAACGAGTAACGACGGACATTGACACAGAAACCACGACACCGTCAAAAAGCCAAATCACAGCAGACATGACGCCTTCACCAACACGGGAACGACCCGGCAACGAAAGATCGCAAGAAGTAAATGCGCCTGAACCAGAAGAAATTCCAGAAGAAGGAGAGAGAGTTACAGAGACAGAGATAAGGCGGGAAGAGCGTCCTGTCAGAACAAGACGGCCACCAATACGATATAGAGATGAGGACTTTGAATATAACTTGGACGAAAACAGTGTTGACGAGTGAGAACCAGAATAGATTGGTTTTAAAGTGTACCAAGAAACATACAGTTATAAACAAACAAAACATTTAAGAAAAATACAGAAACTTTATGTTGATATTAGTTTTAAAGCTGTTATAGTTCTACCATAGTTAATACACTGTTGTTTGATCTATAGAAAAGGAGGGATGTTATATCTGGTTTGTGTGTCACATCCGGTTTGTCTGTAAGAAGAAGGTCGTCTAATAAACGAGTGTTAAGAACTAAGAGACCTGTTGATTTAACCGTGACATAAGACTGTTCAGAGGGGGGAAATACTCTGAGTTTGCTTTCGTATTTTAATTGTTACTTTAGTTGTTTCGCGGGATAGGAATGACTTAGTAGTTGTGTTTTACATGTGAAACATGGCGAAATTTGACATGGTCTCCCAAAGTATCCTTACTCCAAGAACATATCCTGAGCGAGCAGACTGCAAAAAAATAAACCAAAGGCAAACAAATTGTTTTAGTGCTGTGTTGTTGCCTAACTTTGAAAGAATCACTGATTATTAGACTGAGATCAACTAAACTATGTCAAACATACAAGAAGTTTATTTGCACCATGCATTGAAAATTATTCTGGCATTATATTGCTCAACGGCCTCCCTCCCATTTTCACATTTAACATCTGATTGAGCTGAACTAGTTGGAAGTTATTTGTAAATTATTGTACATTATTGATTTTTCTTGAAAAATGGTCAATTGTTTACTGTTCATTCCAATACAGTTCTGATTGAGCATAATCTGCACAAACGGACACAAAGGTTTAATTTGAGTTTTCTTTGAGATGCGTGTTTTGAGTCTGATGAGATTGTTGAGTAGAGACGAACACGCTGACTCTGTTAGTCTCTGTGAGAACGGAGTGAACTCGTATTAAAATGTGTCTATACACGTACACCTAGAAACAAGAAGAAATGAACAGAATAAACTGTTAATGTTATTATATAGCTGAGCCAAATTATTATAGTTGGCTGGCTGAAACCATAAAACCTTCGTGAAAATCTTTGTTCAACGTACCATGAACGTTAATATTTTAAATTTATATTCATATATACGTTTTCTTACCTTAAAACATGAATTTTATCAGCGTTGAAAAGTCCTTTAAATTGCTTTACCATGCACTCTTGTCTTCGGTAGGTGAGAGTCGAGTCTCCAAGTGCTGCTTGCTTTATGTTTAATATATCACATCCGCTGTAGCGCGATTCGGCTTACCTTCGTGAGCGTTCGTAAAACGTTCGTACATACGAATAAGGCCTATGAAGTATGATGATTATTAAAGCGGCACTCGTTGTGACGTCATGACGTGATTGACGAAACATCGCTCGCTCGCTCGTCGTCAGATACAACCGTGCTCATGACATAGCGGATATGGTTTACAACCAGTATCGGCAAAAAGGAAACGCAGGTATTTCTTTTCTTTTTTCCCTAATATACCTTACAATAGACGAGTTCAAGGTTACGGACGCCATATTGAAAAGGGGGCAAAGAGTTTGGGGCGAGCGCAGTCAAAGGGGGCAAACGCCTTATATTTTCATATGTAAACTTCACGATTTTTGATCAGTGGGTGAATAGTTTACGCTTGTTTTGAACGATTTCGGGTCCGTATCGTTTTGTAATTTCTGTAATACTTCAAGGAAACGTAGGGAAAGCTTTGTATGTTATTTTGGAAGGCTTGGAGGATTCTAAAAGAAATCGCGATGGTTTGTTGAGGAATTGTATGCGAGCGCTTCACTGATTTGGTCATGAAAATATTATTCTAGACTTTCTAGGTTCAGTTCACGTCCTTAAAAGTGCAATCTATCACTAACATTTAGAATACCTGCTCGTAAATTGGCTTGTTCATCGCTCCTCGCTCTGTATCAATAGGCGCGTGTACATACAATTCCTCAACAAACCATCGCGATTTCTTTTAGAATCCTCCAAGCCTTCCAAAATAACATACAAAGCTTTTTCTATGTTTCCTTGAAGTATTACAAAAATTACAAAACGATACGGACCCGAAATCGTCCAAAACAAGCGTAAACCATTCACCCACTGATCAAAAATCGTGAAGTTTACATATGAAAATATATGGCATTTGCCCCCTTTGACCGAGCTCGCCCCAGACTCTTTGCCCCCTTTTCCAATATGGCGTCCGTAACCTTGAACTCGTCTATACAATACAATTTTATAATAATCAAAAAATCTTACCTTGTGTCAAGGTATTAATTGAGATGGAATTATTCACGGCTGCTATTGAAGTTGGTTTTCCAATTACATCTGCACTTGTAATGCTTCCTGGTAATGACAAAACATAAAAATACAGTAAAATGTCTATTAACACATTGCTGCTTAGGATGTCTGCATAGGGTTTACGCTTTGGCGAGTGAAATCGTCTGGTATTATTAATTTATTACGGCCCTCGGGACTTCCACAAATCCTTCCTCGGCTTTCCGGTACAGACAGCGTAAAAAAATAACGGGGCCGTTTTTGGCCAGCTCAGGCAGAAATGGGTTAAGCGCTTGTTAACTCATTACTGCCTACAGTAGGATCATGACGGAGGGTTCTCCCTGTCCTTTACAAAATACCCTAGGTGCAGGCTCTCCCAGCCACTCGCCGTGAAGAGTGAAAAAGAGTCTGCACGATAGGCTCGTATAGGAGCTGGGGGATATATGCCTCCCCTTTTGCCCCTTTTTTACTTTAGAATATGTACAGTACAGTTTGAAAAAGTGTTTCTGTGTTGTACAGTCGAACCTGTGTATAACGGCCACCCACCGGACTTTAGAAACTGGCCACTTAATACAGGTGGCTGCTTAACACTTTGAAGCCTGACGACGAGTCTTTAGTATTTTATTCTGGCTAGACGATTTTATTCAGCACAGGGAGCGGTCCAGGCCTCAAAGTGTTAATACCGGTGTAAAATCACTTCAGGTGTGAAATATCTGTGGGCTTCATCACAAACAAGGACGAACAATACATCTTGGAAAGATTTGGCATTTGCAAGGAAATCTTTCAATCTTAGTTTGCTTTCTTCTGAACCATCACTAAAATACTGCATAGGCGTGGTCAAATGTCAATTTTCATTCATACAACACTTCATTCAAGCAAACAATGTAACTAATAAGACAATCAATGCTCTTTCAAGCAATCAATATTTAGACAAAATATAAACTTGTAACTGCAACTGTGCAATAAACGAAATGTTTTTTAAAGGTAAATCAATTGTCCTCTACTTAGCTACTACAGTGTTTCTGTGACTTACAGTTCACAACGAAATACATCTCACGGGCCGTCATTTCATAGTTCTGACATTCTGCAACGTGCAGTTAAAATGAAAACTTCGCTAAAGACTGTGAGTAAAGTAGCAATATATACGCAATAAAAGTCCACGAGCTTTAGTTCCACGTTCACCACAAACTGCGAACTACAGTTTGTGGTTTGCCATTTGGTGTTAGAAGTTGGGACTATTTGTACATTTAGTTTGAAACCTCTATAATTAACGTAAAGTTTACATTAATTGTAAACTACTGCAGAAAAAAACGAACTATATGTCAATAAGAAATACACTAATTAATCCAAAGCTATAATAAATAGCTATCTTCTTGCTGTTACACCTGAAAAAACAAATAGATTTTCTATTTTACTTAGAGCAGTTATTCAGTTAAATGTTGAATCCGCCATGTTGGATTTTCTTGTCATATACAGTGTAGAGATGAGCCAATTAATCGGAAACTAATCTGCAAAGCCGATTAATCGGCCAATTTAAAATAATCGGTAATCGGCCGATTATTGTGTAATAATCGGCAAAATAATCGGTGCATGTCTTAAATTAAGCTTTTTATGAACGACGCAAACACATACCATAAGTCCGTAACTGCATACAGCCCAAACACAATAGTCCTTATTTCACAATGATTACAGAGTGTTTCACATAACTCTAGACGGAAGAGTTCCAAAGTTCGTTAGTTATTAGGGATGTTTGCCACAAAGTTTACGAACTTCGCAAATTCGTTACGTAGCTATAGCAGCCGATCAGTCAGCCGAGCAGTCTCGTTTTTTGACTTTTTATTGCAATTCTTCTCTGATAAAAGCGTATATAGCGCATACCGAAATTGATTCTCAAAACACGCAAAACTAATCATCACGAAACATTTCTGTTATATTTCAAAAATCTTGCTTGCAATTTAGCAATCCCTACAACGTTGCGAAACTGCGCAGGGACTGGTAACCAACAACGTAGCACTAATCGGCATATGCCGCTTAATCGGCCGATTATTTGTATTAATCGACCACCAAATAATCGGCTTCAGTAATCGGCAATTTTTGTAATCGGCTCATCTCTAATACAGTGTTCATGCTTTAAACAACGAAGAAGGCAAAAAGCGTCGCTTCTTGCTCTTAAAATGCATAGCAAATAAAAGAAAAATACTTAAATTGTATACCAAAAGCATTTATACGTGAGGTAATGCAAACTCCAAACAGAAAATTGCAGACGTAAATGCTTTAAATGCCGTGGAGCATGCCCCCGGATCCTCCTAGGAGTTTCTCACGCCTTCGGCTCTCAAGGTTCTTGCCCATCCCCAAAAGCCAAGACCCTGGCTACAAGTACACTGGCACTCGCATTAATTTTTCTTGATGCATGGATATTTGGCTATTTTTTATCATTACGAAAAAATGTTATTTTGACTAAAATTAGCTAGCTAGTTTAACAACGACCATTTCCTGTCTGTCTTCAAAAGTATAATTTTCATGTGAAATGTTCATTTATAGTCTGTTTCTGTGTTTTTTTTAGAAATACAGTATGTGATCTTTATAAATTATCAACCAAACACTTTTAAAATTTGAACATAATTATTCTTCCATGCATCTTTTAATTTTAAAGTAAAAAACTCAGTTATTTATATTAAACGGAATAACAATAATCTCTTTATATGCGACAATTTTTCTAACTTTACAACTAAAGCATAAAAAAAAACACTGCACAGATATTTTTGCTACTACTTACTGATTTTAACGGAGACATTTTTTAAATGGCCTATTGAATTTATCACTGTCAGGCTTTATGACTTAATTACTGCCATAGGAGCCCTTTTATTAGTAGCTTCTTTAGTTCCATGGTGGATTTTTCAGAGGCCATAGAGCATTAATTTTTTTAAAAGGGGGGGGGGGGCAATGTCAACTTGTTTGTTGTGGGGGTCTGGGGGCATAGAAAATGTTTAAAATTTGAGTCTCTTAAATAGACATTTCACACAATATCTGACACTGCACCATTTTGAGCAAAATTTTAAAAGTTTTAAAACATGTTTTTAATGGCACATTCTATCGTTTTTAACAAAGATTTTGTCCAAAAATATCATTGAAAGCAAAGGATGATGCATTTTCATATGCTAATGCATTCTTACTGATACACTGACAATGATTACACTGACAGTATAATTATGACATCTTTTTCTTAAATACTGTACCCATATATTCTGCAATGTTCTTTTTTCTTTCTTTATCAATAAAAAATGTGGCTGTGTGTGTTTCTAGTTGATTAGCATAAAGTTTATTTCACAGAGTAAATATGAACATGGATGTTTACATTATACACTGTACCTATATACCCATCCACTGAAGTATGTAACAACTGAACATGAACAAGTGGACATGAACATTAAACAACATCAAACTTCTTAAGGTCCATTTACATAAGCAATTTTTGCTGCAATTTCTTTCATCCTGACACATGCGATCAAACTGAATGACTCACAAAAGTATTAAACACTACATAGCTTTGTATGAAGGAAATTCATGGACAAAATAGTCAACTTGTCATATTGTCACCTCGACTCATCAATGCATGCAGTTGTGTCATTGACCAACCACTTCGTTTCGTCATCTTACCACTTCATTTCGTTGTTTTAACGTATCTCATTTCGTCGCATGACCACTTCGTTACCGCACTTCGTTTTGTCATCTTACCACTTCGTTTCATCATCCCCACCACTTCGACTCATCACTCACAATTTTTGTTATCTTGTAGTACTTGTACCTTTCCTTTCATCAGTTATCCAGGTCATCTCATCGTAGAGCTGCGCCCGATTAATCGATTATTTTTCCGTTTTTTTCGACAATCGATTATTTTTAACAATAATCGGGTCATCGAAAACAACAGCACACAGGATGATACCGCTTAAGCCAGCCGTTGTGGATGCACTTTTATTTTTAAATAAAAATAAAATGACAATGTAGACGGGACGGTCATATCATATTTCACCGTATTTATATATTATATGTCGCTTTCTTTAGACGTTTGGTTTCGTACTTTCTTATTGTGTAATTTTATTTCAAGGGGAAAATTTAATAATTTTTTTTAAAAAACATCCCTTTCCTGCGAAGGGACAACCCACTGTATACGCGTCGTGATTTATTCAATACGATTAATCGATTATTAATCGATTGTTGGCAACGATTAATCGATTACGCGTATTAACAGATGGGCGCAGCTCTATCTCATCGTCTCTTTTTGATGTATGGGATTGTGTGAGAGGATCTAGTCCACTGGTTTATATAGAGATCAGTGATCTAGTCTTGTGTAATTACTCTTACAGTCAAACCAGATGTTCTTTACTGCGAGACCTTGCAATATTGACAATATTGCAATGTTGACTTGCAAATGGTACATGGCGACTTCTTGGCAAGTTGCTAAAAATTCACATTTTAAATATTGAACTTCACATAATATGAAGTTCTATTGAAAGTCAGAAAAACTCTATAAAGTAAACTTCATGTTATGTGAAGTTCTATATTTAAAATGCAAATTTTTAGCACGGCGTGTACTGTTAAGTCAACATTGCAATATTGCTGTCAATATTATAATACAAATGTTTCAATACATTTGCAAGCCAATTCATTTGATTGCATGTACCAGGAGATAAATTGCAGCAAAAATCACTGAGTGAGTGAGTGTGTATCAAAATGAGCCACTAGGGCAATTTCCCCATTATGCCCCCTCCCCCTAGGTGGAAAATTGGGCACCTTTATGACACAAGTCTGGGTTCTTGAATGTATGTCTTGCTTTGCTAATCTGAACTTGGTCACCAATGTCGAAGGGACCAACAAATATTTTTTTTTGGCCAGGGGCCCAAAATTTCTCTCTGCAATCCTGCCATCCACGCAGTTTTTACCTGCAAGCCTACCCATCCACGCATTTTCCGATCCTTTGATCTGTCTTACCCACACACTTAGCAAACTTTACAATCTGGAATATGATGGATACCATTCCGAGTGTTTATTTTGATTCTTAAGCTGTTTATTCGATACAAATGAGTGATATTTGGCTAGTAGGAGAACAGAAGCTCTCAGCTCTTTATAATATCAAATTCTATTTATTTCTCTGTTATTCTGTGTTTTTTACAACTTTCTAGCTGTGTTGTGAAATGTCCAGTTGCAATTGTCCCACCTGAAACTATTCTCATATAAATCAGGGATGAAAAAAGTCCCGTCCCGCTTACTTACATGTCCCGTCCTGGCTCCCATAATATAAACAGCCCCTAAGAAATCGCATATTCTTTTTATTTAAGTTAATAAAATCAACAAATGAATGGAAAATGGTTGATATTTCTTGGTTTCCCTTTCGATTCTCTTAAAGCGGTGACTCTATATTTCTATTTCAAACAGTTAAAATACTTCAAATAAGTGTTTCTTTCAAATAGTTGAAAGCATAAACACGGAACATGTGGCACAAGATTCTATAAACCTGAGTCAAAAATGACGACATCTTAAAAAGATTCACATATTATACTGTAGCTCTAAGCTCTCACCTTGAGTACAAACAGGTAGTAGAAGACAACAGAAAGTAGACAAAATTAAGGTCTGAAGAACTGCTTGACTGCCTCGTTTCATTGACATTACGTTGCTGAAGGTGTATTGTAGTTGTTAAACTAAATAAATTATAGAAATAAGTTCACTGACTGAGGTAAACTTGTCCTACTTGTCCTGTATAAAAAGAGCCGGAGCAGTGATTGTTGGCTCCGCGCCAATACGTACAAACATGGGACAGCGGTTACTGCGTGGGTACTTTCTTCCTTCGATTTAACAAGAAAATCAAATTACTCAACTTACTTGAACTGAAACAAACGAATTTGGGTAGTTTGAATGCAAATAACTCAAAACGACTTTCTTGTGCCATACTGCTGGGGTGGGCTCCTGTGGACAGAGCTGAGAAGTCTCCTGGAGTTCTTGCCATTTGGTCACGTGGATAATTTGACCTTCGCCCGTCCTGCATGGTGGGGAGCGGTTGATTCGGTTCTTATAAACGTTAGAAGGTTGTTGCAAGTCTTGTAACGTTTAAATTCGAGCAGTAAATTAGATATACATGTATTTTAAAAAAACTACGTTGATTTACGGTATTTGCTGGATATTTCATATTTGTTGCCGTCATATTAAATATTCGCCAGAAATGAAGCCGAAGGCGATGAACGATCATCAAACAGAAACCCATGGCCACTTTCAATAGAACTCTGCGGTACAGGTACATACACCAGTGGCGGATCCAGGGGGGTTATGGGGGTTGCAACCCCCCTTGGCCTATTATATATGGTATATTATATTATATTATATATAATATATAAATTGTGTTTAGTGTATAATATAGCGTATAAAAATCACTATTTCTGATCCTAATATTGTCCTCAAAATGCAGGAAATAGCATTTCAGGGTATCAGAAATCAAAGGACCCCCCTAGAGGTGTCAACCCCCTCTTTAAAAAAATCCTGGATCCACCCCTGACACACTGATCTCAAATAATAGACTCATATTATTTCAGATCAGTGGCGGAGGAAGCGCCCAGATTGCGCGGCTGGCCTAAACGAAGGGACTGGAACGAGAACTGTCGAAAGTGCTTTGTGCTCATGCGTGAATTGGGTGCGACCAATTCGAAGTGTGAACGTATATTGTGGAACAGTTGAACATATTGTACGAAGTTTGAAGTCGATAAAAATGAGCAACGAAATGACGGGTGAACTTTTACTGTTCGTAAAGGTGAGTTCATTGTTTCTTTACCCGCCTAGTGTCTTTTTAGTTTCGTTTAGTCAGAACGTTCGGCGCGATTTCTGATTCGAAATTTCCCTTCTTCTTCGACAGGGCCCTGTTATCAAAGGCGACAAAGATTCCAAGTTTGGCGAAGACATCTTCAGTCAACGTTTTATGTTCATGATAGCGAAGAAAGAAATTCCGAATGCTAAAGTAATACCTGTTGATACGATCTACAAGAAGGACATATTACTAAAATACGGTATTGAAGATCAGAGTTTAAAATTACCCTTGTTAGTACACGCTTACACAGCGGCTGGGGATCGGATGCTAGTGGACGACCCACCACAGATCGAGGCTTACCTGGAAGAGAAATTTCAGCCCTACCTTCGCTCGAAAGACCCCAAAGCTTACAAAGTCCAGTTGGACGTGTTTCAGAAGTTTATGTTCTACCTGAAGACACCGAAAGGCAGCGACGCGGAGAAAAGCAAATTGAGGCAACTCACGGACGAGTTGGGAAAGATTGACCAATTCCTGACCGTCAACGAGCGTCAATTCCTGAGTGGCGAGTCGGTTACCATTCCCGATTGTCAGCTTTTGCCCAAACTGTACTACATTCGCGTAGCCGCGAAATATTTCAAACAGTTCGACATCCCCGACAACTTAGCGGCGCTGAAAAGATACTTAGAGGCCGGCGATCTAGATGAGTCGTTTCAGGATTCGAAGTGCTCGGAGAAAGAGATCGTCGAAGGTTTCAAGAGATACGTACATTGATCATGATGTGTCTTTATCCGCGAAGGCTTTATTATGGATATTGAGATGTTGAGGTGAAAGGAATTGACAGATTTGGAATTTATAGTATTGAGCGCCTTTATTTATTTGTAAAAGACATTTTAGCGTTGACACCTAAAAGGGGTCATTTTTCTCCCATCTACTTTCAACCGATCGCGTTCGAAAAATTTGCGAGCCCGTCGCGTGACATCTTTGTCTGATATCTTGCAGTTATACTGCGAGCCCCCAGCTGTTGAATGTCGATATAGGCACGAAGGAAAAGACGTGCTTTCTTTTAATTTCTCTTCTAAAGACACCAGAAATATTCAAGTCGATAACAACAAAATCTATATCGACAAATTTTTGTAAACTTTGAGGCTCCATATAGAAATATTGAGAAATTATATTATATATATATATACTTGTGTTGTATTTTACTCATCTCTTACTCTAGGTGGTGTTCACCTTAATTTGATATTATGGTATAATAATTTACAGCTGGCTTTGTTTGTTGCTTATATATATTTTTTTCCAGAATCAGAGGTAGGATTGTATATAATTACATGTAATACCCCGATATATTTACGTGTTGTGCCATATGCGCTTTTTGATTCAATATTTGCAAGGAAGCATTATTAAAACGTGGCAATCGAGTGGAAGCACGGCATTTTATAAACCGTTTTATATTCTCACGATCGATAATTGATACATTTCTGGGTTTTCGAACTTTCGAGGGACTGCTTTTGAACTTGAAATTTTTTAATTGTTTGAAGATCTGCACCTTTAAGATCTGCGTGACTGGTCTTTCACACAACAGATATGTCTCGTAGTATTTCTACACGACGTCCGTCTGCCATCCCCAGATTAACCCCAAATCGAATAATCTTTTTACCGAATCACTCAGCGATATGGTCTTGTAGAAGTTTGTTTCATTTCAATTTATATAAAGGAATCCTGGTTTTATCAGTCGGTGTACAGAACCTATCTTCGGATAACACGACACTGTAAATAATATACTATTCATATTCTCTTTGTCGCTTTCCCGGCTTCAAATTCGGCCCGAAATTCGTATTATCCGGTGTAGAATTTCTTCATCTTCGCCCATCTTGCCTGATTATTGTATTTATAAATAAGCCCACGTTTCTAATGGCATTCCGCCGTTGTCATTGGGAACCTTTATAATTTATTGCTGGAATTAAAAATTTCGCTGGTTGCCACGCACCTATTCAGACAATAACTTCAAGATTATAACTTTCTAGTCGGTTATATATTTCCATGTTGAATAGCTGCATGCGAATGGTGGACGACGTTAGCGAAGCTATTAAGGTATGGGCGAAAGCGGATATCCGGTACTCTGAAAAACTAACAAGGTCAATGGTTCCAAACGACATTCCTTCTGTTCATTCAGTTCACACGTGTGCAACAAATATTGCCAGGGAATTTACATTTCGACAAATTAGTACCGGTTTGGCTGGAAAGTTTCGATATAAAGGTACTTATGTGCCCCTTATGCTGTGTCGCAGTCACTGGGGCTTGTTTTGAGAGGGGGGAAATTGGAATGTGGGGCATTTTTCTTCGTAAGACCCATAAATAGACTTGCATCACTGCCATCACACTACCATTTTGGGGCCTAGGCATAACTCAAGGGCTAGGGTCAATGTTAGCCCTGTTTCACATGATAAAACACAACAACTGAGTTATCCCCTGAGATAACCCTAGCTTAATACAAATGCTTCATCCTGAGTTATGCTGGGTGACAACATAATTATCACTGTACACATCACATGTATGCATAATTATACACAATTTGCCCCTACCCTGTAACTCGTGTGAACAATTTGTTTCTTCAACATTGAAACAAACTAACATTGGGATAACCCTACCAGATAACTCGCCTCTTGTGAACAGGCCCTAGCAATCAAAAGCACTGGGTTACACATACAAAATATGCATGCAATGCTTGAATGTTATGTTGGCATTACCTCATATTATTACTTTTCTGTTGGGTTTCATCATTTTACTTTCATGTTAAATCATCTAGAAACGATATTCCTTTTTGAAATTGCTGTAAAAGAATTTTATCCTATTCTGGCTTTTCTTGAAATATATTGACCTTATTCAAAAATGGCCGCTGAATTAGAATTATTTTATGTGCATATAAATTAGCCCTTATGACCTCGTTTTAAAATAAAAAATTATTTTGAATTTCACACATGAAAATGAGTTCATAAGGGCTAATTTATATGTATATAAAAGAATTTTAATTTGGTGGCCATTTTTGAATAAGGTCTATATATATACACCAACTCTCTTTTACTTTATACATTAGATTGTTAGCCCATTTTCTATTGGAAGGGATATATTAATGCATCAAATATAGATATGGGGGGGGGGGGGTAGTGTAGTCCACCTACAGATACCCCCTGTTCTGCTGCAGTCGTCACTGACCCACTGCCTCCTATAATTTTAATTTTGGGGAGATACCACTATGTGATATGGTGATCCCATATATAGTTCTTTTACTTCGTTTCAAGAGGTATCCACAAATGTTGTGGTAACCTAGCTTAGACCATTGAAATAGGAAACTTGGTGTATAGTGCTTCTCTGGTTAATAGTACACACTAATAATCGTGTCTTATGCCAGATGTGTTCACTGTTCAACCAGTGGTGATTAGTCTGGGTGGTATTAAACTCTCAGTTTGGCATGGTTAAATTTGTATTGGGAAATTTGCATGAGCACTTGCTCAGAACATGGATGGTGATGATGCAGTGGACAAAGTGGTAGATATAGCTGCCAAGAGCCCAGCGGTAGACACAGACAAGTTGGTGTAGTCTGGTGGCCAGCCCCCTGGCCTTTCCAGGTGAAACTAAATTTGAGTTAGTGTTGTATTTCTTTTAAACGTTACTTGTTGTAGACTTGTGATTTTTGTCTTATAACACCATGCAGTGGTTAGACCTACTCAGGTGGCACACGAGTTTTAAAGCTTGAAACCTACCAGTAGCCCCCTTGAATCAATTATATCGGCTACCCCTGGCTGGAAATAAAGTCCCACCTCTGGTAAACCCCATCCACAGCACCCGGCCCTACTGGATCATTGGTTATATGCTTTTTATTACCTACAATTACCCACTATTGGTATCTGAAGGTCATAGGACACACTGATTACAGTACATTATTTGGTAATTCTGGTAGGAGGACATGCATGTTGCCAGATTGCAGGAAATAATAAAAGTGGAGAAAAGACCATGGGTATGAGATTGGGCACCCCCTCCCAGAAGTCAAGTGTTGTCAGAAATACTGTAGCATGACCAGTCATTTATTCTAAGCCTTAATTACTGCAACTGCTTAACCAATACTAGCAAAGACAATGAAGGTCCCCTTTCAAGAATGCCTCCACTGGCAAATCTTAAAAAAGGCCCTGTAATGATCATACCCCCCCACTATACGGACCAAAGGGATGCCGCCTCATCAAATCTAATTTGCCACAGGACATAACTCTTATTCATTTAATTACATGTATTCATTTGATCATCCATCCAACTCAGTCACCCATCCACCCACCAGATCACCCATTCATCCAACCATGCATCCACCCACCCAACCACCACTGACCCATCCATTTCATCCATCCATTCATCCACCTATCCATCCATCTGTGACCCTTCCTATCTCTATATTTATTATTTAATACTTTTAAACTATTCTGATTATCAGGTACACACGTAAAAATGCACAAGCTGTTACAGACCTGCAAGCAAGTTGTTACAAGGCTGTTCAACAGGCTGTCACCATCATGTGTTCGCACTGGCTGTCCCAGTCTGTTAACATGTCTGTAACAGGTTGTTGACAACTTGTAACAAGGCTGATGACTCCAAAAGGCTGATGACAAGTTGTTCCAACAACCTGCTACCGCTCTGCACTTAACAAGTTGTTAACAGGTTGATGCTAACATTAGGTTGTAGCAGCTTCTTGAATGAACAGCATTGTTACAACCTGTTAACAGCCTTGCTACAAGCCTGTTGCGAACACATCCTGTTGACAAGTTGTGAGATTTTTATGTGTGTAGGTGCCAGCATGCATGGGTCTTCGAGTGCCATTCACAACTAACCATTGGATTCTGTTTTCTTTTCTTGTCATCTTGCAATTTAATACTTTTACTCTACTGTTATACTAGTTTAATTAATTATCTTAAGTAACTTGACCAAGTAGATCTATTAAAATAAAAATAGAATAAAATCATACACGTACATCTATATGCATATCCAATTCACAAATACAATACATTTTATACAATTAACCCTCACTATACAAATATATACTTATATATTCACAAATCTACTGATGTCTTATGTCCACAGATACTCGACATCAAAAATGCCACAGTCACCGACAAGACACTCTTTCTTTGGACGCTCATTGTAAGTTTCTTGTTCCTCCAGTAATTTTAACACATCCATGCCTTCAATAACTTGTCTGAAAGAATAATTGTCCAATAGGTACTGAATGACAGGAAAAAAGTCCATAAAATTCAAATTGATCATAAAAATTGATATGTCTTCTTTATCAACATACTGTAATTATTTATTTTTAGAGTGCTCCTTATAATTAGTTTAAAAGGGATGCATTAATATAAAAATATGCAACTTGATAAACTTTAATTAAGATCTATTATATAGGTCAGAAAAGAATATGCAGGAAATGGTTTGTTCAAAAAGTTTAAAATCTAACGTCAATATAAGATATTCACATGGTGGTGGAAAATTATCCAGCCTATAGAACAAACAGACATAAGGACAGACGCTTTTTGTTTTGTTTCGTTTTGTTGTTATTAATGGAGCTATTAAGAAAACAAATAAATTCCCAACACACAAGAACCATCCGGGAGCTCTCCCCTTGACGAGTAAAATCGTCTGGCGTTAGCCAGAGTAAGTAGACAAAAAGCAACTGTGGCCAGTAAAGGTTAACGCTACGCTACTCTGGCTTAAGGTGGCCAATACAGTTTCTTGAAAAATGGAAAATACAAGTTTGAGAGTCCAAAAGTAAACACGTGCGTAAACAATTCGGGAAAAGAATAGAACTAAATGTTATGCATAGTTAAACATTCTGACAATCAAAAAATGCTGCTACAAAATAAATAGCAGGAGTTGTTGCTTTGGCGACAAGTACCTGCAAGAAGTCTAGAGGAGGTTAGATACCATGAGTAAAACGTTTGACGTATTTAGTGAACCATAACAAAGCAAAGCAGTTTTGAAACTTCTTTGAAACCATTGAAACTTCGAGAAGTGGAGCAATGAGTGGTATGTAACTTCGTAGCTGGAAGAACATTTGTCTAACATTTTCATGTATATTATTAAGTAATAGCATGATTTTTCGTGCAATTTTGAAAAAAAAAAACACGCACTCGTGACTTTTTCAACGACCTCAAATAGCACTCTTCCTTCGGACTCGCGCTATTTTGATACTCTTTGAAAAACTCACTCGTGCATGGTTTTTTTCCAAATTGCACTCGAAACCATGCTATTACCTATCCTTATGCTAAAGTGTGTATGAAGTGAAAAATTCGTTGACATTTTTGTTGTTTTAATGAACAGAGGAGCACGGCAGGAGCATTCACAGAAAACCGACGTACAGTTTTCACGCTATATTAACCCTTTACCGGGCACCTGGCCTTCACTTCACGAGTAAAATTGTCTGGCGTTAGACAGAGTGAAATATATATTAAAGTTGCCAAATGGCAACACTGTCGGATAACGGGTATAACTATCAAATTTTCCCATGGCTGGTTCGTTTTTGGAGAAATTTGGGTTCTAGGTAACAATGCCTTATGACGTACGCAAATGGCAACTTTGCATAAGAACAATGCAGGATGTCAGCATCAATGGCCATTTGCATACGTCATAAGGCATTGTTACCTAGAACCCTTATTTATTTATTTATTTATTTATTTATCTTTTTATTTATTTATTAATAAAAATATAAAAGAAAAAGAAGAAATAGAAGAAGCAGGGACACCACAACAGTTAACTCCAATTACAGTGAGCCCTTAAGTTCAAGAAAAAAATATAATACAAAAATAAAAATTAAAAAAAAATAGAAAAAAAGAAAAAAAGTATTAAAAATTACAAAAATAAAATACTCATAACTAATAACAGATTGTAAGTAGTTGTTTTTACATTTACGTTCATTAATATTTGCAGAAGATCTAGTAAGCCTTAACTCTTTCCTGCCTGAATGGTCTTAAGTATTTTATTCTTGTATTTTGTTTTATTTAGACGATTTTATTGCAGGAATGAGTTATAAACTATCTCTCTAAAGGCTGGTTTCCACTCAGGAAAATTTTCCGCAGGATAGGAACGGACAGGGAAGTTTTCTTTGTCTTGTGAGCTCTCGGTCGGAACTAATGACTTTAACACAAAGGAAACTTTCCTGTCCGTTCCTATCGTGCGGAAGATTTTCCTGAGTGGAAACCAGCCTTTACTCTTTCCTGTCCGGATTGGTCTTTAGTATTTTTTCTGGCTAACAGATAGTATTTTTTTCTGGCTACAGATAGGATATGGCTACAGATAGGATATGGCTAACAGATAGTATTTTTCCTGGCTACAGATAGGATATCGCTCGGTGTATATACAATGCCATTTATGGCCTTAGAGAAGAACAATACAAACAATAGATCAAGATACTCATGCCAGTAGGAAAGTGGCAGTATAATTCTATAGAAATGAGTCATGTCTATATGTAAGATTCTTTGCACATAAATGGCACCTTCAAGATAAATTTTGATGCTCGGCGTTGTATGCGCTCTGTTCGTTTGATATATAAGCTCGATGGACTGTGTATGGGCCACCAAACTTGAGTGGCATAGCCCAGGGCAGGTCGCACAAGTGCTAAATACAATGTGCGGCGGATCTTTTCATTTGTGATCTCTGAATCTCTGAAGCATTTTGTTGCCCGTTGCACAACGATCGAGGGTGTGTTTTGACCATGTTAGCGCACTAGTAATCCAAAAACGAACTATCGATCCACGGACTCAACGAACGTTTTTCTTTTATTTAACACTTCTGACGACGCTGTTTTTGTTTAGCAAGGGCGGACATGAACAGTGTTTTCACTTAATTTATAATTTATCTATTTTTTCTTTTATTTAACACTTCTGAAGACACTGTTTTGTTTAGCAAGGGCGGACATAGACAATGTTTTCAGTGCTTAGCTTTTCACTTAATTTATCTATTTTTTACTTTCACTCATCCTTTTTGCACCCTCTCCTTTTTTTGCTCGTCGACGGTGGGAATAGCAAATGTCTTTCGCATCTCATTATTGATTTGTATTGTTATTTTGCCCTGATTGGCTAATTTTTGGTCACATGATTATCTTTCTTATATAAGCTCGTAAGCTCGTTGTTTGTTTGCACTCTTTACGTTTCTCTCTGACGAAGGCTCTTCGCTTGAAACGTTAGAAACTACGTTCAATATTTTCGGCAGTACTTCAACCTTACTATATTTCGATTTGTATTTCAACACTGCATCCTACGCAGCACACTACTTTGAGAGATGGCAAACTTTGAAAGTTAATAGCAATACACCTATACACCAGATTCTCTTTAATTTTTCAGTGAGGGTTCCTGTCATGCTCTTCTGTTCATTAAGTATAGGTTAGTTACCGAAACCGAGGTAACTACGTCAGTTATTCGGGCCGAGGTAAATAACCGACGTAGTTCAAGATCACCGAGGTTGCCTCAGAAAACTGAGATACTGAGTTTGTTATCAAAGAGGTTGTCTATATAGTCGCCATGATAAATCCTTTATCACATTCGTGACCATTAACCCTTACAGTTTTCCCAACCACGGGCTAATATATATTAGCCCGGGGCAATTAACTTGATTTATGCGTGGTTGGGAGTAATTTTAATAAATAAACAACCGCGGTACATCAAAGAAAACCGAGGTGATCGTGAACTAAGACAACAAAAATTTTGCACTTCATATACACTTTCTCTCTTCATTTCAAATTATCCAGTACTCACCCAAAAGCAACATATTTCGTGTCCATCCATGGCGCTGGTTGCAAGGTGATGTAAAACTGAGAGGCGTTTGTGTGTCGTCCTTTATTGGCCATTCCCACAACGCCTCGTTTCTGATGGTTGATCGAAAAATTTTCATCTGGAAGAGATGCAGAATGATACACAATACAATAATCAAAAGAAGCTCCCAGCAGACAAAATATATCAACTAGAGTACCTCCACTAGTGGGTTATTAGGAGAGGTTTAGAGGGAAACGAGTCGTCCTACTAAGCAGACCAGCTCACCAGACCAAAGTCTATTGAGAGATCGTCGGGAAACTCAGCAAAAATCTTTGTTCTATCTTTTTATTACGTTTATGAAGTTCAATATTTTCATTAGATTTCCTGGGACAGATTTCCTGGGACAGACAGACAGACAGACAGACAGACTGACTGACTGACAGACGGACAGACGGACAGACGGACAGACGGACAGACGGACAGACGGACAGACAGACAGACAGACAGACAGACAGACAGACAGACAGACAGACAGACAGAGACAAAGACAAAGACAGAGACAGAGAGAGACAGAGAGAGACAGAGAGAGAAAGAGAGAGACAGAGAGAGACAGAGAGAGACAGAGAGAGACAGAGAGAGACAGAGATGATGATAATGATGATGAATCTTTATTTCTTCTCGGGGAATCATCAGTTATAAAAAACTGCTTTACATGAAAGCCGAGATCTCTAAAAATGGCTAAGTACACGAAAAAATTACATAATTAATTACATTAAAAACTACACTAGCTAAAAACATTAAAATTGGAACTATACAATACTATTACCTATATAATATTATTACACTTTGAAGGATCGAAATAAAACGGGTATTTACAAATAATTATCGATTACTTCTCGTTTAAAAGTACTAAAATTATTTTGTGATCTGATGTTAGGTGGGAGATTATTCCATAGTTTGGCGCCCGCGTACTGAAAACTCTTCTTAAGGTATTCGGTTCGTGGTTTCGGAAGAACTAAACAGTTATCTCTATTTCTCAGATCATATGCATTATTCACAGTAGACTTAGTAAAATACTCCACCAAATAACTAGGTGCGTTACCATGGAATATTTTAAACATCATGTTAGCCTTGTGAATATATCGCCTCTCAGACAATGTTTTCCATCCTAATTGTTGAAGGATGTCATTGGATCTGACTTCATAACTTTGACAGGTAATAACACGAGCAGCACGATTTTGTAATTTTTGCAATCTCTCACCTGTTGTTAAAGGCATATTATCCCAAACAATGTCACAATAATCAAAAAGCGGTTGGATTAAAGACTTGTACATTATTATGGCAGTTTGTATAGGCACAAACTGTCTTACTTGACGTAGTCCCCCAATTGCTTTTGTTATTTTTTTTGACATTTCATTTATTTGGTCATGCCAAGACAACCTTTCATCAATGTAGATACCTAGAGATTTTGATGCCTTGACCCTTTTAATAGGTTTACTGTCTAAAAGTATCGGTGTGTCTTCTCTAACCTTACTTAGGTTATGATCTGATCCAATGAACATCTGTTCTGTTTTGGTGACATTTAAACTGAGTTTATTAGCAATTAGCCATTCCTTAATATTTTGTAAGTCAGCTTCAGCAGAATTGGTTATTTCTACAATTGACGAACCCGTTGTTGTTATGTTAGTGTCATCGGCATACAATCTAGCATTAGAATTCTCTAAACAACAAGGGAGATCATTTATGTAGATTAAAAACAATAATGGACCGAGGATCGAGCCCTGTGGCACACCACATTTTAGCGTTCTTTGCCCAGACAAGTGACCATTTACAATAAATCTTTGTACACGATTCGTAATATAGGACTTAAACCAATTCAGGGACGAATCGCATACACCATAAAGTGATAATTTGTGTATTAAAATATCATGGTCAACTGTATCAAAAGCTTTGTCCAAATCTAAATAAACCACAGAGTTTAACCGTCCTTGGTCCATATTATTAAACCATTCTATCGTAGCATCTAATAATGCTGTTGCTGAAGAGTGCGATGGCCTAAATCCAGATTGAGCATCAGATAGTAAATTATTTTTAGAAACATATTCATAGAGTTGGTCATATACAATTCTCTCGAAAACTTTAGCGACTGCTGAGATTAAAGAGATAGGCCTATAATTGTTGACGTCTTCCTTCATACCACTTTTATATACGGGAATAACCTTAGCGAGTTTCCAGTCCCTTTGTAATATGCTAATTTGGATTGATAAATTAAACATGTCGCAAAGCGGAACAGCAATTACCGACGCAGCTTCTTTCAATAACTTACATGGTATTCCGTCAAGACCAGTAGCTTTATTTTCAGACATTGACGCCAGTAATTTGAAAACTGTCGTGGCTGAGATGGGAGTTAATGAAAAGGAAGAGTCAACTGGTTTTATATAATCTGTAAATAATTTTGTTGCTCTTTCTTGACATGCAGCTAATTTTGGCCCTATCTCAGCAAAATGATTATTTATGCATAGTGAAACTTCATCTGGGTCGGTAATTGTTTCCCCCCCAATTTTTAGACTCAAAATATTGTTATCTGATTTGGTGTTACGGGATCCTATTTCATTTATTACCTTCCAAATTTCTTTCGAATTTCCAGAATTTTCACTAATATGTTGATAATAAAAATCTTTTTTTGTTTTTCTTATTTGATTATTACACTTGTTTTTAGCATTCTTAAACCTTTGCCAATCACCCTGATCGCCAGACTTTATGGCCGTTCTTTTAAGGCTGTCACGTTCAATTAACGAATGCTTCAATTCAGCCGTCAGCCATGGGCTTTTCTTGTTTTTAATTCTTTTAGTTTTGAAAGAGAGACAGAGAGAGACAGAGAGAGACAGAGAGAGACAGAGAGAGACAGAGAGAGACAGAGAGAGACAGAGAGAGAGACAGAGAGAGACAGAGAGAGAGAGAGAGACAGAGAGAGACAGAGAGAGACAGAGAGAGACAGAGAGAGACAGAGAGAGACAGAGAGAGACAGAGAGAGACAGAGAGAGACAGAGAGAGACAGAGAGAGACAGAGAGAGACAGAGAGAGACAGAGAGAGACAGAGAGAGACAGAGAGACAGACAGACAGAAAATTTATTTAAACTCGGAATTTCATCAATATATACATAAATTGCTTTTCGTGAAAGCCGAGAACTATTTAAAAATATATTTACATTTTTTTTTTGTTATTTTGAAACAATAAGATAACTTATTTAAAACACTATTGTGGGAAACTGAAGGTTGAGAGAGTTTTCTTAAATGATTTTAAACTTGTTGCTAATCTTGCTTCTGTGGGTAAACCATTCCACAATTTTCCTCCGCTTAGTGCAAAACTGTTTTTAAGATAGTTTGTTTTTGGCCTTGGTAAGGCAATTTTCATCTCACGATCTCTGAGATTATAATTTTCTGAATAGTTACACAAGCGGAGGTAATCTAATAATAAATACGGAGGTGCTAGGTTGTTAAGCGCCTTATATATGAGGACAAGTTTATGTTGATCCCTCATTTCTTGTAGTGTTTTCCAACCTAGTTCCTCTCTAATGACATAAGATCGGACGTCATAACCTTGTTGTGTAATAACGCGGCCAGCACGGTTTTTTAACTTTTGCAGTCTAGTTGCCTGTGATGCATTGAAATTATCCCAAACAACATCACAATAATCGAATAAAGGCTGAATTAAAGAATTGTAAATTGCAAGAGCCACCTCTTTAGAAACAAGCGGACGTGCTTGCCTTAGGCCTGCAATTGCTTGCGAAACTTTTTTTGACACATAATCTATGTGTTCATCCCAGGAGAGTCTTTCATCGATATGCACACCTAGGCATTTATTACTTTTAACACTGTTTAGTGCATGACCGTCGATGTTAATTTGCGAAGTGTTTCGGGTTTTATTTAGGTTATCGTCCGATCCTATGAACATATGTTCAGTTTTTGTTGCGTTAAGACTTAATTTGTTTGCTAGTAACCACTGTTTTATATTGCTCAGGTCTTTGTTAGTTGAATGAATTACCTTTTTTAGTGATCTGCCACTTGTAGTAACATTAGTATCATCTGCATACATTCTTGGCTTTGAATGATGCACACAGTTTGGCAGGTCATTTATATAAATTAAAAAGAGCAGTGGCCCAAGAATCGAGCCTTGCGGTACTCCGCACTTTATTCTCTTAAGAGATGAGAAGTGCCCATTTATAAAACAACATTGTGTTCGATCCGTAAGGTAGGATTCAAACCATT